>OU893350.1:70539-1270539 GCA_918026875.4 Diatraea saccharalis | reverse complement strand
AGAAAACTCGATACGACCTCCTACTCTTAATAATTCATTTTCATCCAAAAACGGCGAAAGAGAGTGAAGAGTACTTTTTTTAGTGACACATCCAGCTCCAGAGTTCAGTTGCTTAATTTCTTCTTCAAAATTGGTCATATAAACATTTGTATGATGTAAAAATTTAGGTCCATGCCATCACATACTATGTTCACTCAATTCTTTTACAGATATGCCCCTAGATGCACAATCTGCAGGGTTTTGATCTGTGGTCACATGGTTCCATTGGTCAAATTCCATAATCGTTAAAATTTCAGAAACCCGATTACTGACAAATGTGGTCCAACGACTCGGCTCCCCTCTAAGCCATGCTAACACTACAGTTGAATCGGACCATGCAAACATTTTATTTTTAGGTACCTTCAATATTTGAGCGACTTCAAAAATGAGTTTAGCAGCCATCAATGCTGCACATAGTTCCATTCTTGGTATAGAAATCTCTTTATCGATTGGTGCAACCTTTGTTTTCGCTGTTACTATATTTACATGAATATTTCCATCCTTGTCAATTGATTTCATATAAACGACAGCAGCATAAGCGGACTGTGAAGCGTCAGCGAATACGTGAAGCTCAACTGAATCATTTTTCTTTGTTGACAACCATCTAGGAATGACAATACTTTCTATTTTGTTTAGTTCCTCTCTAAAATGAAACCATTCTTTTTGTAAATCTGGTGTCAAGTTATCGTCCCAGTTCAAGCCAGACTTCCACAACCTTTGCATGTAGATTTTAGCTGTAATTAATACTGGCGTTACCCACCCCATTGGATCGTAAAGTCTTGCAATGTTGGATAAAACTTTACGTTTTGTCACAGATGTATCTAATTCTGGTAAGTTATAGGTGTACTCAAAATTGTCAGAAATTTTATTCCATGAAATACCTAAAACTTTAATGGTGTCATTAACTTTAAAATGGTAGTTACTATTTAAGCTATGGTTCTCTCTTTCAATATAATCCAAAAGTAATTTGCTGTTGCTGCCCCATTTTTGTAACATAAAGCCTCCTTCTTTCATTAATTCGTTCATTTCTTTATAAATTTGTATAGCTTCATCTTCTGTCTCGCAACTGGATAACATATCATCTACATAGAAATCTTCAACAGTTATTTTTGCAGCCAACGGATATTTCGCCTCTTCATCCTTTGCCAACTGTTGGAGAGATTTCACTGCCAAATATGGCGCGCACGACGTTCCGAAGGTGAGTCTCAATAGTCTGAAATGCTGTATGGGTTGATCGGGATCATTACGCCATACTATGCGTTGAAAATCGGTATCACTTTTATCAACGACCACCTGCCTATACATTTGTGTTATATCCGCTACGACACAATACTGTTTTGTTCGCCACCTCATCAAAATGTGGCGTAGATCTTGTTGTATTCTAGGGCCCACTAGTAATGTATCATTTAATGACACACCATTAACACCTTTACAAGATGCGTCAAAAACTACTCTTACTTTTGTAGTTTGTCTATCTTCTCGGACTATAGCGTGGTGAGGAAGGTACACAGCGTAAGGGTTATCAATCTCTTTTTGGTCCTTAATTTGTTCCATATGATTTTGTTGCAGATAATCCGCAAGCACATTAGCATACTCTACACGTAAATTATAGTTTTTCTTAAGTTTCTTTTCTAACAGATTTAATCTTTTAATTGCAATGGTTTTAGATCTTCCGTATATACACTTCGGATTCGATTCCTTGAACGGTAATCGAACTACATAACGCCCATCATTATCTCTTACAGTAGTTCTTTCAAATATCTCTTCACATTTGATCTCTTCTTTAGTTAGCTTTCTTCCAATTAAATCCGGTTCTCTTTCAATTTCCCAAAATTGTTTCAATAAACTATCTATATTAACTTGTAAATGAAGACTAACGACTCTTGAGTCTAATTCATCTTGTTGGCTCATTTTTCCGGACAAAATCCACCCTAACTGAGTGTTTTGTGCCACAGGCCCAACATCCGATGGGTGTTTCAATAGACCACTCAATATTATTTGACTGTAGACTTCAACCCCTAAAATAATATCTATTTTACCAGGCGAGTCATAATGAGGATCAGCCAACGGTAAGTTATTAATATCAGGCCAGTTCAGAATGGAAGACTTACTCGATGGAAGAAATGAAGTCAACGAAGATAAAATAAAAGCGTTCACTGAAATGGAAAAGTCAGGATTATTTATGGATTCTATCTCAAAATGAACAATATTTTTAGTTTTTAGTTTACCGTCACCTACACCAGTTACTAAACCATTTACTGGTGTACGCTTAAGACATAAAGATTGAGCGATACTCTCAGTAACAAAAGAAGCTTCGGAACCCTGATCAATCAGAACCCGCGCTGTTTGAATGTAGCCATTTGTGGATTTAACCCTGACTAATGCCGTGGCTAATAGCACCTTAACTTGATGCTCCTCTTTTGCAAAATGAGCTACTACCTTTTTCTCATAATCTAAACTTTTCGGACTACTAGTTACATTACCAGAAGATTGATCAATACTTGTGGACGGCAACGGTGCCGCGACAGCTTCTTGTGATGGAATTCTCTCTATATGTAGCAGTGTGTGATGACGCCTGCCACACCGACGACAGCACGTGGATTGATGGCAGTTTCTCACATTGTGGTTGGATGAAAAACAATTGAAACAAAGTCTCTTGGTATTAACAAACTCGGATCTCTCTTCGGGAGACTTGCTTGCAAATTGTTTACATTGGAATAATAAATGGGGATTCGAACACAACACGCATGCTTTATTTTGCTCTTTATTCTCTCTCTTATTCTCTTGTACAGTTGAATGAAATACTTTTTGTTTTGTGAATTGCTTAGTATTTACGTTATATTTCCCAGGTTGTTTTGCCTCATAGATCATTTCTAGGGTTCTAAATCTCGTTTCCAGAAATTGAACTAATTGGTTCCACGTTGGAAATTCATCAGTTGTAGAGCGACCAATTTCCGTTTCCCATTGTTTCCGCGTCTCATAATCTAATTTAGATACAACCAAGTAATTGATTATGACATCCCACGTCGCTATATCAATACCTAAATTTTTCAGGGATTTTAAACAGGCGGATGTTGTATCAATCAATTGCTTTATGGCAGAGGCGGACTCGGATGAGATTGTTTTCTGTGAGAACAAACGCTTCATTACCTCGTTAGAATTATATCTTTTGTTACTATAGCGACGTTTCAGTTTGTCCCATGCTTCATCATAGTTCATTTCTGTAGTAGTCAAACTTTTCAATAACATTTCAGGTTCGCCCTTCAAACTACTTTTCAGGTAATGAAGCTTCTGCACTGCATTCAAATGTTGATTGGTGTGAATCAACGAAACAAACATATCATGAAAACATTCCCAATCTTCATAAGAACCGGAAAACGAAGGTAATTGTATCTGTGGTAACTTAACTTCTAAGTTAGTGGGGGCGACGTTAGAACTACTTACATCACATACTTTCATAGAAGCTGAATGACCAACATCACTTTTGGCTAAATCAATTTTCATCTTTGTTTTATAGTCGGTATATATATCCTCCAAACTTTCATAATAACCTTCCTTAAAATAGGGCAATGCGTCTCGATCTTGCTTTGGTGTTGCGACTATAACATCATAATGATTGTCAGTAAACCTCTTCCATAAGCCTTCTAAGTTCTCTAGTCTTGTTTGTATGTATAACGTAGTTAATCTATCTTTACTTGACTTTTTATAGTTAATATAAGCTCTATTTATTTGCGTCACAATTTCTTCTTGTAATAGTATTAATTTATCCATTTTGTAATTTATTATTTAATCTCTAAGCCCCCAAACTACTAAACAGTTTTTACTCTATTAAAACAAAACTGATTTTCACTAAGTCCTTTTCAACTGTACTTGACTCACGATTTTTATAAATACATGTTTTTATTGCATTCGTTCCCGGGTTTCGGCACCATATGATTAAAACTTTAATCTTCTCACATAAATACCACAATAAAACCACAATTTTTCTGCTATTGGAATTTTTATAATAGTTTGACAGACGATAACAAAAAATGTTGCTTTAAAATAAAACCATAGATATTAACCTAAGAAAGGAGGTACAAAAGGAACACAGTTTCTATTAAGAGCCTTTACATAGGTATATATTAGGACGGTATATTTAATATAGTATTAATGTGTATTTAATTATTTATTTATATGTTTATTTTTATAGTATGTATTTACCTTATTAAACAGTTTACATGAAGAAATCAAGAAAGTACTGTGGCGACATCTAGTTAGATTTCGGGAACTAATGTTTTTTTTTAATACTTTCTCATTCTATCCAGTGGGAAAGGCCTGTGCTCCAGCAATAAGGACACTGTTAGACTTTTGTTGATAATCACTTAAAAAATATTTTTATTTAGATTTTTTGATAGTATCATGAGATGACAGTAGATTGTAAACGATTACACTATGTTAAAAGAAGTAGACATTAATATATGTGTAAGTAACAAATAAAGATGGAGGATTCATATAATTTCGTAATGAAGTTAGCGATAAGTAGTCTTATTTTTGACTGATGATATTGTCTTCACTAAAAATGTACCACAAAATAATAAAAACAATATGTGGTGGACTTATTATTTTGTAGTTTTTTGAATAACACTACTCGTTCCATTTGCAAATATATTATAATCTACGGTAGTTTTATTGTAAGAATAAATACCTATTTACTACTAAAGTGCCTTAAATTTCAAAGTTCCGACACTTCTTCACGTAAGCCTGGAGATTCGCGTCATAAAGCTTAGGGCATACATGTATGTTTTGGTAATATCAGTTAATTAGTGGGAGTTAAAGTCGAAGGAATAGACAAAGAGAAAACCCGGTTCGATGGCAAGGTAAAAAGGCGACGATTGCGTAGATATTATTGTAGCATCTATTTCCTCTGCCATGGCAAAACATACTTACCTACTAAGAAACGTTATAATAGGAGATTCTACCCCACCCGTACAGATGTTAGAACTTTGGATAATCTGTAAAATTTCTCTATTAGATTTTAAAATTATAAATAGAGTTCAAAATCAATTGCAGAAATTTGATATATTTCGGTAACCTGACTTGCAGTCGTGTGTACATTTCGCTTAACCCTAGAAGCCTATCTACATTTGCGAGGCTAAATCGAATATTCGCTTTAATTTTCTAACGGGTGCAAAAATCTTCAATCGTCAAAATAATTTGAATTAATAAGCACACACCCTCGTTAAGATACATTCAACTGAACGTCAGACCATACAAAACTCTCAAATGCTCCCAATCGATTTAAACCTTTTATATTAAGTAGTCAAAAGGGAGGTCAAAATCCATTCTAGAAATTTGACATATTGTGGTAACATGACGTATAGCTGTGTGTGCCCTGCTTAACTTTAGCGCTCGCGGAGTATGGATTTCGTGATAATAAAGTTCTCGTAGGTTTTTCGGCGTTACGTACGCGACAAAAACGTGTAAACACGGCGGCTCGCTCGTAAATTCCTTTGACATGGTAATCTGGTGCTCAGCAGACGTAGTGTTTTCCACATTATTCATGTGTAACGGTGATGAATTGTATCCTCGTGTCTGTATTAATAGCGATTTGGGCACGTTTATGTTTTTTTTATGAGATTGTTTTATTAAAAAAAAGTAAAAAAGAAATGTTGACATTTTGCGTTCTTTCATTATCACGTTTTGTCTCTGGAATCGAAATTTACGTTTATAGGAAAACCATGTTTACTTTACGGGCGGGTCTAACAGTGCGGCGGCTACACATTACTCTGTTAGACTCCGCTTCATACTTCCCGATGGATGTTGATCAAAGATTAAATCGCTCCAGTCCACTACCAGAACATAAGTACCGTGGTACAATGCATTGTAAGTGCATTATAACATTCATAACCCTTATAGCGTATTTATACTGAATAATCATAACCTAGTGCGGCGAGCGGACGAGATCTGCACCTACAACGTGTAATATAATTGACGCACATATTGAAAGTAGTTTGTTAAAAATCAATTACTGGTTTGATTTCAACAACTTCTAGTATAAGTATTTTTTTGCTAAATTTAACTAAGTAAATTATGGTCATATGTATATTATAGCTGTCACAAACAAAAATAAACTAAAGTGAATGTAATAAGGCTTTTTAAAATGTACATATTCTTAGCTCATAATGAAATACTCATAGGAAAAAAAACACTATGATGCACAAGCACATATACCAAATAGTGAAATAATTCATAAACAAAAAGAAAAGTAATATACCACGACTACAAATAAACATGACATATGTGACAAACATGATACTGGCAGTGGATGATTATTTTATCGCAATTTTAGTAAAAGTTAAGAAGAAGAAGTTTATCAAATTTTCAATTTCACGTGCGATGATTCTTTGCTATACTAACGTACAGTAAATACCTACATCGAAATGCTTAACGGCTAGGCACAATGTGGTGATACTGTGCTCGCCGTGTAATATGTGATCCCAAGACTATGCTAGCCGATACTCATAAGTATAAGATAATTATTGCCTAATTGTCCGTGCATAAATAATGTTTTAATAGACAAAAGTAAAATTACAATTTTTGATTTATGATCATCACAATAGTGATGCCATTTGAGATTCGTCTGTGCATGAGGAAAGAGCAAAGAGCCATTCATTGCAAAGTTTTCATTTATGCGACTGACATGAGTGATAATAGTGTAGAACGATTAAACCAAAATGTGGGAAATTTGTATTGGTTTAGTTTCTTATGTCATATGTTAACTTATTGTTATGAACATTTTTTTTTAAATTGATTCGATTGTTTTAATTCGATTGTAAAAGGAATGTATATAAAAATGTGATCTTATTGATTAAAAAATAATGTAACACCTGACAATAATGATAATTTTGGAACATTTCCTTGCTTTTCAAAGATACTATTGTTATTTTTCAATCTAAACTATTAACTAATACCATTTGGATTATTAAAACGATTTATTAAACAATATGGAAAGTAACATTATTAAAAAAGGGAAATAAATCTTCCACCTATGGCAATATTCATGGATATATTACTTTATGGATATTTTACTCTTTGGTCCTTTTTATAAATTTTTCATTTTATATGATTTGGGAAGAAATACGCCAGCATATTACTCCCTTATTAATGCTCAAATTATTATCTTTCCTGTAAGTATAACTTGTGCCTGATTTCAGATCTCAAACTGTCATTTAAAAAAAAAAAATGACAAACGTGCGCGGCGAACGTCATTGAAATTCTGTCGACAAGACTCTCTAAAACATTTGTTTCGGCGGATCTTAGTGGCATTCATGTTTTGGGTACTGACACGATATGTGGAGAATATATTATCTATTAGTGTATAAGGTGTAATATTATTATATGCTAGGACTAGGGTGGATGAGTTAAATATACCGGACATCTTTAACTAGGGTAGCAACACTGTATTCACATAAAAAAACAGCTGTTTAAAACAAAATACTAATACCTACAATCACTAACAGTATGAATCAGCTGATATTTTTTCGTGATTTCGTATTGCTCCTATAGTAAAAGTTGTTCAGTATACTTAACTCATAATATTGGTACACCTTATATTACTCAGTCATTGTTCAGCAACAACTTCATTAGTTTGTCAGTGATCCAACACAAACTTAGACCTGACTTTGAATGCAGGCTGTTTTCTATACAATATTAGAGGACAGATTTGATTATTTATTTGTATTGAATGGAACCTAAAATTACGTAACCGAATTTAAAGCTACGTCAAATACGGCTATAATTTACGCGGACGGGAAAACCCAGTGTTCATATAAACTCACCTAACCAAAGACATTAATAACCTAACCAAAAACGCTATATAAGTTAGCGTTTCTGAATATCAATATGGATGACTCACGAGAATTTTTAAAAGATAAGAGCGTGTTTTATTATTCAAAGGTGGAACTTCATGCTATAGTTGGCAGAGAACTTATAAAATTGTATCCTAAACTATTGCTAGACAGAACTTTAGACCATCGAAGTTATTGCTTACTAAAGAAATTTGTGATGTATCAAGTTGTATGGTCAAAAAGTTATAAAACAATAGAAGTATATTGAGTGTATCAACTGTTGTGGAGACCCCTTGACACCCAAAACATCTATGATTTTTTCATAAACATCGGCTTTAAGAAGTTACAAGACTTGGTGGAAAAGTGTTAAAACCAAGGATTGCAAGAAATAGTTTTATATATGTTCTAAACTTAATGCAAGATTCTGCAGCACAACGAAGACACATAAATATGTGTCTTCGTTGTGCTGCAGAATCTTGCATTAAGTTTTGTTACCAAATGGTAAACAATCAACTCTTCGCGAAGCGTGTGAAGATCCTAAGAAGCTTCTGCGCTTCTGGGTGGAATCGGGTTGGCAAACGAAACAGGCGTCTTAGTCATAAAAATATATTAAACTCTTTATGATGTCAAGAAGTAACTATGGGTAAATGCTTTAAAATATGTAGTATCTTCATTTTGTTTTTTGATTACTATAAAGTCGCGTCAATATTAATGACATGCTACAAATTAGCGGTATTCATTGTTATGCGGATGACAGCACGAAGGACTCCACCTATAACGGTCGTGCTAACATTTCTCGGGAAAGCGTCATTGAGAGCCGGAATCAACTTGTGTCTGATATTGAATCTTCATTAGAGGAAGTCTCTGACTGGGGTCGACTTAATTTGGTCCCTTTGGAAAAAAGCCCCTTTTGTCGTATCACCTCGCTTTCAAAACATTCTCCTAACTGCCTCAGCCAATATTGAGATTCTTGGTATCGACATATCGAGCGAGGTCCAGTTCCGTGGTCACTTAGAGGATAAGGTTAAATTTAGCATCTAAGAAGCTTTGTGTGCTTAATAGATCGAGGCAGTTTTTCACTCCGGTGCATCGTCTGCAGCTTTACAAGGCGCAGGTTCGGCCCCATATGGAATACTGTTCTCATTTTTGGGCAGGGGCACCCCAATTCCAGCTTCTCCCTCTAGATCGCATTCAGCGGAGAGCGACTCGAATCGTCGATTGCCGGGACACTTCAAGTCGGCTTGATCCACTAGCCCTGCGTAGAGATGTTGCTTCACTGTGCATCTTCTATCGCATTTACTACGGGGAATGTTCTGAGGAATTGTCCGGACTCATACCTGCCGCTACTTTTCGCCATCGTTCCACGCGACAAGAAATCCACGCCCATCATCTGGATGGTTGGAAGTTCTCAACTGTGCGTTTTTCTAGAAGTTTTCTGCCTCGCACAGTCGAACTCTGGAACAGTTTGTCGCCAGCGGTATTTCCGGACCGATATGAGTAGCTCGGTGGCGTAGTGGATAAGCGCCGCGGTCCACGATCGTTGTCGTTAAGCAACTTTCGCAAGGGTCGGTCACGGGATGGGTGACCAAAAAATTATTATCTCGAGCTACTCCGTGCTTCGGAAGGCACGTTAAGCCGTTGGTTCCGGCTGCATTTGCAGTCGTTAATACCTTCCAATCCGCATTGGGCCAGCGTGGAGGGTCATGGCCCATCCTCCTTAACCATCCATAAGGAAGGCCTGAGCCCCTGCAGTGGGGACGTAAAGGGGCTGATGATGATGATGATGACCTTCAAACTTTCAAGCGTAGAGCATATTCGTCCCTCAAAGGCCGGCAGCGCCCTTGTAGATCCTCTGGTGTTGCAGGTGTCCATGGGCGGCGGTAATCACTCACCATCAGGTGATCCGTCTGCTCGGCTGCCCCCTATTCCATAAAAAAATTCGAATATAATTACTAATTAATATCTACCATATTCTCAATTAATTTTCATAGCACTTTGGTTACATCAATTTGAAAATGACAACAAATAATAAACAACATTAGTATCTTCTAAACGCGTTTTTTTTTTTTATCACAGGAATAATAATGTTGTTTCTCATGCCGTTTCTTGTCTTTTTTTTAATTGTAATCTTTCAAAAATAGAATGTACCATAATAAACTACAAACTCTTCCATTCACAGCTTGGCGTCGATACCGGCTAAGTTTTGTATTACCATTTTTGTGCAACATATTACAATCGTGCGGCGCAGCTCTTAATATATTAGCAATCTGTTTACCCGACGGGGTGTTACATGAACTCGTTAATATACGTCTTCTGTTGGCAAAATATTACCCCGGAACAAGCTAAAAGAGATATTTTGTTACCCATCGGCAATCGGCGGTTATGACAAATTAGACCCTTATTTTCTATAGAGCTATAGAGATAGACCTTGGTTCTGTTTACTTACGCTTAGGATTATTTCAAAGTACTGATTATAAACCGAACAAGATTTTAAAAATAGAACAGACCAGACCAGAAAATAGACCATATCTACACGTTCGTTTTCTCATTTGTTTGATTTGTCATTCAAAGTTTTTAAGTTTTTGTTGGTCGATCCTTCTTTTCGAACTTTAGTCGCCCACAAAGCTTGGTCCTAAAGTAGTTAAGTACATACTATTTTAGTAAGATATTCTTGTTATTTATTTTTTAATACTAAAAGCCTCTGTTTAAAAGAAAACAAGAACTCACACTGTTTTACCATTTAATCGTTATATGTATCGTCGCCGTCTACTGGCGTTGCTCAAGACATGCAATCTCGACAGAGTTTGCAATCGTATTGATTTTTGAATCGTAGATCGTATTTTATAGAATATTGCAAGCATATACGATTAAAGTTATAATTTTGTTTTTCATTCCCGATCTGTAAAGTTTCTCCATTTGTTTTTTCAACTTCAATTTATTGTTGGTTGAGTTTGAAATCAACTGGAGTAATTTAACCTGCTGCCGTGTGTACATAAAAATAAAGCTGATCAACAGGACTATCTAATTTTCTAATTGAAACCCAGTAGTTTTAATAAAATTGGTTGTGATAGGCGGACGGATACACAGACGGACACAGGAGTGACTTTATAAGGTTTCCATATTTCCTTTTCAGGTATGAATGTTTTTTCCGCGGCACTGGCGGTACCTACCATCTTATCTGAAAGAAAAAATATTAAATCTATGTCAGGGTAAATAAGTCCTACGGGAGATTTCAAGCCATAAGAAGGAACAATACCTCTGTGCCCTTGTGTTATCTCATCAAAGTGATGAATAGGTTCGACCTCTTCTAGAAAACTCGCGCGAATAATAAATTGAAATAATTCAAAAGACAAGTTTCCTAAAAAGTTTCGATTAATTTCGATATTATAAGTTGTCTTAAGAAATATTTTTGATGAAATAACAACAGTTACCTATTTTTGATTCCATCTAAAATTGAACCATTAACATCAAAATTGTAAAACTTATCCTTTAGGGTTTGTAGTTCTAATTAGCTGGATTGATTAGTCTAATTTTCTTTCAAATGTTTGGTTTGAGCACAATGGTTATTATTCAGCTTTAATACTATGTAAATATGAATCTTTCAATAAATAAATCATTTATTCAATTAGATTAAAATCAATATCATTTGACGCCATTATGAAATTATGTAAGTATATAAATTTTCAGGTTCAATAGTTAACTGAACTGGTTTAAGCTCGAATACAATTATAATTGTATAACAAGCCAGGCTACCTTTCTGTGGAATGATAGAGGTACTACTGTACAGATGTTTTACAAATCCAAATTTAAATTATCACTTATAATTAAAATTCCCGTTTTATAATTCTGAAATTTCTTTTTTTATACAGTTATTCGTGAAATTTCTAAGCAATGTATGTCATGTATCAAACCGTAAGACCATTTATATGCGTACCATCGTTTAGAAAGCTCGTAAAACCAACTTTATACTTTATAATATTTCCCTCTGAACATAGCTGTACTCATAAACATGAGCCTCCACACAACCATAGAAGCTGTGATGAATTTTTTTACGACCTCACAGTACCTGGGGTCCTACCACGTGACTTAAAAGCTACAGCAATATAGATAACTACTGTCTGTTTTATAGGCATTCGAAAAAACAGACAATAACTGAATATTATGTGAGCGTAGAAAGAAACTATATCCGTACCATAGGTATGTGTAGACCTGTAGTGTCGTGTAGGCGTAGTGGTCTGTTTTTTTTTATACGAGAAACGAGACGCTATACGTTGCTGCTCCTTCCTACCCTGCCTAACGATAGGCTACACGGTATGACACAGAGTATTTCAATTATGGGCTTGTTAAAAAAAGTCGCAATAATTATTCTAATTAGGTTTTTTGGATCAATTTTACAACTAATTAATATCGTAACGTATTTCATCTTGCTTTTTTTCTGGGATTGAAAATATATGAAATCAAGCGAGAATGTTTTTTTATCTTGATAGGTATTTGTATGGGAACGCGAACGTAAGCGGAGGCACAAGAGGGCATTAAATTGGTTATAATAGATATTGTTATATCTATGTATAATTCAGAAAACCCAAAACGTAACATTCGCATAACCACATAATAAATAATTTAAAAAATAATTTTATAGAACAATTTCGACACATACATCGATAAAAAAAAATAAACTCACCTGTACCTATTCCTTTGGTTATGACGTCGAGTTAGGCCATAACCGAAGTGACCAGAGGTTGACCCCCTGGACACAGTGCCAAATTAAATACATCCCCAACATGTTTCCATATCTCAGGGTCCCCGGACATTAAGTAAATATTCTTGTAATTGTGTCGCCAAAAAAATTGGAGCTAATTTTTTTTTCGCCGTGAGCCCCGGGCCCGCATACGAAATGAGGCGCTCTGGGATTATTATTTGCAAGCCGACATCCTAATTAACGAGACTTTTTTCATTGTCTACCAACTGGTATTATTTGCTTTTCAAATAATGGACTGTGACGTCATTATATAAAAAAATAAGCTCTAAAACGGATTCAGCCTTTTATACTACTTAGTTATATAATATTAATATTACATGAATTAATAACAAAGCTAGTAATTGTCACTTAAAAAATAATGTCTTCTGTAATATTTCATCATCAGCAGTCTTTTAATGGGGCTCAAGCCTTCCTTACGGATGGAGTCGAATAAAGATAATGAGTCATCGCAGGCTTAGTGGGGATTGGTAGATATGAACGACTGCAGATGCATCCGGGATAAACGTCTTAACGTGCCTTCCGAAGTACGGCGATAGTAAATGCTTAGTCACCCATCTTGTGACCGACCATTGCGAAAGTTGCTTAACACTTAACAACCGTATAGCAGACCGAGCGCCCTAACCGCTACGTAACTAAGATAGTAGAACTGTAACAGTGTGCCGTACCACCGTTTATTTCGTCCTAGGTTTCCGCATGAAAACTTTTTGTCTTTGATCTTCAACATCATTTATTTTTATTATTTACCTTTCGTAATTTGAAATTTTGACTAGACTAATATGTTCTTTAAGAATGTCAGTTCGTAGAAATTCTTCTGTGAACATATTATTTTAAATCGTATAAATTTAAATATAAATATTATAATAATAAAGATATGTGATTAAAATAGAAACTATAAATTATATCCTGTAATAGCGTCCAAGTTTTATTAAGAAACCCAGAAAGGGGTAAGTGTTTGTTTTATTTTACAATTTTAATTTTATATTTAGGTAAACATACGAACAATTTTTATATTCATTTTTTGTTTGTTACAGTTTCGTTTCCATAAAATAAATCAATTCGCTAGCCAGCCTTTTCATTAATTTGCCCAAACATCGAATCCGTCTCAGTACTATAGGATAGTCGAATCTAGTATATTTCATTTTTCAGTTTTTATTTGATTTCAGTTTTTATTAAGCTTTAAAAATAATATATCTATTTTACAATTAATATTCCGTCCAATTTCGAGTACTTTAAAATAATTATTTTTTAAACGATATTAATTCTTGTCTATTTTTTTTGGAAACCATTCCTAAATTTTAATTGCTAAATCAATAGTGAAAGAAATTTAAAAAAAATAGATTTTGCTAAGTCATAAAAATTATTATTGACTGTACAAGGACTCTTCATATAAATAATGAAAATATATCAGACTCCTTTATTTTGACAAAATCAACCAAAACTTTCAACTGGGTCGCTATTTAATGTCGCGTTTAAGTTTCTGTAGCAGACAATGGAAGGGAAGTGATAATTTTGGGCAAATTTAAAGCTCTAAAGAACAATTAAACCGCTTACTTACTTGAGCCAGAGTCCAAGTTAAAGTTGGCTCGCCCGATGTATTGTTTTAACTTATTTGTTTTGTGTTTTGACAAGGGTTCATTTATTTACTGTTTTACTAATTTTATTAAGGTCAGCCTTTAGTGGGGCTCACACACAGGGTTTTATTGATAACTAGGGTTCCGCTAGCGGCTTCGCCCGCCCGTTTATCTAATCTAAGGGTCCTGTATTATACATATAAGTTCTTAAGTTTAATCACTGTGTATATTAATGAGAAACGAATCAAAATCCGCTGTGTAGTTTTAATGATCTCAGTGTACAGACAGCGGGAAGCCACTTTGTTTATTTGCTTCTTAAGCAGACATTTCTGTCCGAAGGTGACATTTTCAAGAGGATATAAAAACCATATAACAGATGAACATCGCGATAAGTTTTCAATTTATAACAGACCTACTTGGTGTATTGTGTTTGGTATCAAGTATGTGAAGAACATACTTTATAATTTAAAAAGCATAATTAATTTAAAAAGTATATAGTCATATTAAAAAATACTTTATTTTTTAACGAAGACATAGAAGATCGGACAGAAATTAAAATGTGATTAAAATGTGAAAGATTATTCGTCGAATACTTCTGTTAAATAACAATTATTTATATTTTTAAATCAATAAACAAAAATATAATTGTCCAATATTTGTAGTCTGTGTCTCATGTCAAATGAAACACCAATCAGCGCGCGTGATGTCATTTGTGGATAAATTGATAGTAAAATTATCTAGGGTCGTGGTTGATCATCGCCATCTTTCATTCATTTCATTTTCAGTTTACATGTAAAAAATAATTTATTTACTTGACATTGGCAGAATTGTGCGAAATGCGCAGATAAGCCATTAATTAAAAAAGAAGAAGAAGAAATTATCTAGGAAAAGAGCGGAAAACATTCAAGTGCTAAATAACCATAATTCATTTGATTTATAACAGTTTACAAAGGTCAGTTTACTGTTTTATTTATTTGTGGGTTTAAATATGAGTACTGTAGACGATAATTCATTTTTTTTTCACTGAAAATCCCTTTTGTGTACTCCACAAATGAGCGCGCGTTCTCCGAGTCGCCGTTTACACTTTTTTTTTATAGTTAAATTTTAAACATAGTTTTAGGTACACAATGAGGCTTATTTACATAAAATAATATTTTTAAGCGGGAGTAAGAGTCCATAATGATTAATTTAAAACACTTTTTAAGAAGTGGTCCGATCCCCCATTGCCTTTAAAGGCATGAATTTTAGTACTCCTAACATATTACCTATTCATTAATTTATATATGCGACCATTCATATTCTCTGTGAAGAAGACATTCTGTAATTATTAGAGAGGTTGGTTGTAACCATTAAACCAAGTTGGAAAACGATTTAACTTTTCTTAGACTGCCTTCTATTAGAAATTCAAGTATCTCATTGCTATCCAGTCAACTTCTTACATTAAAGGTCATTCTGAATTCGCCAGTTGTAAAAGTTTCTAATCAAACGGGATCAGAAATAATACTCTGGAGATTTCAACTTCGATCGGACTTTAAACCACAATGACGTTTTTAGTATATCTTCTACTCGTGTTCACAGTAAAATGTTATTTTGGAATCAAATATCAATTTTTAAAGCAATCTTTAAAATGCCAGCATATTAAACTATATTTTACTTTACTATACATACCTACATTACTATGAACGGGCTTGCAGTGTTTGTCTCATGACGTACTCAAGAAACGAATCCTCACCGAATCGGGTGCTTACCATAGTTTAATGTCAATCCGAGAAAAGTGACTGAAGCGGACAAACTGTCTACGGTTGTGGACAGTAAACGAAAATAAATACATATTTTTTTTTTCTAGTAGTGTTTAGTATACTATTACAGATAATCACGCTTTTATGCTTATTATATTTATGATATTGCTTAAATTGATTATGAAAAAACATTTACTTTCTTAGACTCGTTGTCACGTGATCGCAAACAGCGAGTGATGTCACGCCCCTCTACTCATATCAGATCTTATTGTTAGAGAATTAAACCTTATGCTTACATAGAATTGTTATGACGGATAGGCTCAAAGTTAAGGAAATATTTTAATATAGTAAAGATAAATAAAATATATATAAACCAAAATACGCAGCTAACTTACGCGATAGCAAAAAACCATGGCCAAAGAAAAAAGGAGAATAATATGTCAACAAAAAAATAGTCTTATAAAAATAACTCGCAACAATATTAGTTTTAGAGAGGCCTGACAACGTAGCCACGCCAAGACAGAAGATGGCATTTTCGCGGGAAATTTTGAAACTTAAACTTATTTTTAGATTTTAACTTATTATTAGAATGATGCTTTTTAATAAATATTTTATAGATATACTTCGTGTATACAAAGTCGTCTACACCCCTATTGCATTGTTTAATGAAAATGAAAGTTGACGAGCACAAAATAATGAGTTTATTTGTAGTTATTATACTAGTTTAAAGTTATTATATCTACGACGTTAAGACAAAACGACATAAAAACAATTATATATATATACTTCAAATATAATGAATGACATTGTAATATGTACCAATGTTATTTACAATTTAGGTTGAAAATACGAGTAATTTGTTATTGATCTTTGACGTAATGAATCACATCTTTTCCAAGTCCCTGATGCGCTTCAGCGGTAACAGCTGTAAGGAATCCGATTCCTCCTGTCTTTCAAACCATTTAAAAGCTATATCTAGAGCTTCAATAACTTCTGCGTGAGATGGTCCTTGACATTTGTCCTCAGCAACAACAGAAAGTATATTTCCTGATATATTACTTTGGTATTAGATCAAAGATACGATATACTCGTAGCTGATGGATGACATTTTTTTTAATATCAAAGATTAAATAATGATTAATATTTAAAAAACATTTTACATAAGTAAAAAAAGTTTGCCAACAGTGACATTTGGTGTAGACAAAACTTTTTTCGATTTCATCATGTTACGCTTGCTGATCGAGTTAGCGAATGAGCTACTGTAACACGTTTCATTGTAGCTTTACCGAAATATAACTTTTACGACATTTTACTAAATTATGTGTGTGCCTTCTGGTGGGTGATCTTGTGATATTACTCTATGATGAGCGCTTACTGTATAATTACGCATTAAGGCTTGTTTGGTCTTTTAATTTTGGATTAATGTCTAGACTAATTAAACTGCAATATTTGTCGAAGTCATGTACTATCTATAATTTTGTATCTAAGTATACTTTTTTTTTTTGTAAAAATAAAGCTATTATAAATTTTCAGTCAAAAAGAATAAAACCACGCAGTTTCAGTATAAAAATAATTTTTAATAAATTAGTACCCACGATGAAGTCTATAACGCTATTATGATATTACGACATTTGTTTTATTAACTGTATCAATAACCGTTTGTCTCTCTTCAAAAACTTCGTGCTCCCTAAAAGGATCGTCTAAGAGACTTTTGCTATAAAAATATACAACATATTGTTACTAGAATTGGAACAAAGTATCATACTATAACTCTCAAGAAATGCGGACATGGCCATGTAATAATATTCTCGGGGTATGTCTGTCGTAAACTGGAACATCAAATTGAAATTGGTACTCATTCAAGAAGCTACTGAAATTTTATATGAGCAACTTCCCACAATATGGACAAAAGGGGTATTAGAGATTATGTATGTGCCGACAGGAAAGTTTTCCTTTTGTAATTCTCTGACTTGAATTGAATTAGGCGATTAGTCTGTTTAATAAATTTATTGCTATTGTCTGTTTCTGTTATTACCTTTTGTTGTAGGTGGCATTGGCGTTAGTACAGAAGAGACAAATCTAATACTCCCCCGAAGTATGAGTACTATTGAATACTATTACATGTTGAATAAAATATAGACTTTGGACTGTACATAAAAATGGCTGGATTTCAACAGGTTTTGTTCTGAGAAACCTGTAATTGAAAATGATAAAACTATTATTTGTTCTCTCATAGTCAAAATTTTAATTTATAAATTTTTCTTGATGGGCAAAACACTTATGAAATTCACATTTTTTTTCCGGTTGTGGTTGTAATTGTACCTCTATTTACAGGGATAAATATGCGTTTGAACCGAACGAAACATCCTCTGTCCTTATTTATGTAGGTGTTAACTTATAAATATGAAACTTATTTTTAAAATGAATTCCATCATGATACATCTTACACTTTATCCAAATGGGCGGGGGCCCTAAAACATTAAAATGATCAACATTTAATTGATTTCTTATAATTTGGGGAACTTCTTATAATTTGTCAAAATATGTGATCCATCTCGGGTGCTGATATACATACAGAGACACATAGCTAAGTTTGAGTATACAAGCTTTACAGTGATAGTTACGAGTATCGATGGAATTGCTATATGATGTACCTTTTCACAGAGTGGTGAGTAATTTTGTGAACCTGAGGCAAGGGTATCGAATGTTAGAGAACTCGAAACAGGTAGATCGAAATATTTGGCAATAATATCATCCGCAAGTCTTCAGTTACTCCGTGATCTTGGCGCGGAAATATCGGGACTCGATAAATATAAGATTGTGATAGCAATGCCTAAGCAAAGCTAATGTAAACAACCATGAAATTATTAACAACATATTGTACGAGCTATGTTATTATTCGATAAAGAAATATTATAAAAACATCAACATAGTATTCTGTTTAAAAACAACCTAGAACTCCACTTCGAGCGTAGCGCTGGTACAGCACAGAACTCCAAAAAAATAAATGAAATCAGTTGTTATTTGATTAAACTTCTATGCTACGATAGCGTTGCGCTCGACGTCGATGTTTTATAACAGAATACTGCAGATATGTAATTTCTGATATTAGATAGAGGAGACAGATTGTTTTCCTAAATATCTTTGTTGAAACGACTATTCACTCTTCTACTTAGTTGCAAGGTTAGAGCGATTGTTTGGTTTCAAACAAACATGCTGATATAAGCTGATCTGTCTGGAAAATATTGGAGGATATCTGAGGATTGCCGGAGAAATCTCAGTCTCAGTTATATTAAATATAGGGTTACCAAATAAAAACTTGGATATTTAGATAAAAAATCCAAGATTTTGTAGAAAATTTAAAATGTATCACAGCAAAGTATATAAGTATGATAAAGTTAAAGGTTTCAAGATAAATATATAAATGTTGTGTTTATTTATAAAAGCCTAATGTAAGTGCAAAAATATAATCCAGGAAACTTTTATTGAAGTCGGATTCGCCCGATTTTATTTTGTTTTATGTACTTGTTAATGATTGACCGTCTGAGTTCAATAGAAGTTTCTTGACTATTTTTCACTTTTACAGAGCTTTTTCAAGCTGTTTTTCAAAATTTGAATAGGTTATAGTTTCAAATTGATCGATTTTTTTAGAAACTAATCCGTTCTCTAAGTTAAAAACTAAACATTTAAAAAATAAAAAGCGGAAATACATTTTTTTTATGGGATAGGGGGCAGACGAATATACGGATCACCTGATGGTAAGTGATTACCGTCGCCCATGGACACCTGCCACACCAGAGGGGCTACAAACACAATATGCTCTACGCTTGAAAGTTTGAAGGTCGTATCGGTCCGGAAATACCGCTGGCGACAAATTGTTCCAGAGTTTGACTGTGTGAGGCAGGAAACTTCTAGAAAAACGCACAGTTGAGTACTTCCAACCATCCAAATGAAGGGCGTGGATTTCTTGTCGCGTGGGACGATGGCGGAAGGTAGCGGCAGGTATGAATCCGAACAATTCCTCGTAGCATTCCCCGTAATAGATGTGATAGAAGAAAATGGACAAACATAAAGAGAATTATATATACATATACATATAAAATCTAGCAAAGTGCATAGAAGTCCATTTAGATATAATAGTAATAGTTGAAGCCATTATAAAGAGATAATATTTGTTTGCATTGAAGACACCAATACTTCTGGACCGATTTTTAAAAATCTTTTACCTACGTGAACTTACATCATACGTAAATCACTTAGGCTATAATTAACGCGGTTTAAGCCGCAAAAAACAACTAGTATTATAATTTAGCCAACTTTATTATCATATATTAAAGTATTACCTGAGCTAAGACTTTTTAAATCTTTCATCACGTTCCACTCGTTTCATAGTAGTTGAGTTTTAAAATTTAACCTTATATTTTCTAAGCTTTGTTTACGAGAAGACACGCCGTGAAATTTAATGGGACGTTAAAATTGTAGAAGCTTTTACTGCAGAGAACAATGTACATACAATATTATATCATGTAGAAGAAGCACTTTAATTAGTTGTAAAAACTTTTTATAAAAAGTAGAACCGACTTCAAACTTTAAAAAAGTGATATATAATGCTTATCTCAAGAGTGACTTATTCAATAAAATGCAATTGAAGTCCGGCGGCGGTTTACTGTAGGTAATTAATTAAACGATAGTACGTCAATATAAAAAATACTTAATCAACCAAAATCTTTATACGATAAAATCACGCTATTATATGTATGTATGAAATGAAACACCTACATTGTTTATTCTCAATTTCTATAAAGTAAAAAAAAAACATATAAAATTAATGCCAACTTCGACTATTGAAATCAGTCATCATCACGTCACATCAGCCGTTTGACGTCCACAGTTGGACATAGTCCTCCCATGGGTCTCCACGACGATTGGTCCTGCGCTGCCTGCATCCAGCAGCTTTCCGCGACCTTTATTAGATCGTCGGTCCAACTGTGAAACTACCCACTGAGCGTCATCCAGTGCGTGGTCGCCATTCCAGAATACGGATTCGGTGAAAATCTTCAACGAAACTGCAATTTCACAAACAACACATGTAATACATATCGATGTATAAATGATTTGACGGCGTTATATTTATTTAATGCTCAATAAAAACATCAAATACGATGTTACCCCTCAAAATCGTTGACAAACGTTTTATAGAATCAACAAATCGCATTCCTCAAACGTTGCGTGTCAGCTCTTAAGGAGACACATAGAATGAAGCTTTCAGAATATACTTAAGGGATTTCTTTCGCATTCACGGGTAATTTAACTTGTAACGTAAAGAAATATCTATTAATTCTGAGGATGGCTATTTTCCGCATCGTTGGCTGTCAAGACATTTGGATTTCGGTGGGGCTTTTTGATTTTAAACGTTTCATATTTTGTATTTAAGAGGTTCTCGACAATGGCTCGGAGTGCTTTGTGTTCTTGGAAATTCATTTCATCGTTCAGTATAAAAGAAAATCTAAGAGAATAGATTGAAGTGTCGTATAAATTTTAAATAATTAAAATCACTCGAGTGTTAATAGTGGAGCGTTATTAATTATATAATATAAAATAGATAGTAAAAATTACTTAAATAATAGAACTCCTGTTGTTATGGAATTCTGAAACTGTTAAGTAACCACGACACCCAGACCCAATACAATATAGTCGAAACAAGGCTTCAGAGGTGGAAACCGGTCTGCAAGCCACTTAGCTACGGAGGTCGTCAAATTATCTTATGTACAATAAACTTGTTTTTTATTGCATAATAATAATGTTGTTTTATGAGAAGACAAATGAGATATCTGTTTCCACATATTCAATAGTACAACATCACCTAATAACCACAATTAGTTAATCATATAAAGAAATGGGCCGTGGGTGTCAAAGATAGATTAAAATGAATTGTTGAATTACAACGTATTAAATTTAATAATACCTAAAATTTCACACAAAGGCTAAAAGAAAACAGCTAATTCCTACAGTCAAGAAAAGGTACCTCAAGACGGAGATTGTTTTAACCTCTTTAAATAAATCTTTAGAACAATACACACAGGGAATGTTCCAGTATATGAGTACGTCCGTTCCATTATACGGTTTTCGGGTGTGAAATGCGAAAATACCGCTAAACGCAAGCAACCGACAAAATTTAATTACAAAATGCAAACATTCGCTGAAGCTATTCCGTTGTAACAGTTGCTATAAAGCCGAATGAAATATAGCAGAAAACACTCAAGAGAAGTACTTTTGCTGGAAACTAATATCAGTGTTTGCCAAGCAGTTCGCATTTGGAGAATTGGGGTGACAGTGTAGACTTAAGAGTCTACAAGAGTTGGTTACACTACCTTTTTAAACACTAATCATAACAAGATCGGAAGTGTAGTGGCAAGGTCAGTTAGTAGTAAATATCAACTATCTCAAGTTCGTTAGTAGTAACGTTAAGCCGTTAATCCCGGCTCCATCTACCGTTACTAGCAACCACCAATCGGCATTGGAACCGCGCGTTGGGTTATATCAAGTTCTACTTATATGTATGATACTTTAAGAGGGAAGGCTTGGTAGCTAATACCAGGTAATATTAATAGGTTTATGATGTTCACGAACAAATGAAAATAGAAAAGAGTGGTTAGATTTTATCTTTAATGAAATTCTTGACGTATCTTATGAAAAGTCGTGGCTAGTTCTCTTAGGTAATTAAATATTCAAGTTTTTCTTTTTGCTTTTTACTTGATCAACTGTTCTTTGTTCTTGATTGTTCAAAGATATTCAACAAAAGAAATGAGTAGCCTTTGAAACATTAAAATATAATGAATTGGTTAAACAAAATTTGATATCCAACATAAAATATATATAAATATCGTTTAGGCCATTTCAGTTAAGAAATAATAGTTCAAGGAGTATGTATTTTTTTATGAAAGTAGGTATGTTAATCGATTTCTTCTAGAATTGTGAACCAATTTCTATAAGAATAGCTGTTTTCCCGCGACTTCGCCTGCTTAAATTATAGCCTATATCCAATGTGTATTAAGTAGCTTCCCATAGATGAAAGAAACAAGCAAGTCAATCTTTTTTCTTTTAAAATACGAGTTAGTAAAGCTACTTATACAAGAAATATGATATTTATAAAGTTTGAAGTCGGTTCTATTTTTTTTTTGAATTTTATCAAATTTGGATTCACAATGCTATATTGATAAAAATCATTTAATAAAGAATGATTAAAAAGATCCACCACAGAGGGTCCCGGATACCTCTAGATTATCAAAAATTATCATTATCGGCCCTTTTACGTTCCCACTGCAGGGGCTCAGGACTTCCTTATGGATAGTGTAGGAGGATTGGCTATAACCTTCCATGCTGGCCCAATTTGTACTAACGACTGCTAATGCATCCAGGAACAATGGCGTAACGTACCTTCTGAAGCTCGGAGTAGCTCGAGAAAATAATCTCTTTTTGGTCACCCATGCCGTGACCGACCCTTGCGAAAGTTACTTAACAACACCGATCGCGAACCGGCGCATATCCACTACGCCACCGAGCTACTCTCATACACTTATCAAAAAATATATGATAATATTGTCAAAGACTTAGAAAAATGACAGGAAATTTCGTATTATTTCTCGTCAGTTCTTCAAGTTTCCAAGCGTCTAGTGAATCAGAACAATAGTGCCGCTTATCGGTACAGCACAACGTTATTAAATAAACAGCTTCGCACCCTCCTACTGGGATTATTCAAGCTATGTATTGGTATCATTCAGTCATGTAGTTGCTCTTCGAAGTAACGACATATTATTCTTACCTACAGTAACTATAGCTTATGCTACTCTACATTCATATAATATCTATAAATCTATACGATCCAGGTAACATGTTCATTTTAGGGTTCTGTGCCCAAATTGGGAACCCTATTACTAAGACTTCGCTGTCTGTCTGTCTGTCATCAGGCCGTATCTCATGAACCGTGAACGTAAGGCAGCTGAAATTTTCACGAATGATGAATCAATGAATCAATGAAATATTCTTTATTGTACATACACCATACAATAAAAAAATTACAGTTGCCACTTCAACAACTAAAAGCCAGAATAATATAAATATTTATAGGAGCCTATACAACAAATGTGATTTTTTTTTGCTTAATTTGCCTCGATATTGACAATGGCGTACGATACCCTTCGTGCGTGAGTTCAATTCGCAAGAAGCCGGTTTTTAGAATACGTTATGCAGATTTTATATTGCGCCATCATATTTTCTACATCTTAATTCGTGTTTTATTCAACATGTATCAGGTTGACTGGAGTCTTATTAGTTTTTGTTTGTTCGATAGTTTCATTTAGAGCATAAGACCTGATTCTGGTAACTACTCCGTTGTTGGCCATTTGGAACTTCAAGGCATTCTAACTAACGCACACTGCCGTTAATGGTTTTTAAAACTATAATATGTCAAAATTAATTTCCTCGTACTTCTTAAAGTGGCCATAACTAGGTCATGATCTTAAAATATATCTCATGAAGCGTGATAATTAGATAGTTGAAATTTTCGCAGATAATATTTTCTGTTACTGTTATACATCAAATACTGAATACATACTATGTAAAAAGCAGCATAAAATAAATATTTAGAGGGGCACTTATACAACGTGTTTTTTACGTTTTTATGGATAATAATACGGAACCCTTTGTGTGCGAGTCCTATTCGCACTTGGCAAGTTTTATTTTTTAATAAATAAACTCAATTTCTCTAACCATTCTGGAAATGAGGATTCTTCACGAACCGATAAGCCAGGTGGACAACAAAATGATCTTGTAAGGGTTCCTTTTTTGGGGTACGGAAGGTTAAAACTATTATAATATATGCTGCGGATAACTAGTACCTAGTTGATAATAAAACTCCAATAATGGTCAAACTTTAAGATCAAATTTCGACTAGCGACCACCAGTTTAAATTAGTACATTTTCAGTTTTGATTATTTTTTCGTCCTAATCAAAATTCATCATCATCAGCATCAGCCCTTTATTTCGTCTCCACTATAGGCTCAGGCCTTTCTTATGGATGGTTAAGGAGGACAGGCCATGACCCTCCAAGCTGGCCCAATGCGGATTGGCGGGTATTAACGACTGCAAATGGAGCCGGGAGCAACGGCGTAACGTGCGTTCCGAAGGATGTAGTAGCTCGAAATAATATTTTTTTGGTCACCCACCACCCCATTAGTAGGCTTATCCACTACGCTACTGAGCTACAATCAAAATTATCTTTAGTCAAATAAACTTAATTAAACTATTGACCAACAACAAGACCTTTTGACTATGCTATTGGCAAAAATTATCCTTTAATAATAAATCCTTAATGAAAAATATTTAAAAAATTCAATTTGTCCCTTTTTTAGCACTTTTCATTAAGAATACTTTCCAGTATAGCGTTGTGGAGTAGCTCGGTGGCGTAGTGGACAAGCGCCGCGGCCCGCGATCGTAGTCGTTAAGCAACTTTCGCAAGGGTCGGTCACGGGATGGGTGACCTAAAAATTATTATCTCGAGCTACTCCGTGCTTCGGAAGGCACGTTAAGCCGTTGGTCCCGGCTGCATTTGCAGTCGTTAATACCCTCCAATCCGCATTGGGCCAGCGTGGAGGGTCATGGCCCATCCTCCTTAACCATCCATAAGGAAGGCCTGAGCCCCTGCAGTGGGGACGTAAAAGGGCTGGTGGTGGTGGTGATAGCGTTGTGAACGCGAAATTGATCAAATATAATGATCCTTTAATAACATTATATGTATACATAATATGCTGTTGCACAAACGTCAATTAAAATTGTCAATTATGCAATTAAAAATTGACATATCGCACTCCCGGTGCGACACTGTCACTTATGCAAAAATTTAGTTTTTCAGGAGAAGAGTTTTAAACTCTGCCACCTCACAAAACAATGACTTTAGAAGATACAGATGAAATGAATCATACGGAACATAATTCCGTATGATTCATCTACAAAAGTAACATTATCGCACCAAGTAAAGGGGGCTTTAGGACAATTATTACATATTTAACTAATTTTTGTATTTTTTGCAAAAGTGACAGTGTCGCACCGGGGGTGCGATATTTTTAAAGTGACAATGCCGTTACAAATTTTCAAATTTACGTAGATCATTTATTGGAGTTTAAAGTCGATATTAAACTTTAAAGATCGTTTTTTCAATCTAATTTATACGAATGATACAAAACTAAATGAAGTTTTTTCAAGACACTGAAAGTCTAGAGATTTTTCTCTAGGTATTGACAGTTGAAGCAGTTCTATTCAGGAAGGTGCACTTAGCAGTACGTCAAATACTACAAATTTCTCAGTAAACAATTTTAGTGGATAAATATTTAAAATCTTAAGGAATCAGTACCATGTAACTACTAGAGTCGTTCTTTGACTCGGGTTTAATTGTAAATTCAAACTTAAAACTGCAACCAGCGTCGACTCATTTGTGTCAATTGAGGCGCTCCAAAGCTTCCTTCGAGCGAATCGCTGACGATTTGTTTTATCTTTCTTTCAAATGCAAAAGACAGATAATTTGAGCTGTCTTCAAAAGATTATCTTGAATGAAAAGTTCAGCATATTTCCTCCGTCAAATTCTGGGACTGCTTATAATTTAAATATGGATAAAGTTGACTTATGTAGAAAAGGTAAGATATCCAGACTCATATTTAATTTTTTGTATCGTAATCGTTGATATAGAGTTAATCTGTTTAAACGGGACTTGTTTAAAAGAGAAAACGGTATGAAATCGGAAATCAATGAGAGAAAAAGCTACATCAAAAATACTATTTCCTACAATTGTCACGACATTTCTTAGTAAAATGTTATACTATATCTTGGATACACAATGACTTGAAGAAATCAATTTTCGTTGTAGCATAACAAAGCGATTACATAGATAGTTGAAATGCTGATTTTTTTCTATAACGTTTTGGTCATATTAGTTCTTTTGGATGTGTTTTTTTCATTATTTAACACTAGTTTATCAGAAATTTGTTCACTCTTTCAAAATTATTTTAAAATAAGTGATTTTATTAGAGACGCTGATTTAATTGTCATGTTTTCATTCATATAAATTTCTTGTATAATTCTACATCACACAATGAACGCACTAAACAAAATTACAAACCGTAAAGTGTTAATACGCTTCACGGTTTGTTTACTCGCTGTCTCTCAACAGCAGGCATTACTATTGTTGTTGGTGACATTTTGGTTATTTTAATGCTCTAGGACTTTTTAATGAGTTGCGGGGCTAATCCTATTACATGAGCTAACCTAAAAGTCGTTTAACATTGAAATGGATGTAAAATCATGGCTGGAAGCTAAAAATAATACTGAATTTTAAAGTTATTCACTGCAAATATTCTTAGGGTAGTAAAATATTATAATATGAACGAAATCAGGATATAATATCTCTACGAAATTTATTTGGTCAATTACAAGTAGAATATTAAAATTCATAACCATAGATTGCTTTTAGGTTTTATGTTATCTAATGTAATAAGCAATTCTTAAAAAAATACTACTGTATGTACTTTTTACAAAAAATATAGATCTGGTAATTTATAAAATAAGTCTTGTAATGTATAATGTAGAAGTTTTATAGTGTCCAAATCCTGAGTTTGCCAATATCCATAAAAATAACGTGTAAGATGAATAGCTTTACATGTAAAATTAAGTGGATTTTGCTCCTGAGATTAAAGTCCAGGTAATGCTAAAGTACCAGTTGATCGATGATTGACTGCAGTCTCTCTAGACGATACGAATATGTTGTAGCAAGGGTTGTAAGTGTATAAATAATGAAAAACAGTTGGTTTACATGTCGGGTGATTTGATGAATTGGACACTGTATAAAATTTTATAAGAAATAGATTACATCGTACAGAATTTTGTAGATATCCTCTTAATGTAAGAAGATAAATAACAAACGAAATTAAAAAAGAAATGTTTTTATTTCTTGTACCCTGTTAAAACTGTGAGACGTGGACACTAATAGATTGTGTGATAAGGACCATAGATTAAAAAAAATATATATTTGTGATCATACCAGTGTTACTGAAAGGGAACCGAGTGGTGAGATGGAAGTGGTAATAAGCTAATCTTACAACGAGATGTTCAGATGTCAAAAGTCAACTTGGTAGAGACCAAGAATATATAAAAAAACAAGAAAATCGAAGGATAGATAGTTCGATAACATTGTTCAAATAGGTGGCAAATCTTGAGTGCGTGAGACAACCTATAAATTACGGTCGAAGGAGCTAGGGGAGACAAATATCCGATACTGGACGAAAAATACTAATGAATAAGAAGGTGATTCGCAGTATAAAAATCGATTGTGATTTTCATTGGTATTGGGGAATCCTTTTTGATAATGATTCCACAGTTAGCTGAATTGTGTGAAATGTTGTTAACGTTTTCGATTCTTTTTTGTTAAAAATAATTTCTTAACGTAAATTTTTCATGTAAAACGACCCTTACTCGATGGAGGTTAAACGCTCGCGCGGATGTCAATTGAGCAGGCAGATGATTGATGACATCACCAGGGTTCAGCCGAGCCCTTCAAATTACTTAATATCCTGAGAGCACACAATTTTTAACATATTTCTTTTAGGACTCGTTACCAGGTTAAAGCTGTTAGATGTTATTCCAAAAAACATATTAAGGTGACGATATTACGTCAGACATGGAAAATGACATGTGAAGGTAAAATACTTGATTGATAATGAAGTCTCAGTAATATGAACGTTATTACGCTAAGTATGTGAAAAGTGAAAGCTAATGGAATAACTAACTGAAGTAGTGGCTCGATCGTAGCTATTACTTTAATTATTAGAATATAGTAAGAAGCAAACAATTGGGAAGACCCATATTCAAACTTTAAAATTTTCGCGTTGCATGATATTAGATTGTATAAGATGGATATTAACGCGATAGATCTCGATAGTTAGGTTTTTCATCTACCTATATTTCCCGACGTTTCGACCAGGTTACACCGGCCGTGGTCACGGGCTAACTGTTTCTGCGATGTTACGTCTCATCTTCTGAAGTGGAATCCACTTCTACCGTCCAGTTAGTTAACTGAATAGCTCCTTAAAACGAACTGATAACAAATAATTATAATTTTAGCCCAGGCTTAAATTTAGACAAGTGTGGATAATGTAATCCTTTTAGATACCTACTATATTTAAAACAAAAAAAAAGATTCATCAAAATTGGTCTTTCTTCAACTATGGTGTTGAAACATTATAAAATATCATTCAGTTGAACCTCATAATTTTCGGAAGTCTATTAGGGAATCAATCATTCAATTAATCTCTACCAAAGGTTACCTACTGTTGATTCTCCTCATTTAGATTAATTGTGATGCCAGTCGCGAGGTCCCCCATCCTGTTACCTGTCAGCAGTTGTACACGACGTGTAATTGAGTTATCAGAACATCCTCGTACGGAGTGTGTGACGTGTGTCGTTAAACACACTTTGTTTACTGTGACAGTTAAAAAGGGCTGTTAGATCTGATACCAAATGAAATAACACGTCTATTTTAGTCTATTATTTATTTGTGTCTTTATTTTAATAGTTTTGTTTAGTGTTGTTTTTTTTTTGTTACGATAATTGCGCTAATGAATTTTTATTAATTTGTTTCATTTTTGCACACTGCCTATACATTTATATATATCTATATGTCAAAGGTCTTGCGGTGTAGGCAAAGAGAACTTATAGCGACAACACAGCTTTAAATACGTCTCTGTTTTATTAATAAATCATTATAATTTTCATTTATGCTCATCGGCACAGAAAAAAATTGATCGTAAAAGTTGTACGTGTCTTATTTTCTATTGTCTTCTACTTAAAGAATGATAAAATAGTTGTTAGTCATGAAGCAACTTTCTCAGATACCAGACCTGCGATTCCGTAAAAATTCAGATCCGATTTCGAATTCACGTTATTTAGTATAGAAATGGTATTGATTCTTCACTTCACTTATACCACGAAACGATTTTTGAAGTGAATTTGAATTCGGGTTTGGATTTTTATAGAATCGCAGGACAGGTTTGACTTGAAACTGAGATCTCTCGCTAACTGAGTCAACTGAGCTACCATTAATCAAAGAAGATTATCGAATTTCTCAAGTATTTGTTACCTTTCTTTTTTTGTGATATTCATATGTTACCACATAATAACTGGTCGCGAAAGTGTTGGTTGAATATTGGTATTTTATGTAAATACTGCATTTCTGCCAAAACTTCGTTTCTCTTTATTATTTTGATCATTCACTGATGCTTAAGAAATCCACTTCTAAGTGAACCACTGGGATTCGAACCCATGAACTTTCGCAATCCGAGCAAAGCAGGGACAAAGTGGATTTTTAAACATTTTTCATTAAGAATATATTTCGTTTCTAATCTATCCAATAAGAAAATTATAACGGTTGTTTAGTTACACATTATGTTCACGTATTCCAATGTGATTTTCAGTTTCAATGAAGAAGACAAAACTATAACTATACTTTTCTGTTCTGTGAACTATACAACGCTTATACAATGCTTAATGATAGGGCCCTTAAAGTGTATATATAGTATGTTATAGACATAAACGTCAAATCTATTTCGGCAAAAACGAAAGCTTAAGTATTCTCAAATCAAATCTTGTCATTCCACCGTAATAATTTTGTCTCAATACCACAAACAAAAACAAACGAAACTTTGGCCCACTCAAATGTGCAAATAACCCGAAATTATGGTTAATTATTGGGAGCGTATTGAACTTTAGGCCGATTGTGTTTGTGTGGACAACTTTGCGGGTCCTCGAGTGTTTGACGTCATTGACGTCAGGGATCGGATCAATTAAAGCCTGCCCAAATAAATGTCGGCTCGGCCAATATTGGAGACAGATTCCCGTATTGTAAACTGAATGTTGAGTGGGTAATGTTTTCCGATATTGATTGGTTTGTACATTTGATTTGTTAAACCTAACTATATGATTAAGTAGAGTCTAGGATCTTTTACATTTTTAGACGTTTTGGATCTTGTTTTGTGAACTATACAAAAAATACTATACACCTAACGAGTTTTTCTAAAATATTTTTGAATACAAGCTTTATTAACACATCTACCGTTCTGGAAAGTAAAGAAAGACTCTGGCCTGGTACGGACATATTATGAAAAGAGATGTGAAGAATGTAAATAAAGGGTGTTGGAGATGAATGGAGATCAAGAGGACGACCACAGAAAATATGAATGGACTGTGTGAGGCATGACATGATATGAGAGACCACTGACAGAAAAGAGTGGAAGAAGAGGACAAATGCGTTAACCCCTTATAGATTGGAGAACAGGGCTGGAAGATGATCGCTTTTATCGTGTGATTGTTAGGCAATTAAAGGAACCCAATTCGATGATGTTGCTTCATTTAATTACAGAGACACCATATCTTCCTTTCGGCTACTGATTAGATCAGCTCCATTCCATATTATATTGCGATTTTATCTAAGTTATATCGTATCCAAAATTTCATTTTATTTAAAACAAGGAAGTGGATCAAATTAAATTTGTAAGATTTGATTACATACAGAAATAAACTAAATAATATAAAAAAAAATCAATCAATGAGAAAGATTTTAGAAATAAATAATACAGCATTATAAATATCAGTTTTAGATGCAATTATATAATTTATAGATCAATTTCAACGAGAAAATCCTCATCGGAAGATGGAAAGAAAAACTTTTTAGAAAACGTCACGACCAGTCTTTAGCAGAGCCCACTGAAGACGATTTTTTTTTCAACAAAAGTTGGAAGAAGCTCTCCATTAGTGTGAATCCGACCGTACGAGAGAGAAGTTCCCCGCTAATGCTTAAGTTTCTGAAAAGCTTCAAACACAATTTCGCGGTGCCGCTTATTGTAAGGCTAGTGTGGATACGTAAAGCCCACATATAGATCTGATTTTTTGTACTTTTTCAGTTTAATATCATATTTAACAAAGCCATTAAAGAGAAAAAGACAGTAAGGCACAAACAATAACATACGTGTTTTTGTTAAATGATACCATTTTATAGATAATTTCCACTATCTTTAGTCGACTTTGAATAAGGAGGAGATTCTCAACTTGACGGAATGTTTACTTTTTAATACATTAGTTTCATGATATCTTCGTTAATGGTAGACCAAGTAAGGCCAAGAAATTCAAAAATTCAATTGGCTGTTTCTGGATTAGTGAACTTTTATAGTTAAGTAATTTTTTTTCGAGTTTTTGAAGGTGGTTTTTATTTTTCATGTGTCTGAACTTGATATTTAGCATTTATAAACAAACAGTTGAAACGATTTTATATAATTTTCCAAACAAGATATTAAAAAAAAACTTTTAATTTTTTTGCTTATTTGTTATAAAACTTTATACTAATGTTACTAATATTTATTTAGATTGTTACAAAAGTTTTAAATGCACTTTTTCCTTTTATATTAAATTTCCTTTTAAATTGAATAACCATAATTCCATCAATTCCATATAGTAGTAACATGCATCAGAGACGTATACTACGAGCTGCCTGTTAATTTCATTGACTCTTCCAATTGTAACAAGTGGAACTTTGTCATTTGAACGAAATATTTTCTGTAGAGACGTAACTTGTTTCGATTTGTTCAGAAGTTGTTTTTCTTTCGGTATTTCAAGAGCAAAACGAGGCACTGATTCTCACAAGCTTTTAAGCTAATCAAATGTTGTTCTATTAATTCGCTTAAGTTACTGTTTCAAGTTGGAATAAGGGTTTCAATCTGGTTGAAGTGGAGCGTTTTCATTAACCAATAAATGCTTTCATTTTCAGCTCTATTCTTCGCAACGCTGTAATGGACGATCACAGTTAAACAAAGTTGAAACATGTAGCATCAATATAACTCTTTTGATTAATTAGTATTCATATAAAAATATTTTTATAGAAATGAAATTAAAATGATAATGTCTTTATTCAAGTAAGCCTTAGTAAGTAATGTCTTTGTTTCAAGCACTTTTGAATCGTCCAAAAAATTTTTTCCCCTGCCAATTGTTCAGGACGTCTTTTAGCAAGAAGAACAAACAAGAAAAACTTATCAAGTTTTACAAGAAGAACAAACAAGAAAAACTTACCAGGTCTATATTATAAGTAATGACATTTACATAAATCATGTCATTACCATAATAATACTTATTATAACAATAATAAATACAATTTTCAAAGTCTGTAGGACATAGGTTGGTACATATAATTAGTCGTTATAGAACAAAGCTAAGCCTATTAATTCTATGCATTGCGGTCCTTAAAATAATCATCAACTTTATAAAAAACCTTTACTCATAAGTATGTTCTTTACATGACTTTTAAGTTTATTCATGGGTAGGTCAATTACATTTTGTAGAACTTTATTGAACATAGCAATGCATTTACCCAGAAATGACCCTCTGGTTTTTCGAAGTCTGAAGCTTCGAACGGCAAGTTTATTTTTATTTCTTGTAATAAGATTATAAATATTTTAATGGTGACTCCTCATAAGGGATCAGTGTTTGACTTTGGAATCAAGTCAGTACTGGCCTAGTGTAAATTGAATCGTAAAAATGTTACCTTAACTATTGAGTTATTTTTGAGTCCTCGTAAACCATGCGGTCAGTTTATGGCACAAGCAATAACGCCGATTACTTATCCATTTACTGACCCCGAGTAAATACTTACAAAAAAGATTAAAGAATAACTAACGCGGTCGCCCGGATTGCAAAAGGTCGTGGGTTCGGGTCCCATGTCATAGCGCCGGGGACGGGGTGGATACTTTAAGTATTTTTCGGGGTAGATACTTTAAGCGTTATCATTAAGAATATTTTTTTGTATTGTGAAAGCAAAATTGATGAAATGTAAAGATTAAAGAATTTCTCCCTTTTCGAGATGCATGGACAACTTTTTGGCAGCTGAATTTTATAAGGTTCTTCTCAGTATTTCATGTGACCGAAAATACAGTATGTAAATTTTAAATTTACGTCTTACAAAAGAAATGTGTAATTGAAAATTTGAAAAAGGTTTCGCTCACATTTTAAGAGCCGCAAATGCATCGTCAACCTTTTCGGTCGCTAGCAGAGAGTCGCGAATAGAAAACCGATTCGGAAATAGATTAAAATACCTATTTCCATTTAAATAAGCTGGAGGGTTCGTAATCGTACCTTTGCACTCGATTTATGGGATTCCTATGAAGTGGGGTAAAATTTAATACGCCAAGTTTTACCTAAATCGTTAAATAAGGTCGAGTCTCAAATGGTGCTTTTGGATTTCCATTTGAAACTAATAAAAAATAATGACGAGATAACTCAAATTTTAAATCATTTATTCAGTCTAGGCTTGTGAAAATAAAATATGGCTTTAGGCAACTTTCTCTTACTTAAACTTTGTACTCAGAAGAATCGGCAATAAATTAAGAGAAAGGTATCATGCGTATAAAATTTGGTTATTTGCATATTTTTAGTAATATTTAATTTTTAAAGAGTAAAAAAATCTTAAATGTGAACACACCTTAGTACGATGAGTTGAATTGCTCCACCGATTGGGGGCTAACGTCTCCCAAGTAGCGATCCAATTATTTTTCTAAACCCTTAAAAGATTTAGCCGTAATGTGTAAGAGTTTCCTCTCAATCGAAAAACGATATTGTGGCTCAGCAGTATTATATATCGAGGGAAGTAACACGTTATTTTATTATTTTGGTGTTTCAGGAGTATTATTTTAATAAAATAGCACACTTAAATAAACAACGTTGCATAGGCAAACGTTAGTGTGCGCGGAATTATCAGACAAATTATTTGACTCCTTGGCAGCTTTGATGGCTCCATCAAGTTTGAGGTTAGGCAAAGAGTAAAATTTTGGTTCTGTCATTCGATATTTTTTTTATTAGTTGGTTTATATATGAGTACAGAGATCTGGCAGATGCAGCCATGACTAGGATACTGTTGTTTTTCCCAGTTTGATATGAAAAAAAAACAAAAAAATGAGTTATGGTATGTGCTCTTTGGTTTTAGTCATTTTCTTGCTGAAATTTAATTGTGAACAGATTTACTCGATTATATCTGTGTGTCAGATTTTCTTTAATGGTCCGTGTTGTCACCGCTTGTTCCAGCATAACACCAGTGCAATGTGCGTCACCCATTGCTTATACTGAGCTGGAGCTAGTTATGACACACAATATTTCACTTTTTCTTTGTTACTAGTATTGTATGGTTACCTCGTGATATTTAGTGTATGTGGTGTGTGTTGTCAAAATATTTCTTTTTTAAATCTATTCTATTATAAGTCGGATAACAAGCTGTAACACCAAACAGATTAATATTTAAAGTTGATTGAAGGATTTTTTTTGTAATAGTTCGTGTTATGTATATTGTTTAGTAGCGTCAAAATTAGAAAAACATATATAGAGATCAACAGTTTATAGTTAAGATTAATATTAGCTAGACGATTTTTGTTTAATAAGTCACAAGATTTACGTAAGTACTTAAATCGATTTCCTTCTTATCTTGTTATAGCTACTTGGCATTTGAATAATCTGCGAGTTGTTTTTTAAACTAAGATAACTACGATACGAAATAAAAGCTCATAGAATTATTACGAATTCTCTTTTCGTTTTTTTTGGATAAACCTTTAAAAAATATTTAAAAAGAATGATTTACTTAAATCATGTTGACGTGGAGGTAACATGAAGGTTTGCAAAATGAGTTAATATTATGAAATTTCTACGCATTCCTTATAGAATTCCATTATTTTTTCCATTAAGACCGGCAATTGTTATTGTATGTCACACGCAGACTTGACCTACTTCGCTATTATTGCCGGCGGGTAATTGGAAAAAAGCTGTAATAGGCAAGAGGTAACATGATGTTATAAAGAGGTAACATCGGTTAGGGTTCCACACTGAACATCGAAATTAATAATAACGAAATCAATTTATTTTTCTAGATTGAAAAATAGAAAGGAAGAAGGTGAAGCCCTAGATGCAACTACTTTGAACAAATAAAAGAAATGTTAAGCATTAATATGTGTAATGGCAGATTCTCTTTTAGGGAAACCAGACGTGTAGAACATAGTTACTCATACATTACAAAAAGCGCAATATTTCCCGAAATACATACTCTATCTACCACAAACGATACATTTTCAAAGTCTTACTAGTTTCAGAAATAAGACAACGGATTTCTTTCTCATTTGAATCAAGTCAAAGTTTAATGATGAGCTAATATTGGTCTTCTGAACCAATATTTTTTATCGAACTAATCGTGGAAGAAGTGACGAGTTGGTTCAGCTTTGCGAACAGACAGTGAATTATATCTCTGGGATTTGGTCTGGCTTAGTTGGCATTAAAAAGTTTCCTATCCTACTTCACCTAACAGAAGTTTGTTTATAACAAGTTTAATTCAGAAAGTATTAAAAATCCGCCAGAGCGTAATTTCAGGTATTAAACTGATCACGTACGCATAACAATTTCAAATGGAATAATTAGAACTTTCGAATTACGTTTGGGTATTGGCTCTGTTTCTTCAGATTAAGTATTTCTTTCTAGAACAAATATTATTTTATAAATTATCGATATATTAGCTTAACATTATCCGATCAGAGCCCGATTTTGTTGATTTCGATCAAAGGTTCAAAATGATTGACTATTTTAGTCTTGTGTTTTATTCTAATTTAGGGTAAGTAGATGGTGCCACCTAGTACAATGAATTGTGTAAAATTTTTGAATAGGATTATAAAGAAGCTTTTGATTTTGTTTATTATAATAAATATAACATATTAAATAAGATTCCAAGATAAGTAGCTAAAGCCTCCATAATATGAAGTATCTGAAAAAACATGACATCAACACCCAAATCCGTGACAATATAGAAAAGTTAATTTTCTACATCGGCCTGACGTGGAATCGAGCCCGGAACCTCGGTGATGATTACAAGTTAGTCACTCGGCTATGTACTTGAAAATTCGACTGAAAGAATAACTTTAAAGCTTATTTCTGCGAAACAAGAAAGTCCTTAATAAAAAGCAACCTTAAAAATAAATACGGAGAGAAATCTGAACTGGAGTGAAAGAAAGCCATTTACTTAAAAGAAAATTGTTTCCACCGCAGTAACAAGTAGTGGGTTTTACAGTACTATGAAACTTTGGACTTTAACATAGCAACTTGAGGCGAAACTATCGCATTTAAAAGAATAATGTGTTTGAACAGTTGGATCTTGCTGTAAGAGTGAAATGCAAGGCGCTTGGGAAATAAGGGGCAGCTTTGTCTCGGCAAGGTGGAGCACCGTCTATTGCGAATTCCTCAGCTCACCTTGTAACGTTATTAAATCTTGTACTATGCAATATAGGACAGCTCGCTTTCGGGGTGAAATTTGCTTCTTATATACCTTGCTACCTATTCTTAACGCTGGCACCTTAAGATCGCTTAGGTAATATGTTAGATTTGTTTTCGTTCCGTTATAGTTTTCGAGAAATTTGAGTTAGCATTTTTCTTGACTATTGATATATACTAAGAGTACATATACTTGGTGAACGATAAATATAAGGGTATCAATCCACTTAAATGATAGTATATCAAAATCTTGTCAAATGAGACTCTTGTCGGTTCTTTTTATGCCCGGAAAACCCCTCGATAATATAAAGTAGTAATAAGCGAGTATGCGTTTGATGTGAATATAAAAATTGTTAAAATTATTCAAATGCGAGTTACAACTTTTCCAGTATCTACCTCATTTGATACTTTATAGCTGCTAGATAGTCACGTTTGTAAGTTATTTTGAACTGTGTAAACTAGGTGTAAATTCCATAACAATCCATAAGGAAGGCTTGAGTCTTGCATAGGGGATGTAAAAACGGCTGATGATAATGAATCTGTTTAGTTATACCAACTATCGCATGACAAAATATTATATTATTACAAATCTCGTATTTTTATTATTGTTGCTATTGCTGTTATTATTATTATCATGTCCAAAAATTCTTATGTAGAACGCACTTTATTTCTTACGAGCTGTTTCCTGCGAATTTATCCACGTGAATTATAGCCTGTAACCGGTTTTGGGTAGCTTCGATGTAGTAAATAAATGAAAAAGCTGACTAGGCTTGACAAATATATTTATGGTAAAGATAAAAAAAAAACTATAATAACAAGAACAAAAATAAAATTAAAACAGTTCGTTACGGATTCCGAAAATAATGGGACAGATAAGCTATATATAATAAGCTTCTTAATTATACCCATACCCCGTTTAGAGGTTTTCATTAACAGAAAGTAATTAGTAGATATTTAACGTAGATATCATAAACATTTATTAATAAAATACTTTAAATATTTTATTAATTACGATAACGTAATATAAATAAACGTTTTTGGAAAAAAAATCATAAACAGACATTCAATATAAATACGAAGCGTTTCAAAAAAATTTCATATTACGAAAATTTCAAAATCGGCGCCAATTCAATGCAAACGAACGACTAAATCTTTCCACTTTAGTAAACAAAATCATTCCTCAATCATAATTTGTCAATAAAATTGTTATTCATCCTAAATCAAGTTTCTAGGCAACAAAAGAGCATTATCGGTCTTTATTACAACTCGAAATGTTCCCAGAAAATTTCCGAGAAGAGCAACTTTCGTACACATCCCGCACACGCGTTCCCCAATCACCTTTAAACAACTGTTTTCCGAACCCATATGCTATCAACGAAAAAGGTTACCAACGCGGGTTCGCATCCCATCAAAGTCCACTCAAAGTTGACGTCACGACGTTCAACCACGCAAATATTCATGCGGCCTCCGAAAAAAATCTACAATCAGGCCTCAGACGCCGCGGGCACACTGTCGGTACAACGCTTTCATTAAACATACAACTCGGTTTTTGTACAAAAAAATACTTACACAGCCTGAGGCGCCATCCTCCCACATAAGGAATGTTGTCACAGCGAAATTAGTTCGTAAAATAAATTCCTCCCACTCAGAAAATAACAGGCGTAATCTGCCGAGTTATACCTAAAATATATATATTTTTTAACATAAACCAGAATCTATTTTAACATACAAAAAATATATATAGTAGTACAAGCTATTGTCCCGCGACTACGGAAGCGTAAATAATAGCCTATGGCGGCAACCCCTTATGATGTAGCTACCTGTAGGTAAACGAATTTTTAAATCAGTCGAGTAGTTTCGGAGCATACTTGATGCAAACAAAAAAACATACAAAGAAACAATCAAATTTTTCTTCTTCATATATTAATTCTTTATTTAAATTAGGATTAATTAAACATTTCTAACGCTTTTTTCCATTTAAGTATGTTATATTTTTTTAAATAAATACAAGGTACCTAAAATAAATCAGATATAATAAACGTTTTACAAATAACTTAAATGTATTCGCAGTATTTCGATATTTGTATGACTCAATACGAAGAACTGTTTTTTATGAATACCTAAAAAAGAAAACGAAACAAGTCGCCGTGATCGCAAGACAAGGATCTAAAGTGCCCTTAAGTGACAAGTTTTATTACAGAGTGGCCAGTTTTTATTATGTTTCAATAAAGCAACGACACGTGCTGACAACGAGCCGATAGGACCGCGAGGAGGGGGGGGACACTTACGAAAATTGCTTGCACAGAAAACTAATATCAGTGTTTGCCAGGCGGTCGCGTGTAGCCACGCCGCAAATTGGGAGCTTAAGCGGATAACTGTTACTACATTACGGAAACTGAGTTATTATTTCCTGGTTCAGTTGAAATGGAAGATTTTATAGGCAGACCGCTAACAAATTTTATATAAAATGAAACCCCTTTGATATGTTGCAGCACACTGGCGTTTATGGCAAATATTTTCATATGAAGGAAATAAAACGTTTAAAATTACTACGTATTCTTGATTAATTTTGAACTCATAATGTTGTACTTATAAATATTTTCAATTAAAAATGCTTGTCCACTTTCCACCAGCTCCAGATACTCCTCAATATTTTTTCCACGTTACAGATTCCCGGGTAAAATAGCCTTTGAGCAGGCACTGCAGGGAAGAAATGCTTGGGGAGCCAGGTAAGAATTAGGCCAGCCGGACATGGTGGTAAACAACAGGGTTCCCGGTGGAGATGGACACTATTTAGAGGGTCCAATCACTGCGTGACCGCATCCCAAGAATTTACTCCACCTGTTGACACTACCCACACTCTCGAGGGGAATGGTGTTGGAAGGAGAGACAGAGGAAGGTAGGAATCAGGTCCTCCTCACTGGAGGAGGGAGAGCGCCCGAAAGGTCACGGCCAGGAGGTGCGATATCCCTAACTGTCTGAAGCGGTATGCTGCGTCAGCCACTGTGGGATGGTGCGTCCAGCGAAGAAAGGACCGTGGAGGCCCAGATCTTTCTGAGTCACCGGGAAAACACTCCACACAAAATGGGCTGATTCCACTCGTGTGGGAAACCGAACGGTCCAACGGGGAGGAGATAGATATGAGTAGAGGCGTGGAATTTCCATGCTAGGTACCGTGCTCTGCTCCGCTTACTGACTCCCCCTGATACGAGCAGGGAGCGAGGGAGTTTTAGTGGGTTTTTCTTTAAAGATATGGACAAGGTATTTCATTTTTGTGTGTGTTATGTATGTGTGTATGCAATGATCAATAATTTTGATCTGATTAATTTTATCACAATTATTTTTATCAACTTTAAACATAACCTTACATGTCATTAACAACATTTGATTTTGATGACTTTTGTTTTTAGTAAAGTAGTTATTCTATATGTTATTATAATTTACTGGCAAACTACTTTCATTTTAATTAGATGTTACATTATTAGTCTGTTTAAAAGATGGGAGTAATTAGTGGAGTGTTATATATTATAACAGAGTCCGTCAATAAGTAGGTGCGCGTCATTGACGTTTGTGTCGTGCCCCTTTAACTTATTGTCCATATCTAGACTACTTATGCGAATTTTACAATTTAATATCTAGCCATATCTAGCCTATCTAAAGGTTTTTCACAATTTCAGAGGCAGATAATCAAAAAATATTCACTTCTTATTTTTTTTATTTCGTGAATATTATTTAAATATATGTGTTGTACAAAAATAAATAATGCACCGAATTCTCTTATATCTTGTGACTTAGGCCATACATCTCGAAAATAGGTCCGCTTACCTTATTGTGTAGATCTGCCAGATAGGCGCAGTTTGGATTTAGACCACTTATAAGATCACATACATATATATATGTATTTTGTTATGGCGAGGATACTGCCAGATTATGTACATAAGGACGCACCGTAAGGTAAGCTTAGTAAAGACCTTTTTTATTTGTGTAATGGATGTTCTAAATACAGCTTCTCTTATTGAAAACGGAAAGCTTTGAAGTGGAAGGTAGAATGGAACAATGAAGAAGGATTTGAAAATTAAAGTAAGGATCAGCTTTGCCAACATACCTATCTATGTGTATCGGTGTCTGTGTATAATTTTAATCTAAATCGTTAAAATTCATTTTAAATTTATAAGCCCCAAAATTTTAATAATATTACTTATATTAATTATAATATTACTTAAGAGTTGACACACGCACGATCTTAGAAATTGTTTATCAACGAAGAAAATAATACTTTTAAATCATGATATATTAAAATGTATTTTTATATCACTGGTTTATAAAACAAACAATTAAAAACAAAACAATTGAAATTAAAATTTTTAAACACTATTTCATGTAATTTATTTTGATTTTATGAAATTACTGTATTTTTATATAATATCTAAGAAATTTATTTTACGACAAGAAAATGTAAATCAAATTAAAGAACACAACTTGATTATGAAATTAACCAGTGTTGAATTTAATCAAGCGTATACTTTATTAATATTTTAATTTAACTTCTTATATTAATTATAATCTTAATAGCAAATTCCTTTTGATATAGAAGCTTTCATAAGTAATACATATTTAATTTTATATAGGTATCTAGTTCGTTTCTAAATTCATCGGGCGATTCTTGCTTTACAAAGAAATTGTAATTAGATTGAAATAAACTTACTTGAAATTTAGCAACTGTCTGTGTTTATAATATAGCTATTTTAGAATCATCAAAGAAATATTAGTACTCCAAAGGCTCATTATAAATTTCTTTCATAATTTATTTAACACTTTGTGTACAAATACCAGATTGTTTATCATATTAAGTAGAAAAGCTTTTTGTAGAAAACCCATAGAGAAAACCCTACAAATGCTTAATACTTTTAGCTACAGTTCTTTTTTAATTAATGGCTTATCTGCGTATTTCGCTCAATTCTGCCAATTTCAAGACGGTATATAAATTATTTTTTACATGTAAAATGAAAATGAAATGAATGAAAGATGGCAATGATTTATATGTGGTCTTAACTACAGTTAAACATTCTTGTTTTGTTATTTCTGTCATCGTATACTTGTCATTTCTATGGAAGTTACCTAAGTAATTGTCAAGTGTTCTGGTCCGCTTGCATCCGCGAGGATTTGCAAGCAGGGTAACACAAGTCACAATGTCAAAAAGTCAATATGACAAGTGCCTAAATTATGAATTTAACTATTAATAGATGTCTTAAAATCAGTCATAGAAAGAAATTGGCGAAACTTTCGACATAATTTTTAATATATAAATTTATTTATTTGAATAAGACAACCAACGAGACACAAATTATCTATAAATATACAGTGCTTATAATAAAGTTATCCATGCTAAATTTTGCTTCGATTATAGGTTGTCATAATGGTAAATACAACATTAAAAAATAAGTTCTGCTTCTATGGGGATGTAATTACTCGTATTATAATAAATACACTATTTTAAAGGACGACGAACTTCATTGTCTGGTTCGCACGACAGCGATTTCAAGACATTGCGCTATCAGAGGTCCCGGATTCGATTCCCATTCTGGTCAATATAGAAACTGAACTTGTCTTAATTGTCTCCGGACTGATTGCAGTGGTACTTTCGTCAGGAGCCTTGGCTACTTGGTTTCGAATGGATATGATGTTGTAAAATATATATTATAAAAAAATTATCATAACATCAGCACAGGACGTCAGATTTATTTTTGTTTTCATTACGAAGGTTCGGCTACTGTACTCGTATTCAGGTTTCCGTGAAATTAGTATTTCTGGGGTTCAACATTAAAGAGGTAGTAATACACTGTGATATAAAACTTTACCTTTTTGATACGATGATATTCTCACATAGAGAGGTACGAATAATTTCTCTATCTTTTCTGTGCATAATTTATATAAAGGCGAAACTTTTTAAGTTTGGTAACTTACTTACCCAAAAACTACTGAATGGATTTTGCAATTTTGTATACGGATAATTCTAAGCCTGAATTAATATATAGGCTATCGCTTAAGGCCCAATCGGGTGAAGTCGCTGGCGGAATGGTACTATTTTCATAAATCAATAAAGCATTATCAAAACACAATATGCGCCACTAGAAATCAAAAGTAGCTTTTCTTTTTGTAACTAATTAAATATTTTCCCGCAACTTCGCCCATGTAAATTATCGCAGATATCACCCGCATGTAGATGAGTGTTTTTTAAAATGAGCCCAGTAGTATTAGGATGCCATTCAATGCAAACACACACAAAAATCTGGCCTTTTATAATACGAGGGTCAAACTGAAAGTTCTTAGAAAATCAAAAACTGATTACATTAGCCAGTTATTAGTTTTATTATATCTTTTCAAAATATTGTCCATTCACGTCAATACACCGCTGCATGCGATGGAACCACTGGGAAAAGCACTTTGCCCACTCGTCCTTAGGGGTCTCTTCAATGGCATCGCGATACGCAGCCACCGCTTCTTCAGCATTCATAAACCGCTTTCCTTTAAGTTTTTCTTTAATTTTTGGAAATAAATAAAAATCACAAGGCGCGAGGTCGGGGCTATACGGCGGGTGACCCAGTAATTCAACGTTTGATGTCGCCAAATAGTCGATCGTTCGCTTGGCGGTGTGCGACGAGGCGTTGTCGTGGTGAAGGAGGATCCTACTGCGAGGTCGTTTCTCTCGAACTTTTTCCAAGACAAGTGGCAAACAATTGGTAGTGTACCATTCTGCAGAAACTGTTTTTTGATCCTCTAACACAATTGTTGCAAAATGACCTATCCTTCCAAAGAACGAGGCCACCATTTTTTTTCCCGCACTTCGATCTCTCTTCACTTTAGTTGGCAACTCCTCGAAAGGAAACACCCACTGAGCAGATTGTCTTTTGGTTTTAGGATCATAACAGTAAATCCAGCTTTCGTCACCTGTTAGTATGTCGAACACAGCATTTGAGTCACCTCCATTAAATCTTTCAATCATTTTACGACACCGATCCACACGATGGAGTTTTTGAGCCTCAGTCAAATTATGAGGTATCCACCGGGCGCAAAGCTTCCTGACCGCTAAATGTTCGTGGAGGATTTTGTGCACTTGACTCATACCGATGCCTAAGCTTGTCCGAATCTGTTGATAGGTCACTCTTTTGTCAGTCTCTATCATACGCCGCACAACACAGATGTTATCTTCAGTCGTCGCCGTAGAAGGCCGTCCCTCACGTAAATCATCAGTGAGATTAGTGCGACCACGTTTAAACTCATTAAACCAGTTGTAAACAGTCGCACGAGATGGGGCTTCATCGTGAAAGGCCAATCGTAGTCTATCATAACTTTCTTGTTGACTTAAATGACATCGAAAGTCATAAAAAATCATTGCACGAAAATTTTCTCGTGTTAAATTCATGATGACGTGACACAGACAATTTTCAATTTGCCGCCAAATCGTAAAACAAATGACAAATGAATGAAATATATACTCAGTAATATTGGCAAAGAGTTATATTTTCAAATTTTAGAATTATTTTTTTATTATATTGTTTATAAGTGGCCAGTTCTAAGAACTTTCAGTTTGACCCTCGTATTAGCGTAGGCGAAAGAAGATAATAATATTCTCCACAACATATTTAATGGAATATTATTAAAATAAATTATATATTCGGGAAACAAGTTCACTAATTATTAAAATTTATGCATATAATGTAGTCTTAATGGCGACCTTGGAAGACCTGAACACCATGTTCGAAGATCTTAATAGAACCATTCGAAGACAGTGTTTTAAGATGAACATGGATAAGACAAAAATCATAACATATCCATTTTGTAGTCACTCCAGGCAAAATTCTGAAGACTTTTCTTGAAGAGATTCTTGAAGAATTGACAATTTTGTGAACATTGGTCCGCGTCCAATTTCAAGAAAGAGATCTCTTGTTGTATCCAGTTCAGATGGACAGCGTTCGGTTCGAAAAATCTTCGTATCCAAATTACCTCAGTGTCTAAACATTAAAATCTTCGGCGCTCGTGTGTTGCTATTGATGATTTATGGAAGCGAAACGTGGTCGTGGTCTATAGGTTTTATAAGAAGACTTAAAATCACCCAGCCGGGAATGGAAAGAGCAATTCTTGATATAACTACGTGATCGCATTAGGATTGAGTAAGTAGTAGGAGTAGGAGAACCAACGTTACTGACATTGCTCAGTTATAATAGCAGTGGGCGGAACAGTTAGCGAGACAAACCGATAGTCATTGGGCCAAAAGTTCATGTTCTGGAATGTCAACCACGCACTGGAAGACACTCATGCAGTGGGCCTCTTAGTGGACCGATGATCTGATAAAAGTCGCAATGAGAGATCATCGTAGAGACCCATGGGGAGGCCTGTGCTCAGCAACAGCAACAACAACAGCAACGGCTGAGATGATAAAGAGAAATGAAATGAAAACACAAGTGATAGTTTAAGTTTTAATTTCAGTGTGTTTTTAGATAAATGAAAGTGAACAGGAAACCAAGGTTCATTTTTTAACTTAGCTTCTCACATGTAAAAAATTTCATGAACCAAAATGAATTGTTTGAACTCATCGTCTTTGCAGAAAAATCCTCTGTGTGTACTTTACAAAACTTACAAAGCGAAAACGGGGAAGTTGTCGGAGGTAATTTATTTTTTTCCATAACAGGGGAGATCAAATAAAAAATTACAGTGTCCGGGGCCAAGTTCGCAACGACTCAACGTAACTTATATTAAAAATTTATACAAGAAATTGCTGCGGCTCCATCTTAGTTCTTGGAAATCTTCCAGTTTATTGAAAGCCCCTATTTCATTCGGTTACGGTATATAAGGAATGCTAGTTATTTTTGTTGGCTGTTTTCGAATTTATTGTTTTGTATACCACTATACGTAATAATGGTAGTCTTATGGATGGTTTTTACTTTTTTATATGCTCAATCTATGACTATCTTATGAAGATTTTCTCCTGGTGACGGTATTCTTTATTTAGTGATACATTATTCTTGAGTTATAATTTATTTTCTTGCTTTTGGATTTGATGCAACTATATTATTTATAATCACTAGATCTATGTAAATAAATAAACATTTTACAGTATTACATACACTGCTCACATCTTAAGCGAAGTATCCGAAGTCTTTGTATTAAGGATATCTGAAAAAACGAACGACCACAATTACAAGATTTGAGACAAAATAGAATAGTTTAATTTCTGAATTGACCCAATCGGGAATCGAAATAGGGGTAAAGTGGCTCATGCCCGGTAAGAATTAAGCCAATCCTTTATAAATTTATTATTTGTATAAAAATGTTATACTAACGATTGTTGAATGTTATCGACTGAGAATGTAGCTGGGACCAAGCAACGGCTTGATATTTCTTCCTTGGTTTCTTGAAGGCTGGACCAACAAACCAAATCCTTAAATAAAAAATATTTATTTTAAATTGCTTTTATGTTACTAGGCAAATATAATATATTATAGAACTTACTAGCTGACTAGCCTTCCGCCAGCGGCTAATATTCCGTTAATATTTTCGTCAGAGTGGTCTAATTTTCATACTTCTAAGTCCAAATTAATTCCATATAAACTTCACCCCCCTATTTCATCCCCCTAAGGGTTGTATTTCTAAAAATACTTTCTTAATTTGGGAAAGGAACCCATTACCAAATTTTAAGTCCCTAAATAGAGTAGTTTCGGCTGTGCGTTGATATACAAGTCAGTCAGGTTTGCCTTTAATATATTACAGATATTTACGACCAATATATTGAGATCACTTTGAACATATCTGGGTTATACTATCTATTATTTGGATAATAATTTCAAGTATATTATATCATAAATATTTAAAAGCACAATAAACTTTTATAGTACGGATTAAATACTGTATAATTAAAATTATATTGCTTTTAACATAACAATTGAACATAGCGCTTATATTAATTTTAAAACAGAGAATACCGTTTATTTTAGCAGTAATAACATAAATGTACCGACATAGCCAGCGGCTATTATTACAGTTGTTAGGGTAACATGTACGAGATGAAATATAAACTAATTTACAATTCAATAAATTTAAAATATACTAAATTTAAAAGTTTTATTTTCATAGAAGTTATCATCTACATCAGCAAGGCTAATGCTTATTGTTGCCTTCCTTAGAATGGGCTAGAGTGGAATGGTGGGTGATGACGACTTCATAAATTTTCCCTATGATGGCATCGAACCGAGTAAGGGTCCGGTGTGTTTTAAAGATTACAGACGTAGCCGGGAGAAACGGCTTGATGCACCCTCCACATTGAAATAATAATTTTTGGTCACGCATCTTATATCTGGTCTTTGCGAAAGTTGTTGAACATAACGAATTCAATACGCTAACAACTTTATCATTGCGTTTCTTGATCTATAACAGTGTAAAATTCTATTGCTGTTGGTTTTGAATATGTTTGCTTAAAATTAATTTAAATTACGAATACTAAACGTTAATAACTAATTAGGATTACATTAGAACCATCTCTGTTTAAAGCTTTGGTTTGTAAAGACGGTTTTCCATAAAAGACCCGGCCGGAAATCTTATCTGTATCTCCAGATGAGATGGTGACACCATTATTTTATCACAACCGTTGTTAATGTATTTACATCTGAAAATCACTTACGGACCGTTGCAAAAACGTCCATTAAGGTTTAATGACGCTTTTACACTCTAATGAATGTCAAATTTGTATGGGTAATGTCACTTTAAACTAATGAAAAATATAATGGACGTTTGTGCAACGGGCTGTTAGAATGCTAGAATCTGATTGTTTGTTTCCTAAATATTGCAGTTATAACGTCAATAATGCATATAACCCAGATATTCAGCAATGCAAACGCGGAGTTTAATCTTGGACGGAAGGTAATAAAATAAGGGCTCGATTCAAGAGGAGCGGTGGTGCCGAACCTGCCACTCGCAGACAGTCATTGATAGGGTTCAAAACGGTGTAAGAACTGTATAGAGTTGTTAATACCTGCCTTTGGTACCCTTAAGCTGATTGTCCACTGTGTACGCACGCACGCATGAACAGTGTGTACGGATTTGCCAATGTCGTACGTTCACTGTTTTCTGCTCGAACGTATGGACACAGTGCTGCCACCTGATAACAAAACGTGGTGGGAGCGTTTACAGCATTTATGTTTACGGCCTTATAAAGATTACAGTGGCTTGAAATTTAAAATAATTATTTTATTATCCAAAAAAACTTTTATTCTTAATTTCATGAAATTGCAGAATATTTAACTACAGCGATATCCAATCCGATTGTGTCGTATCCCTTCACCTTCAGAGTCACAGAAAATCTGACAAAACATCCTTATATAACGTTAAACTGTCAGCTTATAGCTTAATTTTGCAACCAAGATCCGTCAGTCGTTAGTCCACCGAGCGTATTAACCCATGTATTTTGTGATACAATCGAAGAACCTTCCATCAGAAGTACACCGAGAAGATTCAAGAGTAGACGTAGAATTTTACGTCCCCACTGCAGAGCGCAGGACGATGGGCCTTGATCCTCCACGTTGACCCAATAAAGGGTAATAAAGGGCAATAAAGGGTATTAAAAACTGCAAATGAATTCCCAATCAACGGCTTAACGTGCTTTCCCAAGCACGGAGTAGCTCGAGATAATATTTTTTGGTATCCCATCCCGTGATCGACTCTTGCGAAAGTTGCTTAACAACGACTATGTTTACGCGCCCTCTTATTTTAAAATCTTAAAAAAGTATAGAGAATAAAAATCATTTTATCGATTTTATGTAGTTATTCGTAAGGATACAACGAACATGCTGACTGAAGAAATTTTTTTTTAGTATATACAGCTTCAAGGAGTTTGTAAATCATAATTCGGTATTAACATCTCTGTAAATGTAGATAACAAACCGTTCTCCTCTGTCATAAATTTGAATAGAATCGATTGCTGTTTACGGCTCGGGCGAAGTTAGATTTCCCCAGGGACGCCACGACACCTGACCGAATGTAAAATATATCAGAATTTTTTTAGCCCGACCTGTTATGACAGATATTTACATCCGTTACTGTGAAGCGTGTATCTCGAGAGATAAAAAGTGTTGGTTAGTTAGCGTTCGGATATAACGAGTCCTTGTTAAACTGGATTTTTTTTCGTATCTAATATTTAAAAAAAAAATTAGTCCGCAAACAATCGAAAGCCAGGATTATTCTCTTAAAATTAATATCTGAAATGGTCACCGATCCAATTAGGAGCATACAAAAGTGACATCTATAAATGCAACATATTAACCATACTAATGCCATTTCTAGACCACCGAGCTCCTTATGGCTATTGTAAAATAATACTTATTAAATGCCGATAATAAGATATTGCTTCGCACGAAAAAAGATAAGTTATAATTGATATTATCTTTTAATTAAGATCTTCTAGAGATCGAGTCGCTTTAAAAACCGAAAGAAGTTTTAAGAAGTTATTTTTTATTCTTTTTCAAGGTACGGCTGGTGTTTTGAAACTTGTTTCAACATCATACAAAGTCAATTGTATTATTCTCTTTTAAGAAGTTTGAAACAAGAATTTCATTTATATTTGATCATTATATTTGAAATTTTCCTTCAGGAGTATCAGAGAGAATAGAACGTCTTATGCATGGTTTTTCACTTTTTCAATGTTCGTAACTATTGGTGCATGCTAAGCAAGACTTGAAAAAACTTCTAACATAACCTTTTACTAACATCAAACAAATTTTATTAGTTCGATTTGGCTATATTGATGATTGAAATTATCTGAACGGATTTTGATAAGAACCGGTGTTCGGATAATTCTAAGCCTGAATTAACATATACGTTACTTTCAGTCCCACTAAACAGTTCCCTAGGAACCATGAGAGTGAAGTCGCTGGCAGAGAGCTCGTGATATAATAAATACCTTTTGCAATCCGGGCGAATTCTCTTACCTCGTGACTTTCACTATTCACTAGAAGCGAAAGTAACAAGTGCTTTATAAAATTCATCAGTCCCGGGTTTTGGATAGCTTAATTGGTCGAGTAGTCACCCGGATAACGAAAGTTTATTGGTTTGAATCCCATCAGGTACACATTAGGTACACATCGGGTACACATCGGGACACATTGGGTACACATCGGGTATACATCGAGTACACATCAAGTACACATTAAGTACACATCAAGTAGGTTTGGTTAATTTTTGAAGCAGCTCTTTTAAAGATGAACATGTAAGTTTAGTTTATGTAAGACTGGTCTTACTCGGCATCTCTAAGAAATCAATTTCATCTGTTTTAATAAGTTTTTCTGACATTTAGACAAAATCATTATGCTTGATGTTACTCCGTAGTTATAAGAAAATAAAAACGGAATTTATTTTCTATTACCCGAAGACATCGAAAGAATCCAGATAAAATTTCGTTTGACATTCCCCAATAACTTTCAAATAGTCTTACGCTTGCCTTAGATAATTCCAATGTAATGTATATTCCAATTGAAACATTATATTAACGATACCTATCATCCAATCAAAATCTTTAAAAACAAAACGTCGCGATAACGATTGCTATCGCATGTCAAACTATTATAGCGTGTAGTTCATGTATATCTAATAAAAAAAGATTGTTATAGAGTATAAAATAAGTCGATTAGCTCCCTGATAAGGAAGTAAATATTAAACATAGAAAAATTGGTGTATAAGGTAAGGCAAGGTTTAAAATCAAGGTGTAAAATCATACCAATAAACTGCGTCTATCTAATTATTGCCATGCAAAGCCGAAACATAAAATAGACTACAAAAAAAAAACTTCAAAATATTCACGAAAAATTAATATGATTATACAATAGTAGAATAACAAGTTGCACAGGAGGATTTCGGTTGGAAAAATAAAATAGTAAGCAGTAGAATTATAAAAAAATATGTGATCCCACAATGTGGAAAACAAAAACATTTTCTTGGGAAGCGCTGTGTTTACAACAAGTGTTTGCTCGCTGAGACCCAGATGTTATACGCCATAAGCCTCTCTTATTAAGGATTCCGTGCGCTCAGTCGCACGAGAATGCCCTTTTATATTTTTGTGACATATTAATGCTTCGTAGCGCGGTATTTACAGTTAAATTATATAATAGCAAAACTTCAAAAGACTATCTTAAAATATGAATTAGATTTTTTATATTTTTATATCTATATGTTGTTGTTGGTGGTTGTTTAAATATAAAAGTAAATAATATAAACTACACCATAGACGCACATTACATTAATACATAAAAAATAATAATATAAGTAGATAAATAGTAATATAAGTAAATATAACGGCTCTCACAGCATACTTCGCTTACGTGGAGTCAATTTTACGTTATGCAATTATTATTTGGGGCAATGGTAGAGATGCGCAAAGGGTATTTATTGCCCAAAAAAATGCATAAGATCCATATGTGGTATCGCTCCCGACGTCTCATGTAAGCAATGATTTAAATGTCTTGGTATTCTACCTCTTCCTTGCTTATATATATTTGAAGCAGCGAAATTTGCCAAACGATGCCCTGATTATTACAAAATAGCTCATGAAGTGTATTCCAGGAACACTAGAAATAAAAATAGGCTAGTTCTTGACATGGTCCCAAAAAGCGTGCGATTTAAAAATAACTACTACTGTATATGTCAAACAATATTTAATAAGATTCCGGAATCTATAAAGAATACACCATTTACTAGATTTAAGAGAGAGTTATATAACTGGCTCGCTGAGCGTTCCTTTTATTCGTTGCATGAGTTCTTAGACTATAGAAACTGAACGGTAGCCTGGGTGGATTGATCAGTGCTTATAAAAAAAAAAAAAAAAAAAAAAAAAAAAAAAAAAAAAAATTGAATTTATTTTCCTCACAAATACAGGAACATGGTTACATGTTTATTGACTAAACACAATTTACAAAAAGAAGATTGCCTGTCGACTTTGTGAGGAACTGGTGTCTGTAAGGGGCGATAGCCTGAAATACAGATATAGTATCTTCTTTTACTACATTTGCATGCTATTGATAATGGCTGAATAGGCGATAATTGTATTACCTTTTACATCTCTTTTGTATACCCTATTCAAACGCAAATAAATTATTATTATTATTATAATTTTTGTCTTTTTAATTGTATTATAGAACATTTTGGCAGTCTTGTGTAAAGAAAAGAATAAAACCTTACGTACCTATCTAACAAACTAATAATGTATCTTATTCCCCATACGGTTTTATTACTTACGCAAACATAACAGAGTTCAGCTTCGCGTATCCCAATTATCGTTATCCATAACGTCTTCATCTCGAAATAAAGAAACGTCCCTGCAGCATATAAATCAATAGACATCTAATAAATTATTGTTATCGCCACACCCCATAGACGCGATGTTCCAACTAGTAGAATTTTCATATCTAGACGAAAATTTCACAATTTCTGATTTAAGTCATTTCTTTTATAAAAAAAAATACTTCGTTATGAATATAAAAAAGAAAAATGAAGTTTATATAAAATGATAATTCATTATGTCAAAAATTTGTGATTTGTATACTAGTGTCAGGTGCCTTGTGGAAAGTTCAACTGACCGACTCAAAAACGTGGCTTAGAAAATAACGGGAGATTTGTGGCGCATCCTGAAGGAGGCCTACTTCCAGTAAGGAACTACAATAGACCGATACGATGATTTTAATTTAAATCATCTCTAAAAATATTATTAAGATGAAAATCGAGAGAATCTAGAAGATGAAATAGTTTTTTTGGATTTTATTGTTTTCCTTTTTTTAATTTAAAAAAGAAACATTGACTCTTGATCCTCGTGTGACTGGAATATAGTTGCTCCTAAATACCTGCTTAACATTCTAGTTAACAAAATAGATAATTTGAAAATTAAATTTAGGCTACTGCGTCAGTAAACGACTGTATAAGTATGCATGTAGATAGGGATATCTTAAAAGCCTTACAAAATATAGAAAATCGATATTATAGTTCTCTAACCACAAATCGAATTGATGCCTTTTAGATACCCGCATTGAATTATAATTATTTTATTTGTGTTTAATATTTAATCGTGTATATTTAATAAAATATAATGTTACGTTTGACCATTAAATGTCAATAGAAACTTAATCATAAAAAAATAATATTACAAGTGAAAAAATATTCTATCGATTCCAGATTACAGCATTAGGTTGCATCGTCATTCGCCGCACGCGCGCCTCCCAGGGAGTCTAATTCCTCTCCTAATTTCGCACCTTATTGTGGTGGAATAAGAAAATGGGGAATTTTTCATAAAAATTCAAGGCATGCTCCGGCAGGGGACCGTCTTGATGGACCGTTGTCTGAAGCTCCGGTCGCTCGTGACTTCTGATTCTTTTGCGTTTGCAGAAAGATGTTATAATGCTATTATATGATTGTGTCATCTTGTAGAATATAAATATTTTCATTGCCGTAGTTTTAAAAAAGATCAAGAGTTTTAAGATATTAGTAATATTTTTATTATTATTATCAAAGACAGGCAGACAGTTGCAACAACTGATGTGGCCTGTATCCCGATATCTTTTGTGCGATATATTTCATTCGTCCTGTTTCATGAATTTGCCTAGTCTATATGTATATTGGTTTGTATTTTGTGCTGAAACTACATCTGTCGGTAAACTGTTCCAAGCGTCTACCACTCTGTTACTAAGACAGTGCTTGTGTGGATTTATAGACGGCGCGCTCTTTGTCAACTTTAGATGATGTCCTCTCAAGTGAGTGTTATGGGAATATTGAAATAACTGTTTTTCGAAATGCAATTAGAGTTTGTTTGGGGCGCTGACGGAACTATCTATATATATGAGAAAATTTATTTTTGAACATTTCAGTGAAAAAATGATACAAAAACAATGTATTTTATAAAGAATAAAACAATTTCAAATTATGACTAACGTTAAAAAAAAATCTATAAATATTAAATTTACTTTTCCTATTCAATAAAACTTTTAACTTGACAGAAATATACCTTTATCACTTACATTATTGATAAGAAGTCCATCACTTGAAAATCTTAAGAAAAAAAAAATTATCAACTTTCAACAAGCTTTGTATGAACAACGTTCAAATAAATTGTGCTTAAAAATAAAACTTTTTTTTTATGGGATAGGGGGCAGACGAGCAGACGGATCACCTGATGGTAAGTGATTACCGTCGCCCATGGACACCTGCAACACCAGAGGGGCTACAAGCGCGCTGCCGGCCTTTGAGGGACGAATATGATCATAGGGAGGGAAGGGTTAAGGGGTAGAGGGAAGGGGATAGGGAGGGGTTGGGCCTCCGGCACCCTCACTCACACGACGAAACACAACGCAAGCGTTGCTTCACGTCGGTTTTCTGTGAGGCCGTGCTATCATTCCGGTCGAGCCGGCCCATTCATGCCGAAGCGAGGCTCTCCCACGGTAAAATTGGACAGTTACAAATTTACCTTAAAAATTCAACATTTTGTTTATTTATTCTAATAGCAATCATCAACTTATGTTCCCACTAGTGGACTATAGGCATTCACTATGCGTGGTATCTAATAGAGAGAAATGGTCATGATTTACTACGAGAGCACATTGAGAATAGGAAGAGGGGTGCTAGCGACAGCAGATGAAGCCGAGAACAACTATTGGGAGGAAAGACAACTGACCCAGACACCTTTTAAAGCTCGGGGAGCTTCAAATTAAAAGTTTGTGGTCACCCATCCTATGTCTGGCCTTTGCGAAAGTTGCTTAACTTCCATATCACACATCTACATCGCTAATCTAACCAATTGAGCTTATATTATTTAATTAAAAAAAAAAAGAGAATTATCAAGAATATTTTCAATAGCCAAACTATTAGCGGCATCGTTTTTGAAAATACCAGTTTTTAGGTCTTTTGCATCTATCCATCTAATTGATGGCCGCGTTTATTTTGGCTCGTTTTCTCTTCAAGTTCAGCTTTATTTACACATCATCTTACTATAAAATGAGGACCTATATTAGTACTAGGCTTAAACTTATCATAGTGGGAAGTGTAAGGTTTAGGTTCACACGTTCACTAGTGAGTGCGTTAAGAATTTATATGGAGATTTGTTGTTCATGGTAGTTACCGCCAGGGGCGCTGTACCAGTTTCTGTACTAAAATCTTAACGCGCCTACAATCGACAGTGAAAGTAAACGTCATAAAAACTCAGACTAAACGTTCTGACAGAAGTAAATCCACGCGTCTCAATTTGACATTTTCTCTTCTGTCATTGTCAATTTGCTTTCGGCGACCAATGGTTTAAACTAAGTATTAACTGAACTCGTCGTTTTATCCTTGTTTCACAGTCAACAACTCTTTCTAAAAAGTTTAAATGCACACAAAAATATTATTTCTTCCCATCAACAAAATGAAGTTGGGGAAATATCCGAGACATTTGTCAGTCAATTACGTAAGGACTCCGGCGGGAGGCTCCCTCGATATTACGAATTTCATTCCCCCACATCTACTCTTATGAATATAAATTTCCTTACCTGTCTTTATACGTTCAAAATAGAAAGCAACATTTTCAGCAACATCAATTTCTGATAGGAGATTCTATTTGCCAAGAAAAAAAAAAAGAATAGTTGAAAAAAGAAAAAAATAATTACATCTCACATGGACGAACCGATAACAACTAAACGATTTCCTGGATGTTTGGAGATTACAGAAGAGTCTATAAGAAATATAGAGAATTCATACATTGGTATACGTTTTATTTTAGTCTAAGAGGCCGTGATAAAAATGTGCAAGAGCTCTCTAAAGCTTGATATTTTAATATGTACAGATACACATAAGAAATGTAGATATATGGAAGTCGCCACCGCGCCTGGAGGCATCCGGTTTGCGGCCTACGGGTATACAACACTCAATATCCATTTCGGAGGTCAGGTGCTGGATCACCTGGTTGCGGAGGAGCAATGTGAAATACGAAAAATTATAACACATAATGGTGCTTATTAATAGTTTAAAATTAGCGAAAAAGTTATTTTCAATATAAAAATTTTAAGACTGGACTGCTCAGATGTGATATCCGCAGATCTCGCAGATGTGAAAAAGAGTTTGATAATGTTTGAATGTTAAATTATTACTGAATTATTAGTAGTTAGTTTATAGAAAAAAAAAATACTCAGATTTTTATAAATGAAACAAATATGCTCAACCGCCAGAACTTTGTTTCGCGCCACCCCCACCAAGTGTTTTAGCGTTGACTTCGGTACTACGTACCGAGTGATTATTCTCTTAGTACTTCAACATACTGAAATATTGAGCTTTAGAAAGCTCTTGCACATTTTTGTCACGAACTCTCTGTCTATTTTGCCTACTTTGTACAAACGAAGATTAACGAAGTTACATTTTAGTTAGATTATAATAAATTTATTGTATAGTTTGTAATACAGAACATAATCTTTCAAAGAGCCTTTAAAGGAAAATAAAGAAATATTTGTTATATTTTAAGTATCTTATTTTAACGTTTTGTATTTAAAAAGCACTCTCATCAAACCTTCAAGTGTGTAGATGCTAGAAATTTATATTTGAGGTTAAATAAATAAGGCTTTCATCTAATCCTCCTAGTTACAAAAAAATGCTACGAAAAAAATCTTTGAAATCCCCTTAATTATGTTTTAGAGAGGCTTTTATTTATTTAGGGTTCCTTAGTAGGTAACTAATTTTTTTACATTAGCGTATTTCTTTAATAGTATACGTGAAATCAATTATTCAGTCTAGGCTGTTACTAAGTACTTTTGTAACTTAACAATATAGTTATTGATTCGTAAATTTATTGTAAAACTGATCCTGCGTCATGAAACTCAACATATACTGATATATTCTCTATTCCATTTTCGATAAATAGTAAAAAAATCTCTATTTATTTTTCTTCTTCGTCATATAGAAAAAATTCTTCATGAGTACGAAAGCACCGTCAATTACAACAGTTTTTAATAATAAATCAAGAAAAAAATTATTTTGCCATCTTTCTGACTGTCGAAATTAATTTTCGAGTTTTGATGAGAAATCGCAATTGCTATAGCAAAACGATCAGTTTCTTGTATGCTGCCAAAAAGTCATAGAAGAAAATGGTAAACACCTTTATTGAGAACACATAGTAAGTAATGCCTTAAGTTTTGTTCATCATCATCATCATCAGCCCTTTTACGTCCCCACTGCAGGGGCTCAGGCTTTCCTTATGGATGGCCCGATGCGAATGCGATGGCCCATTGGAGGGTATTAACGACAAATGCAGCCGGGACCAACGGCTTAACGTGCCTTCCAAAGCACGCAGTAGCTCGAGATAATAATTTTTGGTCACCCTTGCGAAACTTGCTTGATGACAACGATCGCGGGCCGCGGCGCTTATCCACTACGCCACCGAGTTTTGTTATAAAATGCAAAGAAGCATATAAGCTTCTTTGCCAATACCAATCCGAAAGTTAAAAAATAATATTTAGATATTTTGTACACGCAAACGGACTTCCAATTTTGGTGTATTTAATAAATTGTTAACAGCCAACGCTGAATAAACGAATTCTATTTTAATACCGTCATTTGAGGACCGATCTAAAATAAAAACAGCGCTAAAAGAAGTCTTTAATGATATATCTATTTAATATAATTTTATTTGGAGCGGTTCTTGCTTGCCCCCATCTTCGTTTATAAGGGATGTTATGTTTTGAGAAAGTTTCCCTTGAGACTCGCGGAGAATTTTAATAGAAGAGGGACGTAGGAAAGTCAAAGCATTCCGACCGAAGGCTCTCCTTACCTACCAAAGGGATGCTATTCGCTGTTAAGATTCGGGTTATTATTTTTAGAACTTCTTAATTTGTTTAATAAAACAAATTTTGGATGGGTTTCAGATTGTAATTACTCTACCGACTAAAGTACGGTTATTACTTTGTAATTACGGTATTTGTGTATATAAGTATGTGTATTCATCTGTTCCCTCCTAACTTTTTAAATTCTTATTATAAATTTATAATTCACCATTGATAGAAGCACCTTTACTGATGGTTATAGTATGTTAAGCCACAGTAAATTGAATATACTGCCATCTAGAGGAAACAAATTCATGAAAACTCGTTATGAAAGTTACTTTTAACAAATAAAAGGGTTTATTTCAAAATAAATATACTGTAAATAACAAAATCGTATCCGCTTTATCACGAAATTGCAACACCAATATAAGTTATTTCTAAAATAATGAATCGAGAAATGTTTTCGTCATAAAACCTAGACGAGATAGCGGTCATATCCTACACAAAATAAGCTTTAGGCCACTTTGTGAACGTATTTGACGCGGAATCCTTACTACTTTTTACGTATGACGTATTTATTTTGAATGTTTAATTATTCCGACTGATTAAACTTACCAACCACTCAGGCTTCTAATATCAAGTGTATTCCCGCATCGTGATGTATCCGATCTCCCTGAACTTGGAAGCCACGCAACCTTTATTAAAACTTTACGTTTTAGTAACCTTATACAATCCTTACATGTGATCAAACTTCTTATATCTGTTTAACGAGAGGTTAAATAAGTTTAAAGTTAGTATTGCAAGCATTTTACAAGGTGTCATACCTGAGGTCCCAGGTTCGATTCCTGTTCGGGTTCAATCCAAAAAAAGGACTTTTCTAAATTGGTGGGTATTGATGTCCTTCATTGTTTTCGATACTCTATAATACGAAACCTGAACAGTGTATGTAATCATTATTTATTTATATAATTATTCAAAATAACGGTAAATAAATATTGTTTCACTAACGTTAGTTGAAACATGAATAATTTTATTGAGCTTCATGTTTTCGTTAAGCTATCAAAGTCAGACTGACAAAATGCGGTATTAGTAATACAGACTACATTCGCTAAGCCCTTTGATGTTTTAAACTAATTTTAGCCCAATTTATACGCTAACTGACGAGCCAGTTATGTGTAATTCATATTCTTATGTTTACATATATTTGTAGTAGTTTTGCTGATAACGGTACTGGTTGTACAGTACAGATTATTTTAACTGTTATAGTATATAATAGTTTATTATACAAATTGACACAATATACATTATTACTTTTGGTATTTTAATAAGTGCCTTACTTTTTCGTTTTTTGTAGAATATATTATAAACTCACTGCAGATTAAAATTAACTTTAAAGTTGATCATTTTATTTTCTGATAGGCAAAGTAGCAAAAATTCAATTATCGTAACCAGCAAGCCATAGACGAAATAAAACCTTAAATTTTCCCCGATCGATTTTAGATCATAATCTGTTTAAAGTAAATGTCAAACTCGCAGGTGGATATTTGCCTTTTCATGGCAACACGAAAGAAACTAAAAAGAAATTAACAAAAGATTTATTTTTATTCGGCACAATATATATTATCCTAGTTCGAAATGGAGACCTCGTCGATGTTCAGAGTATAACTCCCGAATGAAACTCTTTCTTTGATATGGTAATGTAGTGAACCCTTGGCTAGACATACCGATTATAAACGGTCGATCGTCAAGTCTTTTGATGAAATCCCATTTCATGTTTTCACTTTACATACACTTACCTAATTTAACATAGGTAAATGAAAATTTTTTTTGAAGTTATGCTTATAAATGTGAGATTGGAAAATCATATTTCCCTATCACTTCATCGATTGGCATATAACTTTTTCTATTTTTACATTTTTTGACACTGCAACCTATCTATTATGATATGAGTAATCATCAGAAGGCTTTATGTCCTTAACTTCTAGAGATTTTATTTCATACTAGCCGTTCATACTAGTGCCCCGCGACTTCACACTTTAACCGCTGATGAAAGAATTTTTTAAAATTGGTTCAATAGTTTCGGAGTTTATTCGATGCAAACAAATAAACACAAACAATAAAATCATTCCTCTTTATAATATTAGTAAATAGTTGATTGTGTGTCGCTTCAAATATAAGCTTTTACATGTTACATGTATTGGTGTTTCATAGTCTAGCTTACAATATGTGCATGTCAGCCTTACTTAATTTCATGTGAAATTGATGTCTGTACGATTTGGCACGGTTAAAACCATAGGCTAAATTCGAGCTATAGCATGAATATAATTTTTAAAAGATGAAAGATAATGGTGTAGCTACAACAATTGGTTATATATCTAGTAGGTACTCGTCAGATATCTATGTGCGGTGTATTATTTGTCTCCCAGATAAAACACCTAATCAAACGGCAACATATCTTACCACCACTTACTAAAACACTACACGTAGATCATTTACGGAGTATCCTCAAGAGTTATTAGAGCTGGATGTTGTTGATGTGGACGGTACACTCACATGGCGCAATGGTTAGCGCGTTCTACCTTCAATATGGTTGTTAAGCAACTGTCGTAATGGCCGGCCATCGGATGTGTGACCAAAAAAATTACTATCTCAAGCTCAACAGTTGATCCAGTCCAAATCCCACCAATCCACACTGAGCCTGCGTGGGTTATGTCCATTTATGCCCATTCTCTCTATTCGATTCCATCCATAACTGTGTTCTGTGGGAAACCCTGTGCCCCAGTATTGGGGACGTTAATAGGCTAGTGATGATAATGATAGCTCGGTGGCGTAGTGGATAAGCGCCGCGGCCCACGATCGTAGTCGTTAAGCAACTTTCGCAAGGGTCGGTCACAGGATGGGTGATCAAAAAATTATTATCTCGAGCTACTCCGTGCTTCGAAAGGCACGTTAAGCCGTTGGTCCCGGCTGCATTTGCAGTCGTTAATACCCTCCAATCCGCATTGGGCCAGCGTGGAGGGTCATGGCCCATCCTCCTTAACCATCCATAAGGAAGGCCTGAGCCCCTGCAGTGGGGACATTAAAGGGCTGGTGATGTGGTGATGTGATAATGAAGAGCATTTTGTGTTGAAATCTCTAGAAAATAGAGAACAACATTAGAATCGAAAGTATCACGTTACCCACGTCACGTTGGACTGGTGAAATGTTGAGGAAACTCGGGTGAGACGCCATGTGTCTAAACTGGTACTAAGGGAAGCAGTTGGTTCGCCAGTGTTTTCAAATTATAAGAAATTACACGCTTTGAGTCTGTTTACCCGTTACGCACACCTTACCTACATGACAGTACACCTACCAGCCCGTTGCACAAACGGCCATTAAAATTGACATTAGTAAGCACAAATTTTTGAGATGAAGATTCACATATACCACCGGCTTGGGATCCAGTAAATAGTCAACTAAAATCTCAATCTAGATCACACATTGCAAAACCAAAAGATACAGTTTCTGTCAATATTAAATCAAAGGGAGCAATTCACTTTTCTTATAGAAGTTTGTTCCGCGAGTTCTTTTCAGACAAGACTCCCAAAGTTGGGACTGGAGGTAGATTACGTTAACCAGAGGTAAATAAATAAATCAAATGTATTTTTAAAATAATTTGATAAAAGTAAATATTGCCATAAAATATATATTTTTTGTATTGTGAATGTGTCCACTAGTATTGGATTGAAGGTAGCTATACACTTTATTATAAAGACAATCAACACCTTAGTCTTATGAGAACACGGAACCTTCAAAGGGTCTGAAACGTCAATAAAAATAAATACAAATAAAGGTTAGTCTTCATAAAATATTTCGATACTGTAGTTGTAACAACTTTATTTGTTAAAAAAAAACCTATTAAGGGTCAAACTGAAAGTTCTTAGAACTGGCCACTTATAAACAATATAATAAAAAAATAATTCTAAAATTTGAAAATATAACTCTTTGCCAATATTACTGAGTATATATTTCATTCATTTGTCATTTGTTTTACGATTTGGCGGCAAATTGAAAATTGTCTGTGTCACGTCATCATGAATTTAACACGAGAAAATTTTCGTGCAATGATTTTTTATGACTTTCGATGTCATTTAAGTCAACAAGAAAGTTATGATAGACTACGATTGGCCTTTTACGATGAAGCCCCATCTCGTGCGACTGTTTACAACTGGTTTAATGAGTTTAAACGTGGTCGCACTAATCTCACTGATGATTTACGTGAGGGACGGCCTTCTACGGCGACGACTGAAGATAACATCTGTGTTGTGCGGCGTATGATAGAGACTGACAAAAGAGTGACCTATCAACAGATTCGGACAAGCTTAGGCATCGGTATGAGTCAAGTGCACAAAATCCTCCACGAACATTTAGCGGTCAGGAAGCTTTGCGCCCGGTGGATACCTCATAATTTGACTGAGGCTCAAAAACTCCATCGTGTGGATTGGTGTCGTAAAATGATTGAAAGATTTAACGGAGGTGACTCAAATGCTGTGTTCGACATACTAACAGGTGACGAAAGCTGGATTTACTGTTATGATCCTAAAACCAAAAGACAATCTGCTCAGTGGGTGTTTCCTTTCGAGGAGTTGCCAACTAAAGTGAAGAGAGATCGAAGTGCGGGAAAAAAAATGGTGGCCTCGTTCTTTGGAAGGATAGGTCATTTTGCAACAATTGTGTTAGAGGATCAAAAAACAGTTTCTGCAGAATGGTACACTACCAATTGTTTGCCACTTGTCTTGGAAAAAGTTCGAGAGAAACGACCTCGCAGTAGGATCCTCCTTCACCACGACAACGCCTCGTCGCACACCGCCAAGCGAACGATCGACTATTTGGCGACATCAAACGTTGAATTACTGGGTCACCCGCCGTATAGCCCCGACCTCGCGCCTTGTGATTTTTATTTATTTCCAAAAATTAAAGAAAAACTTAAAGGAAAGCGGTTTATGAATGCTGAAGAAGCGGTGGCTGCGTATCGCGATGCCATTGAAGAGACCCCTAAGGACGAGTGGGCAAAGTGCTTTTCCCAGTGGTTCCATCGCATGCAGCGGTGTATTGACGTGAATGGACAATATTTTGAAAAGATATAATAAAACTAATAACTGGCTAATGTAATCAGTTTTTGATTTTCTAAGAACTTTCAGTTTGACCCTCCATAACAATAGCTAGTGCTACTTTCTTACCTATACTAGAAACTTTTTTCAGTCATTTTTATACAAGTATTCATTAAGATTATTTCGTTCCGGTACAAGAACAATCCTATAATTACCTCGGAGTTAATTAAGAAACTTGGCTGTGGTTGCGGAAAGCGAAATTCTTATAAATTTCGTTTACAACTTAGTCAAACTTCTGTATAACTTATTCACCAGATGAATTATCTGGAAGTTTTATTGTGAAGTATTTAATTATTATGTTTTGTTATGTAATAGAGTTAGTCATACGTGATAACTTTTTTTAATTACACTAAAAATGTATAATATCGACGACTTACGTGGCCTGTTAAGGTTTAATTCTCAGTCGAGTTACGGCCAGTTGCACAAACATCCATTAAGGTTTAATGACGCCTGTAAGCTCTAATGATTGTCATATTTGTATGGGTAATGTCGCTTTAAACTAATGAACCTTTGTGCAACCGGCTGTTAATGTAGTAAATTAAGATTTCTACATTTTCTCTGGTCTGAGTGTAGGCTCGTTTTCTAATTTCCATAGCACAAATTCCAAAAGCTCACTTCATGATGAGTAATGTTTGTGATTTTGTTTAATATTAAAATAACATTGCGTGACTGTCGAATTTCTTAATTAGTTTTATATAAGATAAAATATTAATAAAGTATTGTGAATACAGATTACTTTTTTCTATAGGGATTAAGCAGACAATGGGGCAGACAGACCGAATGGGCTCATCATCACCGGTCAATAATATAACAACAGCTGGAGCACAGGCCTTCATATAGATGGAATAAAAAAAAAAACACGGGCCTACCTCGTGAGCCCAGTATGGATTAATAGGTGTCAAAGACTATAGTTGCAGGTAAGACTCACAGTTCGATATGCGTTTCAAATCATAGATGAGCTCAAGATAATACATTTCGTTCACCCATACCATAACCTGCCCCTGTGAATTTTACTTTACCTTCGTATCGCAGACCGAATGCACTAAACACTGCACTCTCCAAAGGATTCAGCAAATCTTTAGGTCAAGATCATGGTAGCATCAAAACAACTTTTGTAAATGATATCAGATCTTCATAACATGACGCTTTAGCTACTGAATTGAGAAGTATAAAAATAGAATAGAAAATTTTTATTGTACACACAAAAAACTACAAATTACAGTTTGAAATACGACACGTATAATTGGGTAAAGGTATTACGTAATAGTGTAAGTAATATAAGTAAGTGTATATGAAGTGTATAGTGTACTATAAAGCCAAAAAAAAATAGAATGGACACAATAAAAGTTATTTCTTCAAGAGATGAGAAATTCTTTTATTCTTTCAATTCGAGTTCAGAATCAAAGAAAAATATAACAGGTATTATTATACCAGGTTATTCACATCGTAAATTTTTGCCTGAAGAGTTCTAAATTTAGATTTCATAGAATATGCGAGACGTTTAATTTCCTTAAGCAAATTAAAAATAATTGTATTCAGCAAGATTGCCGGTGTGGCAGACTTTAATAAGAATTTAACAGCCGAAACTGCCTTTTTGTTTCAGTTACTGCTTCGACCTCAGGCGGAGATTTAATTAAAGCTTCTATTATTATCTTAGATATTCTACGAATAGTGTTTACTTCTATGAAATAATATAATTAATTATTAATGAAAATGCTTCAAAATCAACTTGGTCCCTGGCACCCTGAGATGAAATGCAAACCCATGACTTTTCGCAGTCCGGGCAACTGCTCTAACCCCTGAGCTACACAGGATCTAATAGGACTGACGAAACTTTCAAGCACTTGTTACTTTTCGCTACTATAGAGCGTATCCTCATCAATGTTCAGGTAGACCAACCAAACAGCCAAAAGAAATATATTTACAAATATTTAAACTATCGATAAAGATCAAAATTTTGTTCTAATTATTAAAAGATTATTTTTCAGTACATCATTGTGTATAACAAAGTTGATCAAATTTAATAATATTGTACATTTCTACGAAGATTCTCGTTGGTTACAAAAATCGCTATTTTTGAATTATAACATATCGTTTGTCTCCATGTCAAGCCTGTCAAGGTATTCCGTTAGCAGAATGAGTTGTGGATTCGAAAATAACACAAGGAATTAAGTTTTGAGCCTTGTTTGTTATAATATAACCAAAGACTGAAACGATATATTGTATATAAATTATACGCTCGTATAGATTCTATATCGCCTAACATGCCTTCCGAAGCTCAGAGTACCTAACCCGTGACCGACCTTCGCCACAACAACAGCAACAATAACGATAGCGGGCCGCGGCGCTTATCCACTACACCATCGAGCTCCTCTCCGATTGCCATCATAATAAGCTGTAGCAGTTTTTACCTCTCGTGGCGATTGCTGCATTCATATGTATTGTATATCTGTATTGACAATAAAGTATAATTATTATTATTGAATTTAAAATGACTATTTTTTATGCGTCAATTTCAGTAAGACTAGCGCGCACTGGTGACTTCTGCCTGCGTAATTTTTGTATCCTGTCACCGTGCCTTAGAATCTTTACGGTAGCGCGCGTGACAATTAGGTGATTTCCATACAAATAACAAGAATTCGGTGACAGTAACAAAAGTGAACGATGGTAAAAATCCTCAGTGTGCACGTAGCCTCACTCTTTTAAATTTTTGTTATTTTGTGTCTCTCTCTTATTGATTTCGAAATCAATGAAATTTAAAGTTTACCGGAGCGACTTGTATACGATAAATTTCATAAACGCAACCTATGAGTTGAACTAATTTTTCTACTAATCATCGCTTAGTTTTACGAGGTCAGTCACGGAAGGTCTGATTGAGCAATTTTCCTTCGACAACCAGAAATTGCGGTAATTTCTGGTTGTCGAAGAAAACCGTGAGATTGACACGTCAGCGTTTTCAGAAATTAAGTTATTGTGTTTCCACAATGAAACTACTTTTTGTTTTTGACAATAGTGGTTATGAACTGGAAATGTTAAGCAAAAGTTTTTAAGGTTCTATTACTAAATGTTTAGCTCCGGTGTTGTTAGTAAGTCCTGTGTTGCTATTGTACTGAGAAGTACCAGGAAAATTTCTACAAGTTTTTTCTTTAATTCTATGTGAAGTTGCTACTTAAAAAAATATTTTCTTTAAAGCTATATTTTGTTATATTATTTCAGACGAAGCTCCAATATATATTACTAAAAGATTTAAAAAAATCATTAACGGAATTTTTCTTGAAGCCGGGTGAAAATTTTATATATTTTATTCATTTCAACCGCCCGATTTCAATAGAGATTTCTTAAATTATTTTTCATTTATATTGCATTTTGTTGAGATCTGTTTTATTAAAAAAAAACTTTTATTTGCTTCTTTTTTCTTATTATTCAACAGAGATTAAATAATATTTTTGAATAAAACAATTTTATTTAAAAGTAAAAAAGCTAAAAAGAATGCAAGCAAACCTTTGAATGGTAACAAAACAATAACAAAAGAGATCACAACAGAGAGGATTACGTCTAATGCATCATATTAAAGTATTCCTTTTTGTAGAAATATCTACTGTAACTTTTATTTGGTTGTTCGGATATGTTACGTGTACCGTTGATTCGTAAAGCAAACTCGCGTCGAGTGCCACTATCGCAATAGCGGATTCCCTCTGAGAATATCCAATCGGGTTTGTTGCCTTCTTCTGTGCTGCATACGTGTTATTTCATTTTGTATACGTTATCCTGGCAGAATATTATTGGGTTCTTTTTTTAAAGTCATTTACCCATTGCATATTAAGGCTGAGAATAAAAATAAAAAAGAAATGAAAGCAATTCAAATATGGTTCTTTATTAATAACCTACTAGCGAACCATTAAAATTAATGTAAAACTCGGTTCCAAATTCCCAACCCTTGGGTAGGTAAGGGTAGCCTTGAAAACGTGCGAGTCATTTGATCACGGAGAATAATAAATTTGTAGAAATTAATTCACATATTTATCAATTCCCGATCTCCGTGATGCAATGACTCGCACGTTTTCAAGGTGCCGCCATTTATGAGGTCGAGCTCACAAGGATGGTTTCCAGCACGCGTAGCATGACGAACTCAAGAGCGTTTAGTCTACATTCAAATGTCATTTTTCTCGGGTGCGCTCATACTCTGTCTCACTCTCGATCCGAGAAATTGACAAATAAGTGTAGACAAAGTGTTTCTCGGGTTTGTCATGCTACCCGTGCTGAACGCCAATTATTTTTACTCGTATATAGAAGCATACTTATGATCGAATTCTATGCTTCAATAATTATAACTCTCAGTAGTAACCATACAAAATAAAAAGTAATATTCTCAACATGAATTTTATTAATTTGATATACTAACGGTCAGTTGCAGAAACGTCCATTAAGGTTTAATGACGTCTTTAAGCTCTAATGAATGTCACATTTAAATGGGTAATGTCGCTTTAAACTAATGAGAGATTTTAATGGACGTTTGTGCAACTGGCTATATATACCTTGACTTGCCTATTTAAAATGATTTTCGAAAAGTCATTTCTTTTCAATGAAAATTAATATTAAGGAATAACGAATAAACATAACAAATGACACAGGTGATTTAAAAAGAGAATCAACAAACAACAAAAGAATAAGCAACCGTAGCATAGACAATGTTTATAAAGTATAATACCTATTTATAACAAAATAAACTCTGCCAGAGTCTTATTTTACTTTAAACCTCTTTGTGAATACAACAGTTTCATGAAAATGAAACTTTAATAAAAATAATATTACCTTAATTATTTCCATTCCATTAGAAAGTGTAGTAACGTTTAGATGAGCTTGCTGGTTTTATCTATGTTGGAGGTTGTTGAACGAATGTACGTACCAACTAGAAGCTTCTAAAGGCAGATTTACACCAAACGAGCGAATGTCCATTCAATGCCCACACTATTTGATATTTCCAGTGTTAAAATTCTTAGAGCATTCGTTCGTTGTTCTATCTGCGTTTGCTAAGATTCGATGGAACATTCTAAGAATGTTCGTTCGCTTGGCATAAACGGCACTAGAGTGTGGGCACAGTTGCTTAGAGCGTTCTTGCGTGTTCGGATATGCTCGCTCATCGGAGAAGAAATTTGAGTATTTAACTATCTAACTAACGGTTACATGATTAGTTCGATAAGAATAAGATTCTTGCTCGTTATTCTTTTGGTGTAAACACTTAAAACAAATTGTGTAAACACTAGAAGAACAAGAAAAATCTTCTTGTTCATGCTTTAGATTTTTTTTTCGTTTAGTTTAAATCCACCTTTACGCAAGAACAACTCTAAATAAACTACACTCAATCGTTTACTGTTGCTATGTTATTCAGTTAAACGAAATGTTTCTCGTATACTAGGTCTTAGCTCATTATTGCGTTTAATGATTTTGTTTATATTCTTTTATATTCGCTTAGTAATGCTAGTGGTTTTGTGACTTCTCTATGATTATAATTAACTATCTGTTTTCCCGCGACTTCACCCACGTTTTACACAAGCTAATTCGCTTATAACCTATGTCACCCATATTATATGGACCATATATAATGTAGCTTCTAGTGGGTGAAATAATTTTTAAATTTTGTATAGTAATTTCGGAGCCTATTACCAAATACCGTACCGTAAACAAACAAATATAAAATTAATATAGATTAGAGCGACTGTGGCAAACTCCACCTATGGGCTAAGTGGACATTGAAGGTGTTAAATCATCCTAAAACGCTACATATAATTTTAAAATATATATCATCATAACTCTCCGGACTACAACATTTATCGCATTGGATTACCGTAAAGTATTATTTGATTTAAAAACTTCAATTGAATTAAATCCAGACTAGGAGGTAAATAAATACAGCGTCGAACGCAGCGCTTCTAATGCTGATACAGTGCTGTGGTTGACGTTACAAAAAGGTTCCAAATCTTCTTCTTCTTCACTATTCTTATTATTGCATCTTCCCACTCGCATTACTCATTTCGTAATTTGCTTCTTAGTATAAGATATTCGTATCTATGCTAATCGAACGAGTAATTTACTTGCATGAATATTAATTATAAAATACATTTTGGCGGCGGGGTCGTTGTCCTGTTGAGGTGCAACGTCAGATCACATCTACTGCCTCTGTGACATTTTAGGGTGACCAAAAATTTTTCTGGTACGTTTTTGGTAAATTGATATTTTGATTTGTTAAAATTAAGTAACATCTTTCGTAGAATCGACTAGAGGTGGAGTATGCAGATCCTGAAATGGAGAGCTGGTGTCGGCAAACGGAGTGTTATGGATTGACGACCTCAGAAATGTGGCAGTGAAAAAGTAACAAGTGCTTGAAAAAAGTATCACTCCCGTTAGGTCCTGGGCAGCTCAGTGGTTAGAGCAGTCGCCCTATTGCAAAAGGTGGTGGGTTCGACTTCCATATCAGAGTATCCGGGGCAAGTAGATTTTTTCAGTATTTTTCCATAAAAATATTTTTTTAGTTTGATCAAATTTGGTCAAATATTTCTTATATTTTACCAATTTTGATTTATTTACAGTAATGAACTTATGTTATGAAATACGAACGAACTACGTCACTAACGTACTAATATTATCTCCATCCATATCTATTTATTTTCCAGTGATCTTAACAAAAATTGTACACACTCGCCCATGATGAATACTGCAAAGTGCATTCAGGATGCTTGTATGAAAATATCATGGTCACACTAAAGCTAACTTTACTTTTTGCAATAACCACCGAAAGATGTCTGAAGAGCGCGCCGTTCGCGTCGGAAAAGAAAAAAAAAAGTATAAAAATCGCAAAACGACGACTTAACGCCATCATGTTAATGACGTAGCGAGTGCGCGCCTTAAAAACGTTTTGTTTCCGCCGAAAAATTTTTATCCGATAATTTTTCTCTTGCATATTACTTAAACAAAGACACTCTCCAACATCACAAGTGTACAATACTTTTTTTTCGTAATACATACAACTATTACTTGTCATTAAAAGTGTCAAATTAAGTTTTTGTCCATTGTTCTTTTCGGCGGTAGAAGTTTTCACCATAGCATTAGGCTAGCATTGAGCTAAAAATAAGCAAATAATATGAACTAATTACTCACGTATTGTAGCTAATTTTTTATTCGCGTAATTAAGTTAAATGTTGCGTCCACAAACTGTGACTTAAAATTTGTCTTTTGCATATTGAAGGTCCAATAATTTACATAACATGGATTACTTAATATTCGATTAAGATATGGTTTTTATTAGTAATTTAAGTAGACAACTGTTTACCTGTGACTACATAACAAAGCATGGAAGCAGTAAGGCACACTATTTTTGTGATAGTATATATTGAGTCCTAACTAAAATATTTCCCAAACCTTGATGTATACGTACATATTCTAAAGTCTTATTCAAACCTTTACATTATAAAAGCATGATTGTAATATATACATCTATGTTAGGTGTGGCCAAAGGTGTGAATTGACCCGAATATCGTCAACAAATCATAATTTACGACAAAATCACATTACCCACTATCGAATTGAAGGGGAAATGTCACGATCCGGCAAATGCAAAGAATCATGGACAGGTTCTCTGGAAGGGAATTATATAAATTAACATATTATTAATACGCTGACTTACTTAGTGCTACAAAAACATAGCTTCTTAAAAACTACGTTTTGACTACTTAAAGCATTGTAGGGCTAAGTATATATACAAATATCAACGTGACATCACTACGAATACATTAAAATCCTTCACTCTTTGTACTTTAAGAGAAAACCTAATAAAGGATAATAAATTTTCCAGAAATCTCATATTCTTGAAGCCATTTTTCAATTTGTCGACTTTGTATGAAACAGAACAAGAATAAAATAGTGCTTGCTGAATTTCTTGCCGTTCCTTGTTAGTACAACGTCTCTTACGATGATTTGCCAAACAGCAATATAACATATAACAAACTATTTTGATTTTGCACAACATAATATATGCTACAAGGCTCTTCTATTTTCTGTCTTTCCATGTTCTGTGTACAAAACCCCAAACAGAGGTGGTCAGGGTATTCTCGACACGTAACCACCGGTCGGCTTATTTCTGCGTCACGTTCTTCCCGTCAGAACTTTTGCGAGTTCGAGCCGTAATTGTTACGAAGAGTCACTTAGCTTTAAGTTTTGGATGTACTTTAGTTGTTCATTCAAATGACCCAGTTTCGTGTTGACCTTTTTTGATGACCAGTGGCGCACGGCGAAAATGTTTTTAAACAATCAGCCTATAATTTTATTTGCTGCTACATTTAACCTGTTCAATGAACGCCGCTTAGTTTTTGTGTTTCACTGTGTAGTTGAACAGTACTATTAAATTATGTTCTATATTTTTGTCATTGGTATGATCTACTGAAATGGCAGAATTCTTCTTTTATATTTACTGAAGCTTCTAGCTCTTTTATATATTGTGACATTTTTTTTTCAGAGATAAACTAAACCTGACGCTTTGTAATTTTGGTTCTATTAGAAAAACTTCGAGTGCTCTTAACGTAGTATATTATATTAAAGAAAGCATTAAACGTATCATATTATAAAATCTAGTTTAACAGACACGAATTTCAACGAACTCTGTTTGATATTTTGGATTTTGAATTTGGCAGAACCAGTTTAAACCAGTTGGCTATGACATATTTATTACTTAATCCAAAATAACACATCATCACGTTATAGTTCTTTTTTGTTGTTCTAAGCAGTAAATTGAAAGTGAAACCCTATAATACGGGGCCCGCGTTTCTAGTCTCCGCATCACGTCCGCGTGGAACTTTTATTAGTTCCCGACGCGGTAATTGTTACAAAGGGGACTAAGAGTTTGCTCTGCTTAAATGTTTAGGTTTAGCTATCTCTTTCTAACGCTTATCTTGTGGAATGAACAGAAACTCGTATAGATATTTCAGGTAAATATTGAAGATTTCTCAATTTGATTTTATTCCACACGTTGGGTAGCCTGTGCAGTACCAGAGGAGATATATTATGAGGCTGGCGATGATAACGATCGAAAATTTTGATTGTGGTTGGTGTTGTCTCAAAAAGAGGTTCATGATATCATTTCATCAATTTTGAATTCACAATGCTATATTCTAGATTTCACAAATTGCTGTAAATATTGTCCATCTCATAATGGATAAACCTCTCCACAGACTTTAAAAAACAAATCTTAGATAATCATTAGGTATAATTTTGTAGTCTTTAATTATTTTTCAATGTCAATATAATTGTATTGACTATGTTGGTTTTCCTGAATCACTTTAGGATTTCTTTTACATATATCAGTGGTTATTATAAAATTTTCTACTAACTAACAAGGAACGGCAAGAAATTCTCTAATAATAATTTGCTTGAGAAAGATTATCACGAAAAATAATAATACTGATATCATCATTGATAACTTTTTGATTATACAAATATTACAGCCAAGTTCAGGTAAAATACATTTTGGTAGCACAGGTTCCATTACTGAATACCTACCTAACAGCTACTTATTCCGAATCGAAGTAACGTTCATTCGTGTTTTGTCAACGAAAATAATGCGGGAGATAACTGGAGTGCTCCCCAGAGCGGCACGTGCAAATCGGATTTGTCTAATTTATTGCTTTTGTGAATAGGGACGGGAGTGGTCACTGGACTCAACGATAAAACTATTTCACGAACATTTTATAATAATTATTGAGTTGGTATTTAACACAGAGTAAAACATCATGAGTGCTAAAAAAGCTTGATAAAGTGTATCGAATTAGATTTTTACGAGATATTAGTATTGTTTGTTCAGCATATAGCAATTATCTAGTGCAAAAGATCAAAAGTTTTAGTCAACAATTGTCGGATTCTATAAATGTCAGATGAGTTTTAAACGCCAGTTTCTATGATTGCCGGTTTCTACAAATGACAGATTCTAGAAACGTCAGTTTCTAATAATGCCAAATTCTATAAATGCCAGATTCTCTTCCCCACTGCTGGGGCTCATGGCCTTTTCTATGGATGGGATTGGATCAAATCGAACAGGGAGAATGGTCCATAACCCGGCAAGCGGGCCTAGTGCGGATTGGTGGGTATTTACGATTACAGACGCCTCCGGGACCAACGGCTTAACTTTCCTATCAGGACACGGAGGAGGTTGAGATAATATATGTCGGCGAGAAGGCGCTTCGATTGTGCGAAACGTCATCTGTCACCTGCAGCTGTCATCTGTCAAGATCTATGGTGCTTTGCGAAACGTCAAGTTATGACATTGACGGCTGTCATCGCTTGGGAGTGGTCTAAGCTTGTTCGAAGATGGCACTTTTTTTGTATTTGGGTACACATTAATGGCAAAAGTTTCTCCTTTTCAATGTGATCAGTATAAGCAGAGTTACGCATTTTATTTTCGATATATATGATAAGATCCCATCACTAGCAGATGCCACGGTTGCTTAGGCCTCAGCACCTCTCTGTAATAATAGGATCTTGGGGATTTGAAACGTATACTGTTGCAGATTCGAGGTATTTAAACCTGCCAACGAAGTATCTATTGTTTTGCCAAGTTTAGCTTCATCGCCTTAGCAAAGCTTTAGATTATTCTAGTTAAAGCTTTTTAATGTCACTAATATAAACTGTAAGTCTGAATTAAAGAGTTTATTTAGGGCATTCTGATCATTTGATATTCAAATAAGTATAATTATAAATCAATAATGCTAATGAAAATAAGAGAACCCTTAATTAAGATGTACATAAATTTTATCTTAATGTCTGTATGGATTAAAAGGTTTTTAGAGATGCTTATCTCGTAATAAAACATCCAAATATTGATTATAAAATATTTTTGTTTATCTATCAACCTGTATTACCTTATCAAGAAGGTTTTATTTAATTGAACCTCCGTTCTTGTTAACGCGGCACTCATATTCGTCTTCGGGATTGTTTTAAAGTCAAAGTATTTTGTGACGTGTTGTGGCAATCGCAGAATAACCATATAGTGAAATTAATGTCGTGGCTGATATGCTATTCAAACTCAACGCGTTGTAGCATTGAAGACCACAACGCCGACGACGCATTTTAAGCATTTATTTAGCTGTTTAACTAGCTGTTTCATATTATAGTAGCGGTTCGCTTCTAGCACTTCGCTGGCTGCTGACGCGATAGGCTCACTTTGCTCGCTCGTCTCGTGCGTTGTTTGACATACTCTAACCTAATCAAATATGGAGCGATTTCGATCTTTGAGCGTATCATATACACTGGGAAGTTCGATAAAGTTTTTAACAAATTAAGACTAGAAGACGTCAAAAAAGTCAAATCGATTTTAAATTGTAGATAAATAAGGTTAAGTTTTTCTTATTTTTTTCATTTGGAATCATTAGACGGAATCATGAACAGCAAAAGTTTAAATTTCAGTAGTTAACAACATCTATCTATACTACGAGTATTATTATAAAGGGGAAAATTTTAATTGCTTGCATCAAATAGATTCCGAAATTACTGGAACAATTTTAAGAATACCTACGGGGATTTACATCATATTCGGTTGCCAATTTAATCAGTTAAAGTCGCAAGAAACAACTAGTCTTATATAGTATATAAAGTAACAGAGTAAAATATAAAAGTAATTTGAATTCCAACGTCTCATTTAAAACACCTATATACTCCTTCAGCCCCTTGTTTTAATAAAAAAGCAAAAGTGGAGTATATTTCATTTACCCTTCAACGATGTATCAACGAAGACAAGGGTGCAAAAGGGCCAACTACCAAATGAAAATAAGCGTTGAACGATCGTGCCGACCCTTCAGGACTTGACGTGGAAATAAACGAAAATGGCGAAACACCTACGGGGAAGAAAATAAAAAAAAGATGTTAAGCTGTCTGACGTCGTAATATAAAGGGAATGAAAATTGCTATAATAATTCTATTTCTAATAGCATTTCACTATAATAATATTTTGTATTATGGAATAGCTGTTTCCAGTGACTTCGCCCTCGGAATTAAAACAGGGGCTCGAGAGATATCTTGAAACTGGCAAGTAGATGTCACTCGGTCATAGAGGTGTCATATATCGCACCGACGCTGGTAAAAACTGTTACCTTTTTTACCAGCGTCGTCATTTTCACAAAAACAAAATATGTGTTACCCATGGGTCCCCAAACGCAGCTTGAGATTTTATATCATATGGTGTATTTGACAAGCTTATTTTTGTAAAAATTGTCAGTTAACAGGTTTTACCAACATCGGTCCGCTATATTGTGGTAAGGATATTATCATGTACCTTTTTGTATATACCGAAGGGATTCGGTCTATCGTCTAGTTCATTTTATTCACCTAGGACGATAGGCCGACTAAATTTTTGGGCAATCTTTTCTCCCTTTACCGTCTGACGAACACTCCGATATACCACTCCTCGGCCTCCCTTCGAGCTGAACTCCTCGGGCAACCCAGGCGCCCCTCTGGTGCCCTTTATGCGATATATCAGAGTATTCCTGTCGCCATGGTGTCGATCGCTGGTTGACGTGGGGCTCCCACCAACGGTGAGAACGGCGCCGAAGTGGTGAACGCCTGACCGTGAATCAGCAGTCGATTCCATCCCTTCATCGCTGACTATGACAAGATACGGTTTGCCATAGCCCGCAGCGCCCCCGTCGTCACAAATATCCTACATGAGACGGGAATATCCTCCCTGTTATCACTGAGAAGGAGTGTTTAATCAAAAGATTAGGTATACGGCCTGTTGCACAAACATTCATTAAAATAGTCATTAGTTTAAAGCGCCATTACCCATACAGATTTGACATTCATTAAAGGCTTCATTAAACCTTAATGGACGTTTGTGCAACTGACCGATAGTCTTTTGACTAAGCGGTGCCATGCAAATACACTAAACAGCTCAGAGTATTCTTTAAATAGCTAAAATTAAAGGTTAGAAAATAGCTACATGACGCTCAGCCAACTGGATAAATGTCAATTTGCTAAAGTAACCATAAAGTAAGAGCGAATAAAAAAGTAACAGCTTATTACCATTATTTTATCATGTTTCTTGAAACGAAAGTTAGGGACTATAAATTGCAAATTTAACTTAAAATAGAAAGAAACTTTGTTTGAATAAAATAAATACACATACAGGTTTCATTCTGCTGGGGCTGCATGCTCACTTCGCTCGCTTGGCACGCTTTTCATTTGGTCGCAATACTCAGTGTGAGTGATATGACTTAATACTTAAACATAATAAATACAAACATATACAGACACTTTTTTAAAAACAATAAAACCTACACATAAAATAGATTGGCATTAAAATAATTTTTAAACTCTTGACTGTCTTTTGAATTTTATCGAGCCTAATAATAACTTTTTTTTGTAAAATTATTTATTCTTTGTGCATTTTTCTCTTTTTTTAAATTCTGTCAGCTAAAAGTTTTATTTAGAAAATAATTTGCCTTTGTTTATATAACTCTCAACCTTCGGTATTCCGCCTACGTTTAAAGGTTATTTTTCTTAACATTAAGTACGCACACCGCTCCAATCAAGTGTCGTAACTAACGTAAAGGTGTTTTTCAATCACAAAGCAGAATAAACACTTCCGCCATAACAGTTTCTGTGAACAAACGAATTATACTGAAATCGGTCGAATATCTTGAAAACTACTTAACTTATTTTTATGAAATAAAAACTAAATTAAAGATTATTTAATTGTAATTTATTGAATATAAAAAAATACAAATTAAAAGTTGTCTATTTTCAATAAATGTCAAACGAATGAAAAAGGTAGTTTTTCTGACATTTTCGTAAATATGAATTGTATAAAGATGTGACGTTTTTACGCATGTTAGTATTTCGTGTTGCCTCCACGAGCTTGCAAAACTGCGGCTATGCGATTCGGCATACCTTCCACAAGGTTTTTAAGGCGATGCTGCGGAATGTTCTGCCATTCCTCGATCAAAGCTCCTTTCAATTCACGCAGCGTGATTGGCGGCGGATTCCGTTGACGTACACGTCGTCCCAGTTCGTCCCATGCATGTTCGATGGGGTTTAAGTCGGGGCTTCGTGCTGGCCACTCCATGCATGTGATACCTACTTCGTGAAAATAGTCGAACACTATCTGAGCTGTATGCGGGCGGGCGTTGTCTTGCATAAAAACAGCATTTTCGCCCATATCTACTAAAAATGGACCAACATAGTCATTAAGAATTTCATTCACATATCGTTCTGCTGTTAAACTGCCATTTTCTATCACTACTAGCTCAGTACGGCTTTCGGAAGAAATCCCAGCCCACACGTGTATAGAGCCACCGCCATATGGTACTTTTTCTTCTATACAAGCTTGGTTATAGCGCTCTCCCGGTCTTCGGTACACTCTTTTCCTCCCATCGTGCTTGTATAAACAGAATCTAGACTCGTCTGAAAACATAACTCTTGACCAGTCATCCAGAGTCCAAGTTTCGTGTTCTCTGCTATAACTCAGCCTTGAGTTTAAGTGGTGTCTTTCTAATTTTGGGCCATTTGCAGGCCTTAATGGTCTCAAATTTGCTTCAGCCAGACGTCGCCTTACTGTATCTGTACTCAGATAGTTTCCTCCAGCTCGTAAATGGTGATTTTTTACCTCAACGGCCGTAAGAAATCGATTTCTCAAAATTGTTGACACCATATAGCGATCCTCCCGCGCAGTCGTGCACCTCGTTCGGCCTGTTCCTGGTCTTCTTAGGTTGGATCCAGTTTCATGGAAACGCTGGAGTACCCGCTGAACTGTGGAAAGACTCACACCAACAGTTCTCGCTGTATTGCGCTGACTGCGCCCATCTTCAAGCATTGTCAGGATCCTGGTGCATTCTTCAGGGGTTAACGACATGATGACTTCAGAATACAATTTTTGTATGACAAACACACGATATTTATTGTAGTTTTTATGTCAAAACTAAAACAAATGCGAAACAAATGCTTTGATTTTTTTAGAACTAAATTGAAAAACAACCATTATCTTCATTGCCAGTTTTCTTACACAATTATCTAAAGTAAATAAAAAGGTTTTATATACTATGTTAAATAACATTAAATATTCTTTAATTGAGTTTTTATTTCATAAAGCTAGGTGAGGTAGTTTTCAAGTTATTGAAGATTTTCTAACCGACCCGTTTTCTTTGACCAATTGGGCTTTTATTGTGAAGCTTTTATATCTTTACTTGAATTGATTATAGCTTATTTATTATTTGATGGATAATATTTTTGCTATCAAAAAATCTATTTGCACTTCACTAAAGTTAGTCGAGAACAAAAAGACATAATAGTTTTTTGAATAAAAAAAATATTATGTCTTCTTGTTCTTTACTAACCTTAATAAACTTCAATAAAGCTAGTTAACGACAAATAGACATAGGTAATAGTTTTTTATAAAATTAAAATAAAGTACCTAATGCATCTGATATTTATATTTTTTATTATTTTATATGACGTAGAGTTGACATTACAAGAATAAAAATTAATTGAATTCTTCTCTGGTTTTAGAATTTAGGTATAAATTAACACGACTACTATTGATTATTTATATGACTAGCTTTTGCTCGCGACTTCGTCCGCGTGGTATAGTTACTGTGGGCAGAATATATTTTCCAAAAACGCTGTTGCTTTTCGAGCTGATGATGAAATTACCTTGATGTTTAAGTTCGAAGATACTACAACAAAAAAACAACTAATATCCAATAAAAAAAAAGTTATTTTAGGTAAATTGTCTTGGCAAAAAATCAGCGATTTAAAATTGATTTAACGCTATCTAGTGTAGTTCATATACATATATGTAATATAAAAATATTTTTTCTTTCGTAAACAAAATTACATGAATTTGAATATTTTTATTCATTAAATTTTCACAAATGTAATATTACTCAAATACCAATTTTCATCGCTATACAATAAAACATTTTGTAAATAATATTTGGTTAATTTATTACAATGACAAATCAGATTGTAAACAATGGTTGCTATGGTAACATTTTGATTCCCTATAAAATCTTTCACACCCATTTTTATCCCTTTAAGTGCTAGTTATCGGGATAAAATATAACCTATTACCTTCCTAAGGTTATAAACTACCCACTACCAATTTTCATCAACATGGGTCCATAAATAAAGAAGTTTCATACAAACTTTTTCACCCTTTTTGACCCCCTTCGGGATGGAATTTCCTAAAATCCTTTCTAAGTACACCTCTAGGTATTAAGCGGAATGTTCCCTCCAAATTTCAAGTTTCTACGACTAGTGGTTTAGGCTGTGCGTTGTCTGTCAGCCAGTAAGTCAGGACATCTCCTTTTATATATGTATAGATTATAGATGTAGCCGAAATGCATAGATTAATATACTTTACGCATTATGATAGATATAGAAGCAAATTAATATTAAATTTTGTCTTCGACTCATCTCATGTCTGGCTTGCTTGAAACATTCATAATAGCATCCCTTGGGTAAAAATAAAAAGAAATTCTATTAAAATATTGAAGTCCGTCAGTCAGATAATAGAAAAATATTGAAATTATAATAGGCATTAAAAGTAAAGGAGTGTGGGTACGTCACTGATTTGCAGAAAATGTAAAAAAAAAAATGCAACAAAAATAAAGTTTTTCATATACTTCAACACCCGACGGACGAACAAACAAAAATTAGTCACTATCCCTTTTGTCAATCAAATAGATTACCTATTGTGCGATGAGGAAATATTTAAAAAAAAAACGAAAGCACTAAAAAAGCTCCTCCACAAGATGGCGACTCTAGCAAAAGTTGATTTTTGCAGGAAACGAATGGACAACAGACAGTCATTTCCGTTCCTTTTAACTAACATATTAAAGACTGAAATTTTGAAAGTTCGAAACTTAGATATCAATACAAATACGAAAAAGTACAAATAGAATATGAGTTGTTTATTGAGTTTTGAAAACTAATTTACTTTTAAACTTGAAAAAAAACCGGAAAGGTTGTCATGGAGAAATAAAGGACGTACTGTAGCGACATCTAGTTTGATTTCGGGAACTGTTTTTTTTTTAATACTACCTCATTAATCCTTACAGTTTTATTGTGATCATGAGATTACACAGAAAATTTGAATGTTAAAATATTATGAGATCAAACTAATTTGTTGAAGTGAAGTTCGATCATTATACTTCATTCGTTAATTTCCGTGTGGAAATATAACTCTGTCGATTCCCGAATAGATCGTGGATCGTATAAAATTTACTACGAGTGTGCTGAAACGACGTGTTGCTCTGTTTTAGTGTCGATTTAACGATAAATACGCCATTTGTCCGACATTATGGCGTTACAGAGCGGCATACCAGTCGAGATTGTCTCTCTCTAGTTTTGGACAAATTGCGCTGAACTGGTGGGAAGAATGCAGGTGACGCATTGCTACATAACTGTACCGTTCACTGAAATCACCTTTATGTCTAACTGAATAGGGACCATATTTGTTAGTACTTTTGATTGGATCTAATATAATCATGTTATGTTTGTGCCTCTTCTATTATTACATCGATAATAGTAAAGGATTATTATTACTGTTCCTATTATTCTTAATATCCATAGTTTGTTAAAGAGTGCTTTTATTCAATAAATATTCATTCAATAATTCAAAAATACAAGCAAACAATGGTTACTTAATATTTTGAATGCTGAAAAAAAAATTGGTACCATTGAGTTCCAATTATAAAAGAAAGACTTGGATTTTAAAACTTAGATTAAGTATGGTTCTTTGCATGTATTTTTTTTGTTTGAATGCGTGAATAAACAAACGTCATCATCATCACCATCACCAGCCCTTTTATGTCTCCACTGCAGGGGCTCAGGCCTTCCTTATGGACGGTTAAGGAGGATGGGCCATGACCCTCCACGCTGGCCCAATGCGGATTGGAGGGTATTAACAAATGCAAATGCAGCCGGGACCAACGGCTTAACGTGCCTTCCGATAATATTTTTTTTGGACACCCATCCCGTGACCAACCCTTGCGAAAGTTGCTTAACGACTACGATCGCGGGCCGCGGCGCTTATCCACTACGCCACCGAGCACCGAGTTGTCCTGTGATACTGATGGACTGACATAGAGACAACATACAGCCAATCTTTCATTACATAAGGTTGTACTAAGAAGGGATCTAGAAATTCCACTCGGAAAAGGGTTAAACAGAGTGAAATCGTTTCTATGAAAGTTTTTGGTTTTTGAAGATTGACGTTGATAATTAAGAGCCATATGACAAATTTTCACTCTGTGATTTGAGTTCTCGAGAACTTGTTCAAGGTCACGAGTCCACAATACTGTGTTGAAACCACGTCCAAGCTATTTTGATACTTTTCCCAATTTTTGTATTTATTTTAGTATTTCTATGGTGAGATTCATTATCGATTCCCGAATATTTTAAACGACTGCTCTCGAAAAGGAGTCTATTGTTTTTAGAATTAATGTATGTATGTGAGTATTTTTATTGCACCATAACTTTTGAAAGATATAACGGATATGAATGTACAGGGTATCATTAGAAACATCATCCTAAGTAACCACAAAATACATAGAGTATCAGTGAAACTAGCTTAATTATTAATATTAAATAGGTATGGGGACGTGTGACGCCATTTAAAAAAGTATGTTTTTTATAATCATAACTTTATGGGTATCAATTAAAGGTCCATTAAAAATATATAATCTGTATACAAAATTAACTGCTCACTAAAATGAATAAAATATAAAATTATTTAAAATTAAAAACACGACTGCTAAGATCGGACAAAAATTAAAAGAAACAAGTTTAGCCAAATCATAGGCTATAAATATAAATAGCGATGACAATATATCAATAAAATTATAAATATTAATTAAAAAATATGCGTGCCATATTTTTCGTCGACGATTTCGAAATATTTTCGTCATCCATAGGAAACATGGACTGTTTCCTGTTTGGAAAAGTAGTAAATTAGAATATATTAAACTAGTTGTGCCCGCGGCTTTATGCGAATGGAAAGTAACCTAAGGTTCTTTTCTCATGGCTAGATGCGATGTTATTCGATATGAATGAACGATATCACACGAATCGCATGCACTTATAAAATGTATGGAAAAACTCAAGTGTTTGCTCATGAGATTGTACTATCTGTCAATATCGGTCACAAATCTCATGGTCTGCGGTATCACTTCAAATGTATGAAGGCGGTAGAACGCTCGATCTGCTTTTGATTTTCTGTTCAATAATATCGAGGAACGATTCATTTGCTCATACTTAACATATCATAAAATATATTGAATTTTACAAAAAAATACGGCAATATCCGTATATAAACAAATGAAAAGCTCGATGGTGCCGGATAGCTCGTTTGATTTGCGATTGAGGAGGTTAAGGTAGGCCATTGTGATAGGTAGCAGGTTTAATATTAATTCTATTTCTGCATTATCTTTACCACCCCTGCTTTGGATGGACTCAGATCGAGTTAACAGACACTGTAAAAAATCTTGGAATTACAATGGATTCAAATCTATCATGGACTGCCCATGTATCTGAGGTTAGTCGTAGGACCTTCTTCTCATTTCACACACTTAAATGCCTTCAAAACTTTTTACCTTTTAAAACTAAAGTGTTACTAGCACAATCCTTAATTATACCTCTTCTTGACTATGCAGATGCATGTTACTTGGATGCCACTGAGGAGTTATTAAACAAACTTGAACGACTTCAAAATCTAGCGATTAGATTTATTTATGGTCTTCGTAAGTATGATCATGTGTCACATTTACGTAAGCAGCTCATGTGACTTCCCATTCGTCAGCGTAGATATGTCAGGATTGTCTGTCTTCTGTTCAACATCCTGTATAATCCCGTCTATCCTTCCTATCTGCGTGAGCGTTTCTCCTTTCTCCGTTCTCCGTTCTCCTGATGCTCTTTGCAGATCCCACCTTAAGACTTGAAACTCCTTCATACAAAACGGATTTTGCTTCATATTCCTTCACTGTTCATGCGGCTAGACTCTGGAACTCTTTGCCTGCCGATATACGTGACAGTCGCACTATTTCTATGTTCAAAAAAAGAGTAAAGGATCATTATCTTTCCTGTTGTTGATATTGAATAGTGTAGGTATTATTAATCTTTATATATTAAAGATATATATTATTATTTATATAATGTGTGAACCGTTATGTATTTTTATTTTCTCTCTTTCCCGGTATTTGAATTTGTTTTTTTTATTCCATATTAATTTATTTAGGAGGTATACACTGACTACCTTATTGTATTTCTTTTTCCTGTTTTGGGCCTGCTGGTAGAAATTTCAATTTGAAATAAGCAGTGCCCTTGTACTAATGTCTGTTACATTTGTTCATATGAAATTGTATGTGTGTACAAAATAAATAAATAATAAATAGATAATCCAACATTTTGTGGCGGCGGCCATCTTGTATATAAAATTTTGTCATAGTAAACAGTATTCTACTACTCAAGCCCTTTTATTTAATGTCCGTATTGAGAGAGTCGTGAAAAATATGTAGGTAATCCAACATTTTGGTGGCGGCCATCTTGGATTTGAAAATTGTCATAGTGTTCAGTATTCTACTACTCAAGCCCTCTTATTTGATACCCATATTGATGGAATGGTGATAAAATATGTGATCCGACATTTTGTGGCGGCGGCCATCTTGTATCGATTTTCATCAAAGTGAAGAACACTCCCGACTAATACACCTTTAAACAAATCAAAATGGGTTCATCCGTTCGAGAACTATGATGCCACAAAAAGACACAAACACACCACACACACACACAGAGAGACATGTCAAACTTATAACACCGCGTCGTTTTTGCGTCCGGGATTAAAAATATATTGAATTTAGAAAAAGTTGTTTCATATGCGGATCTCCGATAAATTTGATATCGATCGAATTGCATCGAGCCATAAGTCTAAGTTAATCCTCATTACGTAAATCAACTTCTAGTGAAAGTCTCTTCAAAATCGGCCAAGCCGTTTCAGAGATTAGCCAGAACTAACAGACAGACAGATAAAATATATTATTTTTGTATATGTACCATGTATACACACAAATGTATTTAGTGAAAAGCGGTTATTTTAATATTACAAATATGCACTCCAATTTTATGTACTAGTATAAGTGTATTGAGAGAAGAAGTACCTTGCTTTATTTGCATTTCATAATATAATATATATTTTAACTTTCTTATACAAATATACCTAGGGGTCTTTCGACCTATGCTGAAAATAACAAATGTGTATTAGAAATAATTCAATAAGCTATATAAATTCCATATAAATCGAACTTCTTGACCAAAGTTGGAAGTCCCACTATACTGCTCTATTTACGCTCGCTCGAACGTATCTAGATCGAAAAATGGCGCGAAGAAATGCGACACAGGTCTAACGTTGAGGAGCGCTCGCGCGGTACTGAGCTCAGACGGCCGCTGCATCTTATTTTGTAGTGATTTTGCGTTACATTTATCGTATTTATTGAAATATAATATAATAAATTTATCCTTTAAAATTATGATAACTTTGTTCCTTATGAAATAGTCATTAATCTGGCATAAATTTTGTTAAATAATATTGTTGTGGCTAAGAGAAATTCAAAGTTAACTTCAAGCAATTTTGATGTTTTTTGGTTTGTAATATAATTGTTTTTCTATATTTAATCAGTGCTATTTCAAAATTTCGAGCTACTGTTTACTTTACGACTATATAAGAGATATCATTCTATTTCTTTTATTTCGTTTGTTAAGAACAGTAGCTCAATCCAGGACTTCAAAAAAGTGTCTTGCGCATTTTATGAAAAACTTTCTCTGGTATTTGGATTTAATTAAAAAGATGAGCAAAATTTCCAAAAAGTTGAGCCACTAATTTCTATACCAAGAGTTATTCTTCACTATTCGACAAGTCAAAATTGTTAATTTGTTTTTGTTTCCGAGAAAATCACGCAGAAATCACAGTTGCGATGTAATATGGCTCTTAACACTTGATTAGCTTACAATGTGCCCAGTTTCATACGGTTTTACTTAGTTTACATAATTATTGTGCAAATTTAGCAAACGTGTGTAACTAATGTCCAGTAAGTAAAGATAACATCTTTCTACACTACTACTACTACTCCGTTGTACAGCATAACACACTACATAAGATGTTTTTTATTTCTTAAATTTATTATCCTCCCTTTTGAAGAAGGTCTTAATTATTTCAAAATCCACGTGGAGCTAAATACTCCCAGTCAGGAAGTTACAGTTTCCGTTGCGATCAAATAATTCTGTGTACTATTGATGTAGGTATAGTGGAACATACACATGAAAAATAATTTACTCTAGTTGAGAATCTCCTTTTTTGAAATCTGCTAAAAATAGAAAATTCAGATTTCGAAGCGTTCCACACCAGTGTTTGTTTTCAAACATTACAATATGTGTAACTCTTGGGTAGCAAAAAAGTAGTCTATACACCCGCCGCGATAGCAATTTGTCGTTATAAAACGGCCCAAAAATGGGATAAAAGCCTTGAATTTATGTCCGAGGCTCATCGGTGCCCATTAACACGTAGTACCGTTCTGCATAAAACATTAAAACGTCGAGTAGCGCGCCTGCAGTATTATTTACGGTTGTGTTAAAAATTTTGCAATTATTATATGGGGCTGTCAGCTGGGCTTTAGAAAACACAATGCTTATTCTTTTTTAATTCAAAAAGTTAAGCCACGTGTTTTTTTTGCCTTTATTACATATAACACAATGAACAAATATTTATTGGTAATCACAGATAATATGTAATACACACACATTTTAAAATTATGACCTATAGATCAGCGACGGAAAAGTATAAAAGTGTGTGTGCGTGAGCTAGTGGATGTATCGTTCGTATTCGCTTGAATGGGAGAGTAGATGATAATGCCTTTTATGATTTTTCATTAATTTAATTTATATTTTACAAGCTTTTATTTAACTTACCTTGTCAGTATGTTAGTTAGTGAACTTTAATATGAACTACTTCCTAATGTCCGGTAGATTTGAAATTTTTGCATAGACATGTAAGGTGACAATGCAGTATTATGGTGTCAGTAAGCTGATATAGTGATGACGTCAGAAGTGGGTAATACTGCAGCAACTGCGTCGTGTTTAAGTTCTTTACATCCGTTTTTTATGAACAACAAGATATATAAAATTAATAAAAAAAAACATATTTCAGTACAGATGCTATGTCAAAAAGAATAGAATACCAAAAAACTAAAACGTAAAAAAAAATATAATAAAAAGAAAAGGCTTTTTTTACACATGCTTTTATTTGTGTGTTATTGCACGTTAATAATACCTAATTTCAACTCGTAAACTTTAAGGATTTTTGTTTCCTTGAATGTATATTATGCGTTTAGAGTTAATGTAAGTATGTTTCTATTCCACAATATTTTTTTTCTCTCTCTTTATTTCTTTGAGGGTTTTGTCGTTCAGTGACAACGGAACTCTCACTGTATACGCATCGTATTAAATTCTTCGCTTGGTACCTATTGACAATTTTTAGGAGCGTCTTAGCGTCTCCTGAAAAAGTAGAGGTTAACATACTATTACATACACCTACTTCAAGAACAGATTTGAATGTATGAGTAATGGATGAATAAACACTTTATTGTACATAGACAGTGATCAAAACAGTTATAAACATTTTAACAGCATCATTGGTGGCCTTATTGCTAAAAATAATTCTTGCCAGGCGACCTAGACCATAATAACATATAATATGCGGGATACAAAGACAAAACACGATAATTACCCAATTTTGGAAGAACTCTTAAAACTATTATTATACTATAAAATATAAAATCCGTCTAAAACGGTACAGAACAAATAAATCTGGGGTTACATTTGAATCGGCCGGTTAATTACCATTCAAGTCACGTGCGGTAATGAAGCGTTTATCGTGGGTAGGCGTGTCGTTCGGAATCTCGATAGAGGGCAGATTTACGGGCGGCGGCGCCCTAATCTTAGCTGCGAATGTATCTCGGGTCGCGACCACTTTCAGAACGTGATTATTCAGATTATGACTCATAAATTTAATGTGAGGTGGTCGATGTAGAAATTTATTAGCGCAGACTGCGACCGTAGAGGAGGAAGTTACTTCCGTAAAGGTCAGCCATAGCACTGATACACATACTATGCCAGCATAATGCCAGCCAATTAATATATTAAAAAATGTTGACTAATTAAAGTTTAAAGAATTTAGACAGAGAAAGCTGAATTAATTTTAATAAAATGACTTTATAATGCCATATAGTGATTTGTTTTATAAAAGAATACAATAAAAAGTAAAAAATGTATTTAACCTTATCTGTCGGCAACATAACGCCCCTCGTATGGCAACACAATCATCAAGTAAAAAAGGTCAAATATGACATATAATTAATCTACACTATGATGGGGCATATTACGAACTATTTATATAATGGGGAGATGAATCAACTTTTGGCTTGGCCTTTTAAAAGTTCCTGCCTTTGTTGCTACTTCAACTGCACCATCTGAGCCTGGGTACAATGCGTTGATCCGCCCGATTGGCCCAAGGTCTAGACATTATTTGCGCAAATCCATTGGTTAAAACTACGAAACTAAATTAATCTGCAGTATGCCAGACTGCTCCCATCGACTACCACTCCACGAGTGCGTGTTTTCAGACCTTGCAGTGTCACCATCTTCCCAAGCAAAATATTATTTGAAAATAATTAAAGGACGCGACAGCTAAAATCAAACTAAAAAGTAAAAAAAAAGAAACCATCTTGAGTCTTGTGTCTATTTTTATAAAAAAATCAAAAAAATCCTATGACCTACATTGGAGTGAAGTCCGATTACCTACTTCTAAAGACCGTTTAAATGTCCCGAAGTTTCTCAAAAGGTGACAAACCTGGATCTGACACATTATGATATGACAATCCACCTTGTGTCCGACGGAAGCACCGTGGCGACAACTCATACTTTCGTGAGATGCTTGACGTCTTCCTTCAGATTTGCAACGACACTCACTATATTCCATCCATTAAATAACTATAAATTAAACAAACTTACCTTAAGAAGTTCTATTTTAATTATACGAATGACATAGTCTCGAATTTTATGTATAACCCACCCACGCCGTGTACAGTTGAAAGATTAAATAAAACAACTATGGATTGTTAAAGAGTATGTTTCTTCTATGCTAATGAATTGTTGTCAGCAAAACTATATATAAAAGCGGATCTATCTACATATTCTTATAAACCAACTGTACTTATTGAAGTCACAACTGGCGCCCAACGTGTGGAAAATATAAACGAAGATATACTTTTAGATTTACATTTTTCTTACTTAAATCATAATAAAATTATTATTATTAGATTTATATATATAAACTTATATGAATAAATTATCATGTTCACGCGCCAGATGATTTTTTTTACAAACTAAAGAGCATATTGGATTAGTCAAAAATTAAATTATGATAGGTGAATATTTAAAATAAACCTAGGACGAAATATGCAGTCGGTGGTACGACTCACCGTTACATTGCTAGTAGTAATACCTTCCAGGCAACATATTGCGGAAAAAAATTGAATAATGAAAATTAATATGGGGATGGGCGCAATATGTAAAAGAAAAAACAGATATATCTTAAAAAAGGAATATTTGGAAAAGTGTAGATTATGAAAATGTTCAAAGATCCGGAAAATGGTTTCCAAGTCTGATCCCAGTAATTTCAGACCAATTTCTATACTACCAGCGTTAAGTAAAGTATTTGAGAAAATTATTTACAATCAACTGCTTGCACACTTTTCGTTAAATAAATTACTTCACCAAAATCAATTTGGCTTTAGCAGAGGTAAATGTACCACAGACGCTGGAATTGCACTTCTGAGGCATATCTGATGCTTGGGAGAATAAACAAGATGCTATTGGCATTTTTTGCGATCTGTCAAAAGCATTCGACTGCGTTAGTCATGAAACACTGTTGGGGAAATTAGAGGCATTAATGGTGGTGACGAAAAATTCACTTAATCTAATAAAATCATATCTTTCTGCTAGAATTCAAAAAGCAGTAATTAATGAAGCGAAATCTGCAGGGGCACCAGTTACTATGGGCGTCCCTCAGGGATCAGTATTAGGACCATTGCTTTTTCTAATCTATATTAATGATCTTCCTTTCTTTACGAAGAATTTGTGCGAGACAGTATTATTTGCAGATGACACCTCTTTACTGTTTAAAGTTGAGAGGGTTAATGATTGTTTTGACGATGTAAATGATGCTCTCGACAATGTTCTACAGTGGTTTGATAATAATAATTTAAAGCTCAATTCAAATAAAACGAAATGCATAAAGTTTGCATTACCTAATGTGAGGCATGTCAGTACACTTATAAATGTAAATAGTGAAAAAGTTGAGTTAGACGAATCGACAAAGTTCGTTGGGATTACACTAGATTCCCGACTGCAATTGGATCCTCATATTTATAGCTTGTCAAGTAGACTTAGTACTGCAGCTTTTGCTGTCAAGAAAATTAGACTCTTAACAAATGTTGAAACGGCAAGATTGGTATATTTTAGTTATTTTCATAGTATAATGACGTATGGTATATTGTTGTGGGGTTCTGCGGCTAGCATTCAGGATATTTTTATTCTACAAAAGAGAGCTGTCCGTGCTATATATAATTTACGGTCTAGGGAATCTCTCAGAGAAATATTTAAAGAAATAAATATTGTGACTGTTGCCTCTCAATACATCTATGAGAATATTATGTACACAAGAAAACATTACGATTCCTTCACAAAAAAAAGTAGTGTTCATAATCTTAACACAAGAAATAAAAATAAACTTGCCGTTCCAAGCTTCAGACTTCAAAAAACCAGAGGATCGTTTCTGAGTAAACGTATTGCTATGTTCAATAAAGTTCCACAAAATGTAATTGACCTACCCATAAATAAATTACAAATTCATCTTAACAATATACTTATGAGTAAATGCTATTATAAAGTTGATGATTATTTTAAGGACCGCAATGCATGGAATTAATAGCATTCGCTCTGTTCTATAACGATTAATTATAGGTATGTACCAGCCTATTTCCTACAGGCTTTGAAACTTGTTTTTATTATTTTTAAATATATATCTTATTTTGGTAATGACATAATTTATGTAAATGTCATTACTTATGATAAAAAGCTGGTAAGTTTCTTTCGCTTGTTCTTCTTGTCAGCTAAAAGACGTCCTGAACAAGTGGTAGGGGAAAAATATTTTTGGGTGATTCAAAAGTGCTTGTAACAAGCTTACTTGAATAAAACATTTTCATTTCATTTCACAGGTAGCGTGCACAGAGGAGATAGAAGAGATGTCAATTGAAAATTATATAAAGATTAGTTAGTTTATTGCGTTGAAACAAAGCCGTGACCGCAGGTATAAATTTTATGTATATACATCTAAACTAACGTTATGCCAGCGGCGTCGTCCGCATTTTCATGTATTATACATATAAACCTTCATCTTGAATCACTCTGTGTATTGACGACAAACGCATCAAAATCCGTTGTGCTGTTATAAGATTACAGACAGTGGGAAGCCAGTTTGTTTTATACTACACTAGTTTTCCGCCAGCGGCTTCGCCCACGTGATTCCTAGGGAACTATTTAGTGGGTTAAAAAGTATGCTATTATCTAAGTCAGTTAATAACCTATCTGTATACCAAATTTCATCAAAATCCGTTTAGTAGTTTCGACGTGATTGACGGACAAACCAAATATCCAACTTTCACATTTATAATATTAATAGGTTATAGATGTGAAAATATACGTATAGTCAACTGTGTGCCAGCTGCTCAATTTTGATGCGTACACACAATGGGTGCTTAATGAATGCTAGTTTTCATTTCTCAATATTGCTTTTGTGCATCGATCCGGCAGGATTACAGCCGTTGTGAACGATTTAAATGAAACGACGGATCGCAATACATATTTCATCGTTCATACATTTTTACATACGGAATTTAATTTCAGAAATCACTTGGATGTGAAACAAAGCTTCTATTTCGGTTGAATAAACACGAAAAAATGGCGGGCCAGATTGGTAGCCGCCTGGAGATTTCGTGGAAAATTAATATGGTATCGTTCCGTTTCTAATAATATTTTTTTGTGTATAACAGCGAACTTTGATGTGAACGTTATACTCGAATTATTAAAAAATACTTCGTGAGAATATCGGTGATAGACAATAAATAATATATATACATTGTTTTAGAAGTATTCCACACGTTTTGATATATTTCAGTTATTGAGTGAAGGTGTCTGCATACTACATGAAGGTATTAAAATTCAGAAATAAAAATAACATTATAAAGAATTATGAGAACATTAAGGTATTCTTGGACGAATGTTCGACAGCGTCTAAATCGAAGACACCGACTTCAGTTCGATTGAACGAAAAATCACCCATTAAAAAGTAAGTCTTAAGTGAAGACAGAACCTGTAAAGGATTAGAAACTTCATGAAATGAATTAAATATAAAACTAATTAATAAGTTATATTTAATAATTGTTGATTTTTATTTCATTGGCTGTTGATTATTTATTATTAGTTATTTATTAATAGTTTCCTTACAGTCGCAAGTGCTGACAGCAATGCACCTCTCAAAGTTTTAAATTTACACCATATAATGATAAGACGCGTTTAGTTAAAAATACACACCAAGAAATATATAAACATTATAATTCAACGAAAGTTTGAAATGGCACTTAAAACTTATTAATTGGAGTTTATAATTACTAGCAATAGTACCAGATAACTGGAAACGTTGTTGTATGGAGCAGTTTCAGTGAAACACGTCGCAAGTAACAAGTTTTAACTTTCCTAGATTAACTTATGCCAGGAATCAAGTAACAACTTTTCAGTACTTAGAATAATTTAATTATAAAACTAGATTTTATAATGATCACATTTTACATATTAATACATTATTATATTTATTAAGAGAACGAAGAACATACTTTTAGGTATACTTTTATATGAATTGTGACTGTCAAGTCATTAATTTACACCATCTAAATGGTACGCAAAATCTCCCTATGTAGTCATATAAATTATAGAATCACTTATAATATTTAGGTTAGTTAAATATGTAAATAATTTAGTAAATTTTATTGAGGGCTACTGTTTCAAAACTGCATAGAAACCTTTTGTAAACTTCTTATTTATGATAAAGCTTAAAATAAAGCAAACTTAGTTTTATCTCTACTCTAGTAAAATACTATGAATTATTATAAAGGCGAAAGTTTGTAGGTTTAGATGTTTGGATGTTTGTTCCTTCTTCACGCAAGAACTACTGAACGGTTGATGAAATTTGGTGTATAGGCAATTGTTGGTCTGGATTAATTAGGTTACTCTTTAAAAGTTTCCCTAGAGATAGAAGTTCTTCCAAGGGCATATATTTTTGTGAACGCTGCCTTAACGACAAGAGATATATTACTTCTTAAGAAAAGTTGGAGACCTTTAAATTATCTATAAAAAGACTGCATACCCAAGAAGCTTATCTATAGTAGTATAAGGCCTTTGCAGTGTTGAAGAAGGATAAAAAAAATCGAACCAACAACGAAAACAGACGGCTATTGCGGCTACTGCGTAACAATATTGGTTTCGATTTGGTTGACATTGGATTGCACTCAATGTTCAATATGTTAGATCACATATGTTATATGTTCAGTATATCGAGTTAAACCCAATGCAATTTAACGTTAAGTGCATTTTGATTAAACACAATATCAATCAAATCGAAGTCAAATTAAATCATAGAAAACAGATTAGGGAGTATGTATGAACACTTCATTCCACACGATGACTTCTTTAAAATCGACTAATAAGGATAACGACTGGATAAAAAAAGAAAAGAAATTCTATTTAGTCCGTTAGATAATAGAAAAATATTAAATTTTAAATAAAAACCAAATAATTATATAGTTTAATATCAATTTAAAAAGAATGTAAACTTGGAGAAAAAACGACTTAAAAATAATCTAATAATTCTTATTCTTTTAAATTCAATACACTCAATTTTTATTCGGGCGATATGATGGGCGAAACATAATGTGAATTGTTTTATAATTTTGAAGTTTGTTTATTTATGAAAATAAACATTTTTATTATACTTAGTTATAGTTCATTTTATCGATGTAGTTCTCCCAGTTTTTTTAGGCTAAAACAAACTCTGATGTAATCTGATGATGTAAAAAAAAGGGCAATTTGAATACAAGAAAACAGCCAAGTTAAAAACCTATTATTAATTTTTTGACGTTGGTTAAATATAACCACTGTATATAGATTCTAATACCACGCAAATTAAATTGCGAGCAAAAGCTAGTATTTGATAAAGTATCATGTTGTTAATATTTTGACTCTCACTACTTTACTGATGTGCGAAAAATACCTATATTTTAAAAACTACATAATAAATTTTCTAAGTTATATTTATTTACAGTGCTGCCATCTATTATCCAAGAGAGTATAAAAGTAATGGCACACGGCCGCCAGAGGGCGATAAATAACAAATCAGTCGCGAGCATAATGGGGGCCGTTGCTCAGCGCCAAGAAGTCGAAGTTGGCCTCGGCTCAACTGAAGTTCCTGGACTGAGACGCACAAATGTAAGTAGCTAGCTATCTTTATAATAAAATAAACTTTAGATATCACCACAGATATCGCTCTTATTTCAAATTATGTAGCCAAAGCTGTGCCACGGATATTAATATTATAAATACGAGTGTTCGTGAATATGTTTGTTATTCTCACAGAAAATCCAGAGACCACGCGGGCGAAGCTGCCGGCACAGAGCTAGTTTATAATATCTGAGGTACGAGCAAAAGCATCCAGACCAAATCACTCCAGATCCAGCCGGATATCGAAGCAGTGTTAGATTCATCGGAGATGGAATAGTAGAGCTGGAATAATATATTTACCGCATGATTAAAAATCACTTACATTGGACAGTTTGATTTTGAAATATGGCGCTATAGGGTAAAGCGTAATTTCGGAAAATCGTGAATCAATACGGAAATTGTTCTATTACCTACTTTATTTTATGTAAGTTAAAGTTATAAAATAAATAAAGTATAAATATATAAACAAATAGTGGTATCAAGAACATGACAAATCAATGTCTACTAAACTATAAATAGCTATTAGCGCCAGTAACATACCGTTACGCTACTCTGTGCACATTTGTACATGAAATATGCAGTTACATACAGCGAGCGAGATTCACTCGAGAGCTCAGCGAACGTTGTTACTATCTACCTTAGGATCTAGGAAAATCATGATTTAGGAAACAACTTTTAACTTTCAAGCCTTTGATTACATTTACAACGAAATAAACAAGATGGGAGTACATTTTCAGAATTACTGGACCTTTTTTGAAAATTCTTTCATCTACTACAACCTACATCATACGCGAGTGACATCTGTTATAATTTACACGAGCATACTTTTAGTTAATGTCAACGGCCTGGTAACGGCATATGCAAAAAAATATTTTTTGAAAAAAATACATTGCTCAGGAACTGGTCCTTTGTAAGTGGTGGCTTGCCTCCAGTTCCTGTGAATATTTCAGGCGTGAATGTACTGCGGATCTGTGATTCGGACACTTAGTGAGAGTCGTGATATGCCTTTAGTTTTCGATTAAATAATTTTTTATTATTTATTATAATCTATTCATTTATCGTTACGTTATAAGTTTAATTCCATATTTCTGAGTACCTGAAAAGCAATATTAATGGTGCTGGAAAAAAATAAATGTATTATTTTATTTTTAGAACAATATTAGCGACAAGCTATTATTTTTATTTAGATTAAAGAAAACTCTTTAATTTGTTTTCACCCAAATATTTTAAGAGCCATCTAGTACACTTTTCACTATTAAAAAGGAACCTGAATCAATGTAATATAATTAGAATCAAGAATTATTGCTGCTATAAAGGATATATAATAATGGTACGAGTATTTCCATTAAAGTTAGAATAATTCCCCTAAACTTTATGTAAATACCCTGGCAGTTGTAATGGAGAAAACAATAATTTGCACGATGCAACTGATACTGAAGAGCAATTCCGTAAAAACCCAAATCCGAATTCAAATTCACTCAGGTGACCGAACCCACTTCGAAAGCGAATTCATTTATTCTTAAATTTATATCCTCTAAATGTTTCGTATAACAAGTGAAGTGAAGTGAGTTTCGGAATGCCCTAGAGATGGATTATATATTTAATTTCATATGCAAATTGTAATTAGCCTAAACATCTTTAGGCGTCGAAAATTAGCATATGCTTCTTTTAAACTTCTTAGAAAAAGAAATTAAGGAGACATTATACAGTTTTAAAATATTTTAGCGTAAATCCAATCAGTCTTTTGCAACTGTTTATTTGACAAGTGAATCCGAGTTTCGATCGTCGAGATGACTCTCAAATTTCAATCAAAAATACCGATCTCTATACATGTAACGTCAAAATCTCACTTATCTTAGTTTAATTCACTCCGCGTCCGACAGTGAGGCGCTAGCGGCATTTTGGAGAATACGAAATTTGAATCTTACCGCGGATTAAATTTTCCGATGTTCTAAATATGTTTACAGAATCGCACGGCTGGTGGTATTCATCGTAATGTGTGTAAACGCTTTCCATTATTTTGGATGATCCGTCATATTGGATTTAGAATTATACTTTTTATTTTTCTATTTTCCTTTTCAACCCTTAATTTTGTACCCAGTAATATACTGACATTACAAAAATACTCAAGTCGTTATATTGAAGTTTCGCCATATTAGATTTAAAATGATCTCGTATGCATTTTAGCTTTTAGAAACCAAAGTTTAATTATCTCGAACGCTTTCACACTTAGATAAGCACGATAAGCCTTCATCCCCAGTTGCATTTGCCTCAATATTTCTTGAATAGAACTATACTAATATTATCAAAAGGTATACTTTCTAATTTTTTTTTTTGTTTGTAGGGGGTAATCTTCGGAGATACTGACCCGATCATGAAACTTTTTATACCCACGGAAAACTACATCACACGCCGGTGATAAAGCGAAGTCATGGGAAAACAATACATTCTACTTTTATAGGATTATAGAAAAGAAACAGTTAGTTTTTGTCAACCAAATTGCCATCATTCCATTTAGAAGTCTCAGTGATCCACATAAAATACAGTGTAATTAATATTTTCTTTTTATTTAACACGATGCCACTAGAATTATGATGAGACCTCAGTTAAATTAATACTCTACACGCAGATTAAAGATTTTAACTACAGGAATTAATTTTAATTACAGAACATAGCCTGAACCCGCTGTAGTGATCCTAGGAAATTGAAATTTAAGATCTTGTGAAAGTTCTTTGCTCCGTTCTGCCAAGCATATACCGTTCTTAGTATCGTATGTTCGAGGGTTTATTCCATATTAGGTTCAATAAGAACAGGTTTTTCCAGAAGTAATATTATAAATTCTTTTAATAATGATATCGTCACTTTGTGTTTTCATTTTCGTAGGTATTTTTTTAATTGTAACGGAAAAAGTCCCAAGAAAAATGTTACGATTTATAGGTAATTGTATTTATTATCTGTCATTTACCTCTAAAATAAAAATGTACATTTTATAAATTGTAATTCTTTCATGAAACAATAAATTTACTTCTGTTAACTTAGTTCTTTTTATTTAAATTAAATGGCAGTAAATATATAAAATGTTACACATTTAATTGTACACACACACAGAGAGAGAGAGAGAGAGAGAGATATGCGCGCGCGCACACATTAAGTGCATAATTATTACCTTATGCACTCCATTAATAAATACATCAAATACTTAAAAGAAACAAAATTCTTAAACATTAACATTGCGAGAAATTGTAAATACTTATAAAGATTGTACTTTAAGGAACTTAAACAACAGAAATTTTATACCCTAAGTACCAGCAGTTAATTAAATTTTGATGTGCTATTGCTTGTGTAAGAAAGTTTTGTTTTATTTAAAAATATATATATTATTTAATTTACAGAAATAAATTAAAACCGGCATTTGACAAAACTAAATAATAATATAAGCTTTATTTACGATAATATGTTTACAAATTTAGACCAGCATATTTATCGTCAAGACGATTCTACTATTGCCCTGAATAGATCATCTAGCGATCCCTTAACGTAACACGTATGTAACACCGTGACATTACATTAAGTAATATTTTTCTAGTAAGCTATTATCAAAGGTACTGACTCGCACGTAATGTACCCTCATAGTTCCGTGTAGGGTGAGCGCTGAACCAATGACGTCACATGCCGTGAGAGGCTCCCAGTTTCAAGATGGCAGCACTTGCTTCTGCATTTATACCCAGTTGAGTTGTAGTTGGCAGCTGTGAAATTAGAAATTACATTTCCAACGGTGATTTCTGACATATGTAGGTATTTGTACGGATATCTGGTGGTTCATTTATGGTTTTTAGTTATGCCTTGAATACGAATAAAACCTTATTAACCATTAAAATATTTTATTTATTAGAATAGGCTCTTCAAAAGCATTATTGACTAGTTTGTAAATATTTTTTTTACCTACATCATAGGTAATTTTCGAGATGTCTCATTGACTTATCTTATCAAACTCATAAAAAATATAATGCTAACTATTCATTTAAATTAAATAGGTTTATTATTATTGATGACTAATCCGAATTGAATGTCCTTCAGAGAAGCTGAAATACACTAAATTTTAACAGAAAACCGCAATAGAATAGTGAAAACAGCATTTATATTAGCCGTTTCTAAGATTAGCGTGAACAAAAGGACAGAAAGACAGTCAAAATTAAAAATCATTGTTTCGTGTTTTTAAACGTTTATAAATGCTTGTCATAATATTTTTTTTCACGAATCTTCAATGTACAGACATCGTTACGTTTTTCTATCGATATTGGTTTATTATACTTGTACTATTTGACGTTTCTAACATACCAAAATAAGACATTATTTAACTAAAACTACTATTATTACTAAACTTCTAAAATAGATTTTAATTCAATTAAATAAAGGTGTTCATATAAAAGCATTGGCTTGTTTTGTTGTCAGCCCCTCGTACCGAAACATTGTTGGTTTACTAGCAAATGGGTACTTGGTCACTATCTTTAAGTTATTCATAGTGGGGTAGTGCTACACAATCTCGCTTAGCTTTGGAAATACAAAATATATTCAGAAGCTATTTTCAATTACACGTAGTTCACTGTACAATACCATTAACCTCGTATACGGTAATAACCCACGGTCATTTAAATTAATTAATTGTTTTGACTCTTTCAGCTGCATCTGCAATCGATGACACACGCCCAAAATACGTCCATAAAGTTTCCAAACCATCCTTGAAAAATGCTTCAAGAATCTGGTAATTTGTTATATGACGTAGTCTAAAGAATATGTGACAAACAGCCTTATTTATAAACGTTGATTAAAATACTGCTAAGCAATTCATGAACAAAAATATTAAGTTATTAACGTATATTAAAGTTAAGACACATCTTAGCAATGTTTTAAGTAGCTGTCAAATTAATTAGCGTCACACCCTTGTTTAAGCGCTTAATAATGGCGGATTTTTGACAGCTGATCACCTAGCAACCGTCTTTATGGTAAAAAATGTCATGCCGTCTGGGTTTTTAAAACGTATTGGATTATTTAAAAATGAATACTTTTGAAACCGGCAACAATGAACGCGTAGCAATATCCTTAACACAAGCGTATCCTGATGCTTAGTTTAGGCTAGTTGAGAACTAGCTGTTATGTCGCAGCATCGCCTGCGTAAATTATAATCCATATCACAGGGTATGTTGTAGCTTCCCGTATATAAGCAAAAGATTTTTTTTAAGCGGTCTAGTAGTATCGATGCCTGTTCAATGCAAAGAAACAGACAATATTTTCTATTTAAAAGATTCCTTTTTCTTAGATAGCGCTCCAGTTTTTTTGGTAGCTAAAATATTGAGATTCCAGTCATAGGCACAAAAATGAAGACATAGGAGATATTAAACAGAGCTCTAAATAATTTGACAAACATTAACAGAAATATATTTAATGAAAGTTACTAAAAAAAATGAAGATTTCGAGAAAACTTAACACCAATAATAGAAAAAACGACACCGAATAAAAACAATTGTATTATAAAACACCTTTTTTGCTTTATACTAGTTGGTAACTCGCACCCTTTTAATTATGTTTTTTTAGGGTATAAACAAATTCTATTTAATCAATATTTTTTCCCGACTACGGAGGGTTATGATTTTGGCCGGTATGTATGTGTTTATGTGAGAATGTTTATCTGTTCCCTTATAACTTCGAAATTATTCATCGTAACTGAATAAATGAGATATCATTAGAAACATATTAGTTCTCCGCGTATGTATGTAAATTTACCCTCTAGAGAGCACAAAGTAAGAAATTAAATAGTAAAATAAGTTCAAAAATTAAAACTCTAATAGTTACAACTAAATCGCCGTAAAAGTGGCGGAGTTCTGGGCCGGTGAGGTTTAGTTTTGGTTGCCACAGCTTGCGGCCTTACACGAAAGAAGAAGACAGCTAAATCACACTCTAAAAAGTTTGAAACATATAATTTATTCCACAGCCTGATAGCTTTATTATAATAGCAATGTGGCATATGACTACGCTGTCTTTTGGTCATCGCATAATAAAGCTTTGAAATAAATTTCTTGTTTCAAACTTTTTAGAGCTTGGTTAGCTGTCGAGTTTTAGTTTTTGAACTTTTTTGCCTCAATTTAACAAGAAATTGCATAAATAATAGGCACTTAAGTCAAAGAGTGGGGGTTTGCAACATCACACCTACTGAAAAACATTCTATGTACCATCTTATTTTTTTCTCAATGGCTCATCTGCACTTTTCGTACAATATGTACTGCTTTGCAATAACTTTGACAACACTGACATTTCTTTTTTTTTAATAACCACATTTCATGACGCAGCCGTTTTACTTTTGATGGTATTTTCATCCAGTGTTTGCAGAATAAAAAAAATGTGTTATTTACCGCTGATTAGTCATATCGTTATGCTTAAGTAACGTTTATAAGTAAGAAATACTTACTACTTATACAGTTAAGTAATGATCACTTAATAAGATGCTACGATGTTGATTTTATGTAAGGCAGAAAAAAATTAAAACCACACAGTTGTTAGACAACAAGTTTTGTTTTTAATTGACTTCAAAATCGAAAAAGGAGGTTATAATAATATGTTCGATGACGATGTATGTTTTCTTTATTACATTGATAAAAAGTGATTGAATAACCTGAGTTACCCCTTCCCACAATACTGATTGTTAACGATAGCTCTAGATAAAGGATTTATGATGAAAAACTGGGATTTAGGGAACCAAAATAAGAAGACCAGGATAGGGCTGAGTGACAACTATATATTTTGACATGGAAAACAAAAATACGTACAAAATCAATAAAAAACTAAAAAAGGCTTCAAAAAGGATGGTTGGTTGGTTCAAGGTTGGTAACACTGATTTCGTAAACTATGGAACTCTCTGCCTATAGATATAAGACGCGCGCAGTCACGCAACTCATTTATTAAATTGATAAAAACTCACAGACGCTAGACAGCTTGCGGCCCTACACGATACCTTTTTTTGCCTCCGCTTTAACAGTTTACCAGACTAGAGAAAAAAAGGAATGGTCTTTGACAAAGTATCTCTCATACGTAACGAAAAAGAGGTTTAAAAAATTGTGAAATTATCCATGTCAATCTCGGCTTAAAAATAAATTGTGTTTTACACGACATTTAGCTGAAGAGTAAAAATAATAAAGGTTTACTAATGGTGTATCTAGGAAACATAATAAATGATAATGTATAATAAAAAAAAAACAAGAATTCAAAATTTACGTATATTGGTTTAATAATATCTGCCATTTTCTCACTTCTCTCGACTATAGATACTAGTGTAGAATCTGAGCAATGTATGAGATATTTTCTTATAGTTGCGATGAGTTGCTAAAGTGTGGAAGAAGACATAATCTGCTATGTACGAGTATTTATGTATCTGTATACTAGTACCTATTATAATATAATTCTAGTTTTAATAACTTTATTTTATTAAATAAAATGCAGTAGATTTCCGTCTCTGTCGCACTAGGGGGGAGGGGGGGGGGGTGTCAGTGGAACATCCAATGGCGCGTTACTTGAATCATTCTGATTGGTTAGGATTTGCCGCGCTTCGAAATATATCCAGACCCGTTACATATATATGCAAAACATTTTTTTTTACTATTTTTCTATTAATTTAATTATCCTTTAGTTTTTCTTTTGTGCTTTGTTTTTTGAACTTTGCACTTTTATGTTTAAGAACCCAATACAAAGTACTATATTATTCAAAAGCTCTTGAGATCACTATAGATGTCGCTACATGTCATGCAGAGTTTGTGAACAGCTTCAAAGGCCAAATAAAACGATAAAAAACCTCTTCACGTGAGACAGACGGCTTCAAACAATAGAGCGTAGTTAATACTCCACCAATGCAAAACACAAAGTTACTATCAACAACCTTATTATCCAGACCATAAGATTTATTATTTATTAGCATTGAGGACGCGAGCTTTAGAAAACAACTTTAAAAACAGTCTTATGAAATTATAATAAGGTTAATTTTTGAATACATTCATTGTTTAGAACAAAACCCTACGAGCCCCGTACGGATGTTCTTGCAATTAGCAAGTTGTACGTCTAAGACGATGTTAATTAGATTTCACAATACTTTGTTTTGAAAGGAAACGGTAATTTTAGAAATTTCTAATTATTTATTGTATAAATACGTGTTTAATTACAAATTACTTATTGATTTCACTTTATTTATGTGTATTATAGGGGAATTAAATACAAAAAGGGAGATGACTCTTTTTTTTTTTGTCTCTCCGTCAGGTAGATCTTTGAAAAAGTTTAACTTTATACCAAACAGTATTCGTATAGCAAGGGCAATAAAATATTCCTGTTCATGAAAAATAACACTGCTAACTAATTACGAAAAGCTTTTATATCTATAAATAATTCAACAAAAGATACACATTTCTGGATACATATGTTTGACGAGGATACTTATTTAACCTCTGCCTAAATTAACAATGGTTTCTAAACGTATATCAAACTCAAGAATAGCCTACGGTTTTCTTTTGTTGCCCTTTAATAAGGGCGGTTAAATGCTTTTATATTAGTCTTCCCATTTCATCAAAGCTTCCTTAAGGTGGATCCACACAGCCGAGCGGCATTACCAGCGGCATCACCAGCGGCTTGACTATAAGCAAATTTGCTAGCAAGCATGGCTCTGAATCGATATTGGCAGTTATGCCCTTTTTCACTAAATCAAGGAGTTGCCCTAATCTGTCGCCAAAATATGTAGGAATCGCCTAAGGTAAAATTAATTTCACCATTGATTAGGAATCATCTTATTTTAGGTCGGGAACGTTTATATGTTGTGGTTTTCAAGCCAATTAAACGACAAAAAGTTCAATAACGGTTTGTACTGTCTGGCGATAACAGAAACATAAAATACAAACAAGAAACTAATAGAACTAAACGTAACCCTAACCTAATTAATTATAAAATTAAACTAAACAAATACGTTTGAACGGCGGACCGCGCGAGGTGTCGCGGCAGCAAGGGGAGCGCGGGAAACTACCAATAACGCGTGCGCGCAGTAGTGGGCTCGCCGGCAGACTCACTATTCGAGCGTCGAATTCGTCGATCGAGTCGAATTCGTCGGCGCACGGGCGAGTCCAACTAGGAATCACGGTAGTGTTGGGGTTTACGCTGGCGAGACGATCGCTGGGGCAAATAACGTTTTGCTACATTATGAAATTAATATTCGTAATGCGGCGCCTTGCGCTAGGTAGTAGTGAATATAACAGGTCATAAATATGTCAAAGGATAAAAGAAAAAAAAATATATTTGGAATTAAACAAATCTGCTTAGGTGATTCGTAATATTAGGCATTTCATAGTTTAGCTATGCCTTGTTCTTTGTTACTGAAACTGAGTGTTATTATCTCTGTAGCAGTTGTATATAACCTCTTAAAGTAAGAGGTCACAAACAACGTTTCAGTCGTGGTGTCAAGAAAATATTTTTATAGTACGCCAACTGTACGGGCGACTGCTCAACTATTGAGACCCAAGAGGACTGACGAATTTTTCAAGCACTTGTTACTTTTCGCTACTACTCAGCGTATTTACATGAACGTTCAGGCAACCTACCCAAATAACTGTAAATATTGTTACAAATATTTAAACTTTTGATTTTGCATAAAGAAGCATAAGGTTCTTCTCTACGTTTTTCTAACCGACGTAATTCAAAGTTAAGTAAGTAGGTAAAGAAATAGTCATTTGACGAAATGAATAACTATTTCCACATTGCGTTGTTAATGAAAAATAAGCAAATTTTTTTACTTTATAAAAAATGTTTTAATGTTGTTTTGGTACAGTGAACTGGATGTTAGTTAGATGGATCAATATTAAATAATATAATTGGAAGGCGGCAGTTAGGGCATAGCAGGTCTGCGGCATAAAATGTCAGGGGAATATGCCGCCGGGTTGTCTGAATCCACCATTATATACTTGCAAATATTTCTATGGAAGTCTTTGTTCACATGACTCCATGACGGGGTATATTGGATATCTGATACATTCTCATTATGTGCCCTCCCAACTGTTTAAATTCTTTCTGCCATGATATTGAACAAATACATATTTATAACTTAATACCAATACAAAATAATACCATGTTTTTTCTATTTGAAATTATATTTCGCTTTCGTATGCACGAATAACATGTGATCGTAAGTTACTGGTAGTACAGTCAACAGCACGTCGGGTTGTACAAAAATGTCAAATTTCTCCACTTGATTTTAAATCTTAATACATTGGGATAGAGTTCAAAGTTAATTGTGGAAATTTGTCATATAGTGGTAGTCTGTTGTACAGCTGTGTGTAATCTATTGGGTATATATTAAAAAACTAGCCCTCTATCAGCGGCTTCGCCCGCATGGTTTAGTTTTCATACTTCTAAGTCTAGAAATGAGAAAATTCCACATAACTAACTACCCCCTCCTATTTCAACCCTTAGGGTTTAAATGTCCAAGAATCCTTTCTTAGTGCTCACTTAAATCATGTATGTTCCTATACCAAATTTAAAGTTTCTAGGTACAGCAGTTTCGGCTGTGCGATGATATATACGCGAGTCCTTTTATATATGTGTTTTGGACCAGGTGATGAATGAGTGCATTATTAATAATATGCGAGCATTAATAATTCCCAGCGCTATCGGCCTGAATGAATTTCTATCTAAACTTCATTATTTATTGTGATACATAAGTAAGTTTACAAACAAACAATTAAATCTTTTCTCTTTATTTCAACTTTATGTTTTTTGTGGAAGAAATAAAAAATAATTATTATAATATTTGTATAGATATAAATACTTGATGGCCCGGTATACTTTATTTCATCTGACACCGTTTAAACCTTCCCAAACTTTTTAGCCGTTCCCGAGTATAAGTGAAACAAACGAACAGCAATTGATTATTACATATTAATTATTATAGAAGATTGATAACAAGTTGCAAATAATAATCACTAACTATTTTACTATCTATCGCTACTCTAGATTCTCTAAATAGTTAGTTCTAATAACCAGTGCTCAAACGAATTATTATTCCATTCCCGTTTAGGTGGCTTCATTAACAGCTTAATTAAGTAAGCCGCGTGCGGAGTCGCCGGCCACCACCAGTCGTAATTGTAGAACAACAATACTGTTTAGTTTAATCAAGACCCGATGGGCCGATTGCCTTAGTAACTAACCATAGAATATAGAAAACGTCAGAACAGTTCTACAGGTTAACGCTTCACGAGCAATCCAAAAATAAAACTTTTTTAAATTATGTTAAAGCGATAATAAACAAGGCGTTTTAATTTTTTAATTAAACTTACTAAAATTTTCGGCTTAAATAGCTATAAATTTAGTATATTCATGCCCAAGCATGAGGAGCTCTTGATATTAAATTTTTGGTCACACATCCTAGAACCGGCCAGAGCGTAAGTTGCTTAACGACCGTATAGAGGACCGAGCGCGCTAACCACTGCGCCATCAAACTCCTCTAGAAACATTTTGAATATATTAAATACTACATTTATAATCTCACTGCACTATTATATACCCAGTAAAAATGGTTACACGTGAGCTATTAGGGTTTGCGCAAATCTCACGGATGATGCAGTCGCGGTCCGTCAGAACTCACAAATAAGAAATGACATTCAACAATCCACACTCGATCGACGTATGCTCCGTCGCGTACTTATAGCATATTTCCGTGAGACACTTGACGTATAGGTCGACCGCATCGTTGTCATGACATAGAAGTCCAGTTAAATGAATCCTACTTCACAAGGTAATAAAGGTTTTATTTCATTGAAGCTTTCTGTTACAGCGCTGTGCTCGACGACGAGTTCGAGAATGTAAAATAGAATTACATAGCTGATAGACGGTGGATAGTTGCTATTCTATTGCTTTTGTGTTCTGTGAAAGTAACCGTCTGAATAAACTTTCCCAGTGGAACTCAATTAATGTCCGTATCAAAACAATAACAGTTTTGGTTAATTATGTTTATATTATAAACTGTGCAGCCCTTACAATTAGGCTGGCAACTTGTCGCCTTTGTTCCATCCCCATATTGTATTATCAGTAATGTTAATTCCACAGGAAAAGTGGAACACGGGATTTAAAAAAGTAATCGCACTAAATCCATACTTAAATTATAAATACGAAAGTAAATTTATCTGTATGTCTGTTACGATTTCACGTCCAGAAAGGTACACAGATAGGGTGAACCATGGAACAGGACATAGGGTAGTTTATCCCGGAAAACAGGTTTGAAAACTTTGAAACGAGATATGAAAATATGAAGGGTGATAATAGCCGAATTCCTCGAAGTCGATATAAATGTCAATTGTTTGGTACTGTAAATTTAAAAATAATTAAATGCTCTCTATTTCTGTGAATTTAACAAAAAGCAAAAATGAATCAAGATTTACTCGAGCCAAGTCTAGTAAATAAAATAAAATGTATACAAATTGTTTCAAATCGAACACATTATTTAGGTAACAAAATGATTGCTCTTTTTAAGTACACTTACGCCCGTTTTCAATAACCTAGAACAAGAATAGCTTAAGCAAATTACCCGTTTCACGAAACCTGTAACGTAAGGTAATGCCTTACTTTACACTTGCTTAGGTAGGCAACGTTTTGTCTATGATTTTGCATGCTTCAGTTCGTCTTCTTTTTTTTTAATGTATGGTCTATTTGCGTTTACACAATTTCGCAAATTTCACCTTATTGGCATTTACACGTAAAGAGACGATAACAACAATTTAAATTTTGAGGCAGTAAACTAAGAAAAATAGTCTTGTATCCTCACGAGCACCTAAGTCGTCAATGTGTACATATATAAAAATTCCGAAAATTCAAACAATTTCATTGTTTATATCTTAATTCTTATATGTCAAAACGCCTTGATTCCAACTTATTGAAATTAATTTTATCCCTTGACACATCCATTATGACCGAAGAGTATCTAACTATATATGTCACATTACGCAAATGCCCAGCGCTAGGCGTCACACAATGCATGTCCTAACTTTATGCCTTGCCCAAAGACGTTAGGTGTCTACTTATCGTTGGTGAAATGCATTTCCACCTTAGACAATGTCCAAGTATCAGATTTGGGCGACATCTAAGTTTAGTGAAAACGGGCATTAAAATACCTATTAGATTATTTCTTTACAGTTATAAACGTCTTCCTTAATAAAGTCTATAAAAAGAAGACGTCCGTCGTGACAATTATAATTAATGTTTAATACGTTGAGGAAAAATAGAATTATTACATTCAATAATTGTCGAGCAAATTCCTTCGTTCTGAATATTTAAGACTTTATTAAAAATGTAGACAGCCATTATTGCTACTTATTGGAAAGAAATGACAAAAAAATAAAATTATTCATTTTCGAAGGAAATTCATATTTAATTTGATTTAAAATGGTAGATATTGAATATATATATATCTATTTTCTTCATACTTAATTTTTTGTGGTAGGCAGGGAGAACCGAGCACCAAATTTTTATGTAAATCTCCTTGACGTTTTAAAATTTTTCATACAAACTGGATGATTTCTCATATTTATATTAATAATTTCATAAACTAGATTAATACATATTTTTATATAACATATATAAAACGTTTGTTTCTAATAAGCATTATCATAACAGCTCTACATTATTTTATTTTGTTTTAAATAATATAATAAGTACAATAAAGTTATTAAAAAATAAAGGGCAAACCGCACTTGGACCCGCTAACAACGTTAGAAGTACAGTCTCGTTGAAAAACGCTTGGGTTTTCTTAAATTTCAATTTGGCTCGGACAAGGATTGCGGCCGGCTCATAATGCAGCACTCGACATGAGGGTCTGACCGGGGCTACTTCCAGCGCCACGCGACACTCCAAAGCAAAAGTGGAAAGCGATTGAAAAATTATTGGCAATCGATTTATTGTTCAATAAAATTTACTTATATTTCATTCATACATCGGAAGAAATTACATAATTTAGAAAAATAAACTAAACTATTTATTCATGGCAAAAAATGTACATGATTTTTTTGCCATAATCATTGTATTATTGATCGATGTATGATTGCTAAATTATATGATTCAAAAAGAAATGCATATTTATAATTTATAAATTCTTATTATTCTAGCAATAAATAAAAAACATACACCCGGTTTCTGAATTGAGAATTTCAAGTTGAGCACATCTCAAACCGTGCGTAAGCCATTTTAAACGTCAATTAAACATTTTTTCATTACTGATGTTTAATTTTTTAATGATCAGTAGATAGCAATTTGAATTAACTAGGACTATTTGTCATATCAAACATAAAAACCTGAAACCAGTCGTTATACCATTAGTTTCTCTCCTTAATTTGTGTCATCGAAGGGTTTTACGGAATTTAGTCGTTGTTTTACATTACTGATGTAATGTCACCGAGTTAACATTTCCTGTTATTTTTTATCATAGTGGGCGAATATTTAATTTAAAAATATAGTGTTTGCTCATTGTTTGTGATTGCAAAAAAAAATGTCACACACATGCCACACACATGTAACTGATATAGCTATGGCAACTGATATGGCAGTGACTTTAACTGATGCGGGGGCCAGCGTCGCATCGCTCGCATACTCTGTGTACCTCGAACTACGGTACGAGATGCCATCAGACGATTTCGGGAGACAGGCTTAAACACCCGCACAGCAGGTCAAGGCCGACATCTACAGGCGTCTTTTTGAGGTGAGAAATGTCAGTGTCAGTGAACGTACCATTAGAAGAGGACTACCAAAAAGTAGTTTGAGGACTTTTCGTCCACGTCGCGCTCCACAACTGCACACACAACACTGTAGACTAGGTTTTGAGCGAGAATATGCTGACTGGACTGTAGAGGAATGGAAGAACGTTTTGTTCTCAGATGAGAGCAGAATAGCCTTAAGAGGTCCAGATGGACGTCAGCGTGTCTACAGGCGTCAAAATGAGAGGTTTGCTCCATGCGCTATAACTGAAACAGTAGGTTACCAGGGTTCTTAATGGTATGGGGAGGTATATCGTATGAGGCTTATACCGATCTTGTTGTGTTCGATAGAGGAAGTATAAACGCTCAAAGATACGTGGAGGAAGTTTTTCAAGACCATGTAATATCTTTCGCTCCGTTCATTGGTGACAACTTCAGATTAATGCATGACAACGTACGTTGCTATACCGCAAGATCTGCCAGTGAGTATCTTAATGAGGTCGGATTCAAGTTTTACCATGGCCCGTACGCAGTCACGATCTTAACCCAATAGAGTACATTTAGGACAACCTTAAAATATGTGTCCGAGCAAGAGTACCAGTCTCTACGACTATAGGAGAGCTAAAACGGCTGCAGTAGAGGAGTTGCACAATATCCCCCAATCGGATATTCAATACATCATGGATGGATTGACAAACTGGCTGCATTAAGGGCCAAAGATGGCAACACCCACTATTAGTTTTTAGTTTTTCTTTCAATTGCCCCATTATTTTCAAAACCAAAATTTTAAAATTATAACTGAAGATTTCAAAACCAAAACGGTTTTTGGTAAGCATCCTTTAATAAAAGACTTTTTTCCAATATTTTTATTATTTATTTTTCTTTAAGTATAGTTTTTAACATGCCTTAGATAAAAAAAAACTGTTTATAAGTTGTTAAATAAATAATACATACTGTTAAAAATAATTACAAGTACAACTAAAATTTTATTGAGTATTACAACAATCGGACGATATGAACATTAGATATATGTATATTTTATATGTCAGTAGTCAATTTCTTTCATTCGATTTTGATGAAAAACGGCGAATTAGCATATTATCGTCAAAAATAAACTCATATCTGTATATAATCATAAGAACTCAAAATCATACACAGAAAATTTTTAATTTTAGAATAACAGTTAATGCTAATTAAGCTTTTATCGGGAAACCCTTTTCAAAATTCCCTATTTGAGTTAAAATCATAACTTTATTATTCTTCGTGCATTTGTACCACACTCCAAGTTTTACTCATTCAACCTCTCACCGACTGGCCACTGAATAAAACGTCAATTTGAAACCCCGGAATAGCTTTTTAAGCCCATAGTGCGTTTAAAATTTGTTCATTTTTGTTGTTGATTGTACTACATCGCAGCCAAGAATTGTTTAAAAATGTACTCGAATATTTCAACGTCGAAACCTCTGAAGTCCTGAAACTCTATCAATATTTTTATTACTGTTATAATTATAAAGTTTTATTGTTTTCATAATTATAAATCGGCATATATAAATAGTCTCCGTAGTCTATTATTAACGTCGGGTTCAAATTGAGAATCGGAGCAAGGTTTATGATATTATCTAACGTTTAAATATCAAAATCAATTCAAAACATGCCAGACAAATAGGCAGCTTTCTTCAGTATACATTTGAAAACGTATTTATTTATTATTCAATAATGCTGTGATAATGACTAATAGAATATGTATACGAGTATCATTTGATACGCAATTAAACTTTGAAGTTACGAATGGACACAAGTAAAGTAAAGTAAGAAATCGACCAGCGGTAAGAGTCTGATATAAACTCCCTTAGCCAGATATAAAGGAAAGAAATGAGCTTAGTGAAAATTTATATAACTATATAAATCAAACGAATCGTCTTCGTTACACTCATTAGAATAATTTACAATGAACACAAAATGCGAAGTGTAGCGAAATTTATGAATCAATTTTGTTGAGAAAAGATTTTAGGATCGTCCTCGTAAAAATATACGGTAATGCTCTTTGTGCGAGCAAAAATCTTTACCAAGGGTTGGGGCCATATCTATGTACGTGAAATTGGTTTGAATCAGCACTTTATGATCACATTAAACGTATTAAAGGGAATGGAGAAAATTGAATTTGAGATTATGAGTCATAATCATCAGCCCATAGAATATATATAGTAGTTGGGCAATAGACCTCCCTCGTTCATGTACAGTTAAAAATTGGTCATGGATTTAGGTGCCCTTATATTTAATGGTTATTTGTCGAAGTATCTATAATCAAAGGACCATTTTTACTGTAAATATATAACAAGTTTAACACTGATATAAATAACATTTAAATGATCAATGAATAGTAAAACACAAAGAAGGTTGATTACTTTTCGGGGGTTAGGTAAAATTAATTGTATACAGTCATGAAACAAGATATATTGCACATTAGACAAAGAGGCGGACTCAGATTTTATGAAAAATTTTGATGGCTTTTTAGTTTTTGCGTGCAATGGTCATCGGATAGCTGAAGTAACAATTATTATATTGAATTTCTGCTGCTTTAGAAGGGAAATTTCATTGGTTCAACATCTGCATCTTCAATCGTTAATACTAATCAATCCTCATTTGGGCATGCTTGGTGCGGTACGATTATTTTCCCTTTTTAATTTCCAACGATGGATAAAATAATATACTGATGATGATTAATATTAGTTGTAATATAAATATCTTTTCACACTAAGTATTTAGTGTGAAAAGATTGGTTATATGTATTTTCTAATACTTGGAACGGGTAAGTCAATGTAAAATTCAACAAGTAATAAATTAGTAGCAGTTCATTGCTATTCAAGACGTCGTCGTCGAGATTATATCATAATGGGTCTATTAGCATATGGGGACGTAACTTAGGATAAGTGTTGATAGGTGGATGACAATGTATTTTGGGTTAGGATTAATACGTCAATGAATTTGTGGAAAGTACCCACGTAATATAGATTGTGCTAAATCTATAGACAGGTGATTACGATACGATAATCATAAACGATGATGATTTTGGTGGTATATTGTTATCAGTATATTACGTATATTTACTATTACATCAAACACATGATGATATAACAGAATTAAAGTCTACAAGTTTGGGGTCTATTCATGGTCGTGTACCAGGTTGTTACTAAATATTTTTTCTTGTATTTATTTTTATTTTGATGGATTGCTTTGACGTAATTTAACCATTGCAATATATGTATTGTATGTTTATTTATATGTGGCTATAGTACGTGTATGTGTATTATTATATCAGCCGAGAGACGCCCAATGCTGGGCAAATGCCTCCCCCAAAGATCTCCAATGTGATCGGTCCTGCGCATCCCGTATCCAGCGATATATGTGTATGTATGTATGTATTGTAGTTATAAAAAAAAGAAGTAACAGGTATGTATTATGTATTGTGTATGTAGGTATGTATTGTAGTTATAAAAAAAAGAAGTAACAGGGTAGGGGAAAAAGGGGGAAACAACACATCGTTTCATTAATTTTAAAGTTCATATGTTAGGTGTAATATTAACTCTTTAAAATTAGACTTTCTGTGCGAAGTAAAACATCAAGAAAATAGCTGCCCTTGCTGAATTTCTTGCCGGTTTTTCTCAATACAATGTCAGGCACCGTAGATTTGCGAACTGTTGGCATTGCTTTCGACATTCATACTTGTGAATTTAAAAGCCTAGGCTGAATAAATGTTATTCAATCTGAAATTTATAAAGCTATATTAAATAAGATAATGTAAAAGCGAAACAAAAGAGGATTGTAAGTCAGAGTTAACTTTGAAAGAAAAATATTGTCAATAAAAGATACACTAACCGACACTGTGCTGTTCAGGAGTTTGTTGTAATGTATCTGAATAATAAATGCTGTCTCACATTTATCATTAATACGTAACGACCGTATTAACATATGAACGGCCTCATGGGCCGTTTTCATGTCGTGTCGCTCATGGGATTACGTATTAATGATATGTTAAGTTACCAACATTCGGCTACAGAAATGTTTATTATAACTTTCACGATGTTCATTGAAAATTTATATTTCATAATATTTGAAGTTTTAACATATTTACAATTGCATCATAAAATTTGCGATCTTAAATTTTAAATAGCTATGTTATACATATTGGAATATTTTGAATAATGGACAGTTATTTAGTTCCAGTGTTTATGTGTGTACTTTACTGGAGGAACAAATGATTACTGAGTTGGGTGTTTTTTCTAAATACATAATAAATATATTAGAAACGTGTGTCGTAAACGTATTGGTTAAGATCAAGGACATTTTCTGCTATGGCATTCTTACGATTATTTTAACATTATTAATCTTTATATTTTAGGCAGATCAAATGGCAAATTGATATTAAGAAAATTTTTAAAGGCAACTTTATACTTGCAAAGTGGAAAATTATATTAGAAACTAAAATTGATTTCAGAAACAAATTAAATTATCAATATAGTTAAAAACGACTTTAATAAAGACTAATAAAATTTATCAATAAACGTTGATTTTATATATGATATAATACACAACACTCTTCTTTTTAAGAATTTCAGATAGCTACTCAACATATTATTTTATTTGCTTAATTACTTTAAAATATTGCGATCCACTGAAGTACTAATATAACATAAACAAGGAATGTCTATGTGTTCTGTTCAATGAAATTATCCTATAAATTTTTCAAAAAAACATGCAATAATCCAATATAGGTTATAAAATATCATTTTTACCACAGGCACACAATCAAACCGCGGCGTACACACGTTGATTTCCGCAAACGTGTTTTGGGATACAAGAGAAAAGCGCATCATCGGCATTATCACGATTGGTGGAACAAGGAACTGTGAAATTGGAGTTCCAAAGGGTACTTTATTAAGTCCTCTATTATTTCAAAAATTTATCAGGGTGTGCAATGGACTAACCGAATAACATATAAATATGCTGTACTTAATTGACCCATGCTATTTTTCTGATCGTACTTTTTTATTGAGACATTTTATTTTGAAGCTAACTTTGCAGCTTTGGACTGCTACCAGTATTTTTCATGAACTTTATTTGAAAGAAACAGCAAATCTATGTTTCTTACAAATTCTGGTTCTAACCTATCTCTATCTACACAGCCACGCCAGTTCCCTTGTGGGATAGGCAGATAAAGCCAAACGTCATAAATTACTATGTAAATCACTTTTGTTATTTCCTTAACTGTCTATTTAATTTTCGATAATTAATTTGTGTAATTTTTAGAAAATAAAACATGTTGGATATTGCCGTACTTTATTTTCCTACATCCATGTCGATGTCCATTATACAAAATGGGGCGCGCAGGATTTCAAGTTCATTAGACTCGCATCTCGTTAGTACATAGCGAAGTGCATTTCCAATATTGGAGCTATGGACAGAGTGCCTCTGTGATTTCCATCACTTGTCTGTGTAACTGTTTGAACGATTAGTTGATTGGCTCGCGATTTACACTGCATTTCAAATCGGGTCCTCTCTCAAAAGTGTGTTATTGTGGAAAACTTATTTTGTTTGTGCAATCAGAATTTGTATAGTGGAATCCTAAAACACATAACGCAAAAACATTATATTAGGTGGATGATTTTTCATATTCACATATTTGGCATCAGCCACATAAAATAATGATTCTATTGTAAAAAAAATAAACTAAAAACAATTGCTTCTTTCATAAAAAACAATACTTTTAGTCATGAAATTGAAATACTCAATTACCTACTCAAAAAATCAAGACAATAGAATAAAAATAATTACAAAATCACCTTATTTTGGTTATTTCAAAAGCTTTTTACAGTTTAGCTGAATATTTGATCCAAACGTTCCTTCGCAATTTTAATATTGCACAATATGTATAGGTACAGTGGATCTTTTCTGAAAATCAGATCTTCCAACTCAAACTATGATCGAACGAATGTTATATGATGAGTCTTCTGTTAATAAAAATATATTGTCAAGACGCATTGGCTGTCCATATCACTCACACTAAACCCGGTATGGTTCTCATCGGCCAGTGTAATCGACAGCAAGCACAATGGACTGTATAAATTTTTAATAAGATAACTTAAAAGTCAAAGAAAAAGATTTATTAATGAAAAACGTACAAAAACACAAGATACCAGAACAAACCAAAACACATTGACAAAGTCAAAAAGTAAAAAAATATAAAATAAAAATAACTATAAAAGCCTCCTTAAAGAGGCCAGTAATAATATATCAAAAACATGGTAAGGCTGTCGGCAACAGCCAGTATTTGCTGTTCTTCGAAATCGTATTTTCCCCGCAGGTATACATAGATGAGTCTTATTAGTTGTATCCGTTGTTAATAAATTTAATAGTTATGAACTGTCTAGTATTCTTTACCTCACAATAACCAAAACCTTAATAATTTTGTATTATACAAACGAATTTTTAACGAACCTAACATAAATAAATTCAAAACTGAACTAAGGCATATTTTACATTGGACAAAATAGTAAACTGGCTAGACTTTCATAATTTACAACATAATCTTAGTAAAACCAACATTATTCAGTTTAAGCCATATCAAAAATCAAAATTGCAAATTTCATATAGTTATAAGAGTACAAAATTAGAGACTGTTGATTGTATTGTATTGTATTGTAACATTGCCATGTCCTTACAGGGCGTCACATGTACACGAGCAACAAAATAATTACCATCTTATAATTTTAATGTGACATGCAATAAATGATTTGATGAGAAGCTCCATGGCGCAGTGGTTAGTGCGTTACGACTGCAATACGGCTGTCTGTCTCATTTTTTGATCACCCATTCTGTGATCGGTCACAGAATGGGTGATCAAAAAATTATCATCTCGAGCTCCACCATGCTTCGGAAGGCATTGGGCCTACGTGGTGGGTGGCCCATTCTCCCTATTCGATTAAATGGGAAGGCCTGAGCCCCAGCAGTAGGAAGACTAATATGCTGTTGATGACGATTCTACTATTTAAAAAACAAGACGTCTCAGGAATCACGTTGACACGAAGCATCGACCGTCACTCTCAAAGAATTAAATTTGAAGAGCACTCAATTTAAATTATTTTAATTTGAATACAGTCTGGGTCTGGTCAGTGGGATAGTTGCTTTTTCCTAGTGCTTTCCTAGGATAAATATTATGAAAATTCACTAAAATCTTTCAAATTAAATAAAATCTTTTTATTTGCTAAGAAACACGATTTATTATGTTCTTAAATTATACACATTACACATACATTACATATGTACTTTTATCATAGTGCTAAAAATATAACAGAAAAAGTAAATATAGGTCTGACTGAATAGTACGGACTTATTAGTACGTAACCATTATTAGGAGGCAGCAAATTAAAAGCATTAAAACTAACAGCCCCAAAACTATTCAAGCTTAATTGAAAATTGTTATCGGCAACTCTAAAACAACAAGTTTTATTAGTTTTTGCCGCTGACCATAATTGTTAAAAATTACTGAATTCTGCTTCAAACGAGGCAAAGTTTAAACGCTGTTATTACGAAACGCGTGCTCTCTAATATTTACAATTAAAATTTGAGTATTCTATTTAAAAAAAATACATTATTTAGGTTTAGCAATGGGTGTGAAAATATTTATACTACATGAATCAGTACGGTTGTACATCTTTGCGGTCTTATCTTCTGTAATAAATACTTTAGATTTTTTGCTTAGTGATAGATAGGTACTTGCGGTTTATAGTAGAAGCACACAAAAAAGTCTAAATGAGACTGACCAAATTTCTTAAGACTGAAATTAATAGATGTATCTTTTATTTTTATAATTTGATATAGTACGTAATCAATATTGAAAAGTAAAGTGAAAATGGAAATAAATAAACTATTAATGAATGCCATTATAATTTCTCAATGTAGACTTGCAAAGAGATATAATTTGGAGAACTCAGCGCTGTAAGTTGTCCGCGTGATGTCGCACGTCGTTGAGATTGTTGCCCGGCCAATCTGAGCCGACCCGGGAAACTTGCGAACATTCCCATTAGAGAGACAAATTCCTTTGTAACTCCGCGCAACGGTTTTATTTAGATATAAACACAAAGAGAACACGGCACGCGAGAAACAATGGGAATTTACAAAATTGATTTGAAATAATTGAAACTCATTAGATAGTTGATGTCTTTGTTTGCTGTTTTATTGAAATTACTAACTACGACTTTTTTTGTAGAATATGTTTGATATTTGGTGTTAAGTTTGGTGTTTTCAATTACTAGATGGTGGTCTAAATTTCCTCAGTGTCTCAAGACAAAAGTCTTCGCCTAGTGTGTGTTGCCAGTGGTGACTTACGGGAGGTCTCCCAGCGGGCAATGGAGAGAGCAATACTTGGTGTTTCTCTACGAAGTCGTATTAGGAACGAAGAAATCCATAGGAGAACATTGCTCGAAGAATTGCTCAGCTGAAGTGCAGTGGGTGGGACACAGAGCTAGAAAAACCGATGGCCGTTGGGGTTGAAAGATTCTGGAATGGCGATCGCGTACCGGATGACGCTCAGTGGGTAAGCACCATCAGGTGGACCGACGATCTTATAAAAGTTACGGAAATGCTAGATGCGGGCAACGCAGGACCGATCTTCGTGGAGATTAATGGGGAGCCTATACTCAGCAGTGGGCGTCATACGGCTGTTGATGATGATGATCTAAATATAGAAATTTACGGTTTTCTTCGGTTTATAGAGCAACAGCATATTCACAAAACTGAACCCGTATAATAGCCATTATCATAATTAAGAAATATCTGTTTATAAATTAAAAAACTTTTAAACGGTTCTATCTCGTTTATATTTAGTTTTATTGACGTTTCGGACCCTTTACAGGTTCCGTGTTTATATAAGACTGAATCTGTGAAACTCGTTTAGAAGTTGTTTCATTAATGGATAGTGTGCGTGAAAATATAAGAAATCAATAAATATCTGTTACTTTTGTTTATTGGTCTCCATTATCTCCAAAAGAAGTCTATGATTGGGAAGGAACCAAATAAAATATATTATACCTATATTTTTTATCACGACCATTAACTACGTTATCCAGTAATCCATAACTAACGAAATAGTTTTAAATATTAAAAAAAAAAACTATTTCATTATTCAGACGTGTGTAGGTTCCATATTCACTTATAACCGAAACATCTGAAAAATAAAAAAAAAACTTCAAAATACAGGCGATAAAACCGCTTAAAGTAGTTTTATAAATTTTCAAGTTATTGGCAAAAAAGAAGACGACTAAAAATCAATACCAACTCTGTTGCATCGGAATATCCCGCTAGAAAACATCAAACCATTTTAATACTGATAGCAGGATAGTACTTATCCCTCGGGAATATACCCTTGTTCTTTTCCTCGGAAAATGCAAGATATTCCATCCATAGGTACTCTTGGACGAATTGGGCGGAATTATTAATGCCCACAAGGTGCTATAAATCTTCGGAGGCTGTATTGGTTTCTGCCTTGATTTAATATGTACTGTGACTACTTGTAATTTTGCTTTAGTTATATTCAGACAATTTAAATGGATAGAATAAAACTAACTTCCGCCTCCGACTTCACTCGCGTGAATTGCAAAATTCATGGGTACCATAAGGGCCTTTTCTTGCCCTGAAAGGTCCCAGAAATTTTAAACTAACACACGAGTATATATTTTTAATTTTAATGAATACTTTTCATCCTGTTTTAATACTTGTTTGTTTTTTAAAAGCCAAAATTTTGCAACTATTTAAAAATCACCAAAATTCACCAATTTTCGATTATCGAAATCAATATTATCTATAAAAGTGTTATGCGACTGCGCTTATATTAAAATATTGAGTTAGAAATTCGAAAAGGGGTAAATTTCGGAAAAAATTTCAAACTTTAGGCTTTTCAAGAACAAACAAATATTGGAATGGGATAAAAAGTATTCATGAAAAGTTAAAAAATACATATATTTTGAAGTATTTAAATACAAACATTTCGTAGATACGACCAACCTGAAGTTAAAGTAATTTTCAGGGCTGGAAAAGCCCCATAAGGATCTTCGTTCTTTGTAACCCCCTTTTGAACCTCGCCAAGTGTTGAATATATAAAAATCTTAATGTTCAGTAGTTTGTTGTGTGTTGTAAATTAACCTATGCATATTTTAAGAAGATATATGAAGAAAATAATTTTACTTTTAGTTAAATATGGCGCTCGACTTGTAAGTGAGCCGACGTTAAAATAAAAATATGTAGATAAAAAACTACTGTGAAATTCATGTATTATGTTGTCTGTACTCTGTATTATAATATTTTGAAGTAGAAAGATTTATCTGTTTGTTTACATTGAATGGGTTCCGACACTACTGGATCGAGTTTCAAATTTTTTTCACCTTTGGGATATTACATCATACGCGGATAAACAGCCAGTGGCTCACTCATAAATAAGCATTGGCGCGAAATTTTAATTATTTTCTCTAATTATTAATTTTAATTGTAATGAAGTAATAATTACAGTTTTACACGTGGCGTTCATATCGCCATTATAACTAGGTTTGTATTGGTTATAAATTACCTTGTATATAATGTGTCTTTTAACCCCTTTTGTCACAATCAACTATTTGATGAATGATATATAACGTCTAGATTAAAATGTCACTCTCTCTCTGTAGTCCCCTCATAACTGTGAGTCGTGATCATGGTGGATTATTCCACATTTGGATTGGACTATTCGTCTCTATCGGCTTCTGTCCATCGCATCTCTAACGATCGTGTAGAACTTGCTGTTAGATGAGTCCCCGTTTGATCTGTCCATCTGTGATCAGCCTCTTGAACGTTTGCCTTCCGTGTTGCCAACCGCGACTAGCTTCTCGTGGGTCTCATCGCCTTTTAGGATAAGATCTGAATGTGAGAATGCATTGGCGGTACACGATGAATAAGTGAGTCCTAACTTTAAGTTAAGAGAGAACCGACACGTTTGTGAGTCTAGAGTATCCTCAACATTCGCATCCAGCACCACACCTCGAATGTACCTATCCTTTCTCTTTCTCAACCCCGAATTGTACACGTCTCGACCCCATAGAGGAAATAGGGATTATTAATACATAAATGTGGCGCATATTGGTGGTGACAGTACTTAATTACCCACTTCTCCCATATTTTTTAGTCAAGCTAAAAATGTAACAACATCTACCAATCACAGACACAGATTCAGTTTTTTAGCATTTTCAACTATGTCGAAGATGCAATATATTAACTTTGCTTTAATTTATTTGAGTTTACCTTTCATTTCTTTTCATAATAACTTTATTATATTAACTTTCATGAATAATAATATCAAACATTCATGATTTATGTTTTTATATCGCAATATCTTTCCCCTTCAACATAATATATTTGAAAGATCTATTAAACGAAATTCAAGATGAAATTAATATCCACTGGGCGTCATAAATTTATGAGCGGTCATGTTTCTACTGCTTTTTCGCAAGCTAACCATCTCCGGGTACTTGTAATAATTGAATAGTAAATGTGTTCGAGGTTCACGAATAATATTATCAGTGAAAATATAAACCTTTATATTTCACAACAAAGGATTCTGACTCCTTGTTATTGTTTGAACAAAGTTTCTAGTGACATAAGAACTGTTTATAAACTACTCGCTATTGTTTCTCGACTTCCTTCGCGTACATTATAACTTATATGAGCCATGTGTGTTGTAGCGTGTAGTGTGTAATGGAAAATTCGAAAGAACGATAATAATAAAATATATTCAGCGTCCTTTATACTCATGTCTATGCGTTTGGATGAAAATTCATTCCTACATAAAGATAGGTAAGATATTGACTAGATCTCTGTGGTAAATGACAAGATATAAGAATCATCAATATATAATGACATAACATTATGTTTATATGTTTGAGTAGCTCGGTGGCGTAGTGGATTAGCGCCGCGGCCCGTGATCGTAGTGGTTAAGCAACTTGAGCAAGGGTCGGTCACGGGATGGATGACCAAAAAATTGTTATCTCGAGATACTCCGTGCTTCGGAAGGCACGTTAAGCCGTTGGTCCCGGCTGCATTTGCAGTCGTTAATACCCGCCAATCCGCATTGGGCCAGCGTGGAGGGTCCATCCTCCTTAACCATCCATAAGGAAGGCCTGAGCCCCTGCAGTGGGGACGTAAAAGGGCTGATGATGATGATGATGATGTTTGTTTATGTAATGGAACTTGTAATAATAGGTATATATATTATAATTGTATTTATAAAGTTGTAATTTAATTGACTATGTGATATAATTGATTATTAAGAATTGTAAAAATAATTAACTTGACATTATTAAAATACTTAATTTCTTTGACAATAGTCATTTGAGTTGTATGATTTAGACCTTTGTATTTAATTTGAAATGTTTATTGTAAAAGACTTGCCGAGTGTAACTTTTTGATTTGATTTGATAGCTATAGCATGTAGTTTCTCCTATAGGTCCTGTAATTTCGAAGCTTATTCAATGAAAAGCTATCAAGCTATCAAATCTATCCGCTCTTTAATATCAGTATGGTGTTAATGAACAAAGAAAATATATCCGAAATAAATGATTTTGTTTGAGCAAATACAATCAGTGTCTACCATGATTGCACTTGAATGGTCCAATTCTAAATATAAAATAAAATAATTCCTCAATAATAATATTTTATGTTATCAATACACTTAATTATATTGTTATATTTATTAAGTTTGTATTCAAAATGATTTTATTTATGTTTGTTTATGCAATATTTTCTACCGATAATGTTAGGGTGATTTACGGTCAGTTGCGAAAATTCCATTAAGGTTTAATGACGCCTTTAAGCTCTAATGAATGTCAAATGTGTATGGTTAATGTCGCTTTAAAGATTAAACTAATAAAAAAATAGTGGACGTTTGGGCAACTAGCCGTTAGAGACACATAAATAGTAGCAGAATAATTAAGTAGGTTTATTTACCTATTTAAATTATCTGGGAAAAAAACATGAAGATTTCTCAACCTAGATATTTATAAAACAATGTACACGACATTTATTATTTAACAATATATAACATTTTTTTAATAAAAACTTCCATTCCATTTCACGTTACGAACGCGTCACATAAATTAAGCGTTTCATAAATTATACGCCACGTATGTTTCGGTGCTACATTACACCAACTTGGCAACTTTACGATTTGATTTTAGATTTATCTATGACGTAGAATAATTGGAAATACGAATCATTGTGCATAAAAATGCATTCAAAACTGTCTGAAATTTGGTGTGCAATTTTTATCTGAAATAATGACATCTGAAACATGAAGTTCTATCAAAAAGTTACCTGCTCGTACAGGTAACTTTTTAGTAGAACTTCATGTTTCAGATGACATGATTTATTTTAATATTTATTAATATGTGACTTCATAGTCTGATGAAGTTATTTTTCAATTCGATTTCTCTACGTGAAAATCAGGAGGAACAAAACATTCCTTGCTGTGTTTCTTGCCGGTTCTTTTCGATACAAGTACTCCCGGCGTAGATATAATTTACAGAAATTAACGACCTGACAGTAAGATTATGTGTTATGGAGCATGTCTCCTACCTGATCAAGTCTCTCAGATTTCCCCTCTTTATCTTAAACAAATATGCGGCTTATTAGAAAGATTGCCCTAAACGTTTTATATACAGTAGTTAAACGTTTGATATAAATAGCTTAAACCACAAAATGAAAATTATCGCTAACAAAGTCAACTAATCGATGATCCATAAGATTAATAATATAACGTACAATATTGAAAGATTGATGACTGGAAACGTGAAGGGTCTGCCGAAAGTCGTTCCGAAATAGATTCGTCATTTCATTTGCTTTGAGATGTTAATTAGACAGAAGGGACGGAATTGGAAGTGAGACCAATTTGCGGTGATCAATGTGCAATAGATCACCCTTGTCCGTCTGTCTCCCCTATGGGGTTCGTCTTATTCGAGCTATTTTAAGTAATATTGAGATGGACGTGACACACCGTCTGTTCATTGTTCATTTTATGGGAAGTGTCATGGTATTATTTGTACACTGAATGGAGAAGGAGTAACCCAAATAATGTATTTCTCAAAACTCATCCCGAAACATGCGATATTTTATTGTATTAGCGTGATCATATTCCTTTGATTTTAGTGAAAACGGAATAATGTGGGATTCTTTTGTTTGCCCATCAGGTTGATTATTGAAGAATATTAAAAAATTATTTTTTTTATATTCCATGATATCAATCCTTTGTATATTTTCTACATTGTTGTCACGTAGCCTCAACTGTAATGCTTATTTTTCAAGAAATTTCTTGTTAAAATGACGCCAACAAATTACTAAATGGAATTTTAGTTCTTCTTTCAGATAATAGATTTCTTTTTTATATCCTGGCATCATCCCTAAATGAAAAAATCGATTACATCGGTTCGCATGGAGAAAAAATTGGAAAAGTATCAACTTCTGTATCGTTTCACAGAAAATAATCACATTATTAATCATTCCCTTTAATATCAGTAAACAAACGTTGTCTGTGAAAGATTTTCTGATATTCAAAGTCTCTTTACACTAAGCATTTTATAAATATACTTTCATATTTCATAAGTCTCTAAGTTCTTTAGTCATTAATAGAAGAATCTTTTAATGTAACTAATTAAACTTCCAATCAAGAATTTACATTTCAATTATACTTAATAGGATCTTGCGTTTCGCATTCTGTATATGAGATATTTTGCGGCGCCTGTAAAATTTCATATTCGGATTCAAACATTGAAATTGCTTTAATTAAGAGTCTTATTAGAGCAATATATTTCAACGTTCATTTTGAATTCACATCATTTACCTTTATTAGCTGTCTTCAGAAATGTGAAAATTAATTCAGTGTGAACGCACGAAGATTCTTGCAAAGAATTATGATATGGAAAAAAGCTCTCAGTAATATTTTCACATTTTCAGTTATTACAGTTAAAGTTGAATGTTGGGTATGAAATTATGATTAGAACTCAAAAGCCAATCTTACAGTTAAAATGGTTTGAATACTGTATTCATTTGTTATATACACGTATTTGTTATTTTTTGATAAAGTAATATTTCTTAACTGATTATACACTTATAAATATATTTCTATCGAGTATTGTGGCAAACAATTTTGATATTTATCAACGAAATTGAACTACAAAAGAGGTTCAAATGAATGAATCATTTGAACCTCTTTTGTAGTTTTCAATCATTATTCTAATCTATTCGTATTAATAAAGCCATGTTGATTTTATTGATAATAACGTAACAAATTAATCGGTATATGTACAATTTGTAAGGACGTTGAACTCTTATTCAACATTATAATAAAGCAAGCATTTACCAAATGAAACGTTTGGATTATAAATGGTATTGTTAACTAAACCTCTATTACCAAAACTAAGTATTCACGTAACTAAACAATGAAAATTAACTGGCTTAAGCCGGTTATTTAGAGCTAAAACTTAATCGTAATTAGAATTTGTTAAGAGGATTCTGCCAGGCGTTATCCCAAGTTTGGATATTAACAGACTCTGTATTGCTAAGGTTATACTGTAAGATACGGCGGGATATTAAAATTAAAATAAATTACTTTACACTTTAATTGTATTCCGGTATAATTTTCCGTGCTCCTGAGTTTCTGAGTCAGTAGACGGTTAGGATATGATGCTAAGGAAGCCGTGGAGGGCACAACTGTGGATTATTTTTATACTTAAATAATTTTTGCTATAGTTTTTGTGATTTTATGAATTCATAAAACACACACAATGGTAGTTTATATTTGTGTGGGTCTTTTAATGAATTTACTACTTTAAAGTTCAGTTGCACAAACGTCCATTAAGGTTAAAAAACACGCCTTTAAGGTCTAATGAATGTCAAATTTGTATGGGTAATGTCGCTTTAAACTACTGGAAATTTTAATGGACACTTAGCCTCTTTAACTTGTGTGAACATGTTTCATTACGTGACGAACTATTGCCTAAGAAGGCACAATAGTTTTGACTGCTTGGTGTGCGAGTGCTAAAAAGCTGTTGACCTCAATCCAGCCTAAGGACATGACTGATATTTATGATGGGGCGAGCTTGCCCTTGGTTATATGAAATCGCGAATACGCCGGCAAGGAGTTCCACTCCTTTGCAGTAAACAGTAACAAAAATTATGAATTCCATTGTTTTAAAGTTGAGTTGGTGAAAAAGTTTAGTTGGGGGTTATGTAAATGGGCTTAGTGTAATATTTTGTTTGGACAACACGTAAAAACTTGTCATTATTTAAGTTAACAAATACACATATACATAACACATACAAATATTGTTGTACAATTTTTTTTGGTAATATATATACCTACCTAGATAATTTTATCCAATTTAGAATAACTTGTAAGTGCAACAAAAATGTGATAGCATTTAGAAAATGTCCTAACATAACATTTATTTTAGACACTGTAATTTTTATTACGATTAAATGTAGCTAAGAATAATCAATATAAACCGCATAGACAGTAGAGTTTTATTTTAGTAAAGCCTACTAAAAGATAATGAGCAATCTCCACAGACGTCGTTTTCCATTCGCTATATTCTAAATTTCGTTAGGCGTTTAAGTCGCACCACCGGCACCGTAATTGCTCATTTTCCTCGTCATACCCGGGAAAAAAAATACCTCCGCGCGGATGAATTTCCCTAATATTGTTCCAATTAGCATATCTTTGCTGGTGTTAGGAGTATTTTTATGAAGGAATAAATACGTGTCCTTATGTTTATTACGGTAGATGGGTAAGACGATTTGTAATAGATTTCGTAATTTTTATTGAAGTGATCAGTTGATAGCCGTTTGATAAAACTAAGTTTCGACTTGTAAAACCTAAAAACCTCAAGTTGTAGAGGATAATCTTGCACTTTTCTCAATTCAGAAAAGATTGTTAGTGCACAAGCTTTCTTTGCATATTTTCAAACCATCAAAGCTACTATTTTAAACTTTGATACTCATACAACTTTCTTATTTATGGGTCAATTACATTGATCGATGACATTCGTCATTGTTTTATTAGCCAATGAGATGAGTGTCTCGGGTTCCGCGTTTTATCCCCAGCGACCAGCGTAACTGAGCTATTAGGATCCTTTTTGTGATCAACACTGAGCAAATTCGTTAATCATTTCTTTATAATAGTTAGTTATAACAGATTTAATTAAAAATAAATGAAATAAGAAATAAAACTAATATTACTCCGATACAAACAAAAAACAAAAAATAAGTCATATTAAACGCTTCTAAAGTGCACTCGAAAGTAAATCTCGACGTGGAATAATGTAGGGTACTCAGTACAGCAAAGCAAAGGGGTTTTTATATTCGATTATTGGCTGTACTCTTATACAGTCGGCATAAAGGATTGAAACACGAGAGCCAAGTTTCAATGGAGTAATTGCAAGTTCACTTTTTTTTTCAATACAATTCCTGTCGGCGTGCGCAAAGCAGGTATGCACTTCATTGATATCGGTGAACTTCGGTTTTTATTCAATGCTTTTTACATTTGTTTTGGTACTTTTGAATGCTTGATATAAGTATTGAATGATCGGGTAAAAAATATTCTATTTGAAAAATGTTAGTAAATTCAATAACTACTAGCAGTGTATAGTGAATAGTAATAATGGAGTATCGGCGTATATAGCAATAAAGTTTAATTATTGTGGAAAATGTAAGTTTTCTTGATTATGATTTAAAAAAAAATGCCACATATATATATTTTCATTTATTATGCAAGTGTGAATATTTATCTTAAGTCAATATCCATATTATTATCAGCCTTGTTACATCCCCACTGTAGTGGCGTTCCTTATGAATGGTTAAGGAGGACGGGCCATGACACTCCAGGCTGGCCCAATGCGGATTGGAGGGCATTAACGACTGCAAATGGAGCCGGGAGCAACAGCTTAACGTGCCTTCCGAATCACGGAGTAGTTCGAGATAATTTATTTTGGTCACCCATCCCGTGACCGACAATTGCGAAAGTTGCTTAACAATAAGTGCGGTGGCGCTTATCCACTACGTCACAGAGCTACTCTATGTCCATATATCTGTTGGGATATATTATTCTTAATGAAAACTATAGGGAAAAATCGGCGGTTAATAATGTAAGGTCCAAATCCTGAGAATGCTCCTTGGAAGGGCGAAACACGTGTTGAGTGGTGGTTCCAAGATTTGTCGCCAATTGTGCATGTGAATTTGTGTACGGGCGGTGCACTGGCAAGTGTTGCAGATATCGATTGACTGAATGTAGAAGTTGGTAGATTACGTAGTTTTACAGTAATAACGAAGGATTGGGCGTCCTTCTTAGAATATAAATGCAGTAGCTTGAGCCGAGAGATATAGAATGGTTAAGAAAAACACGCAACAATCCTATCAGGATTATGTCAATTTAGGACGATGGCTACTATCACCCATGAATTTTCCATGTCATAAACTCCTACGATCTTCTCGTAATAAGAGATATATGGAGAGACATCTCAAAAAATAATAAAACTCTGATCCGATAGTGGTTGAGTATAAATATCAGTTGGCACTTGCAAATAGTATAGCTGTCTTGGGCCATTTCTGTCCAAGGCTAATTCCTAACGGGATACCGAGGCCCGGACTCCCGTTAGTATTAGCAAGGGGATGGAAAATTTTGATGGGAAGGCGATTTGACTTGACCGTCCGGGGCTTTTCAACTGTAAGGGACGGCCCTTGCAATTGAAGAGCCTGGGACTAGTCGGCCTCTAGTGCAGGTCGATGAAGTATTAGGGCCAGTTACCTCGGTTAAAAAATATATTTTTCATGTGGTCATCATTATTTGTGACTTAACTTACTGTACCACTAGAATTCAGTAGTCTGTGTGATGTTCCAAAAAGAATAAGCAGACGGACCATTCAGGAGCTGGCATGTGTCGAATGCGACGCACGTGAGTGAATTAAAACGAACAGAAACCTGACATGGCATCGGTATTGATAGAAAAAAAGGAAGCGTTTCCTGTACATTACTCCGCTACAGTGGTGATATAATTGAGGAATACTTAAGCAAGGAATGTATATACTCGTACAGAGTCAACTGAGGAAGTACTCAGATATTATGATAGTAAAGAATTTTTAGTAGAATTACTAGCATATAATAAAACTAGCTTTCCGCCAGCGGCCTTGAACGCGTTGTCTTGTATTATACATAAAAACCTTCCTTTTGAATTACCCTATTTATGAAAAAAAACCGCATCAAATTCCGTTGCGTAGTTTTAAAGATTTAAGCATAAATGCGGATATAGGTACAGAGAAAGCGACTTTGTTTTGATACTATGTAGTGATACTCGAAAGTTCAGGGTATATTATGAATGGTAATAATAACTGATAACGAACAGACAGACAGATATAAAGTCGTAAAGAGAACAGCGATGATAATACTGTATAATTTAAAAAAAAATAAGATGCATTCAATTTAAATTAACATATTATTACAAAAGTAGAAGTTACAAATAGTTTTCTGGGTTTTTCTTTTGGTCTTTTTTTTTGAGTTTAAATTTTGGTATTTTTTTTTACTTATGTAAGTATTTACACAAAAAATCTTTATCACTGCTTGAAGAATTTTGTATCTTAAATTCATTTCTATTAACCCTAATGAGAATGAACAAGTTTCATTGACAGGAAATTTGTCCATTGTGCAACAGCCAACATTCATCTAACGAGCAATTGTTGCGAGCACATTTAACCGATCTCGCAATAGGAGCAAATAGTCGCACTACGTGGACGTCAGTGCAATAGTTGCGTTCATTCAAATCCGAACTAAAGAATGTCAATTAAAGCGAAATAGAAGGCTGTCAGTTGACGACAGAGAGATGTCTTCAATCGAGAGATACCTATAATTAATCTCTAGGAATAAGTTCAAGCTAATTAATAGTATATTATAATAACTTAGCTAATATGAAGTAATTAGTAATAATCTTCGTTTACCGCTTTTTCGATTCATATAAGTAAGTATTCTATTACGATATATGCCATTAAATCTATGATTATTGAGAAGAAAACTTTTAATTTGATTTGATTGCTTTGACTTTAAATGATATCAAAGTGAATTATTATGTAATTTAGTAATATCCAGTTGAGTTTTGTAATAGAATACGTCAGATGCTTGTTATCTTATAATAATAAAAAAAAGTAATTATAGTATACTTTAAATTGAAATGCTGGCAATGCCTATGCCAGAATTTCAGCACATGACACTGGCAATGTTTAATAACACTGCCAGTGTCTAGTTTATTAATATAAACAAGGTTTTAGCATTGGAGTTTACGCTGAGAATGCACTTACTTTTCTTCAAAATTCATATTATCAAACAGAAACATAGCAAAGATTAACCTAGTACGAGATTCCACGAGAGTAATATATAATCCTAGAAGGTAACGGGTTTGCTTATTATCTGTTTAATATGAATGTGGACTAATACTAAAATTGCAATTTTATCGTAAATTTACTCTGACGCTAAACCTTGTTAATTAATAGCACTGTCTATGCTTTACAAGGGTTACTTTCATCTACATTAACTGTGCTGAATCCTATGATTCATATAATAGTATACAAAATATGGACATAGTGATAATTTGAAATACATTAAATTATTTAATTAAAATAATATAAAAATCTACTGGAACAAAAAATCAGGTTAAAATCGATTCGAGCATCAATACGGAAATCCCAAGCCCTCTTACAAAGCGTCTAGTGTTTATCAAAAACATCTAATCAAGCGTGCCCTGTCGTCACAGGAACATAAATCTTCGCGTCGCCGGCCACTGGACAGTCCCGTTTTTGCTAGAGGTCAAGTCCAGCAAAAAAGAATTCTCGCTGTCATCAAACCTCTATCAATAATGACTGTGCCTTACGAGTTGTCTTCGAATTTGTCTCCAAGATAAGATTTAGGTGACTTTTCTTGATGGCAAACGTTGAATTATTGCTTGTTTATTTGGCTTACTTACTTTTTTCATTTGTGACATACCTATTGTCGTCCAAATTAGATTTAACTATCAGCTTTTTGTTTTGTTTTTTTCAGACATTTTATTATTTTGTGTTGATAAAGTTTACCTATTTAACAGCCAGTTGCTTTGAGCAAGTTGCTGTGTGCTTTGTTGGTTTGTGCAACTGGCTGTTAGGTCCATTTAATTTTATCATCAATATTTAACAGCGACATTACCAATACAAATTTGTCATTTATTAGAGCTTAAAGGCGTCATTAAACCTTATTTTTTGGAACTGACCGTAAATGTTTTAAGATTTATAATCTTACAGATACGTAATGAGTAAAGCCTCTGTCATGCCTTTTTGATGCGGTTTCCACCATTGGATATTTCTTATCATCTGGATTGGCAAAACGACTGGTTTTGTATCTATACAGTCGTATTGACGATATAATTTTACATTTATCTTTTTCTGAAGTACCAGGTATGATGCCTTGTCAGACAAAATTAAATTTTTGTATAATGTCTCCAGTTTTTGTGATTTTATATCATTTTTCATGTGGGCTTTAGCTAAGTTATGTATGTGGTGTTATCTAATATTTATTTTATAAAGTATTACAAAGTTTGATTATTGATTGATTAATTGAGATAGTCCTAACAAAATGTATTTCTGTGTCATTTCCTGTTCCATATAGTACAATATTATACATCATTTAAGCAACTCAATATTCTCCCTCGTATAACAGTTTATTACATTACACACCGATTTTCGTGCTTGTTAGTAATTAAAACATTAATTAACAACCTAATGTACGCACGGAAAAGTCTTATTATGGCCAACTTTCTCAAAAACGAACTTGTAACTCGATCACTTAATTAGCTTTTGTTTTTGAAAGAGGGGCTCTCGAATAATGAGATGCTCGAAGTATATTTTAATGGGACAATGTGAGTGATTTTTGATTGATATATACATAGAGTATTTACTGTATTTGTTTATATATATCACCGATGAAATTCTGGAGTTTATATATATAAAACCTATATATAACATGTTTATTATAGCGAGATATCTCCAACACAAGTATTACTTTTACTTGCTGGAGTAATCTCATGTATAATTATGTTAAATAAGTATGGAAAATAAAGGATTATTATTATTATTATTATTATTGTATTCTGCCAACTCACAAGATTCACAAGACCTTCGTGGCTTTATTTACTAAACATCTTCCTCAGAATCAACTAATTCCCGTTTATTAGGCTGCCGATACACGTTTTCTCTTGTGCCAATTTAGCCAGCCCAGGGACGGGCGTTCACTCAATTAGTTAATTTTGTTAAATATCCTTGATTGAGCAACGGACGGCAATCAGCCATGCAAATTCTTCGCCGTCATTTCCGTGGCAGGCTGAATGGGTACTGGCTAAATGTGCCCACTCGCCACGCGTTTAGTGAATAAATTGTCCGCGAATGCAACGGGAGCTTTTGAATAGTTACGTATTTTGTAGGTGTAAAACAACGAGTGAACATGGAGTTTTGTTAGTTAACATTAGCACTTGCAGCTTACCAATTGTTATTTCTGTACATTCATTCAGCTGTAGTTCTGATTTGATAAGCGAAGGCAACTAGAAAATGGATTGCCTTTAATTTATGTACTTTAATTATTTAATCTCATTGCAGAATTAAAATCTCTCTTCGTTGTTGTCTTTTATCTGGCGGTCAGAACAGTCGCCCGGATTGCGAAAAGTCATGAGTTTGAGTCCCATCTCAGAGCGCCAGGGACAAAGTGACATTTTTCATTAAGAATATTATACAGTATAGCATTGTGAATGCAGAATAGATCAAATATAATAAATAAAAATATATCTAAAACTGTAATGATTGTTAGCAATCACAAAAAAAAAAATTAATAAGATATCTGTCACTGGAAAATAACAAGAACCGCAAATTAATGAATTTCCTAGGAAATTTTCATGGGATTCTAAACGAGAGATAAATTGTATTATTTTACACTCACATTTATATAACCAAGAGTTCTTAAAATAAAAGTAAAGTAAATAAGATAATCAAACATAAGGAAAATATCGACTAATGTTGTACCACAGAGCAGAATACAATTATAAAAATAGCCTCTAGTTAATCCCTCAGGAATTTTCAGTGAAAATTTATCGTGACCAAGACAAGATTAACTAAACTGAAAGAATAATGAACTAACGGAGATTTCTTTTTAACAGTATCCCAATCACGACTTAATGTAATAAATCGCTTGCTGAAAAGTTTCGCTAAAATAAAATGAGCCAATATTTCCCACAATGAAAATGGTTTTCAAGTGTCGTGTCAACATGTCTAATGAATTGTAATTTATTAATGCTCTATTATTTTTATGTGTGTAGTGATATTCACTTGTTTTTCAATGTTATTTTTTTATCATTAAAATGTCTATTCTATAAAAGATAAAATAATTTTCAGCCCCCTGATTGTCTAATTTTAAATCTATTGCAATCGCTTTCAGTTTGAAAGGTGTTGCACAACCATTGCTGCATAATACAAATACTTTTTTTTCAACTGTCTTCAGAAACAAGCAATGGTTATACAACATCTTTCAAACCGAAAGATTTTAAAGTTAGACAATTAGGCCCCTTGTTTCTTTTGAAATCCTACTATCTATCAGTATTGATTGAACATGTATACCTTACTGCAATTATTATGGTTTTGTACATGACTGAATGTATATAATTATCGACAAAAATGTTGCGCTTAAATAGAATAGCAGGCTAATATCTTTTAACCGTCTTTGATATAAGAAAATATTTGCATTGAACATTGAAAAGGCTTGAAATCAAATAGAGTAATAGCTTTAGGATATCGAAAAGCTAGACACACAGTCGACTCTTAAATCTGCGACACGCGATAACTTGCACTAGGATGAATCGGCTAGGATCTGAGCAAGGTTTATCTTTCCTTTTTCTTTTGTTTCATGTGACTTCATGACGCTTTACCTACTATATTGTACTATACATATATCAAAGTTGGTAATGATTCGCCAAAATATTTTGAAGCGAACTTTCTCGATATTTGCTACAGCACCTTATAAAATTTTCAGCGCAGATAGCAACAGAGTTAACATAGATAATTATGGACGTTATAGCATTTCCAACTTCTTTCCTATCCAATAGAAAAAGAATATATAAATAACTTGTGAGCACATCGTTAACAACTAGTAAACAATAAAAAACAACACCTATTTCACCACAAATAATAACCCAAAGATGCTTTTAGTATGATATATCACATTTATAGATTCATTGAATATTTGCAGCTAGCTATTTAAAATATTGTTTTTTATAACGTACCATATTATTTTAATACTTTACTTTACTTTATTTAAACACATAAACTCATCCACACACACACACACACACACACACACACATACATACATACACCATATTTGTCGTGCGATATAATTTATAAATATGTATATTTTTGTCTAATACTTACATTTTCTTTGTTAACTGCCCTCATTATGATTATATAATTACCTAATAAGATTTGTAAACATAATAAGTTTCTATAATTGGCGTCAATGCTGCATACTTATTTTTGTATAGAAATAACTAAATTGCTGTTGAAACTTTGTTAAATAAATAAATAAATTATATAATTTATATTGATTAACATAGCATTCACAATAAAATGTCATGTATTAGTTAAATCACATGGAAAAAATGAAAGGAATGACAAAACTTGAAGTCCCATTCCAACAAGCACCGATTCATAATATAATTTCATCGGAAACCATTTTTGTCCATTTACTCAACATTTTTCTTTCTTTTTTCTCTTAAAATATCTAGTGTGTTGATGTTACCATAAAGATTATTTAACCATAGTGCCGAGGGTTGTTTTGATACCAGCGTAACGTCATTACCGTGGTCGCTACTTCAACGCGTATGCACTGTTATTAGCTGCCTCTAACGAGAAATGTCGCCGTCTGCGGTGTCGCCGCCGGGTTAAATGAGCTGGGCCACACTGTATTTACATGTTAAATGCAATGTACTGGGTTGTATGGAAGCACGGCCAAGCGGTCACAGTCGAGTATCGAGGTTGCATTAGCTACGCTTTCTGTTGCTAGTGTGACATTTTTTATTAATGCTCTTCTGTGTTGGAATAAATAACATCAAGAAATATAAAGTGATGTACATGTTTATGGAACTTTCTGAGTACACGTTGTACAAACGAATGTCTTGTTTATTGTAACTGACGCAATAACACCATCCAAAATTATATATGAAACTACTAGAATAATCTATTTTATATAAATGTATGCCTTCAAGTAATTCCATAGAAGAATTATGAACTTAATAAATATATAATTGTTAAAATTTTGGCAAAAATTCTGTACGAAATTAAACTTGGGAATTCCATGCCGTTCCACTATAGACATCATAATTAAGAACCAGAATTAATTCGACATTCCTTGACCTTTGCAAGCTGCGTTCTAAATTAGCAACTTATGTAAGCAGTTCCATTTTCTCAACAAATCCGTCTAAAATTCTAAAAGGCACGGGGTCTTCATTATAATGTTAAATTTCCCCAACAATTTTGAGCAGTCGTAGTTGGCGTCTTGGACTTTATGCTTAGCCAAGGACATTCGGGTAGCTCTAATAACGGTTTTGTTTTTAAACTGGTCAAATTTAAAGGCAAATTATGCTTCATTTAATTTTAAAGATCATTCATAATATTCAGTGTTTATAAATTATAATACTCGGTATAGAAATTTAAATTTGTGAAACGACAAATATTCTTTCGTATTCCGTTTATTTGAGCTTGAGCTCAGATTTTCCTTCAGTTATAGGATTTTTTATTCTTTCTGATTGCTAACAGCTATTGTAAAAAAATAAAGGAAATATAGTTCTTTTTTATCCCGCAAGGGGCGCGTCGTAAACATATAGTTAGAAAGTTTTATTTTCACTTTTAAAGTCATGCTGTAAATTTTATTCGTTTATCTTTTGAAATTTCTGCCAGATTATTACGCTTCATTTCATGGTACTGTGATTTATTTTCTACCACCTTACCTAAGCAATCGTGGTTTATATTTAATAATATTACCTGAGAACATATATTAGATATTATCTTGTTTAGCAATTCTAGCAAGTTCTAGCATCCCACATGAATGCAATTTACAAGTAGTAAGATAGCATTATTATTTCCCATATCATGACTAATATCACCATATCTATAATAGTTACAGTCATCATCATCATCATTAGCCCTTTCTACGTCCCCACTGCAGGGGCTTAGGCCTTCCCTATGCATGGTTAAGGAGAATGGGCCATGACCCTCCACGCTGGCCCAATGCGGATTGGAGGGTATTAACGACTGCAAATGCAGCCGGGACCAACGGCTTAACGTACCTTCCGAAGCACGGAGTAGCTCGAGATAATAAATTTTTGTCACCCATCCCGTAACCGACCCTTGCGAAAGTTGCTTAACGACAACGATCGCGGGCCGCGGCGCTTATCCACTACGCCACCGAGCTACTAAATAGTAGTTAGTTCAAATACTTAACCTTTTTGTTGTTTTGCTTTGAAAATTTAAAATTATTGACAGCGAGTCGTCATTTAGATGAAATTTCTCGACGATATCCGACGACGGACAATGCGCAGCTAGTTATAACTCGTCCCCTTATCTTCGGTATTTCCGCAATTAATCCTACTACGATAAGGCTGTTTCAACTTAGGGCAGCCTCTTGGGATCTAAGCAATCTTCACGGTCGACTTGTCAAAGAGTGAAAAGGGTCGGGGAGACTTTCAACAATGCTTGTTATCTCAGAAGTGAGCTAAGAACATGCCTAATGATATCATTTTAAATAAATACGAGAGACTTTCGGAGGCAAAAGTCAAGGATGGACCGGTGTTATTATTAGCACTTTTACTGTTGTACTGAGGTAAAGGGTAAGTTTTATTTATAATTAACATTATTTTAGCTTACAACCATCGACAAATTATTATCTAGCATGAAGCCATATATATGCATGAGGAGAATAGAGCTTGGAAATATTTATGAATGTAAAAGTCTATTCCTCGAAAAAAATGTCGTAATAAATCAAGCCATGTTCGATATGCTTTTCAAAACAAGAGGTAAAAACGTAAATAAATAAATATACCGTTACCAGTACGTCAGCTTTTTGCAGAAGAATGTGAATGTGAAAAAAATAATAATAATCACGTCATTTTTTTGTAACCAAGCTAACGTTGAGCCCAATGAAAATTTTCTGGTGTGCGAGCCATGGAGGTCGCAGTACCGAACGACCTGTGTTTTTATTTTGCATTTCATTCAGCGTGCTGACAATCAATCCGAGTCAATATATAGAACAAAGGATCGCAGAATATTGTCAGGGCGTTGTTTAATGAAATTTTTCTGTTACTCTTTTACGAAGGGTTGATGTAACATACCGCTGACAGGTTCAAATCGTTGTTGTGTAGTGTTACGCATACGAGTCCATGTGGGATATTGAGTGTCATGATTGTGCAGAATTTATACCATTGGAATTCAGAACGGTTATATAAATTAAAAAAAGTAAGTTCGAAAGCTAAATCCTGGACAAAATACCTACGCATCTAGAAGTAAGTATAAAAAGAAGGTAAGAAAATGTTATCTCTAGAAATATTATAATAAGAAGAAGATTCTAATCATGATTATTAAATGTTATCAATTATTTTTTTGCATGAAAAAGTTACAAATATCTAGGCAATATTATTATAGATTAAGATTGTTAGAATTTTATTGAACTACAGGTGTCGTATGAAAGTTTGTTTCAGATTTGGTTCGGTTCGCCATATCGACTATGTAGGTGTTTTCAATGCGTCTCTGGGGAATTTTTATTATGCATTTAACTGCGAATAAAGACTGTCTGGTCTCGTTTGAAGAATATGACGAAAATCACTCTGGAAAATATAAGTACTGTAGTTACAAAATGAAATGAAATTAAATAAAGTCTTTATTGCTTACTTATAACAAAAATACATGGGCCATTTCAAATAGTTTTGTCAAACTTCTTAACAAACATTGTTATAGTGCAAAAGGGTAGTGGCTCAGCTAATGCTGAAATAGAATCGTGTTCCTGGACTGCGCTGATTTTCAGCTACCCCTATCTTTCAATTATGTTAGGCGAGAGCGATAATTATGGACTGATTCCATTACAATTATATAATATGAAAAAATTAAATAAAAAAACAGCAGAGAGAAGCAATGAAACACAACCCTCGAGTACCTTGATATCGTCAAATAAAACAGATTATAAAAAGAAATCCTTCTAAAAATAGAGCGAGGAGTATTGAATTTTCATAATGCCGTTAACAATGTTCAACCGTATGAATACTATAACATTATAAATGCGAAAATAACTCTTATCTGTTACATTGAACTCAGAATTAATTTAGATGACGGAAGTCAAGGATGGTTATAATATTATACAGGAAATCATCCCACAAAGTCGTTAAAAGAGGATGGGAATTTTATACGTAAATTCTTCTTTTACATAATTTTTTTAAACTTTTACATAATAATGTTACAATTGCTGTTTAGTTTTTAAGAAAATATTGAAAAGTAAGAATATTGATGAAATCTCTTAGAAATGTAGACTAACTGGAGAAAACTTGCCTACTGAAAATACTGATTCACATAAACGAAGGGTCTGGCAGATACTATTAAATGCAATGATTTATAATTATTTCGCATTTGAGAAATCATATAATGGTAGAAAATAAATTACAGGAATAGATCGAACGAGCACTACATGAGGTAAGAAGATTCTACTACTACTATTCATTCACTGGCTATTCAAGTGTTACCGCAATAAAAAAGGCACTCATTATAGACGTAAAATATCGACATGAAAACGATTTAAATTCAGAATTGAATTGCCTACCTAATGAGGCAATCGAGCGATTAGTTCGCGAGCCCTGAGCGGGGAAGATTTATGATCTAATTTTAACAGGGGTTATTCAATTATTGAAATTAGCCTAACGACATGCTCGATTTCTGTGTATTGAATGGAAATTATAGTACTATATTTTGTATACTAGAATAGTTTTGAAAGTTATCATTATGCAATTGATAGATGAGTATTTTTGCAATTGGTTTATTTTAAAATAGTAACCCTTTAAAACGTTTTCTAGAGAGCTTGCCAAAGATATTTTTTATTAAATTTATTTTATTAATTATTAAGTCTTGGATTGCACTTTTAGGACGCATAATTTATTATATTATTATCTTTAATGGCAAATCAAATAATTTGCTGAACCATTTTGATTCAAAAACTTACTAATGTTGATATTATCGTTATTGCCATTAAGTATCATATTTTATATTGTGCTTAATTTATTTTACATCCACATCGAAAATAAAAAAGAAATGTTCTTTTTCTTATTATATAATCAAAATTATATTTAGTAAAAAATTATTTCAGAAATATTATCGATAGTTATTTGTTATTTTAATTGGGCCGGTACTTCATTGATTAAGTGGCTTACGAATGATGTGGTTTAGCTATTAGTAAGCTATACACGACCGTAGAAATAAGAATTGTAAACAAATTTTATAGGGCTCCTGGTATATGTTACATTTCCATGAAAGTATGTGAATTTTATAAAATCGAACCCTAATGCTGTCTTAGTAAACAGGCGCTTGAATGCATTGTAAGGATTGCAGTTACGATTTTATTTAATTGTCGAAGTTAGGACGGATCTATAACAGGGTTTTTTTACTAATTTAATAATAAAAAAAGAATAATTAAACTTAGTCCTTAACCTAAAATTTAAAGCATACAGTTAAATATATTTTTCTATTTTATGTTATTACAATTAAAATAAAGAGTAGTACAAATAGTTAAAATAATCTATTTTTTCTACATTTATAACAACATATTATATTCATATTTATTAAAGAAAAATGCTATCCATCAGTCCCAGAGACATTGAGATGGGTCTCGAACCCATAACATTTATGCCTAACTGCTCTAAACATTGAGCTACCTGAGACTCAACAGGTCAACATTGTGGATTATTTAAGCATTTTTCATTAAAATTATTTATCAGTATCTATAGCGTTGTGAATGTAAAATCTATCAAATATAATAACATTATTATAAATGACAACATAATAAACTCGCGGAATGGTTGTGAATTAGTAATAGACAATAATAATTTAACTCGCTATCGGTCAGATAGACAAATGTCCATAAAGGTTTAATGACGACTATAAGCTCTAATGAATGTCAAATTTGTATGGGTAATGTCGCTTTAAACTAATGAACATTTTAATGTACGTTTATGCAACTGACTGTATGTAATTTAATATTTTAAAATATCATATTATAGGTTATAATAATGTCACGTGCTAGGGTTCGCGATAAAAAAAATAACGCCAATTTAAATTTACAATCAGATTTTAATTAACACAATGAAATTACAAAAAATACTCCAAAACCAAGTACACACTTTACAACACTTAGATCGTCCCAATAGTTTACACTTCACTAGTATCGCTTGTATTCAGTTCCCTAGTCAGTAGTCACTGAGAGAATGTGTATTTATAGGGGACGAGATTCCAAATCTAGAATGTTCTAGGTTAGGACTTAGAACATTCTAGGTTGGCCTCGGCCCTACTGGTGTACGAGGCATTATCAAAAAGTACTAGAACATCTAACCGTCCCTTTTTTCTTTAGTGACCGTCCCTTTCTCAATATGACACAGGTAGTTTTGACAGTATTCGCGTGATTCATTGAAACATAACGCCATCTAGTAATGTGAAGACGAACCGCGCCGCTGCACTCCGTAATAATAATATTATACCAACTGTTCTTAATAAATAAGTAATAACGTCTCTTCAATCAACTTTCGTGTCATTGGAAATTCTGAACGAACATTGTATATTTTAAAATAAATTAATATTTAAAACAGTGAATTCGGAATCTGTTGTACCTTTAAAAGAATTCATTAAGCCACTCGACGATGATTCTGAATGCAGATTATTCAAATTGTAACTCAAAGTTTATAAATACAGAGTTGGATATTGATTGAAATGAAAGCCAATATAAGATTTTATGGAAATTTCTGTACAGACAGATTTGCTGTGTTTTTATTAACTTGATGATACAAACAAAATATGTATTTAAATAAAATTTATAGTACACCGAAGAGAGCACAGAACAAGGAGGAGAGTTTCTGACGCATTATCTTTGATTATATAGCTTGTCTATGTCGAGGAAATACATTATGCACTACGCCTGCCGCCTGGCAAGCGACAGAGGCTGTGTGGAATTCTGCTTCGCTAGCCCACCTCTTTGCTAGCCGTGCGGTGGGGTCTAGAGGCCTACCCACAAGAACCCTTATAGTGTACCCTCTCCTGTGGATGAGTTGACCCACCCAGTATGGATATTAAATGAAAAGGCTTTAGTTGTTGAATACAATACACCAAATAAAAGCTGATTAAAAACAAAAACTTCAAAATTTTATTTTTCGAACTCAAGCTATAATTGCTTGAGAAAGAATCCACAAACAAAGCAAAAATAACACCGCAACTGGCATACGAGTAACTTGTCTAGTGCTGCATTGGACAATATGGAGATAATCAGAATGAATTTGAATTTTATATATTTATATAATGTGATTTGTATGTATCATTTGCTATTTTTCCTGTTGCTGCTGTGCAACAACAGCTCGTATAAGTTCTTTGCCCACAACTCTCCGGCTGATAGAGAATTCCTTATGGTGTCAAGTTCGCCTTTTTATATTTGAAATTTTGTGCAATAAAGCATAAAGAAACAAATATTTATAACATCGAAATCGAAAACCATATTCAATTGATAGCTGACTTATATGCAATTAACAAGAATTGGCCTTATTATTAACACATATAAATCGGGTTCGTTAAATAAAAAATTATAAAAAGCGCGCTCGATATAGAAATCGCGGTAAAATCCATAGAAGCTACGACACACAAGGGTCAGGAAGAGCCCTCAGCACCAAGGGCCGGTCATTTGGTCAAAGCGTCCGGTACTGTGGGTAGCACACACAAGTGGCCCTTTACGGAGGATTTATTAAAAAAGTGGAATAGATTCGACAGTCATTCCATCTCTTTGATGTAGAGATGAAAGCGTATACGGGAGTGTGAATAAAAAGGTTTTTTTTATAGCTCAATAAAAATACCCGAACACTCGAAAATATGTATAATTCTCTTTCCAGTTCTTTCTAATTATATAATAATAACTTGAAAGATCAAAAACAGAGAATATTTTATTACAGTTAAAGATGAAAAACTTATACATGATAAAATGAAGTTTATGTGGGTTTGTGATCTGTATTTGAACTAAAGTAATATGAGATATCTAGATATATAAAATATAATACATTTGTATTGTTGTGTCATCAGCATCATCTGCCGTACGACGCTCGCTACTGGCCGTCTCGTATACATAGGCCTCTCCCATAGATCTCTAAAACGATTGATCCTGCGCTGCCCGCATCCAGCGGCTTCCACCTTGTGAGGGGCCTGTCTACTGAACGTCTTCTGATGTGTGATCACTATTCAAGAACCTTCCCGTCCCAACGGCCATCGGTCCTTCTGGCTATGTATTTTTTTTTGTGAATTTGTAACGCATATTGGTGTTTTACAATGTATATATATAACGGTGTGCCGTACCACCGTTTATTTCGTCCTAGGTTCAACATGCAAACTTTTTGTCCTTGATATTCAACATCATTTCTTTTTATTATGCACCTTTCGTAATTTTGTCTAATCAAATATGCTCTTTATGAATGTCAGTACGTAAAAATTGAAATATAAAATATTATAATACTGAAGTTAATATTATTAAAATAGCAATATATTATTTAAAATAAAATTATATCTTGAAATATCGTCCAAGTTCACGAATCACGGCTAACCCAAAAAGGAGTATGTATTTCTTCTTTTTGGCAATTGTAATTTTATATTAGGTCCTTACATTTGAAATTGTCGTTTTGTGGTACTGGCCAATTTAATGACAAATTTACCCTCCTTGGTTGGGAATTCCAAATTAAAATTTATACAGCCATTTACACATGTATTTGTGTTTTGTAGGGCGGCATTCATTTGTTTTTTTTTCTTCTGTTTGTCTTATTTACGTCATGTAGTATAATAAATGGAAATCTTGAAATATTGTGTTATTTACGAGTACGAGTTCCATCGTGATACCAGTGCTACGGAAACGGCTCGAAGGGTCAGTGTATGGCGGTTGTGTCGCAAAAGAAAAGTGCCTGCAGAACAAGCCCCGGGGTCGGCCGGAGACCCAAGTTAATAATGAAGAATTAAAGGCTATTGTGGAAGCGAAAACCACGTCCGAGTTAGCTGCAGTTTAGCTTTTTTTTCGAAATTTGGATAACTTCTTGCAAGGAAAAATTGTGCAGTGCAAATCGCCTTCAAAGATTATCAATGGATCAATGAATTACCTATGAAAGTACATAGATAACAATGGTTTATACTTTGATTAAATAAATACATTATATTAAAAAATATTGGATTTTTTGTTCCTCCCATACCAAACACCAATTTCATATGTAAGGTCCTAATATTTAGGTAACTTATGAACTGTTTTTGCATTCATTTTTTTTTGTTTGTTACTGTTTTATTCTGTACCCTTTACTTATTAACAATAAAATAAATCAATTCCCAAACTTAGACATCCTTTCATTAATTCGTCCAAGCATCGAACCCGTCACATATAGGATGGCAAACGATCAAGAGGACGCAGGCCTAGAATAGTCTGAACAGTCATACTATTTTTAAAAACAGCCTAAACACGATGTCGTGCTCAGCGCTGTCACAGCTTGGAGCTTTAATGAAAGAAGACATATTTTATCGGATTTAATTTCTACTCACTCATGTTCGACTTCTAGGCTATTTTATAACGTTATATAGCTGCTAGCTGATTAGCTGGACATCATATTAAATGGAGAAAATTTAGTACAATAATTCCTTTGAAGTCACGATAATTTTTTTACTGGTAGACTGGCAGAGAATGCCTTTGGCATTAAGTCCGCCTTTTGTATTAAAATGCAATAAAGAATAAATAAATAAATCTTCAGCACTGAGTGACGAACCCCAAAAGGAAATAGGTATTATCCAAAATGATTTTGTATTTTCTCTTCTTCGTTAAGATTTAATTTAATTGCTATAATATCATTTGTTCTTTTGAACGCAAATTAATAGAAATAAATCGTGTACAACTGTTACACTGATTCAAAAATGCTATTTGGTGACTAAAATTGCGGTCCCAATATCCTGAGGTCGTACACGTCGTAGAAATATTATTTTAATAAAAGTTTAACTGATATAATAATATATTCACCATAAATAAATTCCGACCTGAAGTTAAGAATAGTTTTGTAGGTAAGAATAGAATAGATTTAAAATATTTTTAAGACCATTATAATTCCTAGCAGCACTGAACGGTTCCACTAGCGACGATTGCGAACACAGTATTGTGACCAAGCATTGCTATTGTATCAAATGTAGGTCGACTACATTTCTCTTGGAATGCCCCGTGTACTTGTTATAATGGATGGGGCGTTAGGGAATTCTACAAAATGAAATTGAGAAACAGGCTTGTATTATTATGTGAGATGCACGGTGGAAATATTGAATTTCAAATTTTTCAACACTTTTATGGTATGATATGACAAGCCGTATGAGTAAAAACCTATTATTTGATTTTCCAGAATGTATGTTTTGAGATATTTTTATTTCTTCGTAAGTAAGCAATTATATTACACTAGTGGACGCCCGCGACTTCGTCCGCGTGGAAGTCGGTATCCCGTGGGAGTGAGAAGTTTTCCCAGTAAAAAGTACCCTATGTGTTATTCTGATGTATAACCTATATTGCTGTAAAGTTTTATCCAAATCCGTCCAGTAGTTTTTTCGTGAAAGAGTAACAAACATCCATACATCCATACTTACAAACTTTCGCCTTTATAATATTAATAGGATAGGATAAGAAAAAGCCACTTACAAAGTTAATAAATCCATCTTTGAATAAATTTGTAATTTTAATATTGTTAGGAATATTTTCACAAAGGACAACTCCCAATAACTTTCCCATTACTAAATAAAAACACTGTTGTCAAAGTTTTCCGATCCAATAATTTCGTCGCAAACACCTCCCATAACAAAGTAATTATCTTCAACGATATCTCGATCAATTTTAACGAAGCCTTCAGAATCTAACACATCCATCTAAGGTATATATTCCGCACATTCTCAAGTAACAAGAATTACATTAGCAACAGCGGAGCGTAATTCAGCATTAACGAGATTATCTGTCGCTAAGCAGAAATTCCCGACTGAATAGTGTGCGTTAATGAAGTTGCCTATAACGACGACGTGTCTTGAACTGATAAACTCGCTCGCATTGTTGTCACTGAGTAATCTGTAACACAATGTTGTTTCTGCCTCTTTGCTTTGATAATGGTCAGAGGACACAGAGACTGCCTCTGAATTAGTCAAGTCAACTATGTCAATTACTCTTAGCAATAAAAAAAATATTAAACAAGACTTCAGATTCGAATTATTTAAAATATATGCGAGAGACAGTAAGCCATATTTCAAATGGGGTATTTTGCTAAAAGTTAGAGCGACACATAATTTCCGTCAATGCTTATCTTAAGATCCAAACTATTATAGTGATCTTAAAAACTATCGTAGACTGTAATTTTTTTATTTTTACGGATCGATAAATTAATAAAGCTAGCGTGGTAAAGGGATGATTTGTGCGCTGAAGTCTTTTATCATTTTTTACTAATTTTTCACTTCTTAATGCAAATTTTTCCAAGAGTCACAACTTTTGTCACGGTTTCCCCTTCTTCAATACTAATTAAGTCATGTGCTTCATATAAAATTGCACCACACATACAATATTAACGCACATTGACTAAGAAAAAAATTATCGCATCTGATGGTAGTGTAATGGACTTCGACCATAGCACAAAGCTACATATGAGATAAGTTTCAATTGTTCTAAAACAAAGATGTTATCATCGTTATAATATAGTTATTTCTTCGTAACGATTTTAGATGAAGTAATTAATGACGTAACCTCTTGGTGTAAAATGTAATTGTGTAGTTGTTATGTCATTACGACTACGAATTGGATTATTTTATGAGGGTCAAACTGAAAGTTCTTAGAACTGGCCACTTATAAACAATATAATAAAAAAATAATTCTAAAATTTGAAAATATAACTCTTTGCCAATATTACTGAGTATATATTTCATTCATTTGTCATTTGTTTTACGATTTGGCGGCAAATTGAAAATTGTCTGTGTCACGTCATCATGAATTTAACACGAGAAAATTTTCGTGCAATGATTTTTTATGACTTTCGATGTCATTTAAGTCAACAAGAAAGTTATGATAGACTACGATTGGCCTTTCACGATGAAGCCCCATCTCGTGCGACTGTTTACAACTGGTTTAATGAGTTTAAACGTGGTCGCACTAATCTCACTGATGATTTACGTGAGGGACGGCCTTCTACGGCGACGACTGAAGATAACATCTGTGTTGTGCGGCGTATGATAGAGACTGACAAAAGAGTGACCTATCAACAGATTCGGACAAGCTTAGGCATCGGTATGAGTCAAGTGCACAAAATCCTCCACGAACATTTAGCGGTCAGGAAGCTTTGCGCCCGGTGGATACCTCATAATTTGACTGAGGCTCAAAAACTCCATCGTGTGGATTGGTGTCGTAAAATGATTGAAAGATTTAACGGAGGTGACTCAAATGCTGTGTTCGACATACTAACAGGTGACGAAAGCTGGATTTACTGTTATGATCCTAAAACCAAAAGACAATCTGCTCAGTGGGTGTTTCCTTTCGAGGAGTTGCCAACTAAAGTGAAGAGAGATCGAAGTGCGGGAAAAAAAATGGTGGCCTCGTTCTTTGGAAGGATAGGTCATTTTGCAACAATTGTGTTAGAGGATCAAAAAACAGTTTCTGCAGAATGGTACACTACCAATTGTTTGCCACTTGTCTTGGAAAAAGTTCGAGAGAAACGACCTCGCAGTAGGATCCTCCTTCACCACGACAACGCCTCGTCGCACACCGCCAAGCGAACGATCGACTATTTGGCGACATCAAACGTTGAATTACTGGGTCACCCGCCGTATAGCCCCGACCTCGCGCCTTGTGATTTTTATTTATTTCCAAAAATTAAAGAAAAACTTAAAGGAAAGCGGTTTATGAATGCTGAAGAAGCGGTGGCTGCGTATCGCGATGCCATTGAAGAGACCCCTAAGGACGAGTGGGCAAAGTGCTTTTCCCAGTGGTTCCATCGCATGCAGCGGTGTATTGACGTGAATGGACAATATTTTGAAAAGATATAATAAAACTAATAACTGGCTAATGTAATCAGTTTTTGATTTTCTAAGAACTTTCAGTTTGACCCTCGTATCAGTCTGTAGAGGAGGTAAAACGCGCAATGAGTTAACATGTTCCATCTGTGATTGTATTTGAGAAGCAGATTTTGGAATTGCCCAGTCCCGAGTGCATCTATACGTATACTCTTTTGCAATCTCATCAATCTACACCGGTATCCATCACCAATCTAAACGGTAGAAATGCCCATTTCCTAGTATTAGTATTGATAAGTTTATGACGAGATAAAGCTTATGTTTATCAGAGCTAAGAAAAAGTATCTATATATAAAAGTATATAAATATGAAGTATCTTTATAACATGCTTCCAGGAGGCTAAAATAACTATTTATTATAATTCTAGTACATTGTAAACTAAAATAGTATTCCGGTTTAATTTAAAATTGGAACAGTGTTCGTATGAAAATTATCTGTCAAGTAAGTTAATTGGAACTGAAACAGAACCTGTGAAAGCGGTTCCAACTGTTATATGTTTTATTAAAATAAATAAATAATATGACTGGGCTACGACAACGTCGCAATGTCACCTTGCGTCACAAAATAGTCCACAGCAGACGTGGAAACAATTTTTTTTCGTCGCCGAGAGCCTTACAAAGCAATTTGCCTGAGTAAACAATCTGTATTCTGAGCGGCAACGAACATCTTGTCTCTCGTTTCATATAGAGATGGGACAGCGCAGATTCAAATTCCATCGATAATTTCTATTTTGTTTTCAATGTTATCAAGATGTCAAACGTTAAACAACAATCCAAAAATGAAATAAATGAGACTTTAAGTTATATCGGGTTCATCATCATCATCGACATTTTAACGTTGACACTGCTAGAGCGTTAGCAGACCAAACGCGCTGACCACTGAGCCATCGAGTTCAAATTGCTAGTTCGGTTACGGTCTGTGCAAATGTAGATTTTTTTTTTCTCTTAGTGTAGGATCTGGAGGATTGTAACTTAAGATTTGCATTATTTTGGTCTATTGATGAGCTCCGTAGCTAAGTGGCTATGGAGCACCTCGGTTTCAATATGTCGCCATCTTTGAGGTCCCTGGTTCGATTCCCGGTCAGGTCAATGTAAAAAATGGGCTTTTCTATATAGTCTCGGGTCTGTGTGTTGTATTACCTTCGTCTTCTCAGATTGTGGAGTCATAATACGAGGGCTTTAGCTACTCGTCTTGGAATCTGAGCAATATATGTGATTTCTAATATTTACATTATACATTATATTTTATTGTAAATTTAATCTCATATTTGATTTCATTGTAATTTCATTAATTTAACATTTAAGGACAGACCAAACCCAACTCCTATAGTATTTATATTACGAGTGCGCTGCGGTACGGATCAACATCATTGTCTGGTAATTTCTATATTGAATTAAGATTCTTCAGCAATCTTATACACTGATTAACAAAGTCCTTTATCCAGAAGACTTTCGGAATAGTATATTATTGTAGAATTGAATCTTACTTCAGAAACTGTACAAAGAATACAGCATTGAATAATTTCATCTCACTTGATATCAGAATTTGAAAATTTGTAAACTCATTTACTTGAAAATTATTGAAGGAATATTATACAAACTGATTATGAATCCATAGTCTTTACATGCGAGACAGAACGAACAGACATACCTAAAAATTATAATTTTCTTAAGAAAGTCTTTTTTGGACCAGGAATATTGTCCCAAACTCATCTAACGATGAATCGTAAAAAACCATCATCAGATTACCTCCATTCCAAACTAATATTGTATTACCGGGATTTCGCAATTTAATTTAGCTTGTAAGATTTTACTGACACAATAGGAAAGTTATAAGCTTGCATAAAAGAGTCTTATTATATTAAATGCTTCTATTTAATATCTAATATATTTGATAGTACTTCAAGAGAAATATGAATTGCATAGTAATAATTTTTAAAATATTCGTAAGAGTATAATAAATCATTTCACTGTGCACAGAATAGGTATTTCACACACGTGTCTCCTCTCTTTAGCTACCATCTCCAGATCTACATGGGCAGCTACTATATACGACTTTTATAACTCAAACAATAAAGTCTAAATTCCAACAAACATTATCAAATTTTACTTCAGGACCGTCGCGTCCTCTACTAAGTAAATACCATGAATTTAAAAACGCATACGAAATTTTCTTTTATTCATGAACTAACATGTAGAAGTAATATTATTCCATGTTATATTATTCTAAGTGCCTTTTAGGTGCATATATTTAAACATATTTATTGTATCATTTGTTTTCATAAACAATTGTTTCAATAAATTTCATAAAAACTCATCACCATCAAACAAATCGAGATGGCTGTATTAAGCCCATGGATAAGGTTATGATGTCAGAGGTCACGGTGATTAACTTGTGTGATATTCTGGCGACAATAATGTCTCAGTTACACTGTTCGATGATATCCACGTGCGTCGTGCGGGCAATCTCTATCGCTCGCTTTCATTGGCCGATCATTGTTATTGACCAACTGGTTTTCTTTCGCTTAAAATAAAGCCCAAATTGCCCGGGTATGTGAAATAATATTTATAATCCGCATCGCAGACCGTATGCGCTCATAGCTATTATTATCACATTGCCTTTGTTTTTTATATTGCATTTTCGCTACACCTATTTCTTTTATTTGTGAACTGTGTAAAGGTCTGTGTAGGGAATTAGAAAAAAAATATAGATTTTTTTCTAATTCCCTACAAAATCCATGGGTAAATTCAAAAATTTTAAATAACAATGATCAGTTACATAAGAACGCGGCCAAGTTAAACTAGTACCACACAAAACGGATAATAGAAAGAATTCCAATTCCATTTGCAAGGATTTTCATTACTTTTATTGCTTTGACATATGAGCATTTCAATGTTTGAAACGTTGAAATATTCATATATCACAGCGTTTTAAAATGTTTTTCAACTAATCTGCAGATTAAAACTAAAGTACGTAAGCGAAAATACCAAAAGTCCTTTTGCTATATCAAAAAATGATAAAAGCTGTTCATTTCGACGATGATGCGAAGTTTTATATAAAAATACGAATATACACAGATAACTCTTTTCATCGTGAATGGAAGCGGTGGTTTTATTAAAAAAACAAGAGATCCGATGAAATTTCTAACATCGGTGAGAGCTGCTCTGTGGCGCAATAGTGGGATATATATAAGGGTGGTTTATATGATGTTTGAACAATAAAGAACATTTATTCTAGAAACATTCATAAAATACATCCAATAAAGAATATGAAGAAATTGCAAGTATCAATTTCAATTTCCCATGCAAACTCTTCGTACCCGTCAGACAAAAGTTAATTTTTACAACTTTGACATATTATTTAATTCTGAGGCAGTACGAAGTTCGCTAGGTCAATTACTTAATTAAGAATATATGAAATAACTTATATTATCTATGTAACAAATATGGCAGTTTATTGGGCAAGTCAAACGTAGTCTAAGCTTTTACACCATCGTATTTATATTAAGTAGTTTTGAAGAGGATGTGTGTAAATTAAGTGCCTACTGGCAGAGATCAGCAGCGAGAGGTGACTCCAGGATCTTATTATCTTTGGTTTAAGATCTAACACAAGTGTAAAGAATGAAGTATATCATCGGCAGCATATTAATGTCCGTTGCATGGGAAGCATCTTGAAAAGCACGGAGGAACTCCAGATAATAAATTGTCGATGACCGACTTTTGCAACGGTTGATTAACCTCTTTATCGTATACAGAACTTCTTCATATACATAAACAGAATCTCGCAGATTTAATGTTTTCTTACGAATATGACTTAGAGGTCTCATACAGGTTGCGTTTTTCTTCGTCGGCGCCTATTCGTCGTATTCCTTCTTCAAAGTGGCAGTAGCTATATACCTGTTCATTTTAATGTGTTAGTCTTAGGTGTCATCCTAATTGTACAGAAAAACTATATCATTTCGTTTTAAAATCCACTTAATATCTTATGAAAATTCGAATAAGTTATGATTGCAGGATAAAAATACATTTTAGCATATAATCAATTTACATCTCTTAAAAGAGCTACTAAGTAAATTATTTAGATAATAGTATTATCGTGGGTATTCTGCAAGTATTTGTACGGAAAAAACATCTATCCTTAAACTGACATCGTTTGCATTCATCCAATGCTCGAGACCTCATATATTTTAAAGGCTCCAAGACAGTTTGTCGTCATGTAACCTCTCCAGATCGGAGCACCCTCAGACAGGACGTATTAAAATTTCCAGAGTTTAACTTTAGGGTGCGGACGATGCGTTCCGGCATGCACGAACGTACCTAAGTAACTACTATATAAATGTTACACCGAATTTCTCTATAGGCTTTAACAAACCCGCCGAAATAATCTCTAACGTCATAACAATAAGATCCGTTTTCACTCCGTTCCACGCCCCCACTAATCGGTAGGAAGTTGTTGAAATATTAATGGGCACGTTATGCTCAATTTCCTGGCTTTCACCGAATAGCTATCGGTAGATACCTTCGGGCTTAAATTGTTAATCGACAGTGCTGAAATTAGTACTTAATTATTTGCTTAATAAAGTAGGTACATATAATACTGTTTTAACTAAGGAAATTTAGACCATCCTATTTTTTAATGTGTGATTTTCATTAATTTTAATCTATACTAATATTATAAAACTGAAGAGTTTGTTTGTTTGTTTGAAACGCGCTAATCTCAGGAACTACTGGTTCGAATTGAAAAATGTCTTGAATAGACCATTTATCGAGGAAGGTTTTAGGCTATATAACATCACGCTGCAACTATTAGGAGCGAAGAAATAATAGAAAACGCGGACGAAGTCGCTGGCGGCCACTAGTTTATTTATAAAAGTTTTATCATACCAAAAAAAATGTTACAGTTTGTTCAAAAACAACTGCTTTACTTTATTTAAAGTTTTATTTTAAAACTCTTGAAATAAATTTCAGCTATGTGTTAATTTTAATTTCGATTAATAGTCGATTAAGCTACTAAATTTTTTACCAACTTCAAAAAAAGGAGGTTCTTACTTAGTTCGGATTTTGATCCGGTTTTCAGAAAACTATTTTTAATGTTACCTATTCTATAATCTCACTAAAAAGAATGACATTAAAATTAAGAAAAACTAAGAACCAATTTCAATCTTAAATAAAGTGAAAAAAATTACTTAACTCAAAAGCGACTTATTCAAGAAAATGTTATTAAAATCGGGCGCCTATCGTTTAAATATTAACCTACAGAGAACCTCCGCCCGAGTTTAATAGTATTATTTTTCACTTTTTTTGAGTTTGAAGTCCGTTCTATTTTTTTTGGAAGGCACGTTGGTCATAGCTGAATCTGTGTGAGATAGATAGGAAATTAACTTTAACAGTCACCGATCAGCACTCAACCCACAGGGTGAGTTATTTCCTGTTCTCCCTATTTAATTCAATCCATATTGCCTTCTCTTTGTCATGTCCTTTCAATGGGGACATGAATGGGCTAATGATTATAAAACACTACTGAAATGTTAATAATACAGTTGCTTTATTTGGAGTTTACCGAGTTTTAGGCACCATAAAGTAGGCATTTAGCAAAAAATACTCTGATAGTAAAAGGAATAGTGAACCATATCTATAGTCGTCACATCATTTTATTTATAAAAAAAATATTATTTTAATTCTACCTACTGCATTGAGAACATAAGAAAACAAATTCTGTGTGAAAATAACAGTAAGAAAAACCACTTTTTAAATTTCCTTACTGATTTTGATTTATCTTCCGCTTTGTAACAAAAAACGAATTAAAATCCAATCTGTATCATTCAGTTGTTCAGGTATAGATATACAGACAAAGCTTTTATTATAATTACAGACTTTATTTATAATTTGCAAAGAATACCAGCTTTCATTACTATACTATGAATGAATATTAATATATATATGTGTATACGTACTTCATTATGAAGAAAATACGAATTATTTCTCATCGCTATTCAATTAAAAAGTTCATAGCTCTGAAGCTCTGCAAACTTTTAATTAAAAATAACACTAATACCCTTAGCTCGGTTTGATATTCTAGGAGAATAACTAGTATTTAGTCCATCATATAATATACTAGCTTAACGCCAGCGGCTTCGCTCGCGTGGGCTTGCATTATACATAAAAACCTTCCTTTTAAATCATCCTATCTATGAAATAAAACCGCATCAAAATCCGTGGCGTAGTTTTAAAGATTTAAGCATACGTAGGGACATGGGGAAAGAAAAAGCGACTTTGTTTTATACTACATATGTAGTGATATTTCCTACTAGCTGGTTTCCTGTGAAAAGTCACAGGAATAGTTCCTAGTTCTTAGCGGGCAAAGACCCGCGTAAATTAGTTAGGAATTTTCAGAATCGGTCCAGTGGTTTCGGAGCCTATCAATACATACAAACAATCAATTATTTCCTCTCTAAAATAATAGTACCTATAGATTGAAATGAACAAGTCTTTTTCTATTTTTATTTTGTAATTAAAGAAGCAATTGCTATTATGATTTTATTTATTATATCAGCATGTATAGCACGTTTCATAATTGTTGTTTTATTATTTACCATTGAAGCAACTGACATGAAAAATAAAATAACAAAACATTTGTTTTAAGGAGATCTCAAGTAAAAATAGCTAAGTTAATCTTTCACTTTTTATTAAGCAAAAATAAAAGCGTAGAGAAAATAGTCCGACTATTAAATAACAAATTTAAATCCATATTTTTTAACTAGTTAAAATACTACTGCATAAAACAAAAATGTTACCAGGTCAACAAGCTACGGGTTTTAGTGAGAGTGTTCGTCGGGCATTCGCTAAAATTACATTTGTAAAATATCCAACGTTTCGACACAGTGTTGATAATTCCAATTTTTAAGCCTCGCACAGACTGATCTAACTGATCTATCGCATCGTATTCATAGGATTACTTCCCAAAAACCTGGTCGAATTCCACGTTAATATCGTAAGAAAAATTTGACAACTGAACTTAGTACAGGTTCAGTTGTCAAATTTTTATATGTATATCCGCAATGTGGTGATCGTAAGACTCGATTTTAAAGTGACCACGACCACTCTAACAAGAGTGCATGACTAAGAAGAAGAATATTTAGTTTCAGTGTCTTACAGAATAATATAGAGACAGAATAAAATACTTTAAATTCAGAAATTCAAAGTTTATTACATCATCAGCTTCGAGTGACAATAATGAAAAAGTATTTTATCAAGCAAATAAGGCTCAATTTTTGTTTTTAAATACAAAATGACTTAAAACCTATGTTAGTAAGTACAAGTTTAATTATTATTATTCGAAACAATATGTTGGAGCTGTCCAGTATGTTTGTCAACAAGGATGCTTTTCTTTTTGGCAAAGAATCATGGCAAAGAAATCATCCGTTCGCGCATCAGCGAAGATGCCTGGGGCATTACAGGAATACGGCAACCCTGAATGAGTTTTATGATGCCTATATTGCAGTCCGGCTTTACAATACCTACGTATCAGTTTGTGTAAGGCTTTAGTTCAATTTTTGCGCGTCGGTGCGCATCGTTAATTGTTTTCAGTCGATCCCATTCGCTCTTCACTTCGCTTTACAATTTCGAAGTGTCATTTGATTCGTGATGGATTTCCAACTTTTTAGCTATTTCACGCCTGTGCGGATTTCAAAATGGGTTTATGTTTTGTTTCAAAGGTAAATTAAAAAAAAAATAGTTTTTTTTTTAAATATAAAATAAAGAAACCTTGGAAATGCTAAAATCCGAAGCTATATTGTAAAAATAGCTATTTCAAACAACTTAATTATTAAATAAGTAGGTTTAGAATGTTATATTATAAAGTATATAAAGCAAACTTAACAATAAGTATTTGTAAATATTCAAATCATTTATTTTCAATAATATTTGATGTGCATAATTATTTCAACTGAATTCAAAAAGGGAGAAGGTTTTATACTCGACTGCAGTATCGACCAAACGGTCTGATAGTAAAGAATTTTGCTCCAAATCCACAAAAAAGAGGCACGGAATGGAGGTGGGCTCACAGAAACAGTATACAACATAACAGTACAGTACAGTATTTGGACTGTTACCGCGCATCTTACCATAAATATTTGTTGAAGGCGATTTTAGTTTTTTTGCACCTGGGCGAATGATCACTAAACCTACTTAAAGTGTGTTAAGCACAGTCGCCTAATAAGGCTGTCTTTTTTATGCACTCGAGCGGCAAATTTAGGTTTGAATAACATGCTTCTATCCTTACTAATCAGTCACTGCAATTGAGACGTATTCTCAATGGTTTTTAGCACTAAACGAGTCAATAACAGTACACCTTATTAGGTAACAGTACCTTTTATTTTCAGGTCAACAGGATAGTTCTATATATAATTTTTCTAAATAAACAGTTTCCTTCCAACGTTGCATATGGAAATCAACAACTTGTCGTCTATAAATTTTTTCGTACTCCGTACTAATATCATAAAGAGAAAATATATGAGCGTTTGTTTGTTTACCAATCGAAATCGAATTGGCTCCGATATAACTAGGCCGATTTTAAACACTTTTTCACCTACGGGAAACAACATCATACGTGGGTGACAATCAGGAGATGCCGTGAGAAAACAACTAGTGAATTAAAATAACTTCATTGTATACTGTTAATTTTCAACATTAAAAATAATTCCTATCTTTCCGTCACATATATAAAGCTTTGCATAAAAACCCAATTTTAGCTGTTAAGGCGTGCCCAACCCTGATTTAAGTGGCCATTTTGTATTTACGGCTTTTGTCACGCTTTCGTTGCATAAATTGAGACGTTTTGCCACGTTTCACCAATTTAAATTAAAACCATAGTTTTATTAACACATTTCGGTAACGTGCACCCTAATTTATGAACAATAAGGGTTATAAATTTTAATGTAGCGTGGACGGTGCTAAATTTAATAGCCATCGGTATTTTGTAATTATTATTCGTGCTGAGAGGTATATTTTTTCATTATATTTGTTAAATCTAGTGTTAACTTAAAAAGGATGTTAGAGTCTTTAGTTTTTAAAACAATATTATAAATAAATATAAGACAACATCACATACATTGCTCAGATTCCAAGATGAGAAACTGAAGTATTATAGAGTATCTGAGACAACGAAGGTACCACAACACTCAGACTTATGATAAAGAGCTGGTAAGTTTCTTTCGCTTGTCCGTCTTGTTAGCTAAAAGACGTCCTGCACAAGTGGTAGGGGAAAAAAACTTTTTTCAGACGATTCAAAAGTGCTTGTAATAGCCTACTTGAATAAAGATATTTTCATTTCATCTCGTCTCGTCTCGTCTCGTCTCGTCTCGTCTCGTCTCATCTCATCTCATCTCATTTCATTTCAGACCCGAAACAATATATAAATGTCCATTGTCTACATTGAGTCGAACCCGGGACCGAAGAGACGATGACACCTTGAAACTGGCGTGCGAACCATTCGGCTAGGGAGGTCGTCGATTATTTGAAATATATTTTCAGATTGAAAATTTGAAAATAAAAACATTGTAATAAGATATATCATGCAGTTTCATTGTTTTTCCTGCTCTTATTCACGTATTTTTAATGTCAATCAGAATTGATTTATTAGAGTACAACCCCAGTTTTATATTTGAACAATATAACTCTTGTTGAAGGTCCAATAAAGATTGTTTCTTCACTCTTAGAATAGCGAACTGAAATATTCATTCCTATGAAGCTCAGTCTAATACTTAGAAACAACTTTTTTCATCTAAAACTTCAAGATTCATAATTATTATAATAAAATTAACTTTCATTGTTACTCGTGAGACTCCGGGGTGGTCCTGAAATTTTGTTACAAGCTGCTAATTCTGCCAGCACAAATTTGAACTTTAAATCAGTATCCAACGAGTCGAGTTTTTGACTTAAGTTTAAAATTAAACTACGCCTGGAAAAACTCCGAGTCACTGACATTCATTAGATTTAAGACAGTAGCAGTTATAATTTTCTTTTATGTACTTTGTATTCGTCCAGTTAGATTCAATAATTTTACCTCTTTTTTTTTAAATAAGTATAGACTATCATTATATTCGATTTCTAGCGCAGGTGAAAAAACTAACAATAACACATATATTTTTGAATGTCTAAAGAGAACGATACATATCTTTATCCAAGTTATAATACTATCCATTTTCATCAATTGTGGACCAATTTTGAAAATTCTCTTTTTCATTCAACAGCTTGATGGATTTATGTGGTGATGTTAAAAATTTCACGAAATTGAATAAGTAGTTTTCCTTTTATAATAAAAACATACGCTTTCCAACAGATATCATCTAAGTATTAAGATGATATATGTCGCATCATCATTACGAAGATCCTTTGATTTAGTTTCTTTTATTTTAATTGCTTGTTACTCCATTACTTAATTACTCGATTGTAAAGAGAGCGTGATCATCGATACTTTTAATTTTATTAGAATGGTGACACTGACTTTGACAGATCGTTTATAAAAACCAGTTGCCGCCATTTTGGCACACATTCTGTTTCCGATCGCCGAGGAGTAAAGACATCCGACAAGATCACGCTCATCTCGTTATATTTTCGTACGAAAAGTGATAAAATGGAATAAATCCACGTTGGTATACACGCCTGCAGTATTATTTTAAAGATAGTCCTCTGATATGGACGATCTATTTGGGCTTCGTAATAGCCTGTTCTGACTACCCGCCGTTATATATTATGACATGGCCCGTTTAACTACAAAACAAAACATTGCGTATTTAAAATCCATTCAAAATCTGAAAGGAAGATTTTCATTGCACAATGAGTATATATACTTTACTCTTTGATGATTTTTTTTATGAAAGTCATAGACAGTAAGTATCAATGAATAAAGTATATAGATGTTCATAAATTTCTTCTTGAATTGTGAACCAATTTCTATCGAACTAGCTGATTCCACACGACTTCGCCTACGTAAATTATAGCCGATATCCATCGCTTATTATGTAGCTTCCTGTAGATGAAAGACTTTTATAAATCGACCAATATCCAATGCAAAAAAACAAGCAATTAAATCTTATCACTTCAAAATATATACAGATATTATTTGAAGATTATTGGAAAAAAATATGTCGAACAAAGAAACAAAATCTCCTAGACTCCGCTAAGTAACAGATTGCCGTATTACACTCGGTGGAGTAAAGAGTCTCATTGGCGACGAAAAGCTTGTGGAGTTCATGCTACACAGCTTGTACCTTTTACCGTAATGTTGCCTACCTGTCGGTATTTTATAGGGTCTACTACGGAGAGTGTGTCAAGGAATTGCAGGAGCTCATTCCGCCTTCACCGTTTTGCCATCGACAATCTAGACGCATGGTGGGATACCATGCCCATTTGGTGCATTACTCTTCTTCTTTTTTACTGCTTACTGCCAAAAAGTGGTACTCCTTGCCGGCGTCGCTGCCTATCATTTAATTATTTACCTACAGAAAACCTCCCCCCGACTTCAATAACATTTTCTTGAATAAATCGCTTTTGAGATAAGTATTTATTACTTATTTTTAAAGTTTTCAATCGATTCTACTGTTTATAAAAAGTTTTTTATCATTTCAACTCATTCATCACATTAAAATAATATTACTTTTATATAAAATAGAATCGACATTGTTCTCAAAGATTTCTACTTAGGGCCGATTTAATTTTGAATCTCTTAATAACTTTACTAACGCTTCAAAAGATAATTCAAAACAATGTTTACCTTTTACAATCGCAACAGCTTGAATACTAATTTGATTAAGGACGTTAAAATCATCTTTTGATACAAATAAAACTTTAATTATACTATGATTGACTTACACAAATTTCCTTTTGACTAATCCTTAAAATAATAAGGAGACATATAAAATTAATGCCTTCAGCGTTGATTCCGCCTTTATTAGTGTATAATATATCTGTAAGAAGATTCTAAGTGTAAGAAAGTAAAGCCTTTTGAAGTGTGGGTGTACCAAGGAATGCTTATGATTTCGTGAACAGCTAAAGCGCTAAATGAAGAAGTACTGCGTCGAATGGGTAAATAATTCTAACAGCGATGAAGAGAAGGAATTTAGAATATCTGGGTTGCATCACCAGAAACCAAAAGTACGAGTTGTTTCAGTTAATTATCCGAGGAAATATTCAGGGTAAACGATATGTAAAGAAAATAGTGTTATGGCTCAAGAATTTGCATTATTGGTTCGGATATATCACTGGATCAATGTTGAGCATTGATGTGTATATCATAATTAAATAAATAATTTATGCCAAATTCCACTTTTGATACAGAAATGCTTCTAAATTGCAACGATAACTACCACGCTGCATTAGTGGTTGGTACTCGCAAAAAATGAAAGTATAAAATAGATAAAAGAAACGATCAGGCTATCAAATTCATACAAACATACCCAATATTAGGCATTTGCCGTTCATTGTTTACCACAGTCTTAATTCTTCATCAGCTTTAATGAAGAATGAAGACTGCGTATTAAAGTTCGGTAATGAAACAAAGAAAACAAAAAAACCCTTGGTATTATATAACTAACATATCTGTCTATGACATAAGTAGATTTACATTTTATTATGACAATTCATTCCATTATTTTAAAACTATATATATACGATTATTTTCCAAAGTTCTACATTTTCATTTCATTTTATTTAGTTATTAACAAAATTGTTTTTTTTTTGGAAAATAAACTTATATATATTTTTAAAACAATGGAATGAATTGTCATAATAAAATGTAAATCTACTTATGTCATAGACAATATCTAAAATATTTTTAATCGATAACTCGGTAATTTGTAAGATTATTGTAAACTAGCTTTTGCCCGCGACTTCATCCGCGTGGTAAAGAAACTTTCGCTTGACACACTTTTTGTTTCACCAGCACCAATTTCAGTAGTCAGAACTTTCAAGTTGGTGACTTTGCTAACGAATTTGTTTGTCACCCTTTGTCGGCTCATCTCTTATTAACAAAAGCTTAATCGTTGGAATGGGACTGCCCGTTAATCTGTGTAAAAGGTATATTTAACGTGGGATATAAATTTACGCTTTTGTCTAATCCAGCTCGTAAACAGACTAATCGGTTAATTCTGAGAGTTGTTTACTAACGTTCAAAAGGACGTCATTATTGTTCATTATCTTTATTTATTTGTATAATTAATAATTTTCTTAACATTACCAAGATTCTAAGGCTCAATGGTGCGATGGTTAGCGAGTTCGGTCTGCGTTGTGGAAGTTGAGCAACTTTCGCAAGCATGGCTGACTAAAAATGTAATCAGTAGGTAAAATATATATATATTTTAATTTACTTGAAAAAAGTTTTAATGGGATTAAACGCAGTTCATGAAAGGTCACTGAATAAATTTTAGCGAACAAAAAAAAAACGTTTAACATCGTTAAATTACATAAAATGTTTAATTAGCCGGCGAAGATAAACGACTATCAACTGTGGGTTTTTAAAAACATTATCATACTTAACCGGGAAGGGTTAATTGTGTGAATATTTTAGGGGTATTGGATTAACATAATTGGTTCTGCGATGATTCTTCAACGATCCGCTTTTGGATGTTGTTTTTTCCATGTCCACTTTTGATTATTTAGATCCCGATTGCTATAAAACTTAAGAAATCTATTAGTATCAATTCATTTTGTATTATCTGTTAGTATACCTAACCTAATATATTTGCTATTTAATGTATATCACCTTTTATATTTCACGTTTATTCTGATAACAAATGTGCTTTATAGTTATTTACTTTATCTTTATGTGTTGTAGAAAATGATGAGGTTGAGCTCATCTACTCTGGCTTATGGGGTATTTTACACAACATGCATATTAGATTGCATTTCTTCTTATTTGGTGAAATTATATATTAATTTGAAGAATATTTGTTAGTTTTTTTATTTGTTTTATTACTAATAAAATAATTATACCAATATTATTTTTGTTTTGTAAATGTTATTATCATAAACTAGTTGTTTTTCTGAGATTTCTGCGTAAACTATAGCTTATAGAACCCACATATTACCGTCAAGTAGGTAAAGTATTTTTACGAGAAACTTTACCTCTCCATAATATTTTTCCTAGCAATTCGGCCATTCTAAGACAGGACGGTAAGCGAGAGGAATCCTTTCTTAAAATATATACTGATCCCTAAAAAAGAAAACCCCCTATTTAAATATCACGACATTTTTATTACTCCACACAATCGTCCGCAAGAGTCCTGAGGTAGAAAAGAATGTGTGACGCGCCGACGGAAAAATTGCTTTAATTTTATGGGTTTTGGTCAAGGATCCCATAATATATTCAGCGGGTTTAAGCGGGGCCTCTTTGGAATACTTCCAACTGCGGATTGAACTTAAGCCAAATAACAAATATTTGAAAACTTCACCTGTGGAAACTTGTAATGAAAATCTGAGAAGTTTCTAGTTCCAGCGTTTTGTAATCATTTAACTGTATTTTTTTTCTATGGCAGTTTTTATACATTATCTGTATATCTAATATCCGGAGCACATTGATTTCCAACATGCACATTTGCAGAGTTCTGCAATTTTAACAAGTTAGATAGTCATGTTAAAATTGAATTATTCCTTTAGCACTTGATACTTAGATTTTTGCCGGTTATTCTTGTCTTAATAAAGGTTAAATATCCTTGGGTAATTTAATAGACATTTCAAACAACAGGAAACATTTCATGTAACAATCTTGCAACGATAAATGTTGCCTTGCACCGTCGAAAAGTTTTTAGACCTTACGTAGAATCATGCTTCATTTACATACATTACATCTACAAGCCTTAACTTTACAATAACCTACATCTTAGTGATAACATGTGGCTTGATTGATTTGCCACTGTCATTGAGGCAAAAGGTTACTATTTATGAATACCTTTCTGTTGACTTCTTTTAAACGGCCAAGAAACTGAGATTCTTGAAATATTAAATAATTCTAGTAAAAGCTGGAATCTGAAAGAGTGTAACACCATTTTCTTTAAGCTAGAAAATAGCATGTTTTAACAAGGAGACGCCTAATATTACGAATCGCCTATGTAGATTAGTTTAATTCCAAATAAATATTTACTAATAAATAATTCCAAATAAATATATCCAAACGCCTACCTATAGGCACCGCAAAACGAATATCATATCTTTAGATATTACTTAACGTTGTTAGGTGATTCCTAGTAACGGAAAATTATTTTTATAGGTAGATTAGGCAATTTATAAATGACAGATTTGTAGGTGACAGATTTGGGCGACTCCTAAGTTTAGTGAAAACGAGCAAAAGTTTCTTAACTAATAATTATGTCATTAATTCAATATTTTTTTCCCATTCTGTTGCCTCATTCATTTGGTCATGCTCGAGAGTGTATGGTAACGACGTATAAATCATGCTTATTTTTGTACGCGTTTCCATTTATAATTTGGTTAGAATTAATGATTGAAAAATATCAGTTTTACCTACGCATTTATGAACATTATTATGCGTGCCATAATCAGTAATTTAGCAAAGGCCATAACATTGCGCTAAAGGCCACTTTCATTTGCATATTGTGGTTCCACCAGTAGCCCCGTTGGCCCATAATCATTACACGCCAAGCAATATTAACCCCTAAGGTGCTCTAGTTGAGAACAGACCACGGAAAACTCGCTTTTCGAACATTATATTGAAATATACTGATTATCGCGAGCATAGACACTGGACGTTTTTCACACTTGAAACATCTATTTAAAGGTTATTCTGCAGGAAAGCAGTAATATATTATATATATTTATAATATTATATAATTTGTTTAATTTATAGGATTTCTTAGAAATAAAACTCAATTGCGTTGCTCTGAAAGAGAATTGTTTATTGAGAAACAAACATTTACAACATTTTAATAAATCTTATATCTATAAATCTTACCTGAAAGAGAAACAACATTTAATGCTATTATTTGACTAGTCCCTATTATATTAGCTTAATTAACTTAATAATAATAAACTGAAAATTATCATTTCAAAATGTAACCATATTTCTCAGAGAGTAAATAAATACCAAAAAGTAAATCACTAAACATCAGTGTAACACGCGCGGTAGTTTGAATAAAGTACTCTTTATTTACATATATATATATATATATAAAATGGCTATCGTGGTCGAATGGCTCACATGCTGTTTTAAAGTCTTACGGTCAGTTGCACAAACGTCCATTAAGGTTTAATGACGCTTTTAAGCTCTAATGAATGTCAAATTTGTATGGGTAATGTCACTTTAAAATAATGAAAATTAATGTACGTTTGTGCAACTGGCTGTTAGTCTTTAAAGTCTTAGGCTACTTGCTTTAAGAGTAATTAAGTAATAATTAATTAAATGAATGAATGATTATATACTTTAATACTATTATATACTTTATAAACGGGGTTCTTCTTCGTCTTCTTCTTATTTTTAATCATTGGCGTTTCCCTTTTGGATTTCGCCAAAATCCAGTGTTTTGCTCAGATAGACGGGGTTCCGTCTTTATCAGAATCAGCCATAGTGTAAATGTGGGTTAGGCAGGTAGAAGTAGAATAATGAGTCAATCGCAATATGATGTATTCCAACAAAATATCTTCTTATCATAATTTGATGAAAATTAATACACTGGTAGATAGCTTTGGGTTAATTAAATCAATTTGAATTATTACAATCACTATTAGTTTTCAGATTACGAGGAACAAAAGCGATTTGTTCGGTTCGAGGCTCGATTCACCGTTACGTCAGAAAAACAACTGACGTTCAACATCGTGGTGAAGACCATCGACACGAATACTTCACCAGACTGACAGATATGTCAAATCTCGTTCCATCGCAATCGTAATTTAAAGAATGGCGCTGGCAACGCGCCGGCAATTATAAAACTAAATACATAAACAAAAAAGGTGGCATTATTGCAAATGCATCACCAGGAAACCCTAGGCTAAAGGAAACAATACCAATTGAGGAATTTAACTACAAGTTAGTGTATTAGGAGAGAACAAACACATGAACAGAACAAAAGAACATTAACAAAAGTAAATAAATAATGTAAAATAAACTAGAAAGATGAATTGAGACAAAACTTGCCCTACTCACGTATTTACTGGGCTCTCATATCATCGTGGAATACTTACGCAATTTTATTATCCCGGACACTGTTTACTGATGCTAATATAGTCCTTTGATGTTGCTCGTGTCAGAATTAAACAATGGTTCAAGGTGGGCGGTGTGGTTATGAATTTTTGATGGCGTGCCTTTGGTGCGAGGGTCGGGTCAAAATGATAGATTAAACCATTTTATGACTTGTCAGCTTATTACTGTTATAGGGGAATAGATATTACTCAATTATCTTTCATGAATATTTTAGGCTAGTTGACCTGTTAATGATGATAGTAATTTGATGCTTAATACGAATTACTATTTGGTATTTTGGCATTATAAAATAACGATTATACACGAAATTAAATAAATATAGCATTTTAAATTAAAAATCCATCATTTTAAAAACTACAAATGTAACACAGTTTACAATATCAATGTCATATGACTTTTGCCCAAGAAGGTGGAATAGATGTCTATTCTCCCAGTCACTTGGTTTTTGAAGCATACATTTTGATAAAGTGGCTTTTAAATTGGGATAATGCTACCTGTGGAATGTATTCTGTGGAAGGGATCCTTATGGAATGAAAGCGTATGTTCAACAGCGTTCAAAATTAAAATTCGTCCAGTATAGCTGAAATACAAATGGCTGGGGTCTTAACGAAATTTGGTCAAATTAGAGGCGACTGTAATAACACCCATCAGAGCCGCCCGCGGCGTATCAGTCGCGGTTGCGGTGTAATCGCAGAAACATAACATTATTATAATGTTGAAATTTGAAACAAACTACTGTTTTTGTAATGCTATGTTTGGTCCAGGTAATGTTCTACATCTGGGGTATGGAACACGTCAGAATTTTTAGGATCTACCTCCTTGTTCTTTTTTATCGTGTTGTGAAAAATAAATAAATTCCTTATTCGGATAAATAGGAAATAAATAATAGTATTTTAATACTCTAAGCCACTGCAATTTGTTTATATGCTTGCTGTACCAAAATACAATATTCCAACCAACCGACAACCTAAATCTAAAAAAATATCTGACATAAGGCATTTCAGGAGAAGCTTTATAGATATACAGCGTGTTTGGTAATACCTGTATAATCCCGAATATGGCACATACGGTATGATGAATAGAACCCAGAAAAATGATCACTAAGTCTGAAACCCGGCACATGACTTAGATATTTAGCTTTTTTTTTTCGAAGTAAAACTGTACGCTGACAACCCTAAAAACAGCTGTTGTTCTAGGAAACGAGAGAGAGTGAGAGTTAATGAGAGAGAGAGAGCGAGTACGCCGGGACGGCACGTATAAGCTTTCAGGGTTGTAGCATACTAATTGAAAACAAATTGTTCAAATATTTGTATGAAGATCTCAATTTACGTGAAATTGTTTTTTGACATATTAATTGTGTTCTTTGTGCTAGGTTGTATGGCCATGTTTTGGGATTATACATGTATTACCAAACATCCTGTAGATTCTAGATTCATAGGTGTAGTTCCTAATAATATTTTAATGCACCTTTGTACAGGGAGAGTTAACCTGGGATAAGAAACTGTGTACCTTTAATTGAGAAAAAATAGGTTGTATGGTTGAATTTGGGGATGAAAATTTGCATAGAAATTTTTCATTGTCAAAGGTATATATGATAATTAAAATGAGAAGAAAGTACGTACATATGTATGTGAAAAAAAGAAAAATGATATGAGCAAGGAAAAAGACGAACGGAGGACTAAAGACTAAAGACGTACGGAGGAAGCTTAGTAGTGTCGGTAAAGTTTTTTATAAAGAAAATATAAGTAATTTCAAGCCACGATCGCTTTTATTTTTTCGGAAGTTTCGATACATAAAGGAAAAGACAAATAACTCTTTTTGCATTTTGTATGGGCCTATTTAATAGAAATGTATGTGAGTGAGGACCATGCCGTGGCATATGGTTTTCTCTGCTTAAATCGTAAGGTATACGGCGTGAAGATATAAATAGATAGATTTTTTTGATGATTACTTGAAATTTCATCTTAAAATACATACCTACATGGCCAGCGAATGCGAGACTCTTCAAGCGCTACAATTTACAATGAATGATGAGCCGGCGAGCGTGCGGCTAGCGGACCGCGGACGAATGCAAATCTGTTGTGGTTTACTGTAAAAGCTATTTACTATAGACCACAGTAGTTTGTATTTATATTATTTTCAAAACATTATTTTCAAATCACAATACTGAATTAAAGTTTTGTCAAAAATAACTAAACCATGTGGGCAAAATCGAGGGCAAGAGCTAGTATTAATGATCTTTAGATTGTGTTTTCAACTCGCACTTGTGAACATCAAAATTTATTCCTAATTGTTTATTTTTTTTTTGTAATTAAACAGATAAAATTTGTTCACAAAGATGTTCCTGAAAATTGTTGGAGGCGCTTCAAATTTATACACAATAGTTGCTTTGTTTATAAGGTATTAGACATAATATTTTCAAATTATTTCATTTTAATATGAAGTAATAAGCTGACAAGTTAAAAAATATAGTTCGAATTACGTATTGTTTAATTTGACGAGCGACATTTGAAAGTAGAAAGTAGAAATAAAAGCTCTGGAAATTCAAGCGTTAAACTAAATAGTCCATTGTAGATTTTAGAATAAAATATCCACCATTGTGGTCGTTTTAATTGTCATGACATCTGCATCTGGATGTTAAACGCCATCCGAGGGCCATCTGTCAGTTCTGTTGTTGCAAAGTGGCAAAATTATTCGTGTCAAATTGTTATTTAAGGAATACATTGTATTCAAATATAATAATTGTGGTTTTGTGGTTTCAATTACGTTAAGGTAACAAAACGGGCACATAAATAAATACTTTCAAATAACAACTTTTGATTTTAATATTTTTCTAGAGTATTAGTTTGTATGATAATCTACCTCATAATTGCTTGAAATTGGAAATTGTAATAATCAAACTATTGGTGATTATGATATTGTCCATACTAAGATCAGTTTATAGTATACGGTTGTAAATTTTTGCAGCAAAATTTTTTTTTTTTTTTTTTCTCTTTATTTTGGTACAAACAGTCATTACAATAAAGTGACATGACATTGCATATTTAAACTTAAAAGACAAATAGTACCCAGAATTTGCTACAAACAATGCTTATGCTTAGTAAATGGTAACAGTTATAGGTATATTTATACTCTAATTACCATTTTTAACTCTAAGAGACGAGGGATAGAATCGAAATTACAATGCTGGTATATGCTTGTCCCTGGTTATCATAAGCTTAGACATTTTCATTTGTATATTGTCTTATACTATAAACTCAACAATTATCACTTACATCCTTTTCACATACAAGTGTTACCTAACTCAGCGACTTTAGTTAACTAACTTGGAATCTAAGCAATATATGTCATCTTATAATTAAAAATCAGGCTTAAAAGTGATTTATTTAATCGGGCTTTGGCTGAAGTACGATGATGAGCACATATGATATATGAATAATATTAGACTTCGATTAAATAAAATTAAACTTATCATCTCTCTGATTTGTACCTTATAGTAGTTTGGCTACTTTGTTGCCTACATAAAAGGCAACATAAGTTCGGTCGTTCATCTTTTATGGCGAGCAGCTGACACTAGAGTTTATCATGCATTCTGTCCATTTTGTTACCAAATCAGCATGTGTAAACATAGAAGGTTTATTAACTTGATCTATTGTACTACACTCAAAATGGAAAGTTATTTAATCAGTTGATGGTTGTTCGATTCTGAATACTTTCGGGGACGTATTACCATACACTTTAATTACGTAAAAAGAAAGCGTTTTAAAAAGATACGTATAAAATCTATTAGCCCCGGGCATCCCGAGATGGGACCTGATGGGATTGAAGTGTCTGAACATTAATGAGAGTTCGCTCACTAGTAGAAAAAAGTAACAAGTCGCCAGTCCTGTTAGCTCTTGGGTAGCTCAATAGTTAGAGTGGTCTCCTGGACTGCGAAAGGTTGTGGATTTGAGTCCCATCTGAAGATCCCTGGAGTTGTTGGATCTTATAAATTTTTTTATAAAAATATTAATAAAAATAAAGCTGTATAAATCTATGAAACAATAAGTAAAACTAGCCAAAATTCTGTGTTAATCTTCGGTCTTTTGAGATGCTTCAATCTTTATTTAATTCAAAATGAGTACATTGAATTAACTCGTGAAAACAGCACATTCATTTTAATCACTCCTTTGAAGGGGCACTCGAGCTCATGTAATATGTAGCCGCGAACGTTCGCAAAGGGCCAAATCCCTGGAAAGCCGGGTGCGTTTCACTAGCGGCTCGTGTACACGAGCGTCCGTATCGTCCTGCGATTTCTTGTAAATAAGCCTTACCAAAAATACATTGTTAGGTATGTTATAGGTAGTTATGTTGACGACATCCTTGCCAACCAGTTGACATAAGTATTTTAATATATATTTGTCGCATCAACTTTACGAAGATCCTTTGATTTCGTTTCTTTTATTTTAATTGCTCGTTACTCGATTACTTAATTACTCGATTGTAGAGAGAGCGTGATCATCGATACTTTTAATTTTATTAGAATGGTGACACTGACTTCGACAGTTCGTTAACAAAAAGCAATTTGCCGCCATTTTGGCACACATTCTGTTTCCGATCGCCGAGGAGTAAAGACATCGTACGACATCACGCTCATCTCGTTATATTTTCGTGTGAAAAGTGATAAAGTGGAACAAATCCACGTTGGTATACACGCCTGCAGTGTTATTTTAAAGATAGTCCTCCGATATGGACGATCCATTTGGGCTTCGTAATAGTCCCTTCTGACTACCCGCCGACATATTTTATTTGTATTTATTATTTACTCTTGTCCTTTTCATTGTCTACCATTGGTTATTTTATGTTATTTTATACCCGAATAGATAAATAGTAAATGAAATCGATAAGATATTATTGATAATGATTTTTAAGTTGCATAAATCAAATCAAATCTGAAATTTGTTTAAATAAGGTTTATTGAATATTTCATATGCGGTATTTAATTTTATTATTGTTCTCGTGACACGCCAAACATGATTGATATTCCTCAATAGATTTCTCATCCAAGAGTGAAAACGTCATCGAAATCCATTATTTGGTTTAGGAAATCTATTTTCGCAGTCGAAACTGAAAAACACTTGAAATGAATCTCGTCTGTGCTGTCAGTAAGGCATTGTAACTCGCCGGTTTCATTCATATAATCCGACAGATTAAAACGACCCGCGAATAGTATCAAAAGAGGTTGTTACCCGAAATATCCGTGCTGTATGTTCCGGTGTGAAATGTCAAAATGTGGTGCGTTGGATTTTTCAACACGTTCAGGGACTCTTGCCTGACAACAGGCAACAACTTGTGGCATTGTCACTCATAAATATAAAGATTTGAGAAATTGAATGCAGATGCTTTTACTAAATCCTTTTTTTTTTTCATTTGCAATATAGTTTGTTTGAAGTATTCGTTTATTCGAATTAAAATATAATCAGCTTTATTTTTTTAATCCAGATGTTAATATTAAAAATAAATCTGCACCAAAAAGTGAATAGTTTCAAAAAATTATTCATGCTCCTTGTGTTAGTTCTTCATTGTGTGAAGCTATTATGAGTGGTTTGAGGTAATTATCGCGTACCATGTTTTACTGGTGCGAGTTGTAATTTAGCGGTTTTTCCTCATAGATTTTCCAAAGTATGTTATAACATATTCAATCTTCATATTTACGAGATCTTTATGAAATCATAACGTAGTAAACTACTTGTATTAGTAAGTAAAAAATAAGATAAATGCATTCGATTTACTGTAATTATATTAGTGTGAAAGTTGCCGTTCTTTATATAAAACAGTAATAATATTGATTGCTTTTATCTATTTATTTTAAACGACAAACAAAAGTGATGCGTTGAATGAGATTATTGAGAAGTTAGAGCATGATGAAGATATTTTTCCTCTGAAAAATGTAACGCTGATAACTCATTCACGGAGATTCTGCAGTTGTAAATTTAGTGTCTCGTCAAAATTGAATGCTCGAACTGAAATAAATGTTAGTGAATCATCGTCAGGTTCATATGAGGGACGATTGTGATAAACTTTTGCTGGTTGAATTAACCGAAGACGGCAGAACTCTGCTTATAAATATACAGCCAGCATGAAAACCAGTAAGCGTTTTGTGGTTAACCTATAAGGTGGATCTTAGGAACTTTGGGTAAGATCTACAAATCTTAAATATATCAACTGTTTTCAAACATACCAAGGACATCCGAATGATCTTTAAATACGGGATACTTACGATGTACTTTATATTTATCAAGTTCCCGATAATACGGCGCGTTTTTGCGAGTGCTTGCTATTGATAGATCCTCCTTTTCTGGAGATTAGCATTAATTCAAATTTGGAAAGAGTGTTATTTTTTCTTTATTAAAAATATACAATAAAGACACTCCTTAAAAAATCTGGTCGTTTTGTTACAAGATTACCATGAGAGCAAGGTTAACAAAAGTCTTATAAGTCAAGTATCGGGATGAACATATGCGTTTTGTGAAATTATTATAAAATATATAAATATATAAAATGTGGTATACATAAATGAAAACTTTGTTGTCTACAGTAATGTTATTTTTTCTTTAGATTCACTACCTAAGTTCGAATAATACAACTACATACAAACACGATACATCGTTCAAGTTACGGTAATAGATTTTACTAATGTTCCTTTAATCACACATCATTTTCCAGAATTTTCAAGTAAAAATATTTTTTTTTATCAAGTAACAGAAAGTATATTATCGCAATCAACTATGACACTTGTCACAATGTTTTATTACTACCGTTAACTTAAATCTCTTAAACAAGCAAATAATATTTATCCATCTTCTTTATAGGCTCGCCTCAATCCTATCCATTATTGCAAATCAACATCTATTCGTGTTGGGATCTATCTGTGGTCCCGTTGACAATCGTAAGTAATTATCTGTGACGCGTGATTGACGTTCAATAGACATTTTAATTGAGAAAATTAAACGATAGACTGACGTTAAATTATCGGTATTGGTACCTGTATTATTGGTGGTGTAGTGTTATTATTAGTTAATAGTAGAAAACGTGAATTTCTTTTCTATTTACTTTAATCACACCAATATTACCACATTGCACATATAAATTAATTGTAATTGAATTTGGTATTAATCAGAGTTTGTTTATTCATCACGTATGTCGTACACACAGCAACGCATCAGATAATTGCGAAATGACAGGCCTCGATTGATTTTGAAACTTACAATGAAATATATTAATGTTTATGTAATAACATAAATAACATTTGTGATACAAAACCAGATACAATGGATTGAGAAAAGTATTTAAATGCGAAAATCGGTTCCACAAAATCATAACGTACATAAAAAAAAAAGTTCAATTCCTTAAATCAACCAGTAAAAGATATTCAAATATACGCACAATTAAAAATATTAAAGACTTACTAAAGACTTACTAACCGTTTATATCAAGTCACTTTTTTATTATTATGGTTGGAACTTTGGAAAAAATGCTAACATTAAATTTTATCATGTAATTCTAAATGTCGGGAAAAAATCGAGTCTGTCTATTTACTTCTTTTAGTCACAAAAAAATGTTTTCTTATATTCGTGTTTATAAGCTGATTTTTTTATCAAAAAGAAATGTATTATCTCATCTTTTCATTGTTTTCTCTCCGTTCTGGGAGTTCTCAGTTAATTAAAATCAAATCTAGTTATTTCTGTGTTTAGCGCTTAGCAACACTTTAATCTGATATTATCGTTCTCCAGAAAAATATAAAATATCTTATATTATTGAATTATGTACTATATTACCCAACTAAGAGGGGTTATATTTTTATTTAAGAATCTGCGCTCTACGTTTCAATTATTTGTTTTTTAAAAGTCGATTTTAAATTTAATATATTAAGAACTTTGAATATATTAAGAATTTTCGATACGATTCCTTTATATTTATACGATTTTTAATTTGTGCTAATATTATTAGCAATAAAATAATAATTTAATAACATTATTAAGTAAGTCTTCTTATAGAACTTATTCCACATTTAACTGGGAATTCTTCGAATTTCGCAAGCAGCTTATTATTTAACTGTTTCTCAACACCCACGCTCATAACTCACTTCATAAAATACTCTCGAATGGTTTTTGAAGCCCGTATAAAACCATTTGAGCCGATTAAAATAGCTTACTTTTGAATTATATAATATGAATTATATTACTTATGAATTATTTGTGTTAATACATAAAAAAAATACCCAAAGGTGATGTCAGATGTCTTTGTTTGTTACAACTGAACAAACAAAGACTTCTGACTTCTGAATTTCAAACTGAAAGATGGCTCCATAGCCGAGTGGTACGCACACCGGTTTTCAAGGTTTCGCCATCTCTGAGGTCCCGAGTCCATTTCCCGGTATCTATACTTTAGTTACTCATCTTGTAATCCGAGCCAAGTATGTGATGTTGTATATTTTTTTATTTTAATTTTGTAAAGGTCAAGAAATAACTTACACGAAACTTGCTCGCCTAGCTTAATATGTAGAGGTACAAAAGCGAAAGCTGTATGTAAGGATGTAACACAAGGCATATATACATATGTATGCCTTGTGTTGGATCCAGTGGCATCTGATCTCGGACCCTTCCCCATAAAGCGAGTTTTATCAGGTAGAGCAACCACTTTTTGATCTCGCATATTGGGGCAGACGTAGTGGTTGAAGAACCCTGATTTGAGCTATAAGGTGTTTTCACCTGCGTTAACAAAAAAATACTGCTTTGTTGCGCTCGTTTCTAATTGCGTACCTCAATAAGGATCTGGCTAGATACTGAACATAGATTAAATATATTTTTTTTCATTTTTAATAACATGTGCTTATTCTATTCTAAATTGAAAAAAATATTCTTTTAATTTAAAATCTATATACCTATATGTTTGAGGTTTTTATGCATTACCATATTTTCTAGTATAGCATTGTGAATGCAATTTTTATTGTGTAAAATATTTATTTCGGTTGTTTGGGTGGATTGCCTGAATATTGATGAAAATACGCTCAGTAGTAGTGAAAGAGTAACAAGTGCTTGGAAATTCTTCAGTCCTGTTATGTTCTGGGTAGCTCAGTAGTTAGTACAGTCGCCCGGATTGCGAAGTCATGGGTTCTAGTCCCATTTCAGAGTACCTGTGTCTGGTGGATTTTTTAAGCGTTTTTAAGAATATTTGCCAGTATATCACAGTGAATTCAAAATGATAAAATATATAATAATACTAACATATTTCTTTGTTAACAACTTCCATGTTTGAGGCGCTAGAGCGAAGGCTTCAAAGTGTGTTGGAATCGCTCAATTACTGAGTTAACTTTACATAATAGCTGGGCTTGATATTCTGGCATCTGATCTGAAGAAATACAGTGACTAAATGATACTTTGAAAGAAATGTATTCTGTGAAAAGCTACTCAAATAATGTAATAGATGTTTGACGACTTCCGTAGTTGAGTGGTTCACACGCAGGTTTCAAGGTGTCACCAACTCTAAGGCCCCGGGTTGATTGCCGGTCGGATCAATATAGAAAATAAACTTTTTTTATTTTCTCGGGTCTGGGTGTTGTGGTGTTTTAGATACTCCATAATACAGGGACGTTACTTATCTTGGAACCTGAGCAATAAAAAAATGTTAAATGTTGCCTAATATTTAATATTCTTTTTCATTATAATACTCTACTGACAAAAAAAATGTCAACCCTTATGTAAATTTATAATTCTAGTTGAACTATTTTATGTTCACCCTACTGCGGGTGACCCTCGCATTATACTTGACTTAACATTTGTTCCTATCGTCAAAACAAATCGCCGGATATTTACAAAATCATACATTACTGCTCCGATGGCGACACGCAAATAAACGACATAAAATACAACGTAAGTATCGATAAATAAAATAACCAAAATCGATCGGACTACCCCAGGGAGCGATGTGGTTATCGGCAGAAGTGTTTCTACCAAGCGCAAAATCTCTACCGGTAGAATTTTTACTCATCGATATTTCATTTCATTATCGGTTAATCGTTAGTTTGCTATCTATAATATATAAAGCTTAATTACCACTCACTGACTGACTGACTCACTCCATGCTTTTTTCGGGTTGAAAGAGAAATTTATTGAAAAAGTTTATGGACAAGAAAACAACAAATACAGTAGTAGCTTCGTTTTGCATGACAGAAAATAACATTTTACCAGAATTGAGGTTCAAGGCAGTGTATGTAAAACGTATAGCAAATGACTAGAAATGACTTTTTATTTGTGGGGTTCTGTACCTTTAAATGTATTTAAGTAATTTTCTTTTATTTATTAACTCGAGACAACAACAGCCATTCTAACATAAAAAAAAATCATTATTACAGTCATAACAAATCCAGCCAAAAAGTTGTCCACAATAAAAAAAACAGTGACCCTAAGACATGACAACACTTACATAACCTAACCAAACATGTCATCGTTGGTCTGGATGAATCTGGATAGATGTATAATTATAATGTATGCGCAGATAGAGTTTGCATCAACGATATTTAATTCAATGGTATAGTATTATATTATTCTATTAATTTCTTACCAAACTAAGAAGTCGAAATTACTTGGGCTTAACTTTTCCAAGAAATTAACTTTGCCATCTATGGAAGGATCGATTTCATAAAATTACCCATTAAAATTTGTCTACATTTCGTGACACTACTGCAATTTTGTCATATTTTTATATGGTTTCATAAGTGAAAATTATATAGCTTCCAATGTGAAGTATTTATATTTGGAAATAGAAATTAGTGTTTTCTTTTATCTAAAAATTTATTACAAAAGTGCTGAACTCGCACGTTTTTTTGAAGAGTTATAAAGAGAAGTTTTATTTTAACTCGTGCGGTTCCATTATAAGTGTTTAGTGCTATCACGTGCGCCAAATGATCCGAAACGGGAAGCAATAACCCCATTGTTTACAAAAGAGCCGGGCTTCTATCAATATTTATAATAACTGATAGTGTCACACGACTGATGCACACACTGCAGTTATTTATTTACCAACCTAATGTATTGTTTTTGCTTGATAGATAAGGATTTATGTAATTTCATGACTTTAACCTTTTTTATGAGATATTGATTATACAAAACATATATAATCTAGAATTTAATAGTTATTTTCCATTCGAGCGTTATTAATATTTTAGTATTTAATTAACCATATTTTTAAAATAAGGTATATAGTTCGGTAGCGTAGTACGAGTATAAGCACTGCGGCCCGCGATCGTTGCTGTTCAGCAATTTTTATAATGGTCGGTTACACAGTATGTGCGACCAAAACAATATCGAGTTTTGGAAGGCACTTTAAGCCGTTGGTTTCGGCTGCATTTGCAGTTATTAATACCCTCCAATCCGCATTGGGCTAGCATTGAGAGTCAGGCTCATTTTCCTTGATTATCAATAATGACAAATAATATTGAGAAACATGTTATGACAATTTTTTATAGTTCATTTCCTAAACCTAGCTTTTTAAGTTGTTTTTAACCGAAATCAAAATGGCCGCAATAGCATCTTTTTTACAAGTTTTTTCCAATGGTAATTCACCCCACTGCACTAACGTGAAATACATAACGTCACATATAAGATAAAATAAAAGAACTTGTCGAGTACTCGCACTAAATACTGAGGCGGTGACGACTCGTTACTAGCCAATGAGCAGTATGAGTGAAACCCACCCCATGCGGTATCAGGTTGCAGTCACCGAGATGGTATATCAAGTGTCAAAGATGGCCGTTATTATGACCGTCTGTTTTTAAATCTTCGAGCTAAATATAAAATAGATGTTGCTAATTTAGCAAAATATTATAATATGCATTGCTATTTGTCTGGGTAATATAAACGTGAATAAAGTGGCACATTCTTAACTTGAGTAAAAATCAAAGCTGATTGGTTGGTCGACTGTTCTTAAAAAAAAGGTAGATATTTGGCTATTAGGTAATTTTTAAAGGAAACCACGAAAACGCACCGTCACAGCCGAATCTCTGTATTCTCACAGAAATCTTACATTTTTTTTAAAAACCGATAATTTAGAAAATAAACATGTCAAAAAGGTTAGGGTAGCAGGTCACCAACATGTTCTGTTTTTAAAATATCTAAATACTTAGCTGGCAATGTTGAGCATAAATTCAATTGTCAAGGTATCCCTATGTTTTTAAATACAAATGCAATGATTTTTGCATAAAACTTGCTTATTTTAAAATAAGAACAGTATTTTAATTACGCTAAATACTCAAGTCATTGTTTTTTTTTTACAATTAGAAATATAGCATCGACCGTTGATCTACATAAACAAACAATGCCTCCATTTACATGTAAGTAGGAACAAGCCCTTTTGTCTTCCCTCCCCTTATTTAGAAGTGCACTTAAAAACTAATCCGAGCTAGTGCCGTTAAAAGTGTTCTAGAACTAACCCTAGTCTCCTCACGATTGGTCGTCGCAGCCCTTGCGTTTGTTATGCCATCCCTCTTTAGCTTTGCGTTATGTTGATCGTTGTACTCTCGCTCTGAATTCAGAAATAGAAAAATAGTTATTTAAGATATGAGTGCGGAAAGTAAGGTTTTACAACGAAAAAGAAAAACTTTTTACGCTCAAGTTTCTTACAACATTTTTCAATGCTTTTTGCGAGGAAATAAAACAAATATATAAGTTAATGTAATTAAGTATGTATTAAAGGTAAAAATTATTTGTTAAAATTAAACGTGATATTTGAACATGTTTTCGTGTCATACTTGAAACATCTTTTACGCTCAAGTTTCTTACAACATTTTTCAATGCATTTGCGAGGAAACAAAGCAAATATATAGGTTAATAAAACTAAGTATGTATTAAAGGAAAAAAATATTGCTTAAAATTAAACGAGATATTTGAACATGTTTTCGTGTCATACATTTTTATTTGAAAATATTCGTTCTAGGCTCCTTGAAATACTTTTGCCTCTAAAGTTTGACATATTTTGTAATGTAATGTTGTTTTTTAATATTTAATTTATTAATTATGTGATCAAGTCATTTATCTATTTCTTATTTGCTGCACAAATGCTGAGACAACCTGGTATTTTTTTCATCAATACGTAACTGGAAAAATTCTTCATCGATATATGTTAACATGTAATATCTCATGGAATAGCTTCACGGTGCAGTTTCTAACTCGATATTACTGGTATGTAGGGTCTCCAGGAATTGAAGGAGAAGAGCCGGACAAATCAAGTATGTAATATAGTTTAGCCGGACGTCAGTTTAAATTAATGTCTTTATTTTCAAAATATGTATTACTAAAAAACAATGAAATTTAATAGCGCTGTTTTTTTAAACCCGCCTTAATTCGCCACACACTAACAAAATTAAGAAACTCTATGGCGTAGGAGTAAGTGTGTTCAATCTGCATCTGCAAGAATGCAACTTGCGTAAGTGGCCAGCATAGGACAAAAAATTATCATTATAAAGCTCTTCGAGAATTTGGAAGTCATTGGTTGCGTATCTGCATTCATTATTATCCACTAATCCACACTTGTACTGCATGATGAGTTGTAACTCATTCTTTGTATATAAATCTATAAATAGGAAATGCGTGTGCTCCTATATTTAGGACATTTAATACGTTGATGATGCTATAATAAAAAAACTTACTGTCCAGCTTTATTCGGACGAATGGTGACCCTACTGGTGTAGCACGGAATCGCGTGATTTGTGTACATAAATGGGCTCTGTACTGCCTTTATCCTACGTTTGAGATGTAGCGATGTGCGTTCGCTTCCAGCTCCAATTATACGACGCGTTTCTGTTGCGAATGGGGGCCTAATTAAAAATAAACAAAAGTGTTGCCAGTTAATTGATGTTCTACGCTTTCGTGAATGATCTTATATTACACTCACTTTACTCATTTTAAATAAGTATAATTAATTATAATTAATTTTATGTAGGTTTGTTTTATAAGTTAAAGTCGTTTCTCGTCCCAGTGTAGACATTAATACGGTAATTCTATTCTGAGTTACGCAAATACTTAAGATGAAAAGTCTTAAAAAAAACTATACTTAAATAAGTTACTTTGTATAATACTTGGACGAATTTTGGAAATGGCACCTAAACACATTATTTGGGAATTAACAACCATCATCCTAACTGGGACACAGACTTTCCTTTGATTTATAATATAATTAAATAGAAAGAAAAAAATGAATAAATAGGTATGAAATATTACTTTGCAAAATTTATAGATAAAAAAAATTACAACACTAAGTACACCACTCAGATATCGATTAAGGTAGCTAAAGTAATTTTAATAAATAATTTTGAAATAACGACACTGACACGAGATAATATGAAGTGATATTGAAGCTTCGACACCGATTTGTAGGAAAAGAAGACATTTTTTTTCCATAGAGGCAATTACGAGTATAATTTTTTTTTTGTTAATCTGTTTTATTTGCGATGTCACGGTACTCTAGGGTTGTGTCTAATTACTTCACTTTGCTGTCTTTTTTTATATTATATAATTGTAATGGAATCAGCCCATAATTCTCGCTCTCGCCTAACATCGTTATCAGCGCTGTCCGGGAACACGATCCTATGGCAGCATTAAAATGTTAATAAAATACTTCCAACCATTTTACTTTACCAATCTAAACCAAAAGTAAACGACAATCGCGCATTTGTATCGCAGATGCAATGTATATGTAATGTACCACCGACAACAAGCTGTAAACGGCTGTTCAAAAACCTTAAGATATAAACTCTTACAAGCTAATATATTTTGGAAGCATTTATATTTGTCAAAACACATAAAGCTTTGTTTTAGCCTAAAAAAGAGGTATACTCCTTCAACCGGACAGGCTGGTGCTACCAAACTGCAGAATTGAAATATGCAAAAGAAACCCATATGCTATTTGTGTAAAAATATTTAATAATTTACGTGAAAATTTTAAGGAATTGCCGCTATCGACATTTAAGCATGAACTGCACCAATGGTCACAACAGTGTTTTTAATTATTAAAGAGATATGAAATTCGACATTTAAGTCAATTATAATAAACTAGTGGACGCCCGCGACTTCGTCCGCGTGGAAGTCGGTATCCCGTGGGAGTGAGAAGTTTTCCCAGTAAAAAGTACCCTATGTGTTATTCTGATGTATAACCTATATTGCTGTAAAGTTTTATCCAAATCCGTCCAGTAGTTTTTTCGTGAAAGAGTAACAAACATCCATACATCCATACTTACAAACTTTCGCCTTTATAATATTAATAGGACGATGAGTATCTCCAATTCGGAATATTGACATTACTATATTATTAATCACTTAAACAAGTGACATAATATTTTCATTTTTATTAAATGTATAACAAAAATTTTTGTATGTTATTTTTAGCGAAATGTGGGCGTACTATTCTTTTGCTAATTAATATATTTATTGTGAACCGCATTTCTTGCAAATAAATTACTCTTCTCTTTTATGGATTCATTTTCATTTTAATAGACTTTTAAAAGGTACAACTATATCAATTTCGTACCACAATAAATCCATTAGAAAACAATTCTATCTCGGGGGAACTTGGGCTTCACAAAACAGCGCCTCAAATTTTAAACGTTTTTTTTTATCCTTTAAATACTTGTTTCAATTTACCGAGCTTGTTACAGTTACACTTAATTATTGAATCGTTATTCGGTTCGAAATTTGAAATGTTAAAAGAATATAAATATTAAATTGTATTGTATTAACTTTAATATGTATTTTTGTGCATAAATTTATAAATAGGATAAGTTGTTAAACAATAAATGTATAAATAGGATAAATAAGTATATAATTTTAACATTAAAACGATTTTCATCAGATATTGATTGTCTATTGAAAAAATAAATCAAAACAAACGATTCAAGGTAGCTTCCTGGTTTGGAAGCTACCTTGAAGACAATCAATATCTGATGAAAATCGTTTTAATGAGGGACGTCCGAGATGATAAATTTTTGGCCACCCGTCCTACTTTCGTATCAAAGATCTAAACACCACGCCATCCAGCATTGAAATATTTTTTTGTGTTATTGGAACGCAGGGTCTCTCATAACTAAAACGGCCGTTGCTTACCATGCGGTCTAGTTACCGGGATCTGGACTACGCGAGAGGATGCAACGGAGGGCTTTAACAGGTTGGCACACCGTCTCCACTATCATTGGCGGTTTGATTAGCCTGTGTCTAGGCGGCCTATCGTTCAGCACAGGCAGCATGACAAACTCGAGAAACGTTTTGTCTACACCTGTCACTTTCTCGAGTTAAGAGTGAGGTATCGTATGGTTAGCACCAGAGAAAAGTGACATTTGGGTGTAGACAAAACATTCTCGAGTACGTCATGCTACATGTCGATGAAGCGTTAAGGTCAGTTCCTTTCGGTGGAAAAAGACCTAGTGCGGGAGCTACTAATCTGGGTCAACAACTTAACGAAACTTCGGAGTGTGGATGAGCTCGAGCTAATAAATTTTGTTTACCTATTCGATGACCAATTTCTGTGAAATATTTTAGTATTATTCGCACTTATAACTGAATGTGATACGCACTTATAGGCATTCACAATTATGTAGAACTACCTACTCAAATCGACGCAAAATTAGAGTGAAGCTTTTACTACAGTGCAAACAACTTTGTTAAAACTTACGGAAAAAGCTCACCAAATAAAAGAGGTGACAGTACTTTTAAAATTTGCATTTTGGTGATAAACTAGAAGTCAAAATGCTAAGAATTTTAGAACTTATTATAACTACCATAAAGACCGAATCCTTGTAAACTCTAATTATGGTTATCAAATCGCTCAAAATGTTTGTCTATCAAACCTTCTATATAACGCGAATTATAGTCGGTCGATCGGCATTTTGTTTATTTAGTTGCGGAGTGTTTACAACTCAGGCTGGAGCCCGTGGTGTGAATAAATAATTGGGTGGCCCCTTGTTAAATATTAAAATACTGAGAATCAACTGTTGCAAACGAGCGATTTCCAAATATCTTTTTAGGATACACAAAATATTTTGTAGCTAAATTGTTGACTTGAAAAAGACACAAAATGTTGTAAAATATATATTAAATATTATATTAAAAAAATGTTATTTAATTTTATATTTATTTTAGAATCGACAGCAAGAAGTTCTTTCATGCATTATATAAAATTAAAAAAAAAAAACTGCCAAAATGCACCAAGAAAAGTAACGGTGAAATTGTGATGATTTTTAAAGGAAAACTGATCTTTGTATCTGAATTCTTTTGCGCAAGTTTCAGGTTTGAAACTTTTTAGGGAATCGTCACACACGTTCAAATCACACGTTTTAATATTGAATTGTAGGCCAAACTTTTGCCAAATAAGAGTACCATCCAGTGTAACATGACAAACCATCCATTCCAGATCCGCGGTCCTTCATTTTAAAAGTCGATAGACTTCCTTTTAATCTTATTTATCTTGTATTTGGGATTATGGGATTTATCATGTAGGTCAACCACGCTTTGACCTTCATCTTCAGGGCGTTAAAGCATAAGGTGCATTTCTATGTTAACAAAAAAGGGGTTTGTACAGATAGGCCTCTGACAATCGATCGGACAGCAAGCCAGAAGGAAGACTACTGCCAGGTTACTTTTGCTTTTGCCACTGCCAGGCAGCAGGAAAATGATTTACTCTCTTATAATACTTTACTATCTTTACTTTATTCTCTTCTTATAATACAATAGCCAGATGTTGTATAATAAGTTTAAATTTAAGTTTCACATTAAACATTTTCTCCCGTCTGACCAGTACCAAAACGCGCATCTAATTGTGTAGATACATGTAAACAGTGATTACGGATTCCTTGGCCACTCGGCTCGCCTGCCGTTAGATAAATACTGCTCGCTGCCTACGCTCGACTCAGTGCACTCAGCTAATGCTCAGCTAGGTGGCTTAAAATGTGCCTTTTCGCTAATGGAAGAGGGCCTTCTAAACGGTAAGAGTATTTATATTTCTGAAACAATAGAACACGCTTGTTGTTGTAGATGAGAAATCTTTAGATACGTTATATCTCTGAGTTGAGATATTGAAAACATTGGTTAAAGCTACCTATATACTATGTAATTGGTTCACGAAGATAATAATTTTAATATTAGTATATCTAATTTAGGCAACTTATTATAAGATTAAGAAATATTTCTCTAATGATTTGTGTTCAAGGATTGAAATGGTCTAGTTTGATAAGTGCTAGCCAATGATAGAAAAATAATATTTGATACTTTAGTATTTGTGTTGTTGTGTTTGGCACAGAGATTAGCGCGTTTGGTCTGCAGTACCTTCCGCGAGTTCCGGTCATAGGATGGGTGAACAAAAATTTATTATCTCGAGTTCCTCCGTGCTTCGGAAGGCACGTTAAGCCATTGGCCCCGCAGCATCTGCAGTCGTTAATATACATCCACCACTGGCACGGCGCTCACGTGATGGGTCATGGCCCATTGTCCCTATTCGAATTCATTCGATTCCAGCCATAGAAAGGACTGTGTCCCAGCAGAGGGAACATTAATAAACTGTTGATGATGATGGATTATTTGAGTGTAAAGTTTTGCAATTAACATAAGTAGTGATTGCCTGGCGGTCGAAATTTGACTATGAAGTATAAACAATATTTAGGTTTTATTATCAAAAACTCCAAACTCTTCAGTTCGTTTGATTTCGTAAAAAGAGGTTCAAATTATTTTTTTAACGTTATGTTAGACTACATGTATGTTAAGCATTTACGGCAGGGTTGGCTTATTTATATAGGGGCCATCAATGTTCTTATATATCAAAATGAAATAAAATTTATTTAGAAAAGTTTTTTATGAGAGTATTAGCCTTGTACATTTACCTTGTTTTTATTGAGTTGCCGATATTCTATTATCATTATAATATAAATGACCATGATAGTTTAAAACAACATATTGAAATTTATTTAAGTCTATGATATCATCATCTTAATCTACTATAACCATTCCAAAAATTTCCTTTCGATTTCCATTTGAATTGAACATTTCCTTTTCTACGTGTTATTAGAAACAATTTCTTACCGGGAATTACCTTTAGTTCTCATTATTTTTCCCAGTCTGGTTAGCCAGGGTCCCCATTTACATATGCGGCAGGATCAGCGGTTTTGTTTCTGTTTGCTGGTAGGGTGAACGTCTGTAATTACGCTTTGGGACAGCTCTAGGGATCGTACGTCTGGAGATAGGGAAGTCTAGAAGCGTCCATAATATCGAGTATTTATTCAAATAAATTTTGGTTAAGACAAAGTCTAGATATCAAGACTAACGAGAAGAATAGATGAAATTGATGCGCCGACAATACGCTGTCAAGGATAATGACATTTTAAAGAACCTTTATTGGACTAAATTTGCCTGCATCTTGGAATTTATATCCGATATTCCAAGACTTAAAAATTTGTTTTTAGCGTTTGGTTTCCTGATCGGGAATTCGAATTTGGAGACCCGAATGCGGGGGTTTTATATAATTTAGGAAAACCCTGACTTTTTTCCCAAATGGTACGTATTACTATAGATTTCTGTCGCTAGATCTAATAACGAAAAAGCGCATAAAAACTCTAAAGATGGCTCAGCTCATCGCACTTAGATGCTGTTGCAAGACTTGCAATATGGAGGAATATCATATTAATATTAGACAAAATGGTATACGTACAATACAGAAAAGCTCTTATTCTATATTGAGCCGTCCGAGAATTGAATCCAGGATCTCAGAGATGGCGACACCTTGAAGTAAGTAACCTTGATATAGTAAATAAAAATTTACCTACTAATATATGCATGTTCCAGTGAAAATAACTCTTCGATTTACCTAAACCGTCCGAGTAAATGTTCATGGTAATACCGTCCTCAATATCGATGCGGTGATAAAGGCTAGTTATAAATATTGTATGGGCATCTTAGCTACCAACGTCGACCTGGATAACAAATTGAGAATTAATTCTGTGACCTGTGTGTAGTTTGCATATGAAGATGTATATAGTGCTGGTCTAATAAAGTAATAAAACGGAGTATGATTGAGAATACCGTATTAGTTTTGCTGATGATGTGTGTTAGATAAATGATTAAAATATTTATTGAATACACCAATTAGATTGTAATTAATACAACACACGAATTGGGCTTTCAAGGGTTATGTGTTCAAAAGACTTAAGCCTGACATGACACTGCAGCGTCTCATATAACACTAAAGCGTTGATTTTCAGCTGACAGAGTGACTATTTAATAAGGACGTAGATGACTACGTCCTTATTTTTAACAAATATATTTAAATGTTAAAACCTTATGACAGTATGTTGACTTAAACTCAATGGCCAACCACTAGAGATTGCTGACATGCATCCGTTTTTTGCGACATAAACGACCGTATGTTTTTTTCACACACGAAAATAAATGTCCGACCAATTAATTTCATAGCATTAAAACCGTCTGTACAGGGACTTATCAATCACGTCGCTTTAAAAATCAATCCTGCCTCTAACGGGTCTGATCAATCAATCGATTGAGCATTCAATCGCTCGAGAGATGACTCAGTGTTACGTGACTACGATGCCGAATGTGAACTCTTTTGAGTAACTCTTATTTATATCTCCTTGATTTTCTGAGAGATTTAATTTTTATGCTTGTTTTTCTTTATTTTTTAAATCATCCTTTGACGAGATATTTTCCTTATTTATTGATAAAACAGACGGCAGCTTATGAAATTTTGTGTACTGATTTAGATGTGAAATAAAATTCAGATACTTCAAGCGAAAACTGATAACCTTATTTACAGAGTTTCAGTTATTTCTAAGTCGTTATCTCTGAAACATCGAGTTAGATAACGGAATAATTGTATTTTCTTTATCGTTTCAAGTTTGAGTAGTTATAATTATATCATTATTTATGAGTTCTTATTAACTTAAAATCAAGTTTTTGTAATTTTATATTGTCGAAAAGTATTTTTTTTTTATAAATAATTAATAATAGACAGCATCATATTTTTCCTTTTTTTAAAGGTTGCCTGGAAGAGATCGCATCTAAGCGATAAGGCCGCCGATTGTACTTGTTGTTAAATTATAACTGTAAATTTTTTGACTGTATGGTGTCTTTTTTTTTTTATATGCTGAATTGGTTTTAGTACGGATTCAATGAAGAGTTTGCTTTAGATCCCCCTTGTGAGGGGGGATCGTACCAGCCCCTATGAGTAGGGGAGGCGCTAAGTGAAGAGATGAGTGCGAGGATGAGGGGAGGAGGCTGGAGCCCGGGAGCTTCTTGCTGAACCCGTGGTGTCCTCCTCCCATAGGGGTAGAGAGAGAGAGTGGATAGCGGGTGATGAGAGAGAGGGAGCGGGGGTCGAAGAATGGTGAAAGAAGAAGTGAGGGTGAGGTGAGGATAGGCCCCCCGTTCCCAGATAGTAATGGATGATTAATGAGGGTACGAATGAGTTGGTGACCGATGTATGAATTAGTGTGATAGAAGAGGATAGAAAATTCGAAAGAAATTGAATAGGCTGCTTTAGATCCCCCTTGTGCAGGGGGATCGTGCCAACCCCTATGCGTAGGGGAGGCGCATGAAAGAGGAGAGGGGGGCCCGAGGAGCTTCTTGTTGGACCCCGGGCCCCCCTGCTCCCGATAGAGTGAGAGAGAGGGAGGGGTGCAGAGATGTGTGATAAGTAAATATATTAAATAGAGTAATAGGTGTTAGTTGACATATATAGTGAGAGTGTGTGAAGCGGAAGTAGATAGTATATTCCAAGATGATTAACTAAAGCTTTCATATTATGGAGTATCTGAGACAATGTACGTACAAAACAAAAGACTCGGACCCGAGAAAATACAGAAAAGTCAGGAAATTGAATCAGAGATCAAAGTCGAAATCAAAGTATTAAATTTAAATATGTTTGTTTTATTTGTTGAATTTGAACTACGTTTTCACCTATTTTGAAACATAAAAATACTTTAACACAATATTTAAGCGACTACCGTAAAAAAATGTATAGGTAATTTAATATTTGTCGAGTGCGAGGCGTAATTTTCGTCGTTCAGACCCATTATAGATGATTCACGTTTCTGCATCACAATAAAAATGCCATAAAACCGATTCATTGGCCCATGCCCCGCTACAGTGGCATACTTTATTTAATTATATCTGACTTTATTAAATTACTTGGCTGTAGTATTTTAAAATGGCAACTTAAGGCAGTGAAGTTTGAACATCGGAAAAATATTACGCCATTGACGATTTATGAATCGGAAAGTTACGAAAGGAAATTATTTTATTAGACTACCTGTAAGGTGCTGTTAACACTGGTGGTAAATACGTTGGCGTGCGGGAGCTGAAGACACTTTTTTAGGAAATTAGAAGGGAAAAAAATTAAAAATCTATTAAAAGAGGTGTCATCGACATCATCCTCCCCCCTGTATCGGACTGCCGACACTCACGTCCAAATAACAATACTTGGGTTACTTTCCGCTTCAATACCATTTAAATAAATATAAACAAAATCACACTTTCTACTCAAATGCAGAATTAAGTGGCTTCTTAGTGCTTGTTTTATGGAAATCAGATATAACTGAGGTTTAACAACACCCAGACCCGTAACATTACAAAATAGTTAATTTTATACGTGAGCACACAGCGGCGACCGCTGTCGGTCTGCAATCTCAAACTTTTATTTAGATTTTTGAACTTCCTTTACTCTCGTAAAGTCGGCTACTGGGTCGTTACTTGCTTTATATGAACGCAACTAGACAGTGGCTGGTCAGTGCCGAAGGCCAGTGGACGCCACTAAGGAAACAAGTATTTTCTCTAGATTTACTTTTGTTGGTACAGCTTCTCGCATAAATATATTCTAACGTTAAAGTTTTTATGCAATCAGCTGTAAAGTAGCATAAAAGAAGTCGGTAGAGTGTCATCCTCTTTTTGTTTGTTTCATCATAATTGCGCAGTTCTTTCATGATAAGTACCTCTAAAATTTTCTTCCTTAACCAACACCTGGTTCAGGTTTTTAATGAAAAATGCTTATTAACCTCAAGTACCCCAAGTAAGTAGATGGGACTCGAACAAACCGGGCGTTTCATCATTGTTCAGGCAAATGAAAATATGCTCACAAGTAACGAAAAAAGGAACAAGTGCTTGAAAAATTCGCCAGTCCTCTTGGATGTCGGGTAGCTCAGTGGTTAGAGCAGTCGCCCGGAATACGAAAGATCGTGGGTTCGAGTCTCACCTTGGCGTACCTGTGTCTGGTCGATAATTATGCATTTTCATTAATAATATCTAACAGCATTGTGAAAGCAACATTGATCTAAACAACGAGCTTTTAATATTTTCACTATAAGTAATATAAATTTGATAATATAATCAAAAATACTTGGTCAGTACATTTATTAAGTAAAACTTTTTTATTTGAAATCTGAAAAAACTATTATTTGTAGCATTCGTCGCCTTAAGCAATATTGTAGCATCATAACCCACTTGGCCGTTGTACGTCACTGCATAATTATATCACTTATGATAGTTTATGTGAAAAGTTTCTATTAATAGTTGGCAAGTTGCAAAGTTATAGATGAACTTACTTGGCTCATGAAACTTAATACAGTACAATGCAATATTTAATGTATTATCCAAGTCCATCGTGGAAAAGGAATAGACACACCAAAAATTGACATATTTCAGTGATGTGTGTGTGCGTTTTTTAATAAAATACTCTGACTTTTTTTAAACTTAAGATTATCAGTAGATATATTAAGTTATCCACAATTTGATATCTTTCACAATATTGTATATAAGCTAATTGAAATTAGTTTTTTGTATAATGCAGTTAACTGAACTCTTTTTCTTCTCTGATTCAGTTAATATTTTACTACCCCTAAAACTTCAACTATTCTTAAACCTAGTAACATACAACATCATGCTTACATAATCTTAATTTGGGAGCATTACTTAAAAGCTTCTTCTAAATGACTGAGAAGTTTTCTTCGACAGTTTAATAAATTCAAATTGATTATAATCAATGTTATAAGTGTTCACAAAATAACATCGGTTACAATCCTAATGCAATGAAATAAATGTTCGAAATCGATAGCAGAATTACAATTTAATTTAATACTGCTATATGTATAATATTTACCTAACAACTTAGTAAAACGTAATAAGAGGCTAACTATCGACATAACTGTTTAAAGGAATCAACTAATCAAACATCATAAAAACAGACAAAGTAGAGACAGACAAAATTTAGTTTCAATTGCAATACAATAATAAATTTAAAACTAAAACTAAATAGCAATTTTACCACAAAATTACTTTTTAAGACGTTCGTGAAAAACTTGCATCGGCGCCTTTCAAGTGCAGTAAACTAATGAAACCGGGTGGTTAAAGGAAATATAACCTCTTTTACGTAGATAATTAGAAACAACTAGTGTAAACATTTCGTAAATACCTTCCAATCCGCATTGGGCCACCGTGGAGGGTCATGGCTCATCCTTAGAAAAGCCCGAGCCCCTGCAGTGGGGACGTAAAAGGGTGGATGATGATGTATCAGCAAGATACTAACAAACAATAAAAACTAATCTAAATGAAGCAAATCATGTGGAGAGTAATCGTTGTCGGTATTTGCTACAGTTACCCAATGAAGTACTATCCCATATCAATTACTGAAATAATACATTCTTTGGCTTGAAAGCTAAAGGTTATATTGATTATTTTTCAATCGCAACTAATAAATCAAAGACCACACACGATCAAAAGGAAAACACAAATAATCGTTAGCCATAAAAGTTACGAAAGTCTTCAGAAATAGTCCTAACGTTCGATTTCCTTGTTTCTGCCGCTTCGATAGTAAACATATCAACGTAGACGGTTAACGACCGGATCCGAAAAACACCACCTATATTTAGACCACGAGTTCACGCTGTTGACAATATGTTCATGGCATGAATAAATATCTATAATGAAAACGATATAATTCAGTAAGTAAGCTATCTTTGTTTAATTTCAAGGGTTAGGCTACAAAGCGAACATTTTACCTATGATTTTTGAGTGTGTTAAAGGTAATGCTTTTGAAAGAATAAAGAAATAATAAAAATTTATTCGTCATATAAAATGGTAACATACCTTATAATGATAATAATAGTATAATTATTTGAGAGCAGTGGCCAATCAGGATTGAATGAATGAATGAATGAATGAATGAATGAATGAATGAATGAATACACTTTATTGCGTACAAATACAGTTATAAAAAAAACATTTACAATCAAAACCAAACACAAAAGGCGGCCTTATTGCTAAGGTAGCAATTTCTTCCAGGCTACCCTTGACTAAAAGAAATTATACCAATTAAAGAAACGAGTGAGTAGTGGGTTGATCTATGATAAATGCAAATGTACTACATAATTACTATAAAACAGAAATACACACATACATATATATATATATATATATATACATATACTCATACATATATTACATACCTCATATAAAAAAGAAGACAATATAATTTAGGAGGAAAAATCCAGCTTGAAGAAGGGGAGCAGGATTCTGCCTCAACATCAGACATAATATTGCAGATTATCCTGTTACGCGCTGTTTATACTTTTATCATCATCATTTAACGATATCTGGTAAGAAACATGTAAATATTCCACCACAACGACTTATAAGACCCAGTATAAGTATAAGTCGCACACACAGGATCAAAATATAGCTTGGCGATTATACTCTCGTATAGAAAATGAACTATTCCTTATTGCCTCGAGTTAAGTTGGGGTAACTTCATTGTTACAGATTTCCATAATACAACACTTTACCGCTAAGATGGTATATGTCTACCCAGGAAGTATCTATTCACTAAAGCTTTGAAGAGTGCCAGGTGATTAGGGAATACATGTCCAGGCAATGCATTCAATTCCCTAACTGTTCGAAAGAGAAAGGAAATGCAAATCGCTCAGTACGAGCAGGTGGGATGTCGACAATGTACGGGTGGTAATCCGACTTGCGCCTCGTGCTCCGGTGATGGAACGGGGGAAGCTGGTGGGATGGAATCATGGAGTTCCTTTACACACTCGCCAAAATGCAGCCTATACCGAGAGACCAGCAATCCTGCGAAGATGCTTGTGATTCAAAAATATGCCGTTTATCGCTAGGATCGCGTTTCCAAATAGACTTTTAGACCGCATTTCAATCGCATCCAAAGCGGCCAACTGATATTCAGCAGAACCATCCCAAAGGTGGCTGCAGTTCTCCCATGCAAGGACAGATCTGAATTTTATACAGTAATAGTACTTGATCCGGCAAGAAGTATCTTCTGACCTTGCTTGAATGCTTAATTTTAGCTGCACTATTTGCAATTTATTCGATGTTAAGATTGGATAACTAATCCAGTCCCAGAAGCTGAAGGTGATCGGTCATCAGTTTGTCAAGAACGAAGAGTTATGAAGTACAATTCTCTTTTACACCCAATTTCAAATAAACAAAAGAAGCAATTTAAACAGCCGCAAAAACGTCGCGTTGTTTCGTACTGAATTATACTTTATTTGTATCCCCGAGTCTCTTAATTGGTAGCATTTGGCATCGAGAAACCTTAGTTAGACGAAAGGCGACAGGAAATAAGGGCCTGTGCCACCCTCGACGAGATTAATTCACTGAATAAATAAAAGTCAGCGGATTAGGCCAATGTCGTTTCCTCCCTCTTAAGCTGACCTCGCGTGCTTTTGTAGAAAAATGCCCCGGACATAAATAAAATGGACGCAGCCAAATCAAAGTGAACACAGTTCTTGTTTAGGTTTTTTTGTGTGTGCTCAGCCAGCGATGCGATATGAGGAGCTTATGGAATGGCAAAAACATTAATATTATCCGAGAATATGTTTGTTCTTTTTTACAAAATTATTTAATAAATTATATCAAAAGCCCATATCTATAAAATCTACAGTTGATTTTTATGTAAAGGAAGTTTATCATTCAAAATAAATCATCTTAATTTTTTAAATTAATTAACCGTTCTTGTTGCTCTTCTGAGCTAAATGCGTGAAGACAGGATAGTTTGAATCATTCGACTTCTCTTTTATCTTACTACCAAATTTTAGTGTACTATCATTAATGAAAAGTGTCTATATTCTCTAATTAATTTTAATATAGTTTATGTATAGATTTAATTAACATGTAGTTTTTATTCGACGCTGAATCTCTTTAGTGGAAATAAGCTTGAAGGTTCATTAGTTCTCATTTACACTACACGATAAATAGATCATTAAATCCTCGTGACAGTAGCAAAAATAGTGGTGACTAGCAAGCTTGGACACTGTGTTAGTGAGATACGGGCAGCTTAAAGGCACGAAGACACTGCAAGTAGAACTAGTTCGATATACTTAAGATATATTTCCCTAAAGCATATCTTCAGTATAACGAACTAGAAAACACTTGCAAAATTTATGATACATATTTGGAATCGACTAACTAAGCTGATTTCAAATGATATGTATGTAACTAAATAATTACAAAAATGTGTCTAACCCCTTCTACATCTACCAGGATGGTTTTTAATAAGTCACCGTGTTGTATCACTATTTTCTTACTGATAAAAAGCGCATCAAAATAAGAATAGCGTTTTGTATCAAAAACCTTTAATCTAGCCGTCGTTATTTGAGTGATTATCTTTCGAGTAGGCTCTGAGAAAATCCGTATCTGGCATTATATTGATAAGTTTACTCACGACAGAACGTAATATATTGCACGTGAAATAAAGTGTTCCAATCACTTACGGCTTCGAGACATTGTTTTGACCAATTTGTGTAAGTCTTTGACTTATTGGTCTATTCCTTTCTTTGATGAATGTGCGGTATATTTGGTGAATAAAAATCGAAGAATCATTTCTACGTACAGTAAACGTCACATTAAATTATGCAAAAGTATTGAATTTCTGCAATTTTATGAATAAGCCGTATTTTATGATTACTTAATCAAGAATTCATAAAATACGGCTTTTAATCCATTGCAGAAATATGTAAATTTTTAGGAACTTGATATGCTGTTGTATAATAAACATCTTTACAGGTATGTTGGGCCAGTATATATTAAAAAATAGTTTTAAGACGCTCAATTTGTTAGAGAAAATAATGGTATTTCAGTTACAACAGAACCATTCAGAGTGAGACACGGTTCTTTGATTTGCACTTAAAATAGTGGTATGAAAAGATCAACAAATTTATAGATGCGTTCGTACAATTTTTGGAATAAAAAAATGGAATTAAAAAAAAACTCATTTATTCTTACGTCTATATGCCCAAGCTTAAATTGTATCAAAAATAGTTTGAGATTAGTTTAAGTTTGTAATAGTTTGATTTAAGTTTATATTATTGTTATTTTTCAAAGAGACATTTAAAATTTTATATATATAACATCTTAACGTTTATAGTATGAATATTAATAATAAACTTATACATGCACTTTTGATGAAAAACGCTTTAGAATCGAAAAATCTGAAAATTATTTCAACGTTAAAAACGATCGTTGCAGTTTTCAGTTAAACATTAAGAGCAAACAGTTAAATGAAATACCATCCTTTTACCTATAAATCTGAAATTTCACTAAAACCAAAATTCCTTTTACTGTACTGCGTAATTTAATACGACCTACAACACAAAGTGAACACTAATAAAAGTCACAATTTGTTTTATACAAATCTTAACATTATTACTCGGTTATCTAATATTAGTCTTCGATTTAATATTAATTGCATTCATCATCACTATCACTTTAGAGAAGAAATTCAGGACCTAATTCTTTTTTAAATTTAGTCCCGGAATATTTCGGAAGCCCTGTAGGCTATTATATCGGTAAAACTTACTTAAACTACAGAAACTCTTAGAGAAATCAGCTTAAGTAATTTATCGAATTTGTCTAAAGAATTTGTGCTCCATTTTTAAAGCTAAAAATGTGCTAAAATACGGAAGCACTTTAAAGATTAAACTGCATCTTAAATATCTATTGTCTAGAGATGAAAACAAAGCTTTATTTTATTCGGAGAGTGCAAAACAGAAATTTTTATGACCGGCTGCTTTTGGCTCGGTAAATAATTTTTAAAAGCGCAAGCAAAATTAATCCAGGAAGGTAACGTTGAGAATTAAAATTATGACTCTAGGAACTTGTTTTATACTGTAGAGGTAGATACTTTATGAACCTTTGTTAGAAAATGTTAAATTAAGAATAATAGATTATATTGATTTATTTGTACTACTAAAAATATATCTAGGATCGATTTCATGCCCTACATTCTTAAATATTGAAGTTTGCTATTCGCCAGGAAGGTACTATTTTCGATCACATTTTCAAAGGTTGTCTGGTAGTGATCGCTTTTAGCAAAAGACCGCAAATCGCTTCACTATAATGTAATGATCCCTTTAAGATTATTTTTGTATGATGTTGACAACGAGGTGTTATTTGGTTTTGATAATATTAATTCTTTTTGACAATTCCACACATTTTACAAAAAAAAAACATGTTTAAGATAACACATGTAACCCAAATTATCTACAAGAACATTTTTACTCTTTATCATCAAAATACAATAACGTCCGTTTACAAAAATATCAGTTTGTCCAATGACACGGAACGAAAAGCATCTCTGAAAGCAGTTTTAATCCGGCGATATATCTTCTTTCGTGTCCGAACCTCACCGCATTCTGTTTGCCGACATATCAAACGTTTGCGCTCAACCAATATTGAAAGATATTTTGTGTTACATTGCTCAAAGTTATGGATTGCTTTTTACGAGAGCATTAAAGGGTTGAAAGGTGCTCGGTTTTGCGCGACAAAGTAGAAAAGTATGTCGACTTTCCCACTGGTTTATTTAAATTAATATGTCTTAGAATGTTACATAGAGTTTAACATAATATAAATTCTACCCGTCAATGACTGAAAATGACAGCAGGAATAAGATTAAGTAAAACCAAAAAATCGAAGCACGTATTATAATATCTTTCAGTTGTTGCAAATTGAATTAAATCACAGCATAAAACTTTTAATAAATTGATTATTCTAGGTAAAGTTGGCTCTATTAAAATATGGAAGAATCCAATAGTTATTCTATACTGGTTGCTGCGTTTTACAATATGATGAGAATTTTCATGCCCAAGAAACTCTTAAAAAAGTAAAGAAATAATCAGAATAGTTATGTTAATCTAGGCTATTTCACATATTTGTATAATATTGCACGCCGCAAAAGATTCATTTTCAAACATTCACAATCGGAATGCCTGTTGGATTCTGTTTATTCAGAACACGAATTACCTGATGAGACAACGTGTTACAAATGTTGAGAGGCTTTTTTTATCATCTTTCACTTTTGTGATATGTGCATCGGACACGAGCGGAATCGTTCACTGAAATGATAAAGTCGTTCTGCTATGGGATTCCAAGTTTTATTTGTGACGTCATAATGGGTAAATGATGAGAAAATAAGTCGGTACGTGAGACGGCCGGCGGAGACGCTCCGGCCCGATGTTACATTACCGCAAATTGCATTAAGGCTTGTGTGGATACTACGTAGTATATTGTAAGATTTCACATAACTCGTAGTTCAATTTTATCAATAAAATACAATTCTTTTGAATTATGATTTCGCAGTGTGTAATGGCGAGTTTTTTCATATAACGTAACTGATGAATAAATCTGGAAGTTTAAAAGTAGATGGCGCTAGTTAGGTAAGCGGTTTTTATTACAATAGTTTGATATGTGGAACTTACATAATTATCCATGACGGTTAGAAAAAATGAAAAACTTGACATGTAAGGTAATTAATGAATATATTTCTTAATTCTTCAATGCTTCAAGAAACTAGTTTTATTGAATTAAATTTCAATTACTTTTTATTAAGGCTCATATTTTCTTCTAAACAATCTTCCAAATCATGTAGAACCATGAGAGAAAAGAAAATGAATTAGTATCAATCTAATCTAGATCGCAACATCTACCCTGAACATATACTATACAGAAACCGATCAGAGAAGTAGAACGGATCATAAAACGTGAGAGCCGATGAGGAGTCCCCCCCAATCAATCACGGACTAATCGAAAATTCCGTCTCAACAAGCGGAGACTGATCGCAGACTTATGTAGCTCATCATTAGATATCATTCGACTCCATTCAAAGGATACTATTCAATTCATTCGGATTTTATTACGCCAAAGGAGAGCTTAAGTGTACAACTAAGCCAGGATTTAGTTCGAATGCTGATTAGAAAATTTTATGTCGAAACAAAACTCTTTGGAATCCATGATTAAACGTTGAATTGGATTTTGAAAATCTTAAGACTGAGAGAGAGTGCTTAAATTCTTTTTTTCAATGACAATTTTATCGACTTTGATGAAGATAATTTCAATCTAAAGCTAAAAGGCTAAATAAATTTTGGCGGTATGTCTTATCAGTTTTAAGAAAGCAATTATACCTTCTTAGTTTACAAATATATCAGCTTTCGTGGAATAACGTTGGCATTATTATTTAAATAAAACAACTTATAATTTAAATAAAACAACAACACCACATACATTGCTCAACTCCCAAGTATTTAACACACTTGCATTCTGGAAGTAACGAAAGTACCACAACATCTAGCTTGACTGAAAAGTAATTTCCCATATTCAGTTCATGTACCTATTGAAAGTGTTTCAAGGAAAGCCTACTAAGACTATATCAATTTACAAATTGTATAAAAAATAACTGGAACAGTGGCAAAACAAATAATTAATATGAAATTCAACTATCGTATTAATGAGAATGGAGTCTCATGAATTTCGCAAATGATGCAGTTTTAGAACAAAGGGTATAAATTGAGTGGTTTTTCAACCGATAATAAAGGTAATTTATACTGTTTTAGGGAACGGACCAGTCAGTGGGACTTAGCGACAGAGTCGGGAGTTTAAATCTGTGTAGAAATGTTCATGGAATTTAGCGATTCTGAATAATTTCGCCCGAAGTATCTAGTTATGAAACTAAGCGCAGAGTTGCATACGAATGGATCCTGCGCTACCTAGAATTTTGTTTGCATATACAATAGGAAATTAGATTATAGCGAACTATTTTGAATACAGGCTTTCCTACCGAAACTTTAGAATTATATAGTTAAAAAATTAAAATTAAAGTTTTAAATTTTATTTTTAAGTTTTAAGTAGGGCATTGAGGTTAAACCCACTTGCCCACCCTTGCTTATAATCCGTGTTTTGGTAGGTACATTAAGCTGTTATTCCCAGTTGTATCTGTAATTGTTAACACCCACCAATCCGCCTTGAGACCATACGGTGACGGCCAGTTCTCAGTACGTGAATCAAGGCCTCCTGGAAGGCCTGTATCCCGGCAGTGGAAGTAGTATGGGTTAATTATCTAATTTCGCTACCGCTAATCAAAGAGAATGACTCCTAGAAAATACTATCTACAATACGGCTCTAAATTACGTTGTACAAATTTTACAAATTGAACATTCTGCATTAATTTCGTTTTTTAAGTAGTAGCAAAAACGAAATACCAATTTTCACGTTTGGTAACAGCTTAGTGTTATTTAAGCAACTCACACTTCACTCAATATTGTTAATTAAATTGGGTTTTATTAAAATAATTTAAGGCAAATTTGAGTAACTGACGTATACTTCAAACTTCTAAACTACGGAATCGATCGAGCTGCAATTTCTCAAACTATTAGGTATTATGATGTAAAAGTTCGCCAGGAAAGTATTTAAATTGAAATTTATGAAATTAACCGATGAGACATTAAACAGGAATTTGAAATTGATTTAATTCAAGCGGGCTAAGCCATCCGCCGAAAGCCAGTTTACTATTCAACCCGATGCACTTAAACGTATTGGAGATAACGAGTACCAAAAAAAAAACCTGTAAATAGTTTAGACTTCGAAATAGATCACCTATTTACTTTATATATGTTGTTACTTCTACGCAAAATAACGTAACAGATCATCAGTAATTTGGAGAATTCAAAAATTGTATTCCTTATTTTTTACAAAAAAAGAGCTTCATTAGTTTTATCAAAGACCCTTTGTTCTTCAAAAGTTCATCGAAAAAGGGTGATTAAGATTAATTTATCGTCAGAGTCCAACATTTTGAGTCGTTGCTACCTTTAATTGGCTCCCACGGGTGGTAATTCTTAAAAGAAATTACTGCTATGATTATAATCGGCCAATGCCTAATTTTCTGGGACAATAGTCGCGTTCAAATTAAAGAAATATGTTAATTTCGCCTTTGTGTCTGATCGTCGAAGCGGATGGATATAATTAATGAAATGTTGCCAACTACTGATTGGGTTTCCGTTTTGTTGGTTCGTTATTTGGAAATTTGTGACTTGAATGTTCAATTATAGATTTCCTCGCTTTTTTGTTACCAGTGATTTTAACTAGACTGTTTCAGAAAGACAAACGTTAAGAGAAAACGAGATCGAAATAGTGAGAGTTAACGGCATATTAATGAAGATATCGTTAATGACACGTAATCATTATAATTATTGTGATTTTCCTTTACTGTTAGAATTTCAATATTACATATTGCAATTGTGTGAAAGATATTGAATTGTCACTACATTGACTTAACAATGAATCTGTTTTAACTATAAAAATAAACAGATAATATAAGAAGAAATTGAATGTCCCACCAAAAACATACGAGTAATATGTACAAAAATGCACAAGTCTTACAACGCAAGCATCTGCCATAAGAAGTCATAAAATCAGAACCTATCTTTCTGTTGAAGCAGCTATCTATCCATCCTTGTCATACATTTATTTACCTATATTATGATGTTGCTTAACGAACGCACACAACATCATAATATAGGTACCTACTTTTAACTTTTTAATTGACCTTAGATTTTGTTTAATGTATAATTATTTTAGCGTAATGTACATATGCGTTTTCCAAGTACTCCTAAAACTTCAAATACAGTCGTATAAATAGACTATCGCAATATTTGCATCCGAAGTTCATTATATTCTCATAATATTACCTTTCCTTTCCAATTATCATAAATTGTACCTGACCGTTCAACGCATTTCTAGACCAGGCTGTCGTAACAAACGAACTGGCGACTTTAATCTTTCAGTTCAAAAATATAAAGTTCCATTTGCAAATTTTAATGAAACCTTCGTGGAACCAGAAACAGATCTTTATATTTACTCATATTTGCTCTCAGATTATTCTATGGCGGTAAACAATATTAGCGCGAACATACTTTGATGAGTCAAATTTTATATGTCTCCGAGGATGTGTACAGGCCACCCACCCGCTTGCGGTGAAAAAGGACGCTTAAATTAGAACCGGACGACAGGTTTATATCCCGCTGAAATTGTATTACTGTCTGGAGTTCATAATGAAATAAATAAATAAATATTTTAACTGCACCGCAATGAATGTTTGTTAATAGTCGATTTGGAACCTTATTCCCGTGTAAATTGCGCTTGCCAACAAAAGTACCTAATTTAGAAGAAAGCGTAGAGGCTTTGTTTCGAACAGGCTTTATAATTAACGGTTTATTAGAATAAATTACACAGGATTTTGCAACTGTCAAATATGCCGATAATGAAATGGGTGATTAAAAATGTGTTACTTCAAGTGCCTCTCTGCTTTAGAATGCACTTCGCGTCATCAGACTCGACCACTGTAGTCACACTTTACGGGGTTCTTAAATTCTTTTAAATATAGGGCTCTAGATAAATTGAATTTTAAATATAAGTGATGACCAAATAAAACAATGCTACACTTAGTACTTAATATATATTTAAATTACACTTTCAATTAAGTAAACATTATTAATAAATATATAATAACAAAATACAGATCAAAAAGAAATCATAATAATTAAAACAGCAAAACATGAAAGCAAATGCCTTAATAAAAGCATAGAGCTTTTATATATATCCATCAATAATGTAGAATCCTTCCCCGATACGTTCCTGTTGAAAGAATTAGTTAGCTATTGCCCAATAAACAGTTAAAAAGCGCAATAAAAATACCGTTAAAGATATAACGGGACCGTTTACGTCAAACAGAAGTTTTATGATACACGTACGTTATTATTTAGTTAATGTTGATTTTATTATCATTATTATGTTCCCTTTTGAAATGAGATTGAAGTAATTATTGTTAATGATGCAATCATTATTGAATAGAGGAGTAATTTTATATTTGATTAGTATTGCATATATAATTGATATTCATCTTATATGGAGCTCGATTGCGCAGTGGTTAGTGCGTTAATTTGCGATGCGGAACTTGAGCAACTTTCGGTGGGCCGGTGACGAAAAATTCATGATTCGTCACCTGCCGTGGGTCTCGGCTGTATCTACAGTTGTTAATACCCAGACTTGAGACAGTGAAGATAAGTAACTTTTTTAAGGAATTGACCTGGAACCCTCCAAGGTGGCGGCCACTTGACTATGGAGAGTTGGCGTGATAATTGTATAAATTTTAATCGCAATTAATAATTTAGTTTATTACACCCTAAAGGCACATCAGAGATAAGATCTAAAGTATTGTGTGAGAGAAGGGTTATGACACTCCCTCGGGCTCTTTATGATGTTTGAACTATCCGTATTTATGCTTTGAATTACATAAGTATTATATACGTATATATCTATAAGAAAATCAAAGACACTCACAGCTCAAAGATCTTAGTCTAGCAAAAAAAAGTAATCTTAATATTTTAAAATTCATTGAATCATTCGTCCTGTATCTCTCTTCCCATTTTGTCTATCTCTCTTTCTTTCTACATCGCTCTTTCAATCCCAATACTATTATGCAAATTTTATGAACAAATTTATGCATTAGATAATTGCTAAATTAGTACCATTGCAATTCCGATGGCATAATTAATTATTTGTGTTGAAGTATATTGTCTTTGTCTTTTCGAATTATTATTAGTGTGTGTAAATCATTAGGTATAAATGGTTTTTTAGTATTCTGCAAGAACTGAATAATCTAATAAATAAACACACAAACTTATTCAAACATTTTGTTTTTTGGAAATTAATTCCCTTCTTTTGTTACATTCAAATATGTAGCATTGATTTATTATCCAATAATATGACACTTTTGAAGCACACATTTAAACAATATTTAATTCCTACTGCTCACTTATTTATTTACTCTTTGGTCACTACTCTCTGAATCACGTTTGACGTTATTAAAAAACTATTTATTAAATGTGATAAGGCATAGTAATAAGGCTACAATCTGGCGACAGATAGTGACGGTAAGTAATACGTCCTATTATTATACTAACTATGCAGATACTTACCCCGTACGCACATTTTTAGCAACATAACTCCGCTATTCAAAAGATATGTATCAATTAATGTTACCTTTGAATAACGAGAAAATATTGTCTTTGACTTTGATTCAAAGGACGCCAACATATTGAAATTGAAGAACAGAATTAATAAAAAGAAAAATGTACTATTTTTTCTTTCCTCAGTATAATATTGTTCAATTTAGATCATATAAATTAACTTTATATGAGCCAAGTCATTGATATAAGTTTCATTTTTGACATTTCAAGGCAGTACATTGTTAAATGAAATAAAATAGTATCGAATTGAAAAAAAAAAATCATAAATTCTTATCGTCAAACTAATTGTGAATTATTCTTTTAAATTCATTCAATGATAGCTTTAGAGTTTGGATTTTGTGCATCGTTAAAGTGTCATAGAGTTACCACTCAACTGATATCATCGAACATTTCTATAAAACGTACGCAATGATGCGTACCAGCATAAATTGAATTCTAAACAATGATATAGACAATCGTATTACATATCCATGGACGCACCCTCGTGTGCGCCACGAATGTGTTTTATTATCAAATGATCCGTGACTTACGCATTTAGTTGTAAATAAATACTTTAATAGAAGAACATTCAGTAGGGCAACGACAAAGTGCTTCTGACTAAAGCCATCCGCTAGGGCACGTACTAAAAACTCAGATTAAAGAACTTCTTGCAATGAAACTATGGTAGCAAAAAGTTATATATAAATCACAATGTTTTACTAGCAACACCCATACCCGAGACATTGTAGTAAAGTTAATTTTCTACCGATTCGAGTCGGTCACGAATATATATAACGTATACTTAAAAGAACTAAAATTTTATACTGACGTTAATTTTGCCTATGTAAAAAGTGTAAACACTCAACTCGCATTAAAAACTATTTGTCTTCATTAAAACGCAGTAAAACACTCCTGGTAGTTCCCTTGTAGAAATTATGGTGTATTATTCTTTGCTTTCTTTGAATAAGACGTAGATTTAATGGGCGCGACGATTCCGTTTGTTTATTTGTCGGCTTCGAGATATTTTTTCAAGATGAAAACCGTTAGTTTCCCGTTTAGTGAATAAAATTATTCACTCCACTAAAAATACACGACTTGAATAAATTGGAGAAATACAATGTTATATTTTTAGAAACAAATTTTTGACTGTTTATATTTTAGTACTGACAGCAGATTTTAAATTTTAAAATAACCTCGTTATCTTGTAAACTCCGTATCAAATAAAATAGGTAGGGAAACTAGGCTTTATTAGCCATAGTAAAGGTTCTCTTGCAGTATAGTTTTCCACTGTTGCGAGTGCTTGTAACAGTCTAGACTGTATATTTGTTACAGTGTTATTATTTGAAATTTAATTCGACATTTCGTAGTAACCACCTGACATAAAGCTATGCATATTTCTTTCCTATCATCAAAAGAGGATTCATATTTATGAAGTATGTTTTATTATTATTTTATGTCATTATAATTTTTTTCTATATATTCATGAAATTTACACTCCCTGACCTAAATCGACGTACCTATATATACTCTTCAATATTATGCTAAGATAAAATAAAAAATATGTAAATGAAATCGTGGCACTTTTGACCAGGGTTCATTGATAAATATCAACGCATATTATCATGATGTATATCTTGATATATATATAAACATCGATATATATTAATTGATATTAAAAATATTTATTCTTAGTTTGAGTATTCAGTGTCAACTAGAAAATTAACCAACCCGATGTGATTCTAGCAACATTGGCCCGAAGTAGCAATCTTACTTACTAGAAATATCGGGTTTTCTCCTATACTTTACTGGAAATCCTCGCTCGCAAACTACTTTTTAATTATTTCATAATAGATAGACAAATATTAAAGAACTCAAACTCAATTTTTATTTTACATTTTTAATTTAAAAGATCAAATATTAAATAAAGCCACTGGCAGCACAATAATCGCAACTTTTCAGATGCATGATATATATACGATATATATCGGATAAATATAAAATATCGGATATTTTGATATTTATTATAAACTAGCTGACCCGACAGACTTCGTCCTGTCAAAAAGATTTGTAATGTGGCAGTTTTTTTGCCTACGTATTTAAAAAAATTCTCCTGAACAGAACCGTCACCCTGGTGATAGGGCGTTGTGAATAAAAAATAATTAAATAAAACATATATAAGGATTTAAAAGTAAGTAATCGCTTTATTTTTAATCATGTGAATCATAATTATTATTGCAATGTATTAATAGTAATAGTATTAAATATAGAAAAAAGAGATTTTTATGATCATAAAAACACATTACACACAACAGCATTATAAAAGTAAACTATTCGAATTAAAAAAATATATAAACATTCTCAAGGAAAAATGCTGGAAGAATCCATCTACCTGTACCCCGGAATGGGACTCGAACCCATTCGCGATCCAGGGACTGCTCTAACCAATGAGCTATCTAGGACCCAACAGCTTTGCTACTACAGAGCGTATTTTCATCAATGTTCCGGCAATACATGTAGCAATACAAATACAAAAGAAACGCGAGTTTCGGAACGCGACATTAAACTCCTCCAACTATGTATTCTGTGCTCCAACGCACACACGCACATTGTTTTGATAGATATGATCTTTGACGTTAGGAACACACCTACATTGCTTAGACAACAGTGAGTGCTTGTAATTTAATATGAACTTTATACCATAGCAATAAAGCTCAAATTGACTACGTTTTAGTTACAAATCATTTGTATGGGAAAAAAAAAAGGGCTATTTTTAGGGTTTTTCCAGCAATAATTCTAATTTTTAAATCACGATCACGTAAAAACCATCCTTGAACTTCAACGAACATTTTAAAAAAAGATTTGGCCAAATTGGTCGAGGCGTTGTTGAGTTATGCGCTTACCAACACATTTTGCGATTCATTTTTATATATATAGATAACGGATTTTAGCTAACCCTACTTTTGACACAAGATTTTTTTTTAATTAAAGGGCATTTAATACCTTAACAAACGTCTGAGTATGAAACTATTGCATATGCCGAAAGTTCAACTCGATGCAGGAACTTCAAATGAACCATCATTACCATCCTCATCTCTACGTTGCCCACTGCTGGGCATAGGCCTCCCCATAGATCTCGAAGACGACTATTCCTGCGCTACCAAATCAATAGAAATACTACTTAATATTGTAAATGCGAAAGTAACTTCCTCCACAGTTATAATGAAGTACAGTCAACAGCACGTCAGGCACGTCAGCGCGTACAAAACTTTCAAATTTCTCCACTTAATTTTATACCTCAATACATTGAGATAGGTTCGAAATCAATTGCGGAAATTGGACAGATTATGGTAACATGACGTGCACTCGTAAGTAATAGGCAATTTGAATGTCACTCAGCGTTATATATAAGCTAATTTATTTTCAACAAGCACAGCAATGAGGTCACTAATATAAAAGTCACTCAAAAATATTTCCCCAACATCTACAATCTTAAAACTTCTGAAAGAAAATAACGTTTCCTAATAACCATCGGCATAGAAACTATCAAGCTAAGTACTGACAGATGACACGTCGCGTTAGCGCCACATACAATTAAACTCACGATCTGTATCTGTTCCACGAACAGTCGGCACTGCTCAGTTCTCGTCAGACGAAAATAATTGTGAGCAGACAGACATGTGCGTTTAAGCTACACCGGCGGACGGAGACGCGACTTGCATCTCGCCTGTGATTACTAAGGAACAGGTATTTTTAAGATTAAATGTATAGATTTGGATACCCAAGTATATTAGTATAGATTTGGATACCCAAGTATATTAGATTTTATTTTGTTTCCACAGTGCAATTTTGTTATATATGTTATAGATAGGTCCAATTGGTCCAACTCTTTCTGTCTGTAATTAATCTAGCTAGATCTATCTATCTATCATCTGGCTTCGAATTCTGTTTTGGACACTTGAGACGCTTGAAGACTTAAAATATTTTTATAAATTAATATTGATACTATCTTTTTGAACGTAAAGATCTTAAATTCTGCTGCACCTCACATCGAGCGTCTCGTTTTTTCGCATTCAAGATTGGCGTTTATCACTCGCGGCGCAACAGAAGTGTAAATGGGCATATAGAGCTTGGTTACTATCCAGTTAATTTATTTTGTTACATTGATAAATATAACTAAGTTACTGGTTATCAACATAACATCTTAGTAAGATGCGTGAAATTATTGCTTGTTAGTTTTCTAATAAGATGCTAATGAATATATTAATAAATATCATCTATATTATTATTCTGATACTCTATTATGATAGGTATAACACTCATAATCAATATTCTGACGTAAAAATTGATTAGAATCTATAACAGTAAAGGTAATACACGATTTTAATAATGCTACCTCAAGTTTATACAAGATGAGAGATTCGCCCTATTATAATAAAGAACAGTTAAATATCACATGACAAATGGCGTATACTCGCCCCCAACATTAGCGGTCTCGATGCGATGCGGTGGGTTGTATCAGACGACAAATTTTTGAGATAATGTTTTTAAGTTTAAAGCAAATTACAGCGATATTACAGGCCACCGGGGAGCTGATTTGATGTAGCTAGATAGCAGAAATGGAACAATTCAAACACTGCTATACTTATAACTTATTTACATAGAATATATAGACTGCTAATCTGAGAATGGTATAAAAACGTGAAGTGTATGTTGATACACTTCACGTTTTTCTTTGTTTCCGCTGAAAGATTATAAGATAGGTATGTATATTAAAGAAAAAAGTTATTTTACAAATAATTGCTCAACTATTGCTTTAGTATGGAAGTACTCAAACAATTGTCAAAGGCTTTGATGGACGCGGCGGCCTTTTTCTGAAAACATTAGTTATTATTACTGTTTCTATTTCTACACAACTATTATTGTATAACTAAATATGGCAAACATTATTTTCTTTAAATGACTGTAACATTTAATTACCAATTATAAATCTAATTAATTCTGAACATTGATTGTTTAATAGGAATCCATACTTTAACTTTTTTGTTGTATTTTCCGATAATTGAATTACATCGGTGCCTCCAATCTGGCTTCGTTAAATCAATAAGAGATGACATAAAAGTTATATGAAGCCAATAGCATTCTTTGATTGTTTTTATCATTAATGAAATAGTTTGTATTGATTTCTTGTATTTTCATAACTTTTAAACGGTTTTCTTCATTTATGGATAGTGTTATGGTGACCCACATCATCATCACAATCATCATCATCCTAAACACCTACCGTAGGAAATTCTTTGTTTCAGAGAGCACAGGGCATTTCTGATAATCAACACCGCATGTACCACGCCTCAGTCACAAGAAACGGGTCAAGCCTACCACAGTCGAGCGTCAACCTGCTGTACCTCCTTACATGAAAGGTGTCACAGACAAGATCGGAAGGATTTTGAACCGAGTTTCTATCATAATTTATTTTAAGCCGCCGAAAAAGATAACCATTTCATAAGACAAATAAGGTGTAATATCTCCTTTCAAGTTGGAGGCGTATACAAACTAGAGTGCGTCTGTGGGTTCTTATATATCGGGCAGACAAGAGGAGCATACGAACTCGCGTTAGGGAACATGTAGCTGACCTTAAGCATAGGCGTGAAAATAAACAGCAAATGTTCACGTGAACATGCGTTAGGAGGACTCAAGCATTATATAAGATTTGACAACCCAAATATACTAGTAACGGTTTAACTTGTTTTATTATACACCACCCCTTAACGCACTTGCGGGTCCTAAATCCACCAATAACAATCTCTTTTTTTAAAGCGTTACATAATTGCGGCTGAACAAAAATTTATCCCTAAATGATACGCGAGGCTATTGAAATTAAAAAACATTAAAATTTTAATAGAGATGAAGGTTAGTATATACCACCGACTGAGGTATCAGTAATTAGTCAAATAAAATCTCAATCCAGATTACACATTGCAAAATCAAAAGATAACAGTATTAAAAAAAATCATAGGGAGCAATTTTTTTTGTCGGACTTTGTTTCGCCAGTTCTTATAAGACAAGACTCCCAAATTTGGAACTGTTGGTAGATAACGGTAGATAGGAGTAAATAAAATAAGTCAAATGTATTTATTATTTTTTTGATAATTTAATAGTATTGGATTGAACTACTTAGTCTTATGTGAACACGGAACCTGTAACGGATCCAAAACGTCATAAAACTAAATAAAACACGACGAAGCCGTTTAAAAGTGATTTTTTTTTGCAAAATGTACTGAGGAATGAAAACGTGGCGGTGAGAAACAGACTTAGAAATCTGGTACAGCTCTAACCCAACCAAACGTTGTTCACTTACTCCTATACGAAAATTAAAAAAAAAAAATTGATAGAAATTATCTGTCTTTATTTCTCAGTGCTCCATTATGCACTACTTAGGATGATAAACAAACAACTTACATCAAATTGAATTTGTATTGATAACATAATTTTGATTAATTTTCACACTACGACCTTTATGAAGCTGACTGTATCCAATATACTTATTTTTATCGTTTATAGCGAGGATAGGAACCGGTCACTATTTGAGGCGACATCGTTTAATCTTAATCCAAGCACTTGCCAAAGCTTCATAGCATGTTACATCTAAAATTCTAATGAACGATAAAAGTATTCTCGATTTCTTAAATATTTATTAAAAAATGTTGATTTTTATTAATATTTATTGTTGTTGGTTAGACCAAAATAAACGCTACTGGACATTTTGAATATTAATAGCTTACCATTAAGATTAAATCTTGCCAACATATTAATGAAATTAGGTTTGTTGCTAAAATTAATTAAATTTTTTGTCATCGCTCTATTAAAAGTGGCTAGTAGCGATTATTTTGGAACTTGATGAACAAATAAATATATATTAGATAACATCATACACATTTCTCAAATCCCAAGATGAGTCTTAAAGCCCCCCTTATGGAGTATCTGAGACAACGAAGGTACCGCCACATAGACAAGTCCATTTTCTACACTCATCTGACTGGGAAACGTACCCGGTACTTCAGCCGGGACATGGCAACACCTTGAGGTGTGAACTACTTGGGTACGAAGATCGATAATAAGTAGATAAGAATTAAAAGAAATCAGAGAAAGAAAAGCAAATTTTTATTATTTCATTGAGCATCTTTGTTCTTGCTTTATATTTACGAGTATGATAGAATATATATGTTTTATGTTCTTTTTCTACTTCGAATGATTAAAAATAGCAATATGATCCATTATAATCGTCTTATACCTATTGTTCGCTTTAAAATAATATGCAGTCATTTTCAATTATAGACATAAAAGATGACTAATTAAAACAAAATGTAACCAATAAATAAAGCGGAGACCGTTTGTCACTTCTGCCATACCAAACGCCCACGCGGCTCATTATTATTTCAACAATTTATCAATCATTAATTAAAGTATGCTTCATCTACTACAAATAGGCAGACGGGAGAGAAAAAAAAATTACACAACGTCCAAATCGGACGTTTAGATTAATTAACCGAAATGTTCATACAACCGACCCGTATCTAAGATTAAACGCATCGCCAGATTTTGTGATGGATACGTAGAAAAAAAACAAGGTTAAGTACGAGTGAGATACGCGCACCGAGAGTTCCGTACACATATTGAAATTTAATGATAATTCTATGAGTAAATTACTCATCAGTAGTTATGAAGAGAAAGAAGGATAGTAAAATTTCTTCAATACCCATTACTACAACACCAAATCTATTTATTTTAAAATAATAAAAATATAGTCTCTATTTTCATATAATTAAGTTTGTCAAACTTTAAAAGCTCTAACTTAATCCAAAATATTAAGTTGTCTATCTTTATTTTCATTTATTTATTTTACACGGCCGTCAATGATCCATCAATTATAATCTATACTTCAACTCGATCCTTTTTTTACTGTTTTTTATAAAAAACAAGACGAAAATCAGTTATTCTTTTAAAACAGCTTGAACTTGACGTCAAGCACAACGCTGTGACATGACTCCAATGGACCTTTATACCTTTTGAAATAGAATTTGTTTGATTAAACCGTTGTGATAGCAGCGTTAAATTCGACGTCTGTATTTATAGTAGAACAGCACTGCAGCCGTGGTAGATAGACATACTCACAAGTAATCTCATAAAGACTTTTCTATTTTTCGTTAACAAACCCTAGAAAAAAATCGAACGTCTCCGAGTATACATCAATTTTATCACACTGACTGACTGCGATTTGTCACTGGAGCGACTGACATAGGACAATTATCGTAGACCACACAGACGCGTTATTGACTGTCAAAGTCAAATGTTGAAAGTCATCGCTGGCGTTGACAGAAATAGGTCGACATTCCTTTTGTCTTAGACGATACTCTGTTTAAAGCTACTGCCAACGAAAGTGAAAACTTTTTTAAACGAAACCTTCGTCGTGTCAATTTGACGGAGGAAACGACTCAAGCTTTTTTTGTTGTTGTAAAAATAAACATTATATTTTTAGTAAGTATTGAGAATGAATCAATCGGTCCGAATAGAATTTCTTTGCCAAATAATCGTTAAATTAACAATATTGTTAAACAGTCTTAATAATTACGATTATATTAAATTATTGGCTGTTCAAAAACTAATATACCGTATAATTAAATTATGGTAACATTTTGAATAACGTTAAATTTTAATAGCAACTACAATTTCTCCATCGAGCACATTTATACAAATAAATATATCAATAAATATTAAACAACATCACATACGTTGCTCGGATTACAACATGAGTAGCTAAGCCTCTGTACTATGGAGTATCTGAGACAACGAAGGTACTACAACATCCACACCCCATACAATATTTAAAAAAATCTATTTTCCACATTGACAGCCCCGGGATATCAGATGTGGTGAAACCTTGAAACTGGTGTGCGGACCACTCAGGAGTCAAGTTTTAAGTTCGTTTATTCGATTTTATGCTTTATTTCTAATCCTTATTTTCAATCAAAGTTAGGACTTTCTTATAAACTCGACGGAATTTGGGAACAACAAGTAAGTGTTGGAAATCAGGAATATTATTTAAATACTTATTTTATTTTGTTTTCAGAACAAAATATGGTAACATTTTTATCGTAAATAAAATTTGTGTATTTCTAACTCTGCTAAATAGCTCTAAATTCAACAACAACTTACCTATTAAGTCCTAAAAGAAACCTCAGATGTATATTGACTTAACTCGGCCAATCTCAAGACTGGCGAATGCAGATAGTCGAACGAATAGAATAGATTGTAATCAATAAAGGAATAGTATCGATCTCTAACGAAGTTGAAAGCATTTAATTGAATACTTTTGATGGAGGTTAGTATAAGAGAACACGTAGGGGAAATTAAGTAATGTCGCTAAAAAATTCTGTATTTGGTATAAGTGCATATATTGAGAGAACTTAAGAGAGCTTGACAGAATTTAATAAAACCCTTGGTAAGACACAAGTTCTTAAAGTAATAATGAGGGCCGAAGGTAAAGAAATCGTTACAGATTCTGATGTCGATAACGGAAGCTGGAATCTAATCACCGATCATATTAAATACCAATAGATAACGCACACAGCAAAATCTAGAGACACTATTTTATTGCCTGTATTAACGAATAATTGGTATAAGGAAGGATGTTTCTCATTTTTCTTGAAATACAGGTTCCTGAAATTTGATAATAAGTGATTAGTATCTGAAAAGTATCATTACAATAATGTAATACAAGCTATAATTGTGTTTCCAAAAGAAAAGATAAATAAATGTAGAATAATATACAATTCAATGCAAACTGATGCCATAAAAGCATCTTCCTTAAAAGCAACAAAAAAGCAGCTGTGGGCACATTTCAATTGAAACATCCTTACCATTCCTCCTTAGATTACATTTCAACTGAATGTTAAACTTGGAAGTCAAAGCCAAGAACAGTTGGCGGCAATCCAATGCTTCTAGTTTCTAATCCTAAATCTTTGAGATAACTATCGGGATTGACGAATGAGCCTTTTGAGTGGGTAAAAACTTTGTTACTCGGTTAAGGTGGTTACTTGGAAATGGGAATGTTTGTTTTAAACATAAATCATGCAATACGGTTTAATTAGAATAAACCTCATTGTGGGCTACTGTCTTGTTTTCGAATGAAAACTATGTTAATTTCTATCGATATGGAATATTATAATACTTGGATATATTATTAGATTGAAATAAGTTTTAAAGGCGAATATTAGTCAATCTGTTCGGAGGTATGGTTTCAAATCAGAATCACACCGTAATTTCTAAACTTATTAACAAAAAAAATGTCCTTAGAAGGTAATCGTAGTATAAAATACTGTACAATAAAGAATAGCAAAATAATAGCTCGCTTCTCTCTTTCTTTTTTACTAAGTATTTCGGACAAGATTGTTTTGTTTAAACGAGTTATACATGCAATTATAGAAAGAAAACAAAAATACGATCGATACTTAAATGATATAAAATAAAATACATAACATAAAGAGCATAATGTGCAGTAACCTCTCTTATCTGCTGTGACCTCGTGGCCAATTGACACGACGGGTGGACGCTCGTGGCGGAGGCACATCTGACCATCAGAGTTATTTGTGGAGCTTTATACTTTAAGAGCTAGGAAACAAATATTATTTAAGTACACATAACGGCTTACAATCGTTACTAAAAACAAATCAAAGTGTGGTAGCTTACTAATTAGCTTAATAAATCAAAATATGCGTATACAATAACAATATCTATAAATTTTCTATATAAAAGAAATACCCATATATAAACAACAATTATTACACATACAAATAATAAAAGTTATACAGCATATGATATGACTATAATATGGGCGTTATATCACATAAATTACTCTCTAAAATATTATCAGTTTATATTACTTATTCGTGTAATGTTGGCAATCGAAGAAATCCATGGGAGAACCAACCAACAACCAACCAAATGGGAGAACTGTTAGTGCTCGAAGAATTGCTCAGCCGAAGTGGCAGTTGAGGCCGCCGAGATGGGCGACCGTGTACCGGGTGACGCTTAGTGGTGAGGCCTCACACCAGGTGAACTGGTTGCTGGAAGCCGCTGGACGTGGGCTGCGCAGGATCGATTATCGTTGAGATCAATGGGGGAGGCCTATGCTCAGCAATGAACGTCGTACGGTTGATGATGAGGCAATCATATTTACTAAGAGTACTTGCTTTGAGAGTTTTACACAATCGGGAAGGTATTTCAGTAGTGCTTGTTGGTACAATAATATCAACGCACATAGATTAGATAAGCTGAATTTTGACGAAACTTTTATCATTTACAAAGTTTTACCTCTAGTTTCATTTAATAAAAGATATTGTTCAGTAACAAACCTCCATAAATAGATAAGTGACATGTTCCAACATTATATTATTACAAAATATAGTCCATATGACTGTGTGTCAAGTTATCCAATATTTATTTGATTCTTTAAAACAATTGTTATAATTTCCTAAGCACCCTTTCCCCTCGTCTACAAAGCCATAAACGTTATCGGTGACTAGCAATCGGGGCGGTTCGATCCAAGATTCGGCTCACGAAATTAAGGAAATCGCTCATGGGTGTATTATTCCCCGGGAAGATACCATCTGCTCCTGACCGGGATAGCGCTTTCGAGATACTTCCATAGTTTTTTCGGGTATCACACTGTTTTACTGTCGCCTTTACGACGTGCTAGCTCAAGATATATTGGCATGCCGAATACTGGGGTAGTGTTTGTTCGATCGCGTACATAAATCTGAATACGTAAATTGTGATGACTTTCTCTTATGGTTTACTTTTTGTTTGAAACGATTTCACTAGAAGAGTTTCAGACTCTGTTTTTGTTTTGATCCAGTAAATTATGATTCGTATATTTTTTTCTTCTGTGCTCGTTTTGTTATAGGGACATTTTAGTTATAATTTATTTGTAGATTATCATTGACAATATTTTTTTTTCCTTTAAACTTGGCTTATTATTCATTTACACAAATCTGGTTTCTAGCATCATCGATTCCTCAGAGATAGTCAATTTAATTTTGTATTTTTCTGTAAGAAATATATGTGTCAATATCACGGGTTTATAAGTAAGGGATGCTAACAGGGCATCGATTTATATGCATCCACTGCCTATCTATTTTGTTATGTATAATGTAAATAGTAATATAAAAATATTTTTTTTTTATATATAAATTTCTCGTCGATTGTATTTAATTTAATTAACAATAAATAGACCAAGTGAATCAGCCTCCCGGCGAACGAACTCTTAATAATAAATATAAATTTACGCCTCATCAATACAACGTCATGATATATCTGAATTGATTTTCACAAAGCTACTAAATCATAAAGTAAAAGTACCGCTGCGGCTCGGATCATACAATATCGACAACAAAAATTAAGTTTGCGAACACAAATGAAATAAAAGTCGCACACGGGAAATCAACATTTTGTGGCAACTGGGAGCGGCCGTGGAGGGGATGACTTTTTAAATTCGTTCATCATTTACATCTCTGCAAACGGAATAAATATTATTTTCATCAGGAGCCGCATAATCGTAGTATTGTATTGTTTCATGTTATTTACATTTTGCAATGACCCTATGAAATGTTATTCTTAATGAATTCCACTTATTTGTAAATTTACAGTGAGATAAGTAAGAAATGCGAATAGCACTGTTTTATCTATTTATTGTTATTATTGAGATGTAAAGAGGAAAGGCTTCTTTAAGAATTTATTTTAACTTTGGGTGGAGGAGATTTATTTTTATATTTTTTTAGAGAGCTCGGTGGTGTAGTGGATAAGCGCCGCGGCCTGCAATCGTTGTCGTTAAGCAACTTTCGCAAGGGTCAGTCACGGGACGGATGACTAAAAAATTATCATCTCGAGCTACTCCGTGCTTCGGAAGGCACGTTAAGCCGTTGGTCCCGGCTGCATTTGCAGTCTTCAATACCCTCCTATCCGCATTGGGCCAGCGTGGAGGGTCATGGACCATCCTGCTTATCCATCCATAAGGAAGGCCTGAGTCCCTGCAGTGGGGACGATGAGATTATATTTTATGTTATCTTATCTAATACAATGTCTAATACTTCGTCGATGTATATAGTTAGGTACTTACGTGGCGGAATACTATAAAATTTCTAGAAATATGATTCTATAAGGATGATAGGATTCTAAGCAATAATTATTGTAAACTACAATAAGCCTTAATATTAATAAATACCTATGCTAATCTATATTAATATTATAAAGAGAAAAGTCTTTATCGTTTGTTTGCAACGAATAGACTTAGAAACATCATGTACGGTGTTCACGCCTCTTTTGATACTTTGCTTTATGGTTTAGTTTATAAAGTAATGGTTTGATGTAACGTTTTGAAGTAAAAACAATCTTTTGTTCTAAGTAGGAATCATTGTTATAATTTTTCCTTTTCCACCGATTTCATCATACCATAGGGGAAATTACGTTATTTAAGCATTTAAATCACAACATACGGGTAACACAAGCTATAGGTGCAGTTGCGGGAAGCTATACGTATTCAATAAACTTATGAACAAACCTATATTGAAATTATTTTATTGGCAAATAATTTTTAATAATGAACGCTCTATTTTTTACTTCTTATTCTGTATGGATTACGTGATTGTTATGTTAATTGTTATTTACAAAGTATAAAGTTGTTACTACTACGAGTGTAATGATTATAACTCATATCCAGTACGCCATTAAATAAAATATATTGTCATATTATTGTGACTTTTTTTACGAGGGAATATTGCCCGAATCGTTTTACAAAGGTGATATAATATTTCAAAAGTAATATGAGTGGTTATGATGGAATCTCACAGTTTAATTAGGTTTTATATCCAAAAGATGGCGCTAGTGTAGTATATGATGTTATTTAATCACTTAACACATGTACCATTCTATTTTTTCTCTTAAAAATTAATGGCTACCGACATAATGATTTCTTACGGAGAACGGCAAGAATAAGGATTATTTACCGAATTTTAGACGGTATTTTCAAGTAGGTAAAAAAGGGATGATGACTAATTTTTGTTTGTTTGTCAGGTAGAGTGTTAAAAAATATTAAACACATATTTTTTTACTTTTTCGTAATCATAAAATTACGGCGTTACATTGAGTTGAAATTTCGCATGACGTCACGTTAGAGTACGTTTTCTACTCAACTGTGACGTAGCGAGCCCCCACTCCTCAACTTTAATGCCTGTTATCTAAGCTATTTCTTGTTAATTTGAGGTAAAAAAAAAATACGTATCTAATATTTTTCTATTATCTGACTGACGGACTAAATAGAATTGCATTTTTTTTACCCAGTCATCATCCCTATTAGAAATATATGTTACCTGTACAAAGATTAAACCAACTTTAACATACTCAGCAGCACATCACAAGAGGCAAAATTAGGCTAATCTTAACTATCACAGATTACTGTAAAACTTTGTTAGCCATCTGTCTATCTATATCTTCACGCCGAATCCCTTGCGGGGTAGGCAGAGAGGACCGAGTGCCACAAGGTAAGATCTTTACATACATCTTTCGCCAACTCCACTTTCATTACTCTTTGCATGTATGCTCATTGTTTTTTATAGGTTCTGATATCACCTTTTAACAGCACGCGACTGATTTGATCATGAAAGGTGTAACGTGCCGACCTTATTAGTTTGTTTTTTACTTTTTATATCTGTGGTATTTTAAAAGTGTCATCCTTCAGTTATACTGTGTCTGTGATCTCTGTCTCTATTTTGATATACCCATTGTTTTTGTGCTTATAATCGGTCATTTTCATTAACCCTTTCTTTACCTCGGTCGTGAGTCACAATCCAATAGCTCTCCGTTTCGATCAGATTTACCATTCTTTCATTATTTAATAATGGCAAAGTCAAAGTCAAAATAATCTTTATTCAAATAGACTTCTTAAAAGTACTTTTGAATCGTCCAACATTTTTTCCCTACCACTCGTTCAGGACGTCTTTTGGCTGATAAGAAGAACGAGCAAGAAACTCACCAGCTGTAATAAGAGTAATGACATTTAAAAAAACCATGTCATTACCAGATCAATACATTATAAACAGAGATAAAAAAATAAAAAATAAAACTATGGTCTTATGATAATAACATAATCATTTAATAATAATGGAAACAAGATAATGAGTTTAGAAGTAATCACCTATCCAGTTGCTGGATCATCTCAAGTCCAAGCGTTCTTATATCTGTTATATAATCGGATACCTTATAATAAGCTTTTTTAATAAGTATTTTTTTAATAGTAGATTTAAACTGCATGATATCTATTTGTTGTATTTTGCTTGGGACCTTATTGTAGAAGCGCACACAAAGACCCTTGAATGAGTTATTAACTTTTTGCAGTCTAGTGACAGGCACCGTTCATTTATTTTTATTTCTTGTATTAAAATTGTGTACATCACTTTTTATAGAAAACAAACTAATATTTTTACGAACGTACATTAAGTTCTCGTATATGTATTGAGAAGCAACAGTCATAATGTCTATTTCCTTAAATTTCTCCCTTAAAGAGTCCCTAATCCTAAGATTATAAATTGATCGAATTGCTCTTTTCTGAAGCACAAAAATTGTTTGTATGTCGGCAGCACCCGACAATACGGTATCCTATTGTCGGGATACAATACGGTATCCTATTGTATCCCGACAATAGGATACCGTACGACATAACACTATAACTTTTTATAAACGCAAGTATTTTCGATTGCAAAGTATTGATTTTATATTTGTTTTATTTTTCTTTATCTATGAGATTTGTACAATACTTTTTTTATGTATATGTATATTTACATTAAATCAAAAAAAAAAAAAATAGTCATTCAGTCAACGTCATCTGTTGCCAGTCTAAACTAACAATTGCCCCCCAAATATTTACCCACCAAACTGAAATTCATTATGCTTTAAGCTACTTACCTCGCTAGCAGGAACCTTACACCGTGTTTCATTCATCCAATCACGAGTGAGAATATGGTGGGCAGGTCACGCTACGGTATCTGGTTACATGCTAGTTGTTCTACCATTCATTGTATATTCGACAGCTTCTCAGGTTATAACTAGAATTAATTTCCCTATATCTGATTTTAAATATTAATCTCTTGGTATTTTAGTTCAAAATTGATTGCGAAGAGGTTTTTTGCAGTAATCTAATTTTCTGTCGTATGTATTTTGTAGTTGTCATTCTTTACTAATATTATAGATGTCAAGATAACTTTGTCTGTCTGTCTGAACTATTTTGATGCTATTTGGCATTGAGATACAGTTGACCTTGGGAAAAGGCACAAATTAACTTTTAACGTGATACGTTGAAATGAGGAGTGTTAATTTCAACGGAAGTTTGTTATTCAAAATTAACTGCTTATACCACACAGGCGCAGTGATGGGGTAAAGTTAGTATTTCATATTTAAGGGAAATATCAAATGCATTATTGTGATAAATATAATGTAATCTTATCATTAATTATGTCATTTGTAAAAGGAAAAACTATGAAATATAAAAGATACATTGATTGCATTACATATCAAATTAAAAGACTAGTTCGTGAATTTTTGAGTTTAGTGTATTTTTGTGATAGCTGTTAACGATTCATAGATATTAAAAACTGTGTCTTGATTCCAATGATATTAAAACATGTTATATATATATTTTAATCAAGTTTCCCATCCATGCACCTAATAGACTCGCTATTAGAAATTAGTGTCACCATCCCATTACCATAGTAGTGTTTAGATCATTATAAATTCTGATACAATCTAAATGGTACAAAATGCTTATTTAAATACATAAAGTGTAGATACGAAACACGATAAAGAGCGCTCTTCTAATTTGTTTAGTTTTAAAAGTGTCAATTTATGTTACTATTAGTGGCCATGACCTTTGAAATAACCTTTTAAAGTTTTCTGTGTCTATTTTTCTAGAAGTTTCACATCGTTTGATCTCCATATATTTATTTGTACTCTTAAGTCCCATTAGGTCTCCCTATTGCTTACAACTTAGATGTTTTTTCTATATCAAACTTACTAAACCAACTCATACTTTAATTTTAGCTTAACTTTAAAAAATATATATGAAAGCTCTTGTAAGCTGCAACACCAAAATTCAGTATGTCCAGAGCTTTCGATTCTAATATTGCATCCATATTATCATTAAAGTTTTCCGCTTGAGTTTTCATCATGGCGTAGTTTTCGACTTTCACAAGTGGTCTGTAAAAGCCCAAACTGAATAAGCAATTTTGATTTGATATGAACTTAACGAGTTAGTTCACGTTCAGAAGGGCAATTCTATTAATGTTAGCGTAATTATGGAAAGACAATGGCGCTCCAACTAGTACCCTTTATTATAGTTCTTGTGGCTAGATCAGTAAATAATACTCGTAATATATCTGGCACGATTGACAGTGAAATGTCTTCGTCACAAATGTGAGAAAGACATTGCACTAATAATTTTGGACTCCAGGTAAATAGTGTAATTGCAGAATGCAAGTAGTTGAGATTATTGGAATGCGATTATTACATTAAAACTAGAGGAATTTAGTCCCGGTTCAGTTAATATTCAATAGTTCGAGTCAATATGTTTATTTATCAAAGACGCATTCTTTTACAAACCATTTCACCTAAGTCGAATATCTGGGATATGTACTTCAGAAATATTAAATTATAATTTACCGTGCCTAATCAAAGATTTATTAATAATAAATTTCCCTTCACTCATCAGATTAACATTCTATAGAATATACATCAACAATATGCGCAATTTATCAACAAGTTCCTCTTTAAACTAGTTACAGCTAAAGTCAATCATAAATTTAAACTCAGCTTGTATTTAATTTTTTATACATCCAATATTATATTGCGTTTATTGACTAGTCTTTTTTTTTGTACCATTCGATTAGGCAACTAAAATTAAGCAAGAGTACCGCTTATAAACAGTCACATAAATTTTGATGGTATCTAAACAGCAAAACAGTCGTTTGAATGCGGCATCGCGGACGACGCGATTAAATCGCGGCTTCATAATTCGATGTTGAACATCGAAAGTGCCGTATTTGCCAGCGCTATTTGTTTGTTTTAATTCGATACCGTTGTAGTTGAAAAAAAATAGAACTGTGTGTTAATTAATATTAAAAATATCGCTTAAAACATCTGTGTATCGTGTAAATATATCGACGGTTAAAAAGAGAAATGACTCAAGTGACACTCTGGGTCATATTGACTTATATACATATTCGGAAACAGCGAATTTTTCTGCGTCTTTTGAGCTGACTTCCATTAAAATCAGAACACTTTTTTGTCGCTTGAGTCAATGGTGAAAAAGGGTACCATTTCCCAAGCCATGGTGTTATGTGACAAAAAAATTACACTTTTTGGAAAAATGGACTTCACCTATTTCCAAAGTGCTGGAAATGTCCTCACTACTTACTTGAGCCATCCATCCTTTTAAGAAATCATATTCACTATGCCTTTCAGATATTTTACTTTGTGCAGAATTGAGTAATATCAGTTGGTTAAGGCATTTTACTTCATTCAGATTATGCAGCGTGTGTCGTTTAAGTTATTCTTCTAGTTTAATCAGTAAAAATAGTTTCCTCAATTAATATTTCAGAATTGTCCCCAAAAGCATCTCTTCGGTATTTACAATAACTCTGGAATGAAAAAGTTAGTTTTATTAAAGTTTTTTCAAATATACTTTACGCGATTAGATATAACGAAAACAAATTCGAATCAAATTATCATAGACTTAGTTTATAAGATGTAAAGATAAGGGATATTATGATAATATCAGTAACTTTCAAACTGAAAATACTTACAATTGTGCACCACATAAATTCGTGTAAACCAGTGGCAGAAATCTCTAAACCACCACCAACGAACTGTTTACACGTATTTCACTACTACATGGAGCAACGGAATATCCTCAGGAGTTATAGGATATTGCAGTACCAACTAGTTGATTCCGCAATAGACGTCTGAACTAACGCCTATTGATAAGTAACTGTACCTATTTAATATTTAGACTAATTTACTGGAACTAAATTAAATTCATTAAAAAAATTACCTGCTGACGCTTTTTCGTACAAAAAAGATTTCTATACGAAACAAAAAATACCACTCGTTCTTTTTTTGTATCAGTATTAACTATGAAATTGATTTTAAATATGTCTTCGATATATTAATTATTGTTAGAAAACATCTGTGAATTAGATCTTGAAGACGTTTGAAGTTCTTATACCTAAGTGATTCTAGTACATCAAGTCTATTCCCTTTTTATACTGTAATAACCTGTTTCTTCCTTGAATTTGCCTTCATATATCATCCATGCCTATGTCATCTATATATGTTGTAGCTTCTAGTAGATGAAAGAATCTTTAAAATCTAGTCTAGTAATTACGGAACTTTTACAATGCAAACAATGAAATCTTTATAATAGTAAGTATTACTGATATAGATATGTGTATACTCTATAATTATTTTTCTTGTGTTTTTTTTACATGGAGAGGGACTTTATGTTCAATTGACTTAATAACTATGTATTTCCCGCTAAATTGTAATTACTTATCTGTCCTTTCAACTATTATACATAACAGTTTTCGACATATTCAGAGCGCGCTTGCATCCCAAATGCGAGTTGGCATCTCACCGCTCTGGGAGATGAAAGTAAGGGTGATGACACATGTAATTAAATATTATAAAAAAAAATATATATATTTTATTTAAAATTATGCTGAAATGACTTGGCTCAGCATAAAGTTAGTAATACAGAAGTTTCATCGTTAGCTGTAAAATTGACTTCTTATTTCCTTAAATTATATGTGTCAATGAGGTTATTTATATTTTTTATGCAACTGCTACGGCGTAATTATATGGAATTCGATTTGGTTGCTACTAATTCAACGTACTTACGTATATAATACAATATAATGTACGAAAGAGCTCCTTGAATCGAAAACAAAATAAAGAGCAGACTAAGGCTTAAAATTAATTGGCAATTTGGATTTTCGTAGTTCTAATATGTACTCTGATATATGATATCGGTACGGTACACTTGTCTTAGCTATTTCAGCACTATAAAAATGATTTGAACCATTTTTTATTATTGTTATTACATGTGCCAGCGTCTTAACCCGCATATTGATTGACGTAGGTCTAATTAATTAATGAATCACGTAATTTCTAGCATTACCAAATTCCTGAATAAATAATGCTACAAGGCAGAAATAATGTTCCATCCTCCGGAGGTAAAAATCGCAATTTTGCCTTCGCAGTATTAAGCCAAGGCACAAAAGGATTAAAGTTTCCGGAACAGTTGTCTTTTTTCTTGGACAAATATTTCGCCGTTCACCTAAACACCCCTTAACTCAAACACGGAGAATAGATCTCGGTCCTACTTCACGCGTTGTCAGTCCGAATAAACTTGGGAATCGATTCGCAGCTGCGAATGACACGGCCCCCGTTCGCTAGATTTGCATAAAGAAAAGAATATGGATATCGGGAAGGCATGCAATTCGATTTATTCTTACGGATAGGTACTTTCGCTTGGGGGTGGGTTGAGTTGATATGTTTTAAATAAAATTGTTTAGAAAAGTTTGCGGGGTGAGAAAATATTTGTATATAAATGTGAAAAAACTTTGACCAATATTAACATATCCGAAAAAAACTTTTCTATATTCACAGTAGTATCCTTTTAGGTGTGATCTGCATCTTTTTCTGTTCTGCATCTTTAGTGTTCAGGTATTACAAGGTTTTAAAATGTTCATTACTCGTATCAAAATTTAACTAGAAATAATTAAACTAACATCAATTGTCTAAGTAATTTCTAAATATCATAGAATGAAGATAAAAAAACTAAAGTTATAAAAAAATCTAATCGATTGTGGTCTCTCATTATCGTAGTTTCTTAAAACATACAGAAGAAAAGTAGAAACAATTCTATTGGAATTTCAATTCAATACTAAACATTCTACCAGACTAGTTGACGACAAAGATCGTAACCTCTTAGCATACTAAGCGCCAATCTAAGATATGCATCCTAGATGACATCACACGGGCACAAATTCTTGGCTTATGCATGTAGAATACTAACTATTATATAAAAGCTCATCGAGACAATTCAATACTCCTATTGCTGGTCTAATAATAAATATATTTCTTTATCTTAAAGAGAACACGAAGAGCATCTGTATTACGATTAGAAAGTAAGGTATATTTGTGTGTAAAGACTCAGATAAAGATTTAGTAGTCGCGTAAGAATTCCTGCAATTAATAAAGCAAATAGGATGCATATTGTTCAGTTTTATTAACATCAAAATACTTTATGACTATGCATTTTTTGTGTAATAACATATCTTATAATTCCCTTAAGTGCTGAATGGTTAACTATTTATTACGACGCCATTTAGAATAAGCAAGAATCGCATAACCACATTATGGGATTTCACATAAACAGAATTCATTACAAAAGTCGTGACGGCTGCTTCATATGTTGTTTTTTTATCGTTTAAATGTACAACTTAATACGAGGTTAGACATGCAGTCCGTGGGAGGTGTACTCTTTAAGTACGATTTTTTTTTCTCATTTCGATTCAGGCTCTAACATATTTTACTTGACTCTATAAATTCACGCAAAGTACAAGCGATTGATAATTTAAAATTAACATCAAAATTAATTTCTTTATTAGCTGCAATTGAATGAAGTATACTTAGAAATGGTAAATTTGGAAACGAAGTGAATTTGACGAACTGTTATGACACCATTATCAATGTACAGAATAGCTCCCCAGAGGTTAAGTCAACGAAGCACATGATAATAATCACTGGTGTTTGTACCGACCAGTATTTACACACACAATTTACACTAATCTTGTGATTTTCTACAACCGGATTATTGTTTTAAGGCTTTTAATGCCCTAATATTAATCTACGAAACTTTCTAATTAAAATTATAATTTAACGCCATTACGAACGATAAGATTTTAAATATGATAAATCCCATAGATATTTTGGTGATACCCAATTTATCAAAACGGATTTTATCTTTCGAGAAGATCTTAAAATTGTCAAACGATTAGATTATTTCAAATTTTAAGTTTGAGGACACGGGTTATGCGACCAATTAATTTTGATAATATGAAAAATATGATAATATCTAATTGGTATGGTGCTTTAATAGATTAATGTGCACTTACATGTCAGTATATGATATCAAATATTCATTAGCTTTTCAAGGAAAGAAATATTATTTCGAAGGAACTATCAGCCACTTAAACTCGGCAAAAAGATTATGTCAACACCATTCCCTACAACCAACACACGATACCCGATGCCATCTAGAGGTTTCTAACGGGTCAGGTTATCCGTTTTATCCGTCGGAGAGCACGGTTAATTTCCCGAGAGATAATTACTTGAGTCAATGTTGTGCTTTTAGCGACGATCGATCAAGCAGCTGGTCGCAGTTCGTAATTTGATACACATCGGTATGTGAACACAAATAAAATCACTTAGCCGCCGAGTGGCGTCACGCTGAGCGCTGCGGGTTACACTGGGCAGAAATGGGTTCAAGGTGCCGATTCTGTTGTACAGAGTGCCCGGAAAGACAGTGAAAACTAACTTACTATTTGTTCATGCCAACAAAAAATCGTATTCGGAAATTCAATGACATCCTAAAACGTGAAGGTGTGAAGTTATTTGTTGAGATGACTCAACATATTTGGATTGGCCTGTGTTGTTGGTCTGATTGAATTCATCAAGTAAACGACATTGGAAAACTGTATAATCCTATTAATATTATAAATGTGAAAGTTTCTTTGTTTGGATGTTTGTCCGTCAATCACGCCGAAACTACTGAATAAATTTTGATGAAAATTGGTATACAGATAAGGTGTTAGTTGACTTAGATAATATGATAATTTTTATCCCACTAAACATTTCCCTAAGGACCGCGCAGGTGAAGCCGCTGGCGATAGCTAACAATGAATAATTGTAATATTTTTTTTTAAGTAAATAATCTACCTCGTGCTTACCAAGTTTCAAGAGAAATTTTAACTGAAAAAATAAAATAAAATGTTACTGTCTGTTATTTATTTATTCACTGATTTTGAATTTAGAATATTAACTTTTAGTTTATTTGTATCGCAAATTCATTGTTTATATTTTCTCGTATTGGAGGGAACGAAAAAATTACGTTCAACTGTCATTTCGTTATTTAAGGCGGGGAAAAAACCGATGCAGATTATCCGCGAGCTGAAAAGTTTTCCTGTAACTTTGTTTATTACACAATAAAGCGTTACAAAGAGAAAAGTACTCTGCCAGATCGCAAAAGGAGTGGTCGGCCACGCTCTGTGAGGACGCCTACGAACACCAAAATCATCCGAGAGCGATTTCGCCGAAATCCATGTCGCACTCAGAAGAAACTCGCTCTGCAGACAAATATTTCGCTGTAATATGATCTTAAGATAAAGGTCTATAGCAGTAGAAAAGTTCACTTTTTAAACGATCGTCTTGGTAAGTTGCGACACGTACGTTGTCCATTGCTGCTGAGGAGACATGATGCCAGGAAGCTATTCTTCACCGACGAGAAAATGATTATCAGAGTGACATTTTAGAGCGCGTGGTGAAACCACTGTCTAATACATTATTTCTCAGTAAGAATAGGGTTTTTCAGCAAGACTCGGCGCCATCCCATAAAGCAAAAAGCATCCAAGTTTGGTTGAGGGAGAATGTGCCGGCCTTCATCGTGGCGGACGAGTGGCCCTCCTCCAGCCCCAATCTCAACCCACTGGATTATTCTTTATGGACTGAATTAGAACTCAGGGCCTGCCGAAAGTTCCACCCAAACTTGAAGTCACTGAAGCGAACCCTTGTTCGAGAAGCAAAGCGAATTCCGTTAGAAAAGATCGCCGCCATTGATGACAGGCCAAATCGTCTAAAGGCCTGTATTAAAGACGCGGTATTGAAAATTTTAGAAATATAAGTTAATTATCAAAAAAGTTATGCAACTTTTATTTCGTCTGAAAACTTATGAAGACACGAGGTATTAATACTTACATGGGTCTATATTAAAACTATCTATATTATAAAATACTGTATGACCCGACAGAAGTGGTTCTGTCTTAATTATGAATACTGAATTCGAATTGGTATAATAACCAAAAAAAAATATTTAAAAGTGTTTATTATTCTAATGCTTTATAATATATAATTTGCAAAATGTTCACACAATTCTCTTATTTTTTTTTTCATAAGAACCTTCTTTCGACAATAACAAACACCACAAAAAAAGAATTAGCGAAATCGGCCGAGCCGTTCACGTATGCTGGCGAGACATGATAGAGATTAATTTTTATATGTATGGATTCAGTTTTATATAGTATAGATTTATTAACATTTTATAGACTTCAAACTTTTATTCACTATGAAAAAAGCTTATGTTAAATAAGGAGACGAAAATTAAAATATTATAGAAAAAACTTCCTTTTATTTGATTTTCTTTTTGAAGGTGATGGCAGAGAGCTGTTCTGAATGCGCCAACAATAGTCAGCCATCATGTATGCGTTCCAGTAGCCTTGATGGCGTTCTTCCATCGTACGAATGTCCTGGTGGAATCGCTCACCCTGCTCTTCACTTAGATCCCCAAGATTGGCGGGAAAATAGTCCAGGTGGTTGTGGAGAAAGTGTAACTTGATGCTCATATTACATCCAAGCCTTTGAAAGTGACTCATTAGTTGGTCAACGTGTTGAGAATAGTCAGAACTTTTCTTATTTCCCAAAAAATTTTGAACAAGCCAGACAAACTCATTCCATGCATTTTTCTCATTCTCTGTCATGTTGTCCGTCAAATTCGAGTCTTTTATTAGTGATCGTATCAGTGGACCGTCAAAAATGCCCGCCTTTATCTTTTCTGCACTCACTTTTGGGAACTTTTTTGATAGGAAAAGGAAACAATTTCCATTTTTGTCAAGACTTTTTACAAATTGTTTTATTAATCCTAGTTTTATATGTAAGGGAGGCAAAATTATACGAGCCATTAATCCAGGTACATCTTTACAAAATACGAAGTCATCTTCTTCAGCAAAATATTTGAGGAGATTTTGTTCTCTTGTGCGGTAATAAGAAATTTTAGTTTCTTTTGTTACTAAGTTTTATTCTTTTAGCCTAGACGCCAAAAGCTCTGAAGCAGACTTTGACAGTCCATAATCTCTGATAAGGTCGCTTAATTCATCTTGGTTGAATGGTTTTGGTGTATCCAGGTCACATTCAAACTCACTCTCACTACTGTGTGTATTTGACTCTAAATGCACAAGCTCATCCTGTGGTGCACCAGCTTGAGGTTCAGGGGATATGTTAGGGCTCAAAACACGTCTATATGCCGACCGTATGCAAGGATATTCCCACTTAGCTCGATTTTTTCGGTTAATGCCAGTAATGTTCACCAAACAAAAATAACAGTCGTCGTGGTGGTTCATGGGTTCTTTCCATAATTAATCTGACTATTATCTTAAGAGTATTTAATCGTATCGTGTGTTCGAGACGAGATTTTAAGTAAATAAAACTAAAAAAAATAAATAAAACAAAATGTGACACGAATTTACTGTTCACTTCTCGTTTTCCTGTTTCCACATTTGGCAGTGCTGAATTGAATAAAGTACGGACATTATTTATCTGCAAAAAAACACTAAAATAGGACAGTAAAAGTCCCCATACAAAAAGGCTCCTAGTTTCACGGCTATTTTCAATTGTGCAGTAGAGAATTCTGGAAATAATTGGGCGTGAAATTGTTTCTGGAATAGACAAATTTGTTTGTGGAAGCTAGTTTTAAAAAATTTAGCGCCCTGGATGTTTTACCTCGGCTGCTTTGATTTGGCAGCCATTGTATTGCGATTCGGATCTTACCTGGATCTCTCGGGGTATTTTAGTTTGCACGTTTGTTGTTTTTTTATTTGTGGATTTCATTGTATTTGTATTATTTATTCTTGATTCTATTTCTGTAGGAGATACCACAAGAACCCCGATATTAATGTCTCGTGAAGATATAAAAAAACCTTTTAGATACTCTACAACTTTAAGTATTACAAAATTTATGTTATTTCTTGTTACTGCTAAAATAACTAAGATATAATATTCATTAAAAATATAGTAGACACGCCCAGACTTCTTTACATAAGACCAACGTCACAAAAGTACTTTTGATTTTATAATGACCTTTGCAAAACTAAAGATTTTCTTCCGATTAGTATTATGTCGTATCGTGATATATAAAACCGCCTTTGATAAGGAAGTGCTGCCTTAGAAAGGGTGTATTTGCAGATTCAAACTAACATTTAGGCGAAAATTGCGTTGTTTAGGTGTTTGCTGTGTATTATGGCAGTATTTGTCACTGAGAGTGGATGTAAGTGACGTGTCGTTTGTTTTTATATATTGGCCCTGAGAATTATATGTTGTATATTTACTTTTGTTGGTAAAGTGGAATTATTGTGTACAAATAATAATACAATAATACATTTTTCCGTTTTTACTATCCTAGACCATTGCTCAAGGCACTAACGTTAAAATAAAACCTTATTAAAAATATAATAGATCTTTATGTTGGGGCGTAGGTATACAACAGATATAAGAGAGACCATTGTATTAAAACGTGGATATTCGCCAAAGAACTAGAGTGACCGACATAGCTCGCAAAGTTTGTAAGCTGAAGTGGCAGTGGGCAGGCCACATCGCTCGACGAACCGATAACCGATGGGGACGAAAGGTTCTCGAGTGGAGACCGCAAACCGGAAGACGCATCATGGGTCGACCCCCGACTAGATGGACGGACGACATCGTCCGAGTCGCGGGTGGCCACTGGATGCAGCCGGCGCAATGTCGTCCATCGTGGCGTTCAAAGGGGGAGGCCTATGTTCAGCAGTGGACGTCTTCCGGCTGATGATGATGATGATGATGATTGTATTAAAAATTATATTTTATACAATTACGATTCAATAGTCAAGATATGTTAATAGAGTGATAGTCTACATGTTAGAATCGTGGAAACAAAGGCTTTTTAAAAGACGCATGACCATAATATTTATTGTTTCAAAATTTTGTTGCGATTTGATAGGTACTGATCTCTCCCACATCGGCAAAAGTTACTTATCACAATTATTAAGTGTTTAAATAAAATATTGAATGTTACGTAATATTAACAAAGTTTAAATTCTTGGAAAACAATATTAATATTAAAGTTCAGCGAGATTCATTTGTTCGATGCAAACAAAGTAGTTAAGTTTAATTTAGCACAATTTTCTTAACAGAAGAATGAAATTATTTCTAACTCATTTCTAATTCAACATACGGAATGCCGTTGAGTTGGCACAGTGCCTGTTTGGTAAGCAAACCTTGAACACTGAAGAACGAATATTCCTCGCATTTCTTATGAAAAAGTATGTTTTTGTCAAGTTATCACAACTGGACATGATATACTTTCATTAGGACCTTGTAATTAAAATGTATACAATATGAATTATGCCTTTGTAGAAAATAGGTTTGTGCTTAAAATCAAGAAGAAATAATATGTATAAAAGTCGTTACAACTTATCTAAAATCTACAAAAGTGTAACGTTATGTAAAATTTAACTAAATGTCTTGACGTAATTTATTGATTACGCAAAAAATATGTATTAATTATTTTTCAATGAAATTGGACCCGTTGGACAAACGATTATTATTCTTCCCTTTTTTACCTAACTTTTATAACTATTATGGCGTAGTTTTCGACTTTCACAAGTGCGCTGTAAAAGCCTAAGCTGAAATAAAAATTTTGATTTAGATCCCAATTACTTTCTTATATTAATGCCAGATAGATAACTCTAATCTATAAATATTAATATTATTTAATTTTCCCCACAATTTTTTTTACTTACATAGTGTACTTAGTATAATCATAAACATAGTTTGAAAGAGACTGAAATCTGAACTAGGCAATTATTATGTTGTATCTTGCCTAGACCCATTCTCGGGTGGGTCCATAGGAGGAATCCCACATAAACCGCCAACCCCTACGCTAGGTGAGTGCGAGTATTCGTAAGGCATTTCTTAGCGTCAAAAAATAGATCACTCTATGATACAGCATTCAATTACATAGATAATAATACATATGTATATATACCTGTTATTATTTTTACACTTTTATATTCGTTCCATATAATTAGGTATACTGTTATATTACGTATGCTGTAATATTTATTTGATATACAACCAGTCGCAGAAAGGTCCATTAAAATTGTCATTAGTTTATAGCGACATTACCCATACTAATTTGAGATTCATTAGAGCTTAAATGCATCATTAAACCTCAATGGACGTTTGTGCAACTCGCTGATAATGATTTAATTACATGTAAATCACTACTCGTATTATGTGCAGTGCCTGCACTTAAGTATGAACAGGCGCGAGCTTGTTTTTCTTATAACGGTAAAAATTTGAACGATTCGAAAAAGCAAATTCAAAGAAAAGTAATTGGATTTCAATGAAATAACAAATCTGAATTAAAATGTTGAAAATCATATTATGATCAAATACTATAGTAGGTATATAGTTTTTGGTGATACTGCATCAAAATCCCTAAAGCCATAATAGCACTAGAAAGGATAGGTTTATTAAAAAAGAAATTGCGAAGAATGTTAATCGGAAAATCTTATTACTTATTGCTAAACTCTTTGATTTGATTGAGTGACTGACACTAATTTCCATGATATGAACTTCAGATTGATCTTAAAGCGAATCACAAAGATAGAGTTATAAATAAACTAAAATAGCCTAGTCTATCGCAATAATGATCTAATGTTTGCATTTAAACATAATTGTTTGGTGTTTTGATGCTTCTTTGGAGCTTTGAAGCAATCAAAAGAAAACACACGTACACATAATAAAAAGGTGGTACGTTCGCGTTCCCGCGATAAAATAATATGCTGCTTGAATTTAATATGAAATTTAAGTCGCATATTATATTGAAAGTATTATTTTTGTATTGCAAGATAATTCGTTGTTCTTAGAACTCAAAGCTCACTTAACAATAAAAATGCAATAAAATAAACGGTCACCTATTATAACTATTATAAATTACCACCAAAACTACTCACTTTCAACATTATCGAACAAATTTAAAATAAAGTAGCTATGGGAATAGAAACTTTTTTCACTGACAAAGAGATCGCATTTTACTGGCTGCATAAGTGAACAGAATACGGATGCGCACTGATAAAACAAATAGCTGTAGTTTCTTCAGAACAAAGTGGGTTATACATCGTTCCCACAGGAGACGCTCATTGAATAAGTAAGTGGGATTTGTGCCGTGGCTCTGCGTGACGTATGTGCCGATATTAAACTCAGGTACCTCTAATACGATATCGAGAGTGTAGACTTTTCGCATTTACTATATGCTGAGTCAAAGCTTTTTAGATAGATTACCTGAACATTAATGGAAGTACGCTCAATAGCCAAAGTAACAAGTGCTTGAAAAAGACAGTCCCACTCCCACTAAAGGCCTCGGGTAGCTTGATCAATTAGAGCAGTCACTGTCACTAGTACCTTGTGCGAATTGTTGGATGCTTACCAATGCAAATAAAGTCAATGCCAATGGCCTTCTAAAGCACGAAGAAGCTCGAAATAGTAAAACTTTGGTCATCCATCATATGACTAGCTTGTGCGGCTTTGGCTTATCTTCTGCATCTTAGACCGAACACGCTAACCGCTCCGCCACCGGGCTCCTCATTTGTTTAATGTGTCACTTTGTATTTAATTCAAAGCTTTTCTTATTCCATTATAGTATTGTGAAACTTGTACGAATCAATCACCTGAAGGCCTATTCTATTTCTCCGAAAACATAATTTCGTCTTTTTTCGCCCCAAAAACGAATTCATATTTTTAGATAATTTATAATGCAACGGAGGTATCATCTGACGCTGCTTCTGTAGCTAAGAATAAAATACACAGATAATCTTCACGGGTGTGATAAAAAGAAATATTCCGAATGTTTCGTGTATAAATATAATAGACCTATATTCTTAATATATTAATTATAAATATTTCTTAGTCAATTCTTGTTGTATAGGTATAACAACAGTTTTTTTCACTCTACATTTTTATGACCATCTAACGGTATTTTCTTTTAGTAATTTATTCCTGTCATGCGACCGCTTCAGTTTTAAATTTAAGTACTACGACAGTTTTTATCAAGTTAATAACCGAATATGTATTCAAGTGCAGTGCTTAGCTTTACTGTTTTACAAATTTAAATTGATTTCGTGGCTTATGGAATATAAACTTTTTGACCGATGAAATAAGGTTAAATGTATGTGAAAAAGTGTTGCGTGCAATGGAATGATCTCACGCGCTGGTGGCGCCGCGCTGCGTCCGCTAGTAGTAAACTAAATCTGTTAAGTTCTTTGCCCTTATTTTATCAACTCATAAATGATTCAGCAGTTATAAACGTCTGGTGATATATGCTGAACTATACGGATGTTAAACGCATATACCATGTTTTGAGTTATCTCTTTATATGGTAGTATAAATTTATCAAAATGTTTAAATGTTTCTTCGACAAGCGAAGTTGTGATAATAAAATTTACTTGAGTCTCGAACTCGATGCCAAGTAGGAAAGTGGACGTTGTGGTACCTTCGTTACAGAATTCATATTACCTAGAGAAATTCTACTGATTAATATATGTGACATAGTCCAATATTAATTCGGCATAAAAATATATATATATATATATTTTCTTCTGAATAAAAGGGAATGGAATGGAATCGAATCCCTATCAAGAAAACGTTTTTTTTTTGTCCATAATTTTAAATAAGTTTTTTTTGCGTTATCATTAAGTTACAGCGATACATTAAATTGAATTAAAATGTCGCATGACGTCACGCTTTTATACATTTTCTACAAAACTATAAGTAGCGAGCCTTCACTCCTCAACTTTAATGCTTATTGTCTAAATCATTTCTTGTTAAATTGAAGTAAAAAGAAATCTATCTAATATTTTTCTATTATGTGACTGACGGACTAAATAGAAGATAAACAACTTAAACGACTATTGAACCAAATAACTTTGAAGAACATTGAAAATATCAAATCAGTTCGAACAATGACTCTTCAGATCGATACAAATAAAAACATACCAAATAATAATCCTGCAATATTCGACATCGTACTCCGTTCCGGCCAAACGCGATACACCTTCAGTCTGTCTGTCTCTGTCATCGCGAAATCGAAGCAAAAATAATAATTCAATTATAACCGTACCAAATCCCCGTGGATTCAAATCGACAAGCATTAAACGAGTCGTCGCCGGCGAGCGATTATCGCAGATATCTCGGGCAATGTGAGAATACCCAACGGAATGACCGAATGAGTTGTGGACGCCACAGAGTTGCAATCACAACATTTACTGCATCATGACCAGTAAAGGAACGTAACCTATCGGGTTGTAACGCTGTTTAAAATATGGTTGACTGTAGCGATGCCGATGGTTGACTCACACATCATGCTGGTGAACGAGTGCTGCTTGTACGAGGGTCTCCTGTAAGCTGCATACTTTTATCCATTTCATTTATTTTGTTTTTTTATTATATTTGCTAATTAAATAAAGAATGAATGATTCTTTTTTATTATTGAAATACTTAATGTAATACGATTTGGTTATGACATGATATTTATTTCATTACTATGGTCGAGAGCGAAAGCTTATGCCCGATTTCTTGTCAGCCAAAAGAGTTCCTGAATAGTTCCTAATTTGGGAATATATGGATCATTAAAGAGTGTTATCGATAAGCTTATTTGAATTATAAAGATTTTTATTTCATATACCACGAATTTTACGATTTCAGCTATGTTTATTAAGGTACCTATAACAATTTGACGAGCTTGATGACGCGAAGCAGTCAGATATTAGACTCCAAAAATGTTAACATTGCCACCTGTGCGCAAGTAAAATAGTCTTATTGAAAATGACACAATGACATGAAACTTATGAAAATGATTTAATAAATTAATGACTTCCTAGTGACAACAAACAAAAAACAAGTCCTATATATTTTTCTCTGAATTTTCATCAATCAAAGCATTATTATGAGCATTAACAGACGCAAAACGCAACTCTGTGCTCCTTGATATGCATCCGAACACTAACATCTTAATAATCCACTGAAAGGTCGTGTCGTCTCAGCATGACGCGCCGCCATAATTATTTTTCAACGCGACAACTTATGTGGAAGATCGCGTCTCAAAATTACGACTACGTCCATACGAATATACAAATAAATAATGCACAATTTAACGATGAACGAGAGTTTAATTATTATTTTAAAATTATCTCCACTCGATAATGATCGGTAACAAACAACAGCTGCTATAAATCTGTCGCTGAAATACAAAAGATAATTAACAAAGTGAAAATAACTTTGATGCTGCTACATTTGTTTACTGCTTAAGATAGTTCAACAGTTGACTAATATTTTTTTCATGGCGACAATCTTTTTACGTGAACAAATTAAATAAACAATATATAATTTAGAAATGAAGACAGCAATTGTGATGATAAGACAAAAGTGAAATTAAGTAACTAATTATGGATGTTTGTTCGACGCACACAAAAAAAAACCGAGATCGATACATATGCCTTATTATTTTGATCCTTATGGATACCACGACTACAATTTTTGTGGTGTCGATTATGATTATTGCTGATGAGAACTTTTGCTGTTTGTAATCTGATGTTTGGGCGAGGTCAACCATCCTATTGCTCGGTTGTTATAGGATTCAAATAATACACAAATTAAAAAAGTTATTGACGCGACATTTCCACGATACGTTATTTTGTAAATTGATACTCACCAGAGCTATAGTATTAAATATGACTATATCATAGTATCTTTATTGACATTTGGCTTTTAAAATTGATTGAGCTTTCTATTAAAAAAAAATATTGAAAAGAATACTCACTATCACAGTGTAACTTAACACATCGAAACTTAATACCAATATTAAAGCTCACATCCTATCCCACAAAAGGTGCAACTAAAACCAAACCAAAAAAAGGATTCGTTTCAACCTTAATATTAAAGCAAGAGAAACTATTATGTTAGGACAGCTCTAAATTCATTTGTAAATCTATTTCCTAACATATCAAATGAATTTGTTTGTGTGGTCTCCGCTTTATGTGACGAAGATTTACTCGGAATCACTTCACGGATTATGAGCCGTCTTAAGTTTAAAATAAAAAGTTTTAATGTTAAGATCACTGACAAATTTGTAACAGAACAATGAATCGGATAAAGTATCCTCTTTCATGATGCGGATGAGAGGATGGCGGCGGTTAAGACTGAGAATACAGTGTGGGGTCAGAACCTTTTTTCGTATAACATAAAATAGTATAAGAAGCTAAAGTAGAAGTAGAAGAAGAATTAAATTAAAAAGAAAGGAATAAATCGATCGACTTTATACAAGATCAATTTAAGAAAAAAGAAGCGATGGTAACTATACAAAGTGCGACGCCACGCGCTACTGCTAAGTATCTCATTAAGAAAATTGCTGATTTCAAATAATAAATAATTAATGATAATGAGAATGTTAAAATGAACAAAATACTACACTATTCATTAACAAGGCAGCAACCATTACCGAACAAAGAAATTGTAACACTACACAAACAATGTTGCTTATATCTATGAAATACAGAACTACACACATGATCCTGGAATTACGTTTACGTAACCTGCGTGAGAGTACAAAATAAAATCGCACCTTCACAACGAACGACAAGATATAGGAATAATTTATAGGGAGCGACAGTCTTATGTCCTGCAGCTTAACTATCTTGTGGCACGGGACGTACGGCGTATAGTGTGAGCTCATTGGTGTTATAAATAAATAAATAAATAATAGATTGTGTCATATCCTTGCTCGAAGATTAACTGAATAACTTAGGTTATAAAAATTGGAATATCGTTGAAAATACCAGTCTCATGGTACCAGTCAAATGTGGTCATTTCTCAAACAGTGGAAAAATGCATTAAGCGACCATAGACAATAAACGAAGAATAAATTTTCACGAAAACTATAATGTAATCTCTTGCAACAAATCAGAACACCGATAACAGAGATTAGATTTTTTTTTGACCATCTTATTTGTATAAAACAATCACAAACAAAACTTTTTAAAGGGTATCGAATAAAAATAAATTAACCCATCATTATATTAATATTATTAAGAGGAAAGATTTTATTAATTATATTTTGTTTGTTTGGTCTTAAACTACTAAACCGATTTAAAAATAATCACCTACGGGAAGCTACAACGTACACGGGTGACATGGGCAAATTTGCGCGGCAAAGTAACGGAACAATAGCTAGTGACTATTATATAAGCAGAGATACCATCACCAGAAATGTTTGCTCTTAGTCGCTACACTTTGCTTATGATCTTGGTGACATTGTAAAGTCGTGAGAAGCAGAACGTCAAAAGTGAAATTCTCAAATCAACCATTAATAAAGTCTTCTTTATAGAACTAAATAGCCAATATATAAACGTATCACTAAGACTCTGAATAGTAATATTATTTCGCACGTAACTACAATCCGTTGGCAACGCTCATTACTTTCCTTAACGCTGTAAATGCACGCAACTTTTGCCTGAAGTATCATTGAGCACGCTTGCTCTTTATTTAGCAATCGCAAAAAAACTGTTATCTTGTTACATTCAAATATTCCTTCTAACTAAATAACCTTCTTTCGTGATCCAGATTAATATTTATTGATCAACATTAAAAATATCTGGTTAACGATAGGAAGTTTGATTAGTGTTTAGTTTGTATGCATTGAAATTCTTGGACAATTTTTGAAAATTCTTACACTGACGGGAAGCTTTAATATGCGCTGGCAAAGTCGCGAGAGCAGCTAGTCATTTAAATTTTCAAGCTAGGTATTGAAATATAAATGTACCCTTGGAATATCACTACCCATGAAATATTACAACAATTACTTCTAACAAATTTCTATAGAAGTTCTTTCCATATATTTCCTATAATACTAACTGATCAATGTTTGATACAGTTGAATTCATTTTCGCATAAGGCAAATTAAATATTAAATAATATCTAGTATCACGAGTCTTTACATATTTTTTTTATTTCCTCGCCGGTTTTAAGCTTAATTTTCACATAGCTCATATGTATATATTTGACTTCAAGCAAGTCCGAATGTTGAAAATTAGGTCAAGATTATTAATTAACAATCAATAGTTTTCGGTGAGATCGCTAACCGCTCCGCTAGTTCGTACGCAACTCTATATCGGCGTGTTAAATGTATCCGCTCACTTTGTATCGGGTTACCGAGCAGGCGTGGGCATCGACATGTCCGACTTGTTTTGTTCCATCCGCGAGACCCATGACAGCTTGGGTTACTCCGAAGTTTATAGGGACGCATGTCAGACGTCACATCGTCGGTTTCATAATCGGTTAATTTTGGTGGTACGATTCAAATGTGGTCATTGGGCTTTTAAAACCTCCGTTCATGTTACGGATATATTGATGGTCAATTTTTTTTTAACAAAACTTTTTGCAGTTGATATTAAATATAAGAACCGGCCAAGAGGACTGTTCCACATATACACAAAATTTTAAGAACTAAAGACTTATTATAAATCTATAGAAATAAATGTTGGCTCAGTAGTTTAGCAAATTAGTGGGCAGAGAAAATAATAAATTTTCGTCTATTTTCTTTAATAACTTTAAAGCTATTTAATTTGAGGTCCTAACATTGAACCCGTCCTTGTAACATGTCACATAATATATGTATGTAGTTTATCTTAATCGTCTAATATAACCCTAAAAAGCCGTTCCGTTCAGTAGATAGTATTGCTATGACAGACTGAGTCACAAGTGACCCTAGAAGAGTTACTGCTACAGAATCATAAAATTAATTGGAAAGATTTATATAAAACTAACTTTTGCCAGCGACTTCGTCCGCGTTACGTAAAGTTTTTCTAACGAATATTTATTAATTATATTATGTAAAATACCTGAAGTTTCATCCCCTATTTTATCCCCTTAGGGGTGGAAGTTATCAAAATTCTTTCTTACGGGATGCCTACGTCATAGTAGCTTTATGCATGCAGTCTCAGCCCAATAGGTTTAAAATTTACAAAGTTTCATACAAACTTTCATCCTCTATTTTATCCTTTTGGGGTAGAATTGATCAAAAATCCTTTCTTAGTGGATGCTTACGTCATAACATCTTCCTGCATGCCAAATTTCAGCCCGATCCGTCTTGTAGTTTGAGTTGTGCGTTGATAGACCACTATGTCAGTCAGTCACATTTGAGTTATATATATTTAGAAAATACTTTAGAGTGTTTTCAGGAAATTAACTATAAATAAACAGCTAAATACTTTCATACTCTTCAATTTGAAGGCGAAAGCTATAAGATTTATCAGAAGCTTCATATCACCCACAAGTCTTAATACCCAATCAACTGAAATAATATGGTTTCTTGTGGTTTTCTCTGTCAAGTCAATTAACAAGCAGACTATTCAAGCGAGTGACATGAATATTATTACACTATTGTAATTGGTAATGTGCAATGAAAATTAATACACCTACTTATTATGGTTTTATAACCTTGCTTTATCTAAAGCTCTGGGTAAACTTTACTATGGGATTAGTAGATAAGGGCTCCCAAAGAATAATAAGTAGCCATTTTGAATTCAACAGCAGCACTGTAGCTTAGGAAAGCTATCTAAGGACAACATTTTACGAGCGATAACACCTCATAATGTGTTTCTATAACATCAGCTTTAGATTTTTCCAACACAATTATAATAAGGTTAAATTAATCGACATATTTATTTGCATAATAGCTTCCGTGACTGACCTTCGATCGCTCAATGTTTGTTATTTATTAATATATCTCCAATAAACGAAGAAGACGGTAGGCAAACAACAAGGGGATCAAAAGCGTAACCTCACTTTGGTATCTTATTTAAAAATATGTAAGAAGTTATATCAACAAATGAATGCTTGTATCAAAACAAATATAATTCCGAAAAGCTACAGTACAGCTACCTATTTAAGAGATACTAAAATTGATAACAAGAAAGTCTTTTAAAAAGTAGTGGACGCATTTTATTTTCGTTTGCGACAATGATGTCGTAAACTTAATTAAATACACGGCGGTTAAATGCATGCAACTCCCTCAATTCGGCTGATGCAAGAAGATTATCAAGTAATTACTTGAGTAAAAGTAAATAAGCAAACATTGTTTACAAATAAACAAGGATTTGAAAAAGAACTCTCAAAACTTAGAAAACTATTATTATTAGCTATAGACAGTTATTACTTCATTCAAATTCTAGTCCATTCATCACCATCATTATCAATTCAGCCGAGGGACGCCCACTGCTGGGCATAGGCCTCCCCCAAAGATCTCCAATGTGATTATTGTCCATTAGTTAAAAATATTTGCTAGGTTATTACTTATGTTCAAGTAATTACTTCAACACGACTATCATTAGATAGGAGAGTTATTATATTTTTTTTTACTCTTTTAGACTTGCAGTTAATGACAGTGTAGTCTGAGTCTTAGACTACAAAATCTCAATAAGTTAATAAAGAATGTCTAATAACAGCAAACTATAATATTAAAAAGTTGAAATGCTGCTCATAAGTTCACGGGATTTTTGTCACGCGACGCAACGCCTAAAGGCAACCTAATGGTCTCGCTTCTGCTCCTCTGGTAACCATCCTAAGATAATTTGGACTAATTCCAGTAATTTCATCGATTTCCATTGAAAAATCATGTTCACCGTTGGCTTAAAACGAATTTTTAATACAATACGCTGCTGTTCAAATTCTAACCCCCGAGGGGCATTGTGTGTGTGTTGCTATTTTTATACATAAGAAATTAGGTTTCGTTGTGAGTGCAGTTAAAAGTAAATTAGGGTATCAATTTTCCTTTGGAAAAAATTGCTCATTTTAGTAACATAATTTACCGATTTAAGCAAAGTTTGGGCAAATGGTTGGTTTAAGCAAATTCAGGTGAATTGACCTCGAAAATTGATTATTAAATGTTTTATAATCAATTTTCGAGAGAGATTTGTAAGTTACTTTTAATCTGGTGACACTGTAATGTCATAGACTGGTTCTACAATTGTCACTGCTTATTAAAATTGCATCTGCTGGATCCATGTATAGTAATAGCCAAAGAGCTTTAAGCGGCTGAGATAGTGGCTAAAAATATGATATTTAAATTATTTATTTTAATGATATATGCTATAAAAATTTGAGCGTCTCAAGTACCTGATACAAGATATTTTATATAACGAATGTTATGTTAATAATCAACAAATAAAATATTTGAAATTTCGTTTGTCATGTATTATACTTGTCCTACGATACAAGAATGTGGAGAAACCCCTCGGGCTAACAAATTAGTCTAAAACTTTATTGGGGACTTAAAATTCCTGCGACTATTTTATGACACAACAAGTTCAATACTAATTCATGTTTATCCAATAGTTAAGGGTCAGTTACCTTTATCTGAGCACGCACGCGCTCACCCACTAAAGGCATTAAATATTTCCAAAGAACATTACCCCTTCGGAAAGTTCATCAGATAATATGGGCATTTGTTGCGTGTGAAACTAGAATTCCAATCCCTGGTACTATTTCGCGTAAGAATCAAAGGCCGGCCAGGGTACCGATAAATCATTACGTTTAAACCCCAGTTTATATGAGAAAACGACTCTCGCATTTAGTGGTATGTTTAAGGGTTTTTAAAGGCTTCTTACAATGTTGCTTCAGTATTTAAAAGATAATGTCTGAAAGGTTTTGTAAAATATTGGTTATGGAACTCTTTGTTTTCTATTAGTTTCTCAAAGGAATCGTGTATGGTGTGCGGTGCTGTTGGATTCTTTGTTTGATAAAATATAATCCAAGCGTACTATCTTTCGAATAGTTTTCTTATGGTCGGAGGAAGTAAAAACACAAAAAAAGCTTGAGGACCTGGCTCGTAATATTGGCTTTAATTAAATTGACATTGGATTCAATTAAAATTTACCCTACGTTCTCTACTCTCAAAAGCACTTGTCCTGTAGCCCGGATTAAATAAATAATGTTGAATTTTGAACCAAATCGAAATCAATGTAGATACGCGGTAGGGCTGCCAGAATCGCACTTGAGTTCTCACCGATGGCAATTGCCAACACCTCGAAACTAGTCCGTAAACCGCTCTGGGGTCATCAGTGGTAATTAAAATACTAGTTTAAGTAAATAAATATCGGACAACATCACAAACATTGATCTGATCCGAGTTAAGTAGCTTAAGCACTTTGGTTACGGATCAGAAACAACGGGGAATAAAAATATATACATAATATAAATAGAAAAACCGAGACACAGAACAGACATAATTGTTAATCACAAAAATGTTTGTCCTGGGTGGGGATCGAACCCACGACTCTCGGCGCAATAGTAGGAACGTTACCACCGCGTCAATGAGCCCGTTTACCAGCTGATTCCTCAAATTCATCAAAAATATGATTCGTGCAAAAAATCTTAATATTCTCGTTGACGTGAACACGTAGCTTAAACAATGGTTTATTTCCTAGATTCAACTCCAGGGCGCTTTAATGTAAAGGTCTAGTAATAAATCTTAGAATACGCGGCAACGAAGAAATCAGATGGAGCTCTCGCTAAAATGATTCAAGCGACTGGCTACTTACGGTCTTTAATTGAGATGTTTGATTATTACTCAATTACTTTATTACAGGGGATATCGTTATCTGGTGAATTATTACATTATCTCACTACTATATATGGGTAGTACATATTCCATGTAATGAATTTGAAATTAAAATCAAGTGCATATTAAATAGAAACCATAGCAATGTATGTGTAGGTTTGCCAAGATATGGATGCGTCTATTTTGACTCGGCAATAAAGATGAAATAAAAATATAGATTCAATTCTATCAATCTGCCAATCGACCTCCTTAAGAGATCGTACAATATTATAGTAGTAAAAGTTGGATTCAGCAGCACAAATACTTGATTCTACTTATTATGTTTAAGCTTTTCAATAAAGTTTCTTCTTTCCGTATGATATAAAGTTTCGAACAAGATCTCTTGTCCAAGTTCGCGTATTGAACCGCCATACATCGCTCTCCTCGGCCCGTTTGTTACAAAAGATTAAAACAAAACACAATCTCGTCGCATCTGACCGGCATTCTGCTGGATGATCCGAAAACGAAACAAACGGCAAAGATCAGAACCGAAATAGTATTGGACTCTATTCAAAATCGTCAGGAATCACAACAGTTGCTCTTTGCTATCCCATTCAGTGTTTCAACATAGGTGCATCGACTTAAAGATATGTATATACCAACAATAAAAATTAAAAGCGAGAATTGATCTGGGCTACTAACATTACAAAAAGTAACATAAGCTTTAAACAAGAACGAAAACAAAAATATATCGATGACAAAATTCGTTAAGACTTAAGCAGAGTAAATCTTTCTAATATTAATAACAAAGAAGAAAAGTTTGGATGTCTGTCACTTCTTCACGCGAAAACTACTGAAAGGATTTTGATGAAATTTGGTGGACGGATTAACGTAAAGGCTTCTACATATCTAAATAAATAGTTGTGCTGGCGCCGCTAGCGGAATGCTAGTTAATAATAAAGTTCTAAAGAGAAAAGCTACACATACTTTGTGATCGCTGATATAGACCAACATTTTATATTGAAACAAAAAGAAAGGAATTCAGCGAATATTGGTGTTTCTCTCTATTCAGATTATAATAATATAACTTAAATAGCAAACTTTAAAATAAATATGTTTTATTTCTTTATCGTGCCATCGCTCTACGTAAACATCCTCTGGTTTTCCGGTTACATTGCGCCGTCAACTGAAAGGATTTTGTGATACGCTTTAATTAGTCGAGAGGCTAGCCACCCAAACTAATTTGTTTTATTAAATTCAAAACAAAATCAACGTGACGAAGGTTGCCATTTATTAAAAAGAAAACAAAAAGCAATCCTGTTATATTTTGTTTGAATTACTTCCAAAAATCATGCCGGAAAGCCTTTTATTTTGTGAAGGCGTTTGGAAGATGTAGAAAAGAAATCATTTAAGGCTTTTACGACCACTTATTAAGCCTTCTGCTATCGAAATGCCGTCTAACCGTCGTATTAAAAGATACTATATGTTAATTGTAGTGATTGTTAATAAAAATGAAAAGGTACAGCAAAACAATTCGGTTTTAATTATATTATTATCGATGCCATGCTATTAGTAAACTAAGAGCTTATAAGCCATCCTAAACTCCACTAGGTTAAATTCCTGGTCAACTGTCGTTTCGTTATTATTATTAATACATCACAGGATCATCATAGATATTTTCAATAATTATTTTTGTCGATAAGCATTTTCTTTGATCCACGTCAAAACTTCTAATCAAATAAAACATTTCTTTTTTGTGATTATGCAAATTAATTAGTTATAAGCCCGATGTACATTTGTTTGAAAAAGTTTAAATTGGCTGGCATCGGAGACAGCTTCAGATTTCAATAACGAATGCATTGTCCGTCTGTCCGTATACTATTTTTGCTTAAACCTGTCTGCATTTGTCAGGGTAAGTTTGCGATGGCATGGAGAAAATATTAAATAAATTTTAGTGACTAATTTTTGACATTGTAACTCTTTAGTGTGTAAATAGAAATGTTGTTTAAATTTCTATTAAAAAAATATAAATACAAATGTAGTTATTACTTATTGTCTGCTGTTATCTATATTTTATTAATGCAAATGAAATCCATATTTTTGATTAATATTCTTCATTTCAATTATCATCCCACTAACGCTAGCTCTCTTATTTTTTTATGTTCAATTCAATTAATTTGATAAGTATGGTTGCATCTTGCTTATCATTTCTGCAAATCGGACCTTGATTTATTAAATCCTGTTTGCTTACCTTTCATTCTGTACTTCCTTTGTCATTAATTAACTAGCTATTGCTTAGGTATCATTGGTCAATTTTAATTATATTGTGATTTATTTACCTTTAGTTTATCAATTAAATTCGGTAGTAAATAAAAAAAAAATCAAACATATAAATTAATTTCATTGTGTTTCATATCGCAAACAATTGCAAACAGCAACTCCACTGCATCCCTGTCTGTTCTCCCACCGTCATGAATGAAGACACATTTGCCAATGACAGAGCGGCCAACAGAGTTATTTGATTTATTCAGGGAGACTATTGAATACCCGCGTCTCGGTACGATGGTTAGACGGGATAATGGACTCATCGGCATCTAAGATGCTGCCGATCGATCCTTCCGTCGTTCACTTAAACAACGAAATCTGTATAAAAGGTATTTATTGGAGTTGCATCGGTTTTTTATTAATTTTTAATTAGTCTCATCATAGTAACGTAACAATATAATTAACAAGAAGTTGTCGAACTTGAAAAGGGAAAGTATGAAATATTTCAAATTATTTTAAATAAAACGGAGAACGGATTTATCGGAAATAATGTAAATTTACCAAAGCATATAATATTTAATATTAAAACAACAAATTCCATCAAACGATGTACCATATAATGAACTCTTTTGAGTTTGTTATTTGAAACTATTTAACGTGTTTTTTAGTATGCAACATGTCGAAATACCCACTTAAGCTGTTGTGCAGATAATTAGATTAAATGCTTTGCCAATGATCGCTAACGATATACATAGTTAATGTGTAGCTGAATAGCAGTATCTGCCTCACAAAGGAAATTAATAAGGCCGATTGAATATCTGCATCACACTTGAGTGTAGCTAATTAGAAGTTTAAATTATAGATTACAAACTTTTTCTATTTTCTTTGTTAAAATTTTATCTGGCTTAGTGTTCTTTGAAGAACCTTTTATTTTTTTACAATTATGCGACATAAACTTTATGCTGCGCATTGCAAGGGTATTAATTGTGGGTTTTATTACTTTTATGAGGCAATTTTCATCAATGTATTCGGTGTCACTGTAAGCAAATAATATTGTTTAAAACATAAATCAGCCTCTTCTTTAGTCAATTTATTTAGCCCAAAACAAGGCGTTATTTGGGAAAATAATAATATTTACCCTTTTATTATATTTGATCACTTTTGCATTCACAATGTTATACGGACAAATCGCTCACTGAATACTACATTGGCACAACTCAAAAACCATTATTTCTAGAAAACGCCACAACATTGTGGTGGCATCCCATAGATGATTTAAAGAAGAAATAAAAAACTTAACAGTAATAATATATTACAAACGATTTAACTGTTATGCTAAAAAAAAATGATTTTCATAATTATAAATATATTAAATTTTCATAACTTCGGAGAGCGTTTCTCGAAATATGGTTTTTGAGTTGTGCCACTGTAGTATTCAGTGAGCGAAATATTCTTAACGAAAAATGCACTAAAACCTCATCTCAGAGTGCCAGTGGATTTTTAAGCAAATTGATCAGATATAATAATTAGAAAAAAATTTCATCTTTATCGAAAGTTTAAATGTTTGTAAAAATATTTCTTTCGGCTGTTTGGGTGTATTGCCTAAACATTGATGAGAATACGCTCTGTAGTAGTGAAAAAGTAACAAATGCTTGAAAAGTTCGTCGGTCTTGTTAGGTTCTGGGTAGCTCAGTGGTTAGAGCATTCGCCCGGATTGCGAAAGGTCAGGGGTTCGTTACCTATCTCAAAGTGCCAGGGACAAAGTATATTTTAAAGATGACATTATTCATCATTAAGAATACTTACTTATGTTAGGAAAAAATTGTAATTATGTAAGCCTTGTATTTCTGTTGCTGATAGATAGATAGATAGATAATTAATTTATTCTAAATGCAACACACAACCACATTATACAGGGAATAAAAATAAATAGAGACATTATAGAAAAGGTATTAACTACGAATAAGTCATGTACCTGTGTGTAGCAGAGAGAAAGGGTCTAGGCTCAGTGCATTGAAATCACCGAAATGTCGGTGAAGCACTGATTTTCAGCCATCACCCCAGCTGAGACGAGCAGGGTCAAAATCAAAGAAAAGGTTTCGAAAGAACAAACATAATGTAATGTCAGAAGCATGTCAGTTAGAAATGTGGTCAATGTTATAATAATGTCAGAAAGTAAATAATATATATAAAATCAATAAATAATACAGGCCAATAGAATTAGTATCGTGATAATATGATGTCAAATTTGAATTAACATTTTTGATGGTTTTAATATTCAATGTTATGTAATATTTAATATTCAATGCTATTTATATAGTTACATGATACCGCAGAAACCGATGATCCAGGCTAGATGCTAGTTGTCGTATATCGTCGTGACGTCGCATTGCAATTTGTGGCATATTTTGAATGTTCCCGGCGGCCACCAACGAACTAACGTCTCTAAATTACAAACCCTATTTCGTGGTGGATAAAGTCTACTTTAGATTTAGCAGATGACCTGGAACGATAAAACTAAACAGCAATTTTAAGACGGCAATTATGGTAAAAATGTGAAGTTTTTTCCTTTTTTTCAGTTATTACATGTATTTTAAAAGTTTGTAATTTAAATGTATTATTCTAAAATGTCAATATGGTAATAATTGCACCAATCGTAATTAATACCGGTATTTTAGAACGCAAAGGCAATAATGTTGCTAAGCTGTTCTATAATAAAATCACCTTTGATGTCAAGTATAGCGATGTCACAGCACAGTGTCTCAATGAAATAAAAGCTTTATTACATTTTGAATTAGGTTTTATTTCATTAAGCTTCTGTGCTGTGAACTGTGGTCAGCGAGTTCAATGTTGATTTTATTAGACAATAGGACTGCTGTAGCCAAATGTGTAAGCAGAAGATTATGATACCTTTCGGAATTAATTTTCTAGATTAGTTCGATTATAGTTTTTTTTCATGACAATATCTTTTTTAACAGTAAATCTGAGGCATCAGAGCATTTTCATTTGAATTTATATTTGTTGGATTGTCACAATGTCGTCGTTCCACTAAGCGATTTACAAAATATTTGAAGTCATTTGGACTTTAAATGGGACCTACAGCGTGGACGATCTGGAAAAAAGTTTCGAATTTTTAAAATTTATATGTTTTTGTCAGTCAATTTTGTTTAGAATATTTGTTCATTATTAAAGATTAGGTCAAGTTTAAATAAAAAAAAATGATAGTTATGACATACACACACACAAACACACACACAGACGCAAACGAGTGAGAGAGAGAAAGAAAGACAGACTGTCGCCCCTAATCTTAGTTATATCGCAGATATGTAATTCGCCTTTGACAAGTAATGCAAATAAAAATAAATACATCATCATCAGCCAATGAATGTTCCCAATACCGGGGCACAACTCTTCCCTATTAATAGTATCAAGAGCAAGAGATTAATACAGTGACACTGACATTTGCAGATATTGCAAACAGGAACGTGAAACGCCAAAATAACTCCTGTGTGAATGTGGACCACTGGTCCACAAACGAAGCGTATATCTGGGACGACATATAATCAGCCCAGAAGATCTCTAAAAACCAGGAATATTATAGACTTTTTGAAGTCTACCGGGCTGTAACTCTGGCGGCGAGTCATAATATATCTTTAAGGTCGCAGTGACTACAGTTCCTCTGGGAACTATATAGCCCCTTAAAACAATAAATAATAATAATAAGAGATCAATAGCGAGGCTGAGCCATGAGCCACCAATGCGGATTGATGGATGCTAACCACTGCGAATGCAGCCGGTATAAATGGCTTAACGTACCTTCCGAAAGACGGAGGAGCGTGATATAATACAATTTTGTCATCCATTACTGGCTCTTGCGAATGTTATTCTATTTTCTCATAGCAAACCGTACACCCTAAGCACTCTGCGATCAACCTACTTTATTTCATTTCTTCTTCTAATTCCACGTAATCTAAAATCCTCGGTGGCCGTATGTCGCACGGGTGGCCCGCGAACTCTGAGAATGATCCTGTGACGTAATATGTCGGCTCCACACACACAAAGCAAAAACGATCGCAAGAATCGACCTACAATGGGATGCTCTACGATAACGCGGCTAGTGTTATAATACTTAATAAGCTTTTAACAATAACAAAAGATAGCAAGAGTAATAAAATATTTATTACATATTTAAAAATCCCGTGTACGATTTTATTACTTCCGCTTCGAAATATTTAGGAATGAAAAGTAAAAAAAAAAATACAATTACTACCTACGTGATAGCGAAAAGATAAGTAAAGATGTTTTAAAGGATATTGTGGTTTCGTAGACTTTCTAAACATTATTTGCAAAAAAATATCATATAAGTATTTTGTTTAATGCTCACTTAGTTAATTTATCCACGGCCGCTAGATATCTATTTAAATTAATGCAAGATAATTTGTTTTATATAGTTTTAATTTGTATTTATTTCCGCAATGATTTGTTATGGTTTAAGGTTTTGTTAAAAAAGATGTTTTCAAAATTATACCTATAGATGAATTCATCTTTTCATTACATACATATTTAAATTAATGGTGAAAAGTAGTGCGTCATAAGTACTGCGAAAGAATTTTAATCTTTGTTCTTAAAAATATTATTTTGAAATTAAAAATACTATCTATATTAACTGTAACAATTTTCATGGACACGCGCCATCTTATCGCAGAAGTTTGTCTCCAGTAAAAAGGTTTCAATACAAACAATCCCCTGTCGTTATGTAGTTCCTTGAATCAGATGGGAGTCCCCTGTAAAACATTATTGTGTTAGTCTAATAAAATGCCGCTATTAGATGTTTTGACAAAAACACCATTGCGTGTGTTCCGTTTAAACATTAGCGAAGGAAACTTTAGTATTTACTTAAGTGAATTCTTTAATGTATATAATTTTTGTCAGCCTATCAAAAAATAGTTTAATGGTGAGAATAAACGTTTAAATTAAAATGAGGAAACAAAATCGTATAACTATTTTTGATAGGGAATATTAACAAATATATAAATAACTTGGTAGCCGAGAACTATATGCAGCACAGTTTAAATAATCATAATTGTTGCGAGTAATTAATACTTATTATAGTAAAATCATTCAAGAGAGCGATGATATAGATAGTCTAATATATAGGTAAGATTTTTTTATAAAATTAAAATTATCTTCTATATTTATGTTGGATGTTGAAAGACTCAAACTCGCATTTTAAATACGAGATTAAAATACACACTTTACGCTTCAAAAAGCATATCGAAAGTTTCAAATAACCGACGCCAATTTATCAGTTTTATTACTTAAAAGAAGTGTGCAAAGTATAAAATATTAGTTTATTGTTATTTTTTATGAAAAAATAACTCATATATATTTGTATATTTCCTTTATCAATCAATCAATCAATCGTTTATTGCAAACCATAGTGTTACATAGATGTTACAATTATTATTAAATTCTAACTATGGACCCTGACGGGCACAGCAACAATACATAGAAACGAGGAAAATATTATGTCTTTACTCATTTTAAAACCAAAATTTTATATAAATAGTAATGTCTTATAAGTGCAATATATAATTAATTTCAAAGCATTACAAAAATTCCTTATACAATATGCTTTACAAATCACATTAAAAATACAAATAAACATACCAATAATTACATTTTATTAATAGATTAAAAATAATAATAAAATTAGCCAATAATTACATTAAATGATAAAAATACATTTTTCCATAAAACAAATGTCAAAAAAAATCTAAAATTGTAAAAGATTTGTTGTTAATAAATACATTTTATTATTTGTCAAGTTATTATATAACAAGAATGTCAAAGTATCAATATAATAACATATTATCTATACAATTTATCTATATAACATATTAAATAATATTAAAAATATAATTTTCTCACCCAAATCTCTGCTATGGAAGTGTACTAAACTGGTTTTTGTGACGTAATAGTAGATAATACAATCTAAATAGTTTTATTATGACAATAGTTGCGTCTGTTAATGACGGTATAGTTGTTTTATTGCGACAGAAAATAGGCCACATTCTTGCCGGCATTGGAGGACTTTGTAAAAAAAATCCTTTTCATTTATTCCGATGATTTTATTGTTGCAACTTAGAATTTTAAATTTTATGGAACCATTGCGTACCGATGGGAACTATTATACTGATTATTTTAATGGCCCATTTACAATGAAATGTGTTACCTTTTTTAAACATTTGCATATGAACGGAATGCTTTCATTTTGAAATGGTAGAATTTAATTATAATGGAAGATGACGTAATTTTCAAAGCGATGATTCTATATAAAACAAAATATGGAGAGAAAACAGCCGTTGCTAAGCTTTGTTGATATTATACTTTCACAAATTCATTCATTCATGAATTAGTCACCCACATTGTCATTACAGTGGCGAAACAGTAAATAAATTCGGAACGATTATAGAATATCCTATAATCGTTCATTGTACGACATTTGTGGCAGACTTGCACGTTGGTTTCAAGGTGTCGTCATATCTGTATCTCGGGTTCGATTCCCGTTAGAATTTATCAATAAAATGTACATTTCTATATTGTCACAAGCCTGGTTTTTGTGGTATTCCTTACTTTAGATTTCTACTAGCTTTCCGCCTGCGGCTTCGTCCGCTAGGTTTTGTATTATACATAAAAACCTTTTTGAATCACCCTATCTATGAAAAAACTGCATTAAAATCCGTTGCGTAGTTTTAAAGATTTAAGCATACACAGGTACAGAGAAAGCGTCTTTGTTTTATACTATGTAGTGATATCACAAGGGCTATGATATTGGCTTGTTACTTTGACATATGACCATTGCATGTTATGTTGTCCGATACTTATTAGTTTAGAGAGTCATCATTGTTTGACGAGCATTCGTAATGAATAGATAAGAAATAGAGTTGACCTAAAAGATAGCGTCGATGTTAAAATGCCGTATTGAAAGAAACATTTGAACAAAAAACATTTTTCAGAAAATAGAACCGACTTTAAATTTAAAAAAAGTGATAAATAGTACATATTTCTAAAGCGGTTAAATTTTTCAAGAACCATTGAAGTCGTCGTACAAAAATAAACAAAAATTTACAATTTGTTTGTGGTTACGTAAATAGAAATTTACGTAAAGAAAACTACTGATTCAATTTCGATAAAATTTTAATGGGATCACCTCGGCCCATAAAGCTGTCAAATAAAAAAAAAACGAATTTTGATAATCGATTCATAATTGGCGGAGTAATCGCCTAACAAACACAAAAACATACAGTCGAATTGAGAACCCCCCTCGTTTTTTGAAGTCGGTTAAAAACTGATATACACTGCTAAAGAGGGAGGATGTGGGAACCGAAGAAGAAGGTGATGTGAGAAGCCAAAAATTGGCGATCATATATAAAAAGTCATGTGGATGAGGCGAATTGTGGCTCTAGGTCCTCTCTGCCTACCCTGCGGCGTATATATATATATTATATAGATTCTACCTAGATATATAGGTAGGGTTGCCAGATGCCCGCATAAAGCCGGACATATTTAAGCTTTTAGATTCCGTGTCCGGCCAAAGTAAAACGGTGCCCGGCTTATTGCATCATATTAATTTCGAAAGTCGCTCTAAATCAAAGAAATCATTAGCATTTAAGAACATTTATGGAAAATAATCAGCAAAACTTGGGTTATACACATTATTTTTTTATATTGAGACACAAAATCCTTGACAATGTAGGGTAGGGTGCCTTTTCACCCAAATGTCCGGCAAAACAGGCAACACTGTACGGCTGTTAGGTTTGTCGATCTGTCAACCCTGTATATAGGTCATCATTGATTTGGTTCAGTAATGAAGCGATAAAAAAGTTATTAGTTCATGTCATTGTTTAAAATTAAATGAAAAAACTCAGCGTCGTCGCTCCCATTGTTGTGGTTATTTCAGAAAGTGTTATCAAAGCTCTCGTTTGGAGGCATTACCATCCATTTGTCACCTAACAACGAAGCAAGCTTAATTATATTCTTCCGCTCAACTAGCATCGAACAAAGACCTTATTTCACCGTGAAATTGACAATACAAAATAATATCGGTAGAGACACACTCGACCGGTCACAAACGTGAATAATTAGATAAAAGATTTCTTTTTATAGACAAAGTTTCTATAGTCAAATTTTTAATTTTATTGTGGTCCTGCTTGTTAGGAATATTGTTAATACTACATTTACACATCTTGAAGTGTAAATAAGAGTTTTTGATTCTCAACAATAAGGTTTTTTTTTCTCTCTTTCTTTGGACACAAACAGTCATTACGTTATAGTACTCAATCAATTACAATATGTAATAGAAAATGTGTGTCCATTATTTCTATAAAGGTAGATAGATTAATAGACAATGAACACATTGTAGATTTCGGATAACAAACAAATAACTGTTTTCTGAAAAACATCAGTTAAAGAGGACGAAAAATAACATACTTTTAAGAGATCAATCAGGACTCTGCCTCAGCTGATGTTGGCATCAGAATATCAAAGGATATAGGTATAGAAAAAGTAGCATCCATATTTTTATTTAAAGCTTATTTGAATGTTATTTTTTTTTGGTACAAATCCGATTGAAAATAGTTATTTACGTGCCCTTTTCAATAAAGTCGCTGAATATCAGATAGCTAAAAATAAATTTGTTTCTAGTTGAATCTTAGAACACTAATATCATGACATAAATACGATAATTGAGATACACAGAAATAAATAGATATTTATAATGTCTGATGAAATTATTATGCAATTGCTTGCCTTTCGTAGTAATCGGTTAATAAAAGACTAGTTAACATCGAAACGAACACATCGGAATCTAGTTTAGAAGCGAAATGCTAATTTCACATGAAAGTTAAAAAGCAGAGTGGCGCAGTGGAAGCGTGCTGGGCCCATAACCCAGAGGTCCGTGGATCGAAACCACGCTCTGCTAACGATACTGTTTTAGTATTTTTTTTTTCTCTTTTAATTATTCCAATTATTCATTTATTACTGTAAAAAAAAATATACTATCTGGCGATAGCAATTTTATTATATTTGTTTCAGATATTTCAAACAATTCGCTCAGTCTAGAGTTCATACAAAATATTTTATTGATCAGAACATTTTGTTTCCTAACTATTTATGAACCTTATTTTGCATCTGAGTATATTAAAGAATATTTTTATTAAATACAAGCGATACGCCCCGGATTTGTACGAGTATAAAATATGTAAAGAAGGCAACATTTTCTGTATTCAAAATATATAATAAATTGTTTGTTGGTTATATGAATTAAGTAAAATAAAAATTATACTGAAAGGTTTTAATTGGCCAAAAACATACACAAACAAATTGAAATGAAACATAGATTTTAACTTAACTGGACGTCTCAAAAATACCACACAGGTGAAGCCAATTATTTATTTATTTATTTATAGGTATAAAGACTTGTCAGCCAACAGACTAAAATCCAATATGCCAACAAGTTAAAATTATGAAACAAAATTTTACATTGTTTATTTATTAAATATAAATAATAATTTAAAAAAACCTATACCATACAAATTACAAAGTGAGTCAGACAATCTATTATTCTGCCAAAATAATAAAATTGGCGGGTAAAAGCTAGCTAATAATTAAACCTGATTGATCTAAATCAATAAACAATTGAAAACTACTTTATTATACCGAAATAGATAATTTTTTGCATGCTTAAATGTTCTCATAAAATACAAAGAAATAATAAGGAGCTATTGTAAAAATGAGACTCCTTACATTTGAAGAAAATGTCAGAATCATGTATTTACTTACAACACAAGATTTTTTCGAACGCAATTTATGGCTATAAGAACTACCACTAAAATAAATATTCCATATAATAATTACAGTCTCTTTGAGTTGTGGAGGCTCGTATGCAATTTTGCTGTTGCCAAACTGAACAAAAAATAAGAAACGAGCATTATTAAGCCATCAAAATTTTCATGAATGAAGATGGTTAATACTTTGGTTATACAGAATTTTGTGAGTGCATATTAATATGGAGTAAGCGTAAAAGTAATAAGACTTACTAACAATCTATCTCGGGCATAAATATTTCACTTAATGAATTTAATTTAGCCCTGAAATATGTAGGTAACACTGATAGATAGACAACTAGAAATTAGGAATTTATTTACAAATATTGGTCTCTCACATTATAATGAAATATTGTAAACAACACATTTATACTAATATTATAAAGAGGAAAGATGAAGTTGTTTTTTTTCATTGAAAAGATTTCAAAAGTACTTGACCATTTTATTTCAAAAATTCTTACACTAAAGGGAAGCTACGCCATACGAGAGTGTCACAGGCTATAATTTAAGCGAGCGAAGTAACTAAAAAAGGGCTAGAAGATCCTAATTATGAAACCGAAACCATTTTGGATATGCTGGTTTCACCAATGGAGTTTAATATTTCCATCATATTTATCAAACAAAACTAATTAATCATTTGCTTATTTAAAAGCACTCAAAAGCATTCGAGTGTAAAATCAAACAGATATAATTACATTATTAAATTAATTTTCAGTAGAATTGTGATCAAAATGCTATTTCAGTTTTATTTACCTCGATGGTACTGTGTATTTTCAATCATAGTTCTATAATTAGACTTGTGTAAAATTAAATGGTTTTGTTCTAATATTAAACATATTCGACATGCCAATTTCTTATACACTTTCAGTAAACTTCATCAATAATTTAGGTATCAGGACTATTAATACTATATTGATTCGTTAGTACAAATTTCTTATCTAGTAATTATTTTTTATTTATTATTTTTTTCCAACTAAAATTTACTAGTCTATATTATAATTTTTCGAGTCTTCCACGTGCTCATTAACAGTCTAGACTACATTATTGGATTTGAATCCAAATTTGAGGATATGAGACCATCAACATTTTTGATCCCTTTTGCTTCGCTATCTATAAACCACTATCATGACTTTTGTATCTCATGGAATATCGCTTTTAATTTATGTCCATACAATAATGTTGATAATTAATTTCTTTCTACATGATGTTGAGTTTCAATTGTTGATTCCAATATCTGTTTTTTTTTTTATCAATACATTTCAGTTGATTGCTTTGACCGCTAAAGTTCGTATCATTTTCTTTGTTTTTGGCAAACACAAAATACGTACAAGAATCACCGAATGAGAATTACCTTTTAAAATATACCTTGAAGGTATTCTCTGAAACTGCGCAAAAACTGGTACAATGTAAATCCATATTAGACCAAGAGCCCAGTTCATAGTTATAACACGTTATGGCCTATAAATTGCCATAACATCCCACTAAGGCCAACTACGACCGGGGACTTTTTACGCGAATTCTTAAGATATTAACTTTGTTCCTTCGTATAACATGGTGATGTAAGGTTGGCAGTTTTTGCTCGTTGCCTATTTGAGAAGGGTATGGGCTATGCGATATTGTTTTATTAAATCAACTATCGACGGTAGAGAAGCGCGTTGTACTACTGTTATTTTTTATGTACTAGTATGTTGGACAGAAATCATTTATTTTCAGTTAGAAAAGTGGTCCGAAATATAATAATCTTTTCTAATAGTATAAAGAGGAAAAATTTAATTATTTGTTCGTTTGCATCGAATAGAATAGGTCTGAAACTAGTGGAATCAATCCGCTAGTTTCAGAAACAAAGTCTTTCACCTACGGGGAGCTATGAAACCGCATATGATGGTAGACATAGGCTAAGATTTACGCGAAGTCGCTGGAAAACATCTAGTATAATCCATTATAACCTTCGTCATTTAAAAACTGACTGAAAAATTACTCACTGACATTAAAATAATGATAAAATTTCTTTAAAGTCTATACTAATATGAAAAAGAAGAAATATTTGATTTATTTTTGTTTTTAATAAGCCGTCCTGAACCGGTCAACATTTTTTTTGTACCAATATAATGCTACATCATTACAAACTAACTTAGGCTGATATTTAGAAGAATAGGGTCAAATTTTAATAATACAAATCTTAAGGCACAAAATAAAACTTCTAACATTATTAATTGTAAAAACAAATATTATAATGTCAACAAAAATCTATTAGAGCTTTCCAAGAATAGATATTTGACCAAACATACACGTAGTGCTAAAACCAAGATAAGCTTATGCTAAATGTGAATCAATTATCACGTAGATATGCTAAACGAAGAATGTGCTTTTCCAATTATCTTGCTACTACTTAGAAATACTATAAGATTTTCTATCGATAGTAATAGCATTGTGATATTAATATAAAATTAAAACAAATAAGAAGGATTATAATTATAATAAAGTCCTGCTTTAAAGCAGGTTAAGGTTTCGCCATCTCTGACGTTCCGAGTCTGATTTCCGGTCGGGTCTGGAGGTTGTGGTACTCATCTTAGAATCTGAGCAATGTAATTGTGTTGTTAAAAAAAAATTACTCGCTTTTTTGTCTACGTTTGTCTGTCACAGCTAATTTGCTTCGAAACTACTACATTTGAATGCGTTGAAATTTTGCATACATGTATGTGTCTGTGACCCAAACAAGTAAAACGTAAGTTGGTACAATCAACAGCACGCCCGGTTACACAAAACTAAAAATTCTCCACTCGATTTTAACTCTTAAATTGTTCCGGGTAGGGTTGAAATTCAATGTGTAAATTTGTTTTTTTTAAAACACTGACTCATAAAAACAACAGGACCTGTGAACAGGACAAAGATAGATAAACAATAATAAAAGTAATCCAAAGGCATAAAAATTCAAATAAAACAAAATATATAACACTTTTCAACAGAACCTTATGTTTCTTGTATAAAATTAAAGGTAAACATTCCTCAGTCGCAAATACCAGTGTAAATTATGTGATTTTTATAATTATAACATCATGATAAGACCATAACGGTTTTACTAGTAAATAATAAAACTAAATACCGTGGAGAACTCGTTAAAACTAAGCATTATCGCTTTTCAGTTTGTCCTATCGTACGAATCTGCCCGCGGCGGGTGACTCGGATCGGACTCATCCGAAGATTGCAATCGGTAAGTCAGCAAACTGGATGACAGCGGCGAGAGTCGCTGTAGCGGGAGCGGAGTAGGCAATCCTATAACAACTGACACTGCATCGTGACTTTCATAAGACATGATGCTAGGGCACAGACCTATCCTGGTTACATTTTGGTGGGTATCAACAACTGCAGATGCATGCAGCAGATAAGCTCAAAGTAGACTTCGTAAGGAAAGGACAATAGAATAAAATAAGCTATTTTTAATGCTGTCATACCTTGTCACTCGCCAGGAGGCAGATTATTTGACTGGAAAAAAATGCTATCCAGCATTAAGTCAACACCTTAGTCTTATGTGAACAAGGAAAAGGGTTCAAAACTAAATACAAACGCGATGAAACCGTTCAAAAGTTGTTTCATTTATGGATAGTGCGCGTGAAAATATAATCGATATACGAGTATATTCATTTGTCAATAAAGTTCGACATATAAATAAATAAATTTTCTACATATTAAGTCTTAGCGATTAGAAAAAAATATTTATTTGCCTTTAAATAGTACTCTATTTAAAGACAAATAAATTTTGATAGAAACTGATTAAAATACAATAAGAACTTAAAACTTATTTAGCTATACAGAGATAGCATGCAAATATTAAATTAAATTTTATTCCAGAATAGGTTGATTGTTTAAAAAAAATATTTCAGTCTGAGTAGTTCGATACCTCCGTTTTTCAAATTTGATGACATTAACTTTAGATAGAATAACATAACTCACGAAGATAGAGATGCTCAACTTGGGAATTGTTTTATTATAATAAAAACTCTTATTTGAGAACTAAGGTTTTCATAAGATATTAACTCTCCGCCAGCGGCTTCGCCCGCGCAGTCCCTAGGGAACTGGTTATTTGGATATCGATTCATATCATGACGCGGATATAATTAAAATGACAAATTGAAAAGTAAACAATAGGTATTATGGTAACATTTGAATACTCTTTACAAACTTCCACTTCCATTATCATTCCTTTATAGCCTATTTTCAAGCGTATATAGCTTATGTGAAAGGAGATGTGAAAGGATTTTTAAAATCGGTCCTATTCTATGCAAACAAACAAACAATCTAATCTTTTCTCTTTATAATATTATAGTATAGATATGTCAAATTATAGTAAAAATTTACTAGGTCTGCTACTCGGATTCCCGCTTACATTAAGTCAACAGCCTTAGTCTGAGCGATATCGATAATTGTCCTCATACCCGATATTCCGAGAGGCTTAGAAGTTTAGATAAAAGCCAGTTAAGGGTAATTGAAAAACGTACTGTTTATTGAAGGCCTTTGTTGGATTTCACTAAAAAGTATCGTGTTTGTATAAAAGAAAATTAATTCAATTTCAGTTCTCATTATAAAGATTTTCTTTATAGTTGTAATATTTATTTTGACAAATACTTACTTGAGATTCATTTAGTCGTTTTCAGCAAAGAAAAATCTGAAGTATAATATTTTGAGACAAAGGAAAATTCTAAGAAGAAATTTAATCTTTTTAGTCGTTTCTTATTTCTTTTCGTCGAGAAAGATAATAAAGATTTATTAATAACGTATATTTATGGTAAATTAATGTTTTTGTACAATTTTAACTTAAACAATAAAATAGAACATAATATTGATATACACAAAATATTAAATCCTAAGTCTGTAAAAGACAGGGCTGCAATCTGGAATGCGAAACCCCATCCGGCGCCGGCAATCAAATAAATTCCACTTTGATCGCCCTTTCTTTAAAGCGTCGTATGACAATTATTGCAAGCACCAGAAGAAAAAGAATCACAAAATGACCCAAACGCTCTCTAAAGTAATTCGAAACCCGCGATTCAGATGTTTTCTCACTGTTTGCGTATAATATTACAGGCAATTTATTCTCTTGTTCCATTCAAATTTATGAATGTGCTCCCAAAGAGGTTTTAAATGCGTTGTATTATTTTTTATTTCGTTAAATATACAGAAGGCAGTAATGTTATACTGGCCAGTGTCTTCGGTTAATCACTGATGAGGTTTATTTCAGTGAAATTGGAGCTTGCTAATAAGAAGGCCGCTTGCTCGTCCAATTTTGTTTTATTTTTTATTGGCAGTATGGCTGAAAAAAAACTAATTATATTAACTAACTATATTGCGAGAAAAAATAAATATTTATTAGAAAAAAATACTGATAAACTATACCTATTTAAATAAGAGTAGTAGCGGTTGTGGGTGTTAAGAATAATATAATTAAAACATCATCATCATCAGCCGTAAGTTGCCCACTGCTGGGCATAGGCCTCCGCCATTTATTTCCACCACGATCGGTCCTGAGCTGCCCGCATCCATCGGCATCCCGCAACCTTTACAAGATCGTCGGTCCACCTGGTGGGAGGCATAAGAGTTTTCTTAGTTCTCATACGGATCCCCTCATTCCTAATTCGATGACGTACAGAAATACCAAGCATTGTTCTTTCTATGGCCCGTTGGGTGACCTTGAGCCTTCTTATGAGATCCATAGTGAACGACTACGTTGCCTTCCGTGAGTCATCACCGGTAACACGCACTGATCGTTAATTAAAACACTGAAAATGGAAGAAAATTAGAATTAATAGAACAAAAATAGGTCTCGAGCGAGTTGGAGTACGCGTAAGTTATGCATAAAAGCCTTATTGATAAACGTACAGCATTTTGTAAATGTGAAGCGCGAATCTAAAGGCATTTTTCGGTTGTGACGGTAAAATTTAACGAGAAATGGATAAAAATTTAAAATTTAGACTAATAATATGTATTCTACTAACAAATGAACCTAAGTTGCTTAATAAATTTATTTCATTAATAAGGACATATTTTTTTCATGGGATTTCCTGAAATCTATAGGTAATAAATAAAAATAAAGATCTATTTTTTGATTTTTTTATTTTTATTTTTGACCTACTGTCGTAGTGTGTATCAGGGAAAGATCCGCCTTTGTCTATTTTCTTAAACAACTTAAATTTTACTAGATTCGATTTTTAAATCTTACTTTAGCCTTTAAAAGGGGTCTTCATATTTTAAAATAATTTATTCATTGATCTTTTTGGGTCACCAACTTACATTTCATGTCTACCAAACAACTTATTAGTTTCGGATAAATCAAATGTCACAAATAGATCTACAGACAGACAGACAGACAACCTAGTTATCGTACAAAGCTTCCGTTTTTCTGTTCGAGGAGTGAACCTTGAAAATTCGAATCATAACTGTGAAAACTACAATGAGAACAATTTACCAAGAGGTTAAAGTCTTCGTAGAATCTGAATCAAACTTACATGGACCAATCAATTTTTTTAATTAGTCGAAATTAAGACAGAACCTATTCGATCGCCTTAAAATGCACTCATAAAAATGAAAAATTGCCTTTTTTATTTAAAAAAAATAATAATAAAAATGAAAAATTGGCTTTTTTATTTTTATTAAAAACCCTATTCAATTTATATTTACTGGTAACGTCTACAATTTAAGTAAAAAAAAATACGATATAATTTTTTTCTATGCAATTCAATTACCAACACCGGTATCACTAATTACCAGTTTTAACAACCCCAATTTAGTTTTATGGAGATTGGAACATTTTCTATTGGCGAGCTAAAATGCATGGTGCCGATGCAATAAAAGAGTTGTTGTGGTAATATCCCATAATTTTAAGCAAAAACTCGTAACATTATTAATATTCTCGCGGTAAAACTAAACCGCATATTACCTACCAGAGTTCTGTCTTTATAGATCTATTATGATTTATATTGTTCAGTAAATAATAAAAGTATCGGGTTGGCACAAAAGTAATGAGACACTTGGTTTAAGTTTTTACTTTTTTATTATTATTACAATAAAAAAAGTTTAGTCAATAATGTAATTACCATTAGTATCTAAGACTTCTTGCCAACGATCCGGCAAAGTTTGGATGCCTTTTGCCCAGAACTCTGATGGCTGTGCCTCGAAAAAGTTGTTCAACTCCGCCTCTACGTCAGAGAAATCATTAAATTGTTTACCCCGCAAATGCTGTTTTAGGGCTCTAAACAAATGATAGTCTGATGGGGCGAGGTCTGGGGAATAAGGTGGGTGGGGTATCGTCTCCCAGCCCAAGTTCTCCAACTGCCAGCGAACCACAGATGCGACGTGAGGTCGAGCGTTATCGTGCAGTAAAACTACATTGACTCGTCTTCGTCGTTTTTTCTTGATAGCGGCAGATAATTTGGTAAGCTGGGTTGAATATTTGTCAGCGTTTATAGTTTCATTGTGTAATAGCTCATAAAAAAGTATGCCATTCGCATCCCAGAAACAGCAAAGCAGAATTTTTCGGCGGTTCTTTTGACTCGGCTTTGGTTGAGTTGGTGGCGTTTCTTCTCGAGGCAGCCAAAAAGCACGACGTGTATCGTTCTCGTAATAAATCCATGATTCATCTCCAGTAACCAAATCTGACAAAAACTCTTTACGTCGGGGTCGCAGCAAATGTCACTGACAGATAGCGACACGGACTGCACGACTGGCGTCTGTAAGGATGTGCGGTACCCACCAAGCCAAAACTTTTCGATAACCAAGCTCATGCAAATGGTGTTCCACGGCGTGGTGACTGCATTTAAGTGCTTCCGCTAATTCACGAGTGGTAGCATCCAGATTAAACTGCAGTTCGCGGCGCAAATCGTCATTATTCACTGCGGGTTGTCGCCCTGAGCGTGGCTGACTTTCAAGGCTCCTGTCTCCTGATTTAAAACGGTCAAACCATCGGGACACCGTCGCATGGCTTGTACTTCCAGCGGCTAATGCATTGTTGATATTGTCAGCCGCAGCCCGCGCACTGTGGCCTAACAAGTACTCGTATAAGTATAGTGTTCGAACTTGTCACTCGTCCATTTTTCTTCAAACTGACTAAACAAATCGCGAGCGCGGCTTTATATACCCTACACCAGAAGTACCTAGAATGTTCTACAACATTCTAGAATATTATCGAAAAAATTTATTTTAAAAAGGAAATGTTATAGATTTTTCTAGTGTGTCTCGTTACTTTTGTGCCAACCCAATATAATCATACATACCTAGGTAATTTTGCCAATGCTTAATATTTTTTATTACGTTACGTTTACTAATAAAAATTAATATTATGAAAATATATAATATTGATTTTTATTCTTTGTATATTGAAAGTCTGTCCTGCTCTAAATTAAGCATTTTCACGTCCTAGAGTAGCACATAGCGCGATGAAATTAAAGTTATAATATTAATAATTAGTTTTCAGTATTTAGTTTACATCCCCAGAATGAAATTTAATTCATCCTCCACCAAATTAATTTCAAAGTGTCATAACATATTGTTTTATTATGATCATTGGCATACGACTACGCTTTGCTTCGATTATCGTTATTATAATAAAGCTATCGCTATAAATAAATCTATTGTTACAACATTTTTAGAGCGTGATTTAGCTGTAGTCGGGTTTAAGTTTTAGAACTTATTGTTTATTTAGTTAATTTTCCGGTAAATTAGAGGGCACTGTGGCCAATTGAATGTAACGTCACATAACCTATAGCACCCGGACAACTAAGACACTTCTAATGATACCTCATTCGTTCAGCTGCGTTGATTAGTTTCGAAGTTATAAGGAAGAACATTCTAACATACATACCGGCCACAATCATAACCCTCCATTGCGCTTCGCCACCGTAGTCGGGTAAAAACTAGCTGTTTTCCCGCGATCTCGCCCGCATAAATGACTTCCAGGTTAGCCGAATATATCTAGTCTTTGAAACTTGTGTTCTATTTAAAACTCTATGTTATATCGCAACAACACAACTTCTCAAACTCTAAGATTTTATGTATTTACTCAACGTAATGTATGTGATAGTTCTTACCTGTCCTTCCACTCGGACCAACTGGTTGATCGCATATTATGTTTTGAGAAAAAGAAATCCTTTCCGACCAACTGAACTGGACAACGAAAATGATCAACTAGTTTTCTTTCTCAAGGTAACAACTTTTCAGTTGGTTCGATAGGAATAATTTATTAATTTGTATTCCCCCCCCCCCACACAACTTTCGTATTAAAACTTTACTAATAAATTGGTCACTGGCCTTATAATGAGAAATTCTTATGACTTTTTGGCTGAAGTTTTAAGTCATTGTTTTTTTTTTGTGTAAATTGGTTGGTTTAATTTAATAAAAAGCTTGAAAATTATAAAAATACAAATGCGATAAAACCGTTAAAAAGTTGTTTCATTTATGGATAGTGCGCGTGAAAATATAAAAAATCAATATATATTTTATCACTTTCTTAAGTATGAAGTCAGTTCTATTAAAAAAAAAAACGTTTACAAAATTTTTAGTGATAATTATATTTTTTCTTTATGTTGGTATTTATTTGGTTGGTAAAAATGTATGTTAACTTTATGAGAAATCCTGAAGATTTTGTGTATTTCCAACATCGAACCTCCTACTTTTCGATCTTGAAGTCGATTAAAAAGTTGAATTGATGAGAAAGAATAATTGTTGGTCTGTTTCAGTTGGTCAAAGTGGAACAACAGGTAGTATATATCATATGGTTAATAGAGATATGGTCTATCGTTTCATCAAATGGATAGAAGGTTGAAACTGACATACAACCCGTAAGCGAAAAAATGTTTATGCTGAGGAGTCCAAGACATATCTTTACTGATGGAAGAGGCCTTAATATCTAGCAATCGAAAAAGAGTGGTGTATAGTACTGAGACCATTGTACATACAGTGATTCTATTTTTTATCCGTCCCATTCCTCACGGAAATGTAGATACAGTTCATTTGCCTACTGCACTACACACGAGCGTAGTCGCGGTTTGAATCTAGTAATATAATAAGCCTCATTTCACGCTCTAAACCAACTTCCTTGACGGCATATCAGCAACAGCAATTACTATTAAAATACACAGGGTCGTACTTGCAAAGTAGAGCATTTATCAAATGAAAACCTTATTGCTAAGCATTAAGAGCGTTTCGTTTAATATTATAGAAAAAACGGAAAACTTTGAATAAGGTAAGCTGTAGGCATTCTGACAATACGGACGTCAGCCAGAGGCTTTTGAACTGTCAGACTCTTGAAGAAGTCGGGGCAATTACATTGAAAACCCCCGCAATGCTATCTTGCAAGAAAAATAATACGCCAGCTGAATGAAGTGAAGTAGAGGCTTATTAGCACGCCTCTTCTGGGTCTTGGTTACTTTGTATAACGTAAACTACTATTGAAGATGTCTTAAATATAAATAAATTTACGCCAAGTTAAAAAGAGAGTTATGACGCAAGATATGCATTAAGAACTCCTTTGGATCCGACTTCTTTAGTCAATTACTACCTATAGCAAAAATGAACTACCATAAAATGTGAAAGAATATACTTTATTAAATTATAATACCAAAAAATAAATGGTGATTCGATATTTCTCTCATTGTGTTTTGCAAATAGTACATACATAATTGCAAAACTATGATTTGAAATTTACTTCTTGTACACATTGTAAATGTGTCGCAAAATTATTTTTTCTTCATAAAGTTTAAACTTTTAAGATAATTGAAACTTATAAGCGCATCATGATTATTATAAACTTTAATTATAATAAAATACATACATTTTTAATAGAATTTTAATATTGCAAAAACTAATTATTTTGCACAGCAACACGTTAATCAATCTATCAGTTTCTTAGAAGTAAACAATTATAATTTAATTAACATCTAAGACATTAAAAATATCATTAATGAAAAACCTACGTTCAGATGATGAGACGCTTTAGCTATTAAAGAATCTATAGAAACGTAGAAAGATTAGAATCCCCACAAGTCACTGACACGCTATTGGTCAGCAAAATGTTGGAGGTTGGATTTTAAGCCACTATAAAACCATTAAGTTATCAAATTACTTGACGCCCAAACGTGGGATCGTGTGACTAATCGGGCACCAACGGTGCTGTTATAACTTAATTAAATTAACCATAATACCGATGGATTTTACAACGTTACAAATCTTCTACAATGGTGTAGTTTCTGAGTCAAATGGGATTACGAGTGGATAATTGATGGACGCACGAATTTCTGCTTTGTAAGAGTTATTTTTGTTATTAGTAAAATTGTTAATGGCAAGTCATTGATGAATCGAGTACCGAAACTCTATATGACGGAATTTGATCGTATAAAAATTCTTAAATATCTTCACGCCTGTTTCAATTGCCGTCATCTCTGAGATACCAAGATCGATTCCTGATCAATGTAAAAAAAAAAATTTCTATATTGTATTGAATTTGGGTTTTTGTTGCCTCAAATAATATGAAGGTTTTGTCTACTCGACCTGGAATCTGAGTAATATATGTGATGTTGTCTAATATTTATGTAAGAAAATATATTAGAATACATTTTGTCAAAGCTGCATTATTCATAATTAATATGTAATAATTTTAAGCGATCTTATTACTTCGAAAAAGTATATTTATTATAAAGAATAGAGTAATTTTTGCTTGGTTTTACTTTAATTACACTTAATAGTATCACAATGAAACAAAAAAACTATTAATCAAATCTAATCAAACTAATATAACCAACAAAAAAGGTTCAGCCATATTGGCACCGATATTTTCAATTTCGGTGTAAATATTAAGCGACACATATTAAATAATAGTATAATTGAGATGGGTTTTCATATTTTAAGAAATCAAATAATCTAGGATAAGAGAGGTGCTTTAGTTTCTGGCAACCGAACAATAAATCTATGAATTTCAAAATTTTCTATACATACATCTTTCATCCTTTACATTCATTTTACATCAAAGCGTGCACGAATAACGTCTGGAAATAGGTTTTCGTGTTTTCTATAAACCGTAAACGAACGTTCGGGAACAAGGACATCCCTGCTGTTAAATTTACGACTCGTCCGAGCTTTTGGGGAACTCTTTTTATAATATTATAACCTAGTTTGTAACGATAGTTGCTTTCTTTAGACGATGTCGTAAAATATTTCGTTTAATGAATACTTTGTCACACGATGCCTATTATCTTTATTAGTGGACTTTGCGTTATGATATAAATTGAAATTAATAAGTCGCTCTCCATTCTGCCATTCTTTATCTTTAATAGGCTTTTCATAATCAATTTATTCTGGTTATCACTGGTCTTTTCCATGAAAAGAACCACTGGACGGCTAATCACTGGAATACTACACGCAAGCAGGCCTACAAGTGGTTCATTATTGACATCCCACTTTCTGAGGTCCTTTCTTTGTAGAACCTAAGAAATGCGCTGTCTGCTTATGCTTTACATGGGTAGACATGTACAATCTTCAGACACATTTGCTTACCATTTACTTCAAATGTCAATTTTAAATAATAAAAATATTTTGTCATATCACTACTGAAATTGAGCACTAACATTTATGTTTCTTTAGTGTTGATAGACAGCCAACATATCGCCTATATGACAAGGAACATAAAAACAATCGACTTATTTTCTGATTTTCTTCTTCGTCAATATGAAAGACTCCTTCGCATCAATATTGAGTTAAAACGAAACCGACAGTTCGGGAGATTGCATCCAGTTCCCGGTAAAATCTCACGGTATTACCCCCTTTGCTCGGTGTACAATCTCCATAAATTTCACACTCGGTGCTCACAGTAAGATGACTTGACCACGAGATTTGGCAGCGTCGTCGTTTTCTAAGATGTCATACGCTCGGTAAATCTTATGATTAATTTTCAGATAGGAAAGTATTTCTTATAAAAAATATATATATTCTGTTACAAAATGTAAAATAAATTATTCCTCATTTAAAGCTTATCAAAAACACCATTAAGGCGTCTAACATTTTCAACATTCAAATAAAGTTATTTGAACACTTCATATATTTTATATTTTTGCCTGCTACTAATCAAGAAGTCTTTTGGCTGAAAATGAATGAGCATAAAAATATTTTTTCATTGAAGGTATACTAAATGTCACAAACTACATAGGTCCAATTGTCCAATTTGTATGTATATACTGTGGTGTATCATAGTATCACTAGATGGCGCTGTACAAATAATGCATCGCAGTGTGTTTTTACTTTTCTCGTTACATTTTACTAATAATTTCATGCTTAATAATAAATTTTGTCTATACGTTCCGGAATATTGCAGTTTTATTGTCTTATTCCCTGTCTTGATATACTCTTGGCGCGGTTGTACGTATCTACCACATCGTAGATCATTTATTCTAAGGTAATTCTAAAATTTGCCAAATATAAATCATTTTATGGAAATTAAACATGTTCCATTGCTTGTTAAAAACGGAAATATAAATTTCATTAATTGGCTTGATGGAAAAAAAATCTCAAAGATGACTCTTGATATGAGTTTTGGATCGATTTTACGACTGGTATATATTATCTCAAATATATAATTAATCAAGCCAGCGCGTCTTTACTCTTGATGCGTATTTGTATGGGAACATAAGAGGAAGAGGGCCTTAAAATATAAGTCATGTCATTGCCAACCCCGGATCTATGATTTTATTTAATCAGAACAGAATCTCGATAATACGTTTTGAAATGTATGAGATTATTTATCTTTTTATTAGAAAATCACACCATCATAGGCTAATGAAAATGAATTTTAAAAGGACATTTTCGTGGAGCTCGTTCCTTTTGATGGTATTATATTTTATAAATCTTCATTAATGTTAATGTATTGCAACCAGAGCTTATGGCATATGAATGAGTCACTCAAATTAATATTATGAACTGATAATATCCAAATATCTTTAAGAATATTAAATAATCAAACAGAAATTCATCTGTTTTTCTTTAATTTTCTTTCTTATTCTATTTAGTTGAATCTTAATCTTATAATCTAGTCAATACAATGTATATACGTGTTCAACTAAAAATGATCGAGGCAACAAACTCGAGCCTCATAACAGTTAACGAGAAGATCCTTCGAAATGGGAGCATCTATAAAGCACGTGTCAAAATTAGCAACTAGCGCGGGCATAAATAAAAAATCAGCTATCACTCCCTAGATTCCTTTAAAGTTATAACAGGATCATAAACAGAGAGATCCTTTGGGTACAGACCGAGGCGTAATAAAAGGGAACTTCATTTAACTTACCCAAAGATACTGGCCAAGTAAGTTTACTGGTCAGAATCATAATACGGTAAGTGCTACAATAATTATTTTTAGTTTCTCAGAGTGAAGGTTAGTATTCAATTAATATTTGTCTGCGCAATAAAAGAAGCCATTTCTTGTCTAGTCTTGAATCTTGGCAGTTGAGGTATCAGACTTATTTTCGAGAGTTTATAATAAAAATTAAGCCCGATCACATTTATCTGTCAATAAAAATAATTATTACTATTGATTTTATACTTTTTAATCGAATAAAATACAAATATCCAATAAACGAAATGAAAAAAAATTTAAGACTCTCAAGTCAACCATCATTAGCCGCTTGAAAAATATTTACTATTGATTTCACGGTCATAAATACTTTGACTCGACAAGACCTAACATGAAGTACTCATAAAATATCATAAAGAACGTGAAAATATAATTATTTTTGTTTATTACTTGATACGGTGCAAGTCGTAAAAATCTAAGTTTTGACATTAAATCTAATAATTACCGCACTTGAGAAAACAAAACTCCAATATAAATTTAGTGTCGTTTTTATGCCGTATGATGTGTGCCTGCTTGTATGTTATGTTATATTGTAATAATTACATTGTAAAAAAAAATTCTTAGAACCCCAACAAAGCCCCTCAGATTCAATTCTCTCCCGTTTCTACCAATTATAGACAAAATGCATATCTTTGGCGAGCTCTTAACAATTTCAATGACCTATCAAGGTAGGCTAACTTAGATCTCTTCGACACTAGTGAGATTTCGGCAAGGCGTATTTTAAGCAGTATGTTCTTCAACGATTTGTGAGTACTATGTAATACCTATATATCATTAACTACCGATTTTGTTATAGCTGGGTACTAGGTGTATGTGCGTGCTTGATTAATTTAATGACTATTGTAATACATATTAAGAGTAGTATGTTACTAATGGTGGGGACTTTTAATTGGCTTTTTGTCTTTATTATAGTTTTATAAGATTTTTCATTGTATAGCTGTAAGTCTTCCAAAAATTTAATAAATAAATTACTTATCGATATCGATATACATACGTACTCTTGTTTTGCTTGGCCATGTATTTCTTACTAAAGCAATTAAGTATTTGCTAGGCATCAAGGTTTTGCCTTTTGTGTTTGTAATAGTCTATACTGTACTAAACATTACATTTGAATACTGTTAATAGTACAGAATATTGTACTAGCGACAAATAAAATTGTATTTTTTACTTTTGATAGTGAAACTATCGATATTGAGATAACTCTGGTGTCGAGTAAGTTACAATTATAGTTTTATAAAATATTCTTACAGTGTCAAATGTACGTATTCTTCACCATGTGAAGCAATAAATGAGTTAAAGTTTAAGTTACAAAAACATTCTATCATCTAACAAAATTGTCGTACGATAAAGATGCAGTTACTGCGTGTTATATTATTCCAGTAAGCTGACCAAGTAATCTTTAACGTTAGACGGTCAATCTTGGGACGGCAAGGGATTAAAATGGGGAGAACTTTTGGAAGTTTGTATGGTAACTGAATAATTGTTGGCCGAAGCAACTCTGTATAGGCAGTCATTAATTCCCTCATGTAGAGATTTCACATCAAAGGCAAATTTACCTGTGTCGGTTTTAATTTTTAACCCAACACGAGTTTCTAAATTTTCTGTCACGAACGGTAGATCAAACAGCCAAGTTTATGTTAGAACTTGTGGCTGAGGTGAATTGAAATTACCTGTATTTAAATTTCATTTACTTTTTTTCATGTCTCATTGACGACATCACAATTTCATGTGTTTTGTTGGAAATGGTGTAACTGTTTGAATTTGATATCATATTTTATCAATGAATATTCATCCATCCATAGGTATTATTTTTATATTTTAAAGAAAATGGTTAAAATAGAGTCATTTTATAAAGAGGAAATCGGATATTTTATAAAGAGGAGAAATTGGATAGTTCGTTTGCATTAAATAAATTTAGGAACTAGTGGACCGATTTTAAAAATTCTTTCACTGACGGGAATTAACGCGGGCGAAGTCGCAGGAAATAACTAGTATGTTATATCGATAATTTATGTTTACATGTCATTTATTTTAGTTTTGCTGAACATTTTATATCTACTCGTATGAGTTTATTTACACCGAAAAAGAAAGGTGAATTTTAGATTGTAAACATTGTATAGTATATATACTTATAGTATATATACTGATCCGGCAAACGTTGTTTTACCATATAAATTATATCTAAATAATTTCTAGTGTAGACAAAAAATGTTAAGGGTGGACAACCCTTATCACTAAAGGGTATGAAAAATAGATTTTGGCCGATTCTCAGACCTACTCTATATGCTCACAAAATTTCATGAGAATCGGCCAAGCCGTTTCGGAGGAGTACGGGAACGAAAATTGTGACACGAGAATTTTATATATATATAGATATTATAAATATATATTATGTAAATAATAAGCTTAATACAAAAGAAAAAACATTATACAAGAGAGTTAAACAAAACTCTTGTTTACGCAAAATGAAGAGCAAAAGAAAAAAATCCGCGAGTCAACTTACGAGTAAAACGCATTGTGATTAAATAATTATAAGAATTACTCGAAAACAAGCGAAGATATTAACATCGGTTAAGTGTATCGTTACAGCATTGAATTGAGTTTCGTATGTACGGAATGGTAAGAACCCAATTAAAACACAACTGACCCGTAACTTTGTCTTGGAGAATTCAACAAATGCCACTTGTTTACAATACCTCTGTCTGTGTTAATAAAGTCCTTTTTTGTATAGCTCTTTCGATTATTTACTATCTTGATAAATTCTAAGCTAATAATGGAATCAACAGTCGACAAGGTGTATTTAAAATTTTTTTATTATTACAAGTTTGATTGTGAATTTTTGAAATGTCAATTGAATGATCGGATTATTTATAATTATTGAAAAAATCCTGTTGCGGTAAGAATGTGTTATTTTCAAGGAAAAAAAACACTCTTTAATGCTTTTAGGGTATAAAACGGGGCTCCATTACTAAGACTACGTCCGTCCGCCTGTATGTTTGTCCGTCTATCGCCAGGCTGCATTGCATGAACCGTGATAATAAGACATTTGAAATTTTATAACAACGAATACTTAAAAAAAATAATAAAACATATTTTTAAGAGGGCTCACATACAACAAACGTTTTGCGTTTTTCATAGGAAATCCTAGTGGAACCCTTACTGCGCGAGTTTGACTCACGCCGATACCGTTCGGCGATAGAATAGAATAGAATTCCCTAATACATAGGTTTTTATTTAGGAATCTGTGCAATATACATATGTGATGTTGACTACTATTTATCAGTAAAACATCTTTGAAAAATGTTTTAACACACAGAATAACTCGTGGATGTTGTAAATTTTTGTTGATAAAAATTTTAATTCAGTCACATCACCAGCCTTTTAATGTTCCCACTTCTGGGGCTCAGGGCTTCCTTATGAATTGAATCGAATCGAATAAAATAGGGAGAATGGACCATTACTAAACACGCGGGCCCAGTGCGGATTAGTGGGTAGTAACGGCTGTAGATGCAGCTGGAATAAACGGCTTAGTATGCTTTCCGAAGCACGGAGGAGTTCGAGATAATAAATTTTTGTCACCCCTCATATTACCATCCATTGCAAAATTTGCTTAACAACCGTGTCATAGACCGAGCGCGTTAACCACTGAACCATCGAGCTCTCCGTATTTATTTACTAAAACTTTATGTGTATTTGTGCTAATCTAATACATAATAGTTGTTGAGCAATGCCCAATCACTGCATTAGTTGACTCGATAATCTTACGAATTTTTGCAACATATGAACGGTTTATTTATAAAGGCCATAAAAATCAATACCACCAGATTGGGATTCTATCATTAGTTACATCCAAATTTCAACCTATTAGTAGAACACAATACAAAACCTGTGAATACTCGTACAATTAGGTAAGCTCTTATTCGTGATGCCATCAATATTTACCTAAATTTATTTCAGCAGTTCTTCTCAGGCAGACCCTAAGGAACAGGAATTTTGAACATCTTAATAAGTAGTATTTAATTTTAAGGAGAAATCTGTTAGCTAGTAGTATACATCAGATTTTAAAGGGAGATAATTGAACTACTAAATAGACAACTATTAATTTCTCTCCGCAAGTAACCAATAAAGAAGTTTTTTCCGCTGTTCGGTTGCCCAGACGATGCTGGCCATCTATCCGCTATCGATCTGGTAATACAATAGCCGAAAGTTGTAATGTGTCTGCCGACGTGCTTCGCCCTTTGAGACTGAAACTAAGGTAGGTTCTATTCACAGTGACCGGTTGGTCATCTAACGTGCGTGTCTCAGACTTCCAATATTTTTTTTTAATCTTTACCTTTATTTGTGTGGACTATAATGTCTTAGAACAAATCTTTCAACAAGACAAAAATATTCAAAGTGATATGTAGATTTTAAATTTAAATAAGCTCATTGAAATGAATTTTGAAACGTGCAATGTTTATTGTTTATACAAACGTAATAATGTTACGTTTGAATAAACAAACATTATTTTATAGCGATACCTATATTATAATAGCGATCACCAAAGGACAGGGTAGTCGTATGCCATAACAGTTTTGTTACGATCAGTGGCGAAAAATCAAAATCCTCCTTTGCGCTACGTTGTAGTCAAGTAAAAAGGTGATATAGCTTTTTCAAATACAGTTTAAACAGCTAGTGTTGATCAAAACACGTAGAAAAGTCACTACAGTCAGTAATATTAAGTCTTTATGTTGTAAATAGGGTTGTTTACAATAAAATCGTGATTAGTAGCAGCGAAAAACCTTTGTCTCGTCTTAGCCGAAGACATAGATTGAAAGTACTCCCTAAATCAATCTTTTAACACTATAAATTTAAAATTTAATATAAGTATATTGTATCTTAACAGAAAAATATCAATTTTTAATTATATAAACTTTGCACGTTTCACTAATGTGAATGAACCCTAATATACTAAGAATCACACCGGGACCAAACTCGCTAACTTCTCGGGCGGGAGTTTTTCTTCGCTTCATTTTCAGAGAGCTATGGCAACATAGATAACGGTCAAGACAGAGTAGCTTGCAGTATTCATCACAATAATCTCAAAACTTAGAATTTACTTTGCAAAACTTTAAGAGCCGATGGATTAACTTTCAAATTTTAAACGTTTCCAAAAAAGAGGACGTTTACAATTCAACTGCAAGTTTGAAAAAGAATTCCTCTAAGGTATATTCTAAATCCCATAGAGGCCATATAAGATTTTGAGCATTTTTGTTATTTTTATAAATATATAAGTCTAATAAATTCATGCCATGTTACATGTTATGCTAATATTAATTCTGATTGCAATCGAGAGACTAAATATAATCTAAGAGGATTACAAATATTTCACAGAACGGTCCTAGACTACAGTATAAATTGTATTTAGCCAAGCCATAATACAACTTCTTTCTTTCATTTTAGCTTGGTTTTAGCAGTCTTCCTTTTCAATTATTTATTTTTGACCACTAAATGTATACAAAGTTTACATTTATTAAAGAAACAACTTTAAAACAGTTTCATCGTGTTAGTATTTTTCCTTTTATTGACATTTCGGACTATCTATATGTTCCGTGTTATGTGACTTATGTGAACACGGAACTTGTATGTAAAAGGTCCGAAACGAGAATAAAAAGGAAAAATATTAACGCGATGAAACCGTTTAAAAGTTGTTTCATTTATTGTAAGTACGCGTGAAAATATAAGAAATCAAAAGTATATATTTTTAGAATGTACTCACCAAGACCTTTAATTTGATATCCATATTGTTATGATTGAAGAAGTATTAATTTTAAATGACGTCATACATTCGCCTTATTCATTGTTTAATATATATATAGTCAGTGTTACTCGTAACAATGTAAAGTTACTAATACACATGCATATCCGTTAAGTATTTCAAAAATTATGGCGGTAAAAGAATACATGCTTACATTTGGGTAGTCTTAATACAAGAATACACTCCTTTTTTGGGCAGTCGTTTAAAAATTCTCGCATATCGCATTTCATTACTTCAAATGATGATTTTAATACTGGTCAACTTCTTAATGAAAAATGCTTACAAACCTACTTTATCCCTGATACTCTGAAATGGGTGACTGCTCATGACTGCTCAACTACTGAGCTACCCAAGACCTAACAGGACTGACGAATTTTTTAAGCACTTGTTACTTTTCGCTACTACAAAGTCTATTAAGTTTACTTTCTAGTATAGCATCGTGAACGCAAAATTTATCTAATATAACAATGTCAACTTTTCTAATTTTTCGTTTTTTTTTTGTAGAATATTTTAGGGTTAATGACAAGGTTCATAAAATATACACCACAAAAATTTTTACTCAAATTTTAATAATTAAAATGTCCAGCAATAAGTACATGTAAAATTATAAAGAAATTCTGTAGCAATATGAAATAAAAAAATATGGCTGAAGTGATTTTAAATTTTAAGAATTAGTATTAATAAAAAAGAGTACCCCTTTACGGATCTCCAGACTAGAAAAATCTTTATTGCATCTTAAGTGCTTAGTTCAGGGAACTTCGTTACAAAGGGCTCAAGTTACTGAGGATAACAGTTAGCTCAACTTTTATTAATTTTAAAATGAAAAACTTCTTTAAATCAACTTTATCTTATAATACTTTTTATACTTACTCAATATCGATACGAATAACTTCAATATTATGCAAGGCAGCTTGTTAATTCTAATTGTATTTGATTGACTTATGTACTATATGTACGCATTGTGTCTTTATATTATGTCTATTAAAATAATTGTGTTTGTTGTTTTATATCTTTCTGCGCCCGTTTCTATCAGACAACCTTACTAGTTGACTGGTAGAGAATGCTGTATAGCATTACGTCTGCTCTTTGTTATATTGTAATAAAGATGAAATAAATAAAAAGAAATCCCATATCAATTAATTATATAAAACGTATCTAAATATATATAACTCAAACTGACTGACATAGTGATCTATCAACGCACAGCCTAAACCATTGGACGGATCGGGCTGAAATTTGGCATGCAGGTAGATGTTATGACGTAGCCATCCGCTATGAAAGAATTTCGATCAATTCTAACCTAAGGGGATAAAATAGGGGATGAAAGTTTGTATGAAACTTTGTCTATTTTAAATCGATCGGGCTGAGACCTTGCATGCATAAAGCTACTATGACGTAGGCATCCCTTAAGAAAGGATTTTGATAAATTCCACCCCTAAGGGGATAAAGTAGGGGATGAAAGTTTGTATAAATTTTCTTACATTTTCGACTGATTGAACTGAAATTGAAGATTGGAGCCACTATGATGAAGACGTCCGCTTAAATAGGCTTTTGATAAATTCAATCCCCATGGGGTTAAAATAAGGGATGATGGAGAATTTAAATGTATTAGTTTGAACCTATCACTACCTAATGAAACGAATAAGTAAATATTCGTTAGTAATGCCGCTCAAAGTAACTTTACCACGCGGAAGAAATCGCGGGAAAAAGCTAGTTAATGAATATATAAATTTACTAAATATATAATTACTTTGTATATTGATGAGATCCATATCAAAATCTGCCGTGTAGATTATAACATCTCCACGTACAGACTGCGGGCAACGACTTTGTCAGATAATGATACATATAAAATACATAAGCATAAAATTTCATAAACTTAAAACGAAGAATAAAATAAAAATGACACAAGTTTGGATAAAAGGAAATGTATTGTCTCATCTCGATAAAAACTTTGAAGCAAGTTTATTTCCCTCAACGCAACAAACAAGAATGGAGAGTATTTTAAAAAGACAATATCTGGACGTGTCTCAGAGATATCTTTCCTAGAATAAGACAAGCTAGAATCGGAGCATCTTAAAATATGCCGTATTCTAAATTGAAAATTGAACGATCTATATTTTTACTTTACGATAGATTTTCTTCTACGGTACTCCGGAAAAAATCAGAAAATCCCTTCGTTCATAATTAATTACTAACAACACAGACCATAAATAAATATCTTCTAGTAAAATAACGAAATTGGTGGAATAACACAATAATTACCCACTGCTGATATCTTCTTCGATAAATATAAAATTACTTAAAACGGTCGCATTATCTATTGCCATTAATATCATCATCAACACATTCATTTACCCACTGCTGAACTATAGACAATCCCTATGAAGGAAATCAAATCGAATCATAGGGAGAACAGGTCGTACATGGGCCCCCTTTAAAAGTTGACTTACCTGCGTAGCGCAGACTAAATGAGCATCATTGAAGTTGTCTATTGCTGTCCAAAAAATAATGACACCGCGACGTTTTATGCTATTCATTGGTATAAAACATAAGTTAAGTTGAACTAATAATATCGTCTTTTCATGGAATCCGATTATCAATATATTGTTTCTTTAAATCGGGAGGTCCCAAAATTTATCACCTAATAAGTCATAATTTCCCAGCGGTAACGTTATTAAAATAGTTAAATATGGAAAGCTGAGTCTGGATTTATGCTTACAGTTCCATCTTTGCAATTGTATGATTATTTTCTTAGAGTCATAACACCACCGAGCTTACAATTATTTAAATTGCGATGACACTCTATATAAATGCAGGTGTTTTCGAAATTAGAAAATAATTTATTTAAAGTTAACAGCACATGAGGGCAAATCTGTCAAATTTCTACATTTGATTTTAAATTTTAATTGTTTGCATGTACAGTTTAAAGTTAATTGGAAATATTGTGGTAACCTGACGTGCAGCCGTGTCTACTTCAAGTAGTAAAATAACTCGAACAGGATTCAAACCCAGAATTTTAAAGATAGCGATTAGACATGACAACCAATAAGTAAATAACTTTCAATATTCCCAACAAAATTTAATATAATTGAAATTTACGTTGTAACTTTCCTAGCAAACTCATCACACAAGCTAATCTTGTATAAAAAATAAATGAATTCTACAGAAAGTGTGTGGATTGTACTAAATACATTATAAGTTAAGTTAGCAAGAAAAATATATATTTCAAAATACGTACAAACACAGGCGGACAAGAGATACATACCAATAAACAATAAGTGACATTCATATAATACTTTAATTAAAAAATATAAATAAAAAGAGTCTGGTAAAGCTGTCGTCAACAATAGATGTACCAAGTCATAAACAATTCTTCAATTACATTTAACGAAACATTGACAATGCTAATACTAAGATTCGAAAACGAGAAATGTGGTCGGCAAAGAAACTTTACCTCTGAGGTCAACCGCGGTGTCAATATGTGAAGTGAACCTTTTAATGTTATTCCGGTTTCACAATTCATAACACAATTCAATTCAAAACAGTCCATAACACAATTAGATCTAGCCACCGAAATACAAAAAATGCTGCTTTCTATTATTATATATTATATTATCTATATAAGAAACTACAGTAAGTCTGGTATTTTACGAGTCCTGTACTACGAGAACGAGAGCAAAATAAAAACATTGCATCTAAAGAAATAAACGGAAGTATGCGTTATTATAATCACGTCTCTATAAACAGTATCTATATATGAAAGATGCATTTTAAATAAACTTTTTTATAATTGTCATTATGCCTATGCCAAAATTACTTTGTCTATATTAAGCCAATCAGATAATATTAAAATGATCACATTTTTTAGAATTACTACTATGGATTAAATTTTGTTATCTTAGTTATTTCCACAATTAAAAGCGAAAGCTAAATTTTGTCTAGTGTGCGCAATGGAATTGCTACAACAATAGTAATTGTGTGTGATAAACTAATAATTTTCGCAATCCTCATTGTATCAATATAGACAGGATTTGTTACAGAGCGCAGCGGCGCGGTTCGTCTGCACATTGCTGGATAGCGCTTTGCGCCAATGAATAGCGCTAACACTGTTAAAATTACCTGTATTATATAGGTATATATAGAGTCACTGGGGAAGGAACGGGTAGCTGTTCTAGACCTTTTTGGTAATCCCTTAAATACACCAGTAGAGTCAAGGCCAACCTAGAATATTCTAGATGTGGTATCGGCCCCTATTAATACGCGATGGACTGCCCGTCCCGGGATAACTAAAGCAGTGAACGATCTAATAATGTTCTGAAGTGTTATTAGTGAAGATGAAATGAGAATTTTGAAGTTGGATTATTTTTGTAATTTTATAGTGTTAAATAAAGTCGGATTGTGAACTTGATTGGTATTAATTTTTATCCCGAACCCTAAGTTGTAAAAATACTTTAACCTGGACAACTGATTCGAGTTTCAAAGTGATGCCAGTGTGATCTTAGAATCACTAACGAACTTTTCTATATTGTCTCAGTATGTCTTTTATGTTACTTTCGTTGTTTGGGAACATAATGTATATACAAGTGCTTTAGCTTCTTAATTTGGAACCTGAGCAATTCTCCTAAGGTTGTCTCATAATTATTATTGATTTATTCTCATTATTTTATCCACATCTTATACCCAATGTTTACCATTATCCATACTTACCTATACATTATCTCTTGATCTAACTTTAATAGCTTAACCCTGAGTTTAAGAGCTCTTAAATCTACCCTTGTCTAGCTGGTGACATGGTGGTCAACCTCCGTATCGACAGTAAAGTTGCTATAAAACTCAAGTGTACATAAAATAGGTATATAAGTTGGATGGCAACTAGAATGCTTCCGCCTGGGATCAATGGCGACTGACGTTGAAATGTTTATGTATTGTTGCGAGAAGGAATGTTATAGAATATTAGCGTTAAATTTTACTTATGGATACTACACTATGATTATAATGGACTGTTACAGATAAATCTTACGTCTGGGTATCAGAGGTTAGAATCAACTTAAAATATATTAAAATTTGTCATGCGGTATTTTCTTTCTTCTTTTGGGAATAACAAAGTTATGATAAAGGATTTTAAAACATGTAAACATTATCAGACATGGCTGTTTCTTAGTGCAAATTTTAAACTGTTTCATCGCGTTTGTATTTAGTTTTATGTACGTTTCGGACCCTTTAAACCTTAGTTTTATGTGAACCCGGAACTTGTAAAAGGTCCAAATCATCAAGAAATCGAAATACAAAGACGATGAAACCATTTAAAAGTTGTTTTATTAATGGACAGTGAACGTGAAAATATATGAAATCAATTATCTCCATTTGTTAATCCTGTCGCAGCTTTTTGTTTCCTCAAACTCAATGACATTGAAAGCCTTCGAGTTTGATGTTCAAAGTTACTTTTGAGTTCAAAAACTATGCTTTTAATTCCCTAATAAAGTGGCGGTGCTAAAGATGAACTACTGTTTTAAATCGGACGTGTCTCTAAAACTTACTTAAAAACGTGTAAATGTAGCCCTCTGGTCAAATGACCAAAAGAAACCAATCCGTATAGCTATACTAATATTATAAAATAAAAACTTTTTCACATTCGGGAAACTACATCATATACGAGTGATATATCCTATAATTCACGTGGATGAACTTACGGCAAAACAGCTGTTTAAATGTATTGTAGAAGATTTTTAGTACTTGAGCTTTCTAAAGCAGTGGGTATTCTAACACGAACAATAGTATCAAACACAAAATACCAGTTAATAATATGGCGGAAACAACAACTTGAGACGACCTTTGCACCGTAATTCAATTTGTGCTAGTTTTACGAGCGCAGTAAACCACATGGAGAAAGATCACCCATCTGATCTCAACGACCAGCAACCATATTCAGCTCATGGACAACAAACCGTTTCTATTTAATGATTGATGGAATGAAAATGGCATATGATATATAGCTACTGTAACTGTAATTAATGTTTTAAAGAATACTTCTAAGATAAATATCAATTTAATGCTAAATAATATAGCTTATAAGTTTTTTGGACGTTTTCAGAAGAAATGAGGTCAGAAAATGCTAGACGATTCAAAGATAACTCGAAGATTCAATCAGAGTATCTGATTATAGATTGTTGAATTAAGAAAACCTACCCCAAAATAATAGAAATATGAAAGAATATTTAAAATTGTTGTAATCAAGAAAGCTTATAATGAGATATCTAAATTTAACAGAAAAGAGTTGGACTTAAGCTTACAATAGTTTTCCAAATATTGCAACCACTTCAAAAGGTCGGAAAAACATATTATACTTGTAATATCGTAATGTAACTTAGGCTATATATTTTCATTGTCATCGTCATAAGTAGCCTATTTATCCTGCTGCTTCTTTCTTTATGGATGGAATCAAACCAAGTAGAGGGAATACTACGCGAGCTCAGTTGGTAAATGTTAACTGTCTAGTGACTGCAGATGCAACAGGAATCAACAGCTAAACGTTCCATAGCGCGGGGGAAATCAAGACAGTAATTTTTTTAAATATGCGATTTCGCTTATTTTAAACTTTTATTTAACTTACCACGTTACATCACCAGCATATTAATGTCCTACCCTATGGATGGAATCGAGTAGGGAGAATGGAGCATGTCCTACCATACGGGTCAGAGTGGATTGGTGGATATTAACGACGACCGGCTTAACGTACCTTCTGAAGCACGGAGGGCCTCGAGTAAATAAATTTTTGGTCACTCATCCCATTACCGGCCATTTCAAAAGTTGATTAAAAACTGTGTCGTAGACCAAGCGCGCTAACAGCTGCGCCATCGTACACCTTGTTAGTGTGGGTTAAATCTCGAAAACTACATTTGATCCACTTCCCTCGTATTAATTGAACTGAGTTTGCATCTAGATATAACTTAGATGATAACGCAATGTTACTATAAAATGGAGTTAATCTAATGTTAAAGCTGCAAGGTAGCCATGGGACCGCTGTAATTAAACAAAGTACTAGTAGTAGGTCAAATAACTTCTCATAAATCAAACCAGAATTAGCATGGACCTTATTATGGCCCCCGTCAAGAAAGCAATACTGCTCTTGAGTTGATTGAAAAGATCCCAATACTTGATACTATAAAATCTAACAATAGTCAAGCACTATCTTGTAAGCTTATTTCTCCAAGCAGTCTAGCTTTATAGCGAGGACCGATGACAAAAGAAGTAAAATTTTATTACAATGCCCAGACAGCGCACAGGATGAAACATTGTCCGAAAGTCCGAAACCAAGCGTTTCTTCATGACATTTTTAAAGTCGCAAATAATACAAAAAAATATAAAAGTACTTCGTACTTCTTTGTAGAGTATAAAGATTCCTTGAGGCGACAGACCGCTAGGATAATATTGAGAGTTGATTGTGTCGGTAACAGTATACGAGAAGCTCGATAGTGCAGTGGTTAGTGCATATGATTTAGGAATGCGGAGGTTAGGTTACTTTCGCGTGTAAAGGTTTAATATGCGGATAAATGAAATAAATTTCATTGTACAAAATTAAAATATTATAATACTTCCTGAATATCCGAATTATAGAGGTGTCAGTTAACGCAAGTTAAAAATTCTGTTGTAGTACTAATTCGAAATTACTTTTAATTATAAATATAACTAACAATAATATATATAATTGAGATCCCAAATTAAGTAACAGCCGTTAAAACCTTTCAGTCTGTATAAACCTTTGGCCGCCTAAGCTTTTAAATTACATAATGCACTTTTAAACTAACCAACTTATATTTAGTACTTATACAAATAGATGCAGCCCAATTTTTTTTCCTTGGTATATATTTTATTGGAGTACCTTATACCGTCTGAATCAGAGGAGAGCTCTAATTTGTCTTACGAAAAACAGAACATAAAAGAACTATTAAAAAAGACCCACTGTTTGAACAATCGACTAGGTGATTTATATTATAGTATGAGTAAGATACCTGATTCTATTTTTATGATGTAAATTATTTAATTGGGATTTAATGCGAAAGTCTATGTATATAGATACTGAACAGATTTTGATGAAAATCGGTTAACGGTTAATTCTAAGTCTGAATTAACATATAGAGAAGGCTTAACCCCAGCAGTGGGGAGTTGACTGGTGATGATTATGCGAAATTAAGACTAATATAACTCAAAAGCAAAACTAAACTCATATGAAAAAATATACTAATTAATTAATTGTTTAAAACCAAAACAAGAGCTCTTCAAAGTACTTATGATACAAACAGTAATAAAATTAAAGGATAAAAACCCTCCGTATCATAAAAAGTGGTTAATAGTTGATTCGGCGGCCATTAATATTATTAATACGGATGCGAAGCCGTATTCATAAAGTTGGAATCATAAAGTTGAACAAACGAGAGAGGCGGGATACTTTTTACCGCCCGAACTCCCATAAAAACGCAAAGCCCTGAATTAGCTCGATTCTTTGTCACCCCTTTCTGAACAACCCTAAAATTTCTACTACCTCACTACCACCGTCTTTGTCTAACAATAACCACTACATTCCCATCCGTTAAACTGCATCATGGAAAAACAACGTGAAACCGCCCGAGATGAAACGAGATAGAGTAATGTATATGCACTAATAGATATGACAGAGAGCGGCATACGTAGTAGTAGCCACGGATATTCTGCGACGTGGGAAAGAGAGCGCCCAGTACCCTTGCGTTAGAGCGAGTGAGGTGTAAAAATTAACCAAACGGAGGGGAGAGGAGCAGAGCTTCTTCAAGCGGGGTGGTTAGTCCGCTTGCGACCGCATTGGCGGCAACGTCGGCTCCGACCAACCGTCTGATAAGACAGTTCGGAATAGTGATATTTTTTTAGTCTTGTGCTTTTACGTATCGGAAACCGATAGTGTTGGTAAAATCAGTTGTTACGTATATGTGATAGGTACAGACGTTCATATCGACATTTTAAACTTTACTACGTTATGTTATCGTGACAAATATTAAAACCAGGACATTACATTTCGGGAGAAGTTATCATGACTTGTAACTCGTTTGGATTTATGTGCTGCTTATGATAAGCGGGAAGCTACTACCAAAACTTGTATTACAAAAGGATAGATACCAAAGAAAATGTGTGCCAAAATGTTGTTGTATAGTTTGTCCATGTTCTCTGCGATCATATCATGGATTGGAGTGGTAGCTGAGGTGGAAGTTTCTTCACCACTAAGAGTGGCACAATGTAGAGCAACATGTTTGCAAAAGGTAAGAATATAATTTTATTGTTCATAGTAATTGATACTCTGACCTTATAACTCGTCATAATTCATCAATAAATTTTAGAAAGTATACTCTAATATCATGAAAATGATCTTACAATCCTTTTGAATTCAATTCGTGCTCATATATCTGCTTTAAGTCGAATTGTAAACACGCATAGATGTTTATTGTTACTTACTAATAAAGAATCAACTACACCAAAACTACTTGTAGCTACGTTACAAACTGAAAATGTTTGTGATCAATCGCAAGTCCTACAAATTATCTCATCAAATTATCTTAAAGATGGAGTGATGCTATGCATTCATGCTAATGCTATTCAAAGATATGCATGCTTATTTAATCATAGAATAATGATGTCAAAGGATACTAATGAAATTGTGACAATACAATCAAACGGAGCAATATCGATGTCTTTGAATGGGTCAAAAAACAAATTGATAACTGTCAGTTGAACTCTAATTGAACCTTTACGTGTTCGGTAACTGAAACATTCGAGTGAGCCACCGTAATTAACGAAGAATGTCAATCGTAAACACATCCATGGCGTACATAATTTATGAAGCTTTATATTCATTTGCCCCTCAATCAATCACGCGGACTATTCGGACATTTGTTCCCGACAGTTTACGTAAATAGGGAATTCAATTGCATTTGACTGCATGTGACATTTTGGTGTTTTTGTATTATTTTATTGTCCTTTTCTAAAGCACCAACTCAATAGCGCAATATTACAAACTTACAACAAGTATTTAATGTTTGTATCATCGTTTATTATCATTTAATTCGTCAGAAATTTTGAATATACCAATTTTTTTCCCAGAGTATGCAGATATTTTGGTTGTTCTAGTTTATAATATATACATCAAACTTTCGTTACAAAATGCTGGAATAATTCGTACTGTATTAAATCTAAATAAAACGTCACTGGCAAAATTATGAATTTTCATCAGGAAATAAATGTTGCTTGTGTTTGGGTGTGCTACAATATTGGAAATGAGTTCTGTATCGCCTGTAAACATACGATTAATAATGTTGAAATATATTGCCGTAATCTTTAAACAAATAAGGATAGAAAGAGACTTCTTTGGTTAATAAATGTTTGGACTTCGGTAAAAAGATAAATGTTTATTGAGGATCATATTGTAAACTATAAAGTTTAAGTGAATTGTTATAATGTTAAATATAAATACTCTTAAATTAAATGATAGTGAAATAAACATTTTTGAAAGTCACTATAGAATGTTATTACTCAATAAAAATTATAACAATTAAGAAATATTTTCAATGAAGATTACGGCAATATTTATTTATAATAGTATTACCTATACATTAGCTAACAAAATTTATTACCGGATTCCCGAATTCCAGATAGGGCATTGTAATTTTTTTTTATCGTCACGTGTTACTGATACCCAAAATGGCCAATACTCACTGTGGTAGACGAAAAAAAAAGTCGGATCTGCAAAATATCCGTAATACCTAGTGGATTTCATTTGACAGAACGTGAATTTAATGGCTAGGGGTCTATTAGATCTCTATCTTAGTAATTGTGGGATAGAGTGCTTGAGCGATTTACTTACAACCAGATTAAAATTTGATAAATACTCGAATAAAATTATTTATCAAATTCGATAACTAACGTGGAACTTATGTAAATCTTCATAACAGAATACTATAGAAATTCAAGAGATATATTCAATTTCGAATTAAGTATTAGGAGTTTTACTTGATAAAATATTGTTTAAAATTTACACAAGCTTGGATAAATGGGAAAATCAGGAGCGGTTTGTTATTTTGGATATTATTTTTGTCTATATAAAGAAATTTCTATAACATTCAATATTTTGTCATAAGATCATTATATTAGTATATGCATAGAAGTTATGTTAATTAGATAATTTTTATTTTTCGATAATTTTCATACCAATTTCTTAAAAATGTAGAAGGCCTGTTTGATAGAAATTTTCCTAAGATTGAAGTAATCTCTGATACCACTTAAAAGCATTTGTTCATGTTATAAATGTTTAACGAGGCTTTAAATACGATAAGTGCAATCTATATCGTGAAATATTTACAGATGAGAGTTATCTGAACTGGTTGTGCTATTTATTTGTACCATTCCCAACAGGTTGCTATGTTGCCCGCTGGTTATCTGAATCGAAGTAGAATCAATAACAGATCAAGTTTATGGATGCATTAGGAACCTTACAATCATAGATTTTTAATAATTATAAATCCAGTTATAAAAAAAAAAGTTATTGTAACTCCATGTGAATTTGCAATTACATGTAATATAATTTTTGTATTTGTCCTGACTTTTATTTGTATACTTCTGACTTTATAAAGTTCACGATAAAGATATTATTATTTAGATATTCTTATGTTATTTAGATATATAATGGTTTAATTTTTACCTTTTTTCCTATACGGTCATTATTATATTAATTAGATTGTTTGTATCTTTGTGTAATTTTGATTTGGCCCTTATTTTTTGTTAATCCAAAACAATGTGACTATTTATGAGTGGATATAATATTCTTACGATTAACAATAAAGCTTTAAAATATCAGATTACACAGTGCTCTCAAAGTTATATCTCACTAAGTTTATACGGCAGTTAAAATGCCTTGAATTCAATTTCAATGGTATCATAAATTGGCAGGAGCCATAAAAGCCTTGGTTATCGGCTCTGTATGTATCAAAAACGTAAAAGTACCTTTAATCGAAACTTTTATTAAAGTCAGTACTGATATAACGAAGCATGATTTTAAACTCTCATTTGCAGATTTTAGCTGTTATATTAATAACCTTAACATTTGATTTAAATATTTACCGTCTTATCATAAAACGACGAATACTGTACACCGTACACAATACGAATTGTAACACCAAGTGCAAACCATTATAATAAGTCTTAGTATGACGTTTCTCTTATGTCACTTTAATTTATGTTAGTCGGCCTATGAATATATATACATATATATATTTTATTATATATATGTATATATATTCAAAGTCAAAATAATCTTGATTCAAAAGACTTTTGTATCGTTCGACATTTTTTCCCTTACTACTCGTTCAGGGCGTCTTTTGGCTGATAAGAAGAACGAGCAAGAAACTCGGCTTTATTGAAAGTAACGACATTCACAAAACCATGTCATTACTAGATCAATACATTATAAATAGAAAGAAAAAAACTATGATCTTATAATAATAACATAACAATTTAATAATGGAAGCAAGATAATATTGAGTCACGTATAATGAGTTTAGAAGAAATCACTATTCAGTTGTTGGACCATCTTAAGTCCAAGCATTCCTATCTGTGAAATACTTTATAATAAGCTTTTTCATTATGTATTTTTAATAGTAGATTAAACTGCGTAATATCTATTTACTTTATTTTGCTTGGGACCTTATTGTAGAAGCGCACACAAAGACCCCTGAATGAATTATTAACTTTTTGCAGTCTAGTAACAAACACCGTTAATTTATTTTTATTTCCCCTCTTGGTGGTACCCCTCTTATTATTTTAAACAGACTATTTCGTAATATCCTTTATTAACATGATAGTTTTCTATCTATTTACATCCTACGTTTGCGTGGACTCAAGTTACGCCATAAATATATACAAGGTGTACAACTTTGATAGATCTAATTTTAATGCAGCATTTGAAATTTATGAATTTGTTTATCTACTTAACTTACATTCAATTCTGTTTACAAAGCCAGGTAGAAATATTGCTCTTTAGAAAAAAGGTTCCATATCATGATCGAAAATCGACATGTGCTTGATAATCCTGGGGCATTTGGCTTGATCACGGACACATTTTTTTGCATAGCGAATGCTTTTAGTGGGTGTTTCTCTAAATTTTACCTGCTACAGGTTAACAATGAGCTAACGTGCATTAGGGTTTTTATTTTTTTTGTGAAGGGATGTGCGTGACGTACCCAAGGGCGGAAGGATAGGTAGTTTGCCTTCGTTCTTTTGTCCACATTATTAGGGTATCGTGAGGAAATGCGCATATTACCTAAATAGTACGTATGAGGAGTTCCAATAATATGTTTTTTAGGTGTGAACCCAACATCAAGGAAGCGATATCTGATAATTGCCAACCTTTAACGAAATTATCAAATTGACTATTATCAAAGATTTCGATACCATCTCAAATTATTATAATGACAGGTTTGGTAAATAGTAAGTCCTTTACGGGTATCGGTAGATAACAAAAATGTTTCTAACAGCCACTTGTTACTATAATAATATTTTTGAAATAACCAAAACCCATTTCTACACAAACAGTTATAATTATCTATTGAGGGATAATCCTTAGGCTGGAAAAATTATTTAAACGTTTAAGAAAACAAACAAAAATTTTACACATTTCAAAAGATCCCGTTTAGTTTCTTCTTACAATGGGAGTTTTAAAAAATACAAACAATCACATTTTCGATGCCGTACTGTCGCACAGTTACTATTCCACCATTGTGTCCTTTGAACATGGTCGCTTTCAAATATATTGCCTTGTGTTTTTGTGTTTCTTCTTTTACATTTTTGGTAGCGTTTACATGTTTGTAGGAAACCGCCCTCGAAGCCAAGACTTAAGAACACGTGATGAATTTTAAAAAGTGTGCCTAAAGCGCCAAGCTTTATATATGGTTATGGCTACATTAGCTATGTAAGTTGGGTTGTCATGTAAATTTTATGAGTATTCTCTCCATACGAATTTGTTTGAGCGCACTCTGTTGGGATGCTATTATTCGAGAAAATTGTTATGAGATGTGTTTCGAATTTAAATTGTAATTGTGATTTATATTCTCAAGCCCGTATGTGTTTTGGGGAATTTAATGGCCTCTTTAAAATTCAATTCTCTCATTTTATTGTGTAACTTTAACCGTTACTTGAGAAAAGTAAAACAATGTCTTTTATCACTTTTTAAAATATTCACAAAGCGTTCATGTTGTGTCGAGGCCGCCATTAGTAGATTGTTGGCACAGTTTCAATTTTTTGAGTGAGTACTTTTTTGTGCCCTATAACGTTTTACAAGATGAAATCAAAGTACCGAAACATGGGCTCCCTAAACAACTGGCAAAAATAATGCCCGTTTCACCTTGAGACCTAAATTGCAAAAAGTAAAGCAAAAAGAGAGAACCGGCCGATGAAATAATATCTCGATTAGAAACTTAGGAGCGTTCGGGCCTCGGCTTACGGTCCGTTTTCGTAGCAGCCACTCTCGAAGCGAGCATTATTATTTTATCGCTGTTCAGCCATGCACAAGAGGTAAAAATTGTGTTCGTTTAAAAAACGGAAGAAAAGAACCACCTCAAGGTTTCGGATGCACGTCCTCGAACCACGTAGCTTAGAAAAAATAAACTGGAGAGTCCACGCCGAAATGACCCGACTTTTTTTCCACGATTTGTTTTCGTTTTTGTTACGTTTGAGTTCATTTGGAAGTAGCCATGTCTGCTGCTTACTGAATTAACTTAAATTGCCTTCACTTTTTGTGTTTAAGAAGATTGCTTTACGTTTCGTTTTGTGTCCATAATTCTTGTAGCGGACAGTATAATTGAAAAATATGCTTTAATTTCATTCTTTGAAAGCTGGTAATGGCATTATTGGTTGTATCGCGTGATTTGTGTTTTGCATGACAATTATTATTTCAGCTCAAATTTGTATAGATGAAATTGGAAGATGACTGGCAACATTATAAATAAATGATGTGATTTCATAACATGAACAAAACATAAGAATCTAACACACATATATCGGTATTAAGTTTTATGTTTTGATCATATTCTGAATACACTTAATTTATTGTTGCCAGTAATTTTCCAATTTCGTCTATTATACATTATAATTACTCGTTAGCAAACTCGTGACCTTATCTGGAGTGAACGAAAGATCGCATTCGTAATGTCCTAATGAAATAGACACAAATCGCGGGACGAGCGTCATGCATAGATAATGATACGTTGGCGTACAAAAAGGCGAGCGTACGATGATTCTGCCTCACCTAGAAGGGTGGCTTATCCGAAGCATTCGTAATAGAGTCGTACACGAGAAGACGATTAATGATTCATGACCCCTCGCTGCGCAGTGTCATCAATATTATTCTGTTTGTATCCAACGCTGGGCCACCCTCGCCCCTTACATACATAAATAAGCACGACACGTCGTCTTCTCTGATTACATCGCGTCGATCTAGCGAGAAATAGTGTAGGATACAGAGCCTTTTGTTCAATATGTGCTCAATAGGGCTGTCTCAGTATCTAACTAATAAATCAGTTGAATCATAGTCAGTTGTAGCTGATTATTTAGTAAATAAAATGTTGAAAATTAAATTAAAATATAAATGGTAATAATATTAATTGATAATTAATTAACAAGGTATTCTGTAGTTACATTGAGATGAGTCAATTGCAAGTAAAAGACAGCCCTAATGTTACACACAGAAATGAATAGTTAACACAGTGTGCTTCGCTCGCATGTTCACGGTTTCGGGTTTCTTAAAAGATTTTAGATAAGGTGACTGAATTTATTCATTTGGTGGCAATAAGCTGATGTTACAATCAGCTTTAGTGTGAAGTTATAGGTTTCTTGTAACAAGTGATCGGTATCGGCTTAACGTTCGCCATTATTCAACTGGGCGTCTGACGCCTGATATTTCGGAGCGATCTTTTATTAAGAGTCTTGGGTACGCTTGCGCTTACGTATGTACAACGTAATATTTAATCCTATCCATAACATTTAAGTGTGTTACTTATTTACATCTTTCTTTGCGTTGTCGTGGTAATTTTCTTTAATGCCATAACAGGTATCTTGTTGTTGTCATTTTCTTGACCATTATCAATATCATCATTGTCCCCACTTTAGTAGCCATCACTGGTAGCGAATCTTGTATGGGAAACTCCATTTATGGGTACGTTTTGATTCAGTCGATCAATCAAGCCCGTGCGTGTCGATCAGACCCACGTTGTTTGTCTCAAGACTAGTATAATTAAAGTTAAAGCAAGCGACTTACTTTTTCGCATGACTTTTTGCGTCTTATGCTTGTAGATATTGAAACAATTTTAAAGTCAAAGTTTATCGGTTGCGGGCACATGAAATATTCATGTTACATAAATTGATTTGAAGCATGTATCATTGTCAATTACCACGTGTAATTATAAAATACTCAAATGTCATAAGTTGCTTTCGATAAACGCGGCAGGTTTAGCTTTAGTAAATATATAGAGAGCTCGTTAGACATTTTTTTCTCCTATTATAAAATTCAAGGGCTTTTGAATATAATGTCTCATCAATTATACACAAACTACAAATACATTTTACTACATAAATTTTGAAATTGATTCACTCCATGATCAACAAAAGAATCGGCTAAATATTAACAGGTAATAAAATCGGAATCATATTCTCACTGGTATTCTACCTATTAATACACTTTGGATTATGATTTAATTTTTATGCAATAAGTAGTCTAACATAAAAAATAAAGATTTTCTGAGATAGGACTCGAACTCATTACCTTTCGCAATTAGGGCGACTGCTCTAACAACTGAGCTACCCCAACCTAACAGAACTAACGAATTTTTCAAGCGCTTATTACTTTTCATTAAAGCATTCTCTATTAAGAATATTTGTCAGTATAGAATTATGAAAGCAAAATTTATCAAATATAATAACAAATAATTTGAAATTACATCTTTATTCAAATAAAAACTAAACATATATAGTTAAATAAATTATGGCATCACAAGTTGAGACATGCCTTTTTGACATAAAATAAAGCTATTAATATAATTTATTGTTAAAGAAATAACATATGTATTAATGATTCGGTGCTAAATGACAATGAAAAAAACACATAGTTATTGTAAATTACATGACGTACCGTTGGTATTGGGCATGATATAGGAGGTACGGTCACGCGATCTGATGATAAGTGGCCCCAAAATTCTATTTGAATTACAATCGAGAGAGTTGGGGAACTGAGAAATTTAAAAATGATATAATTTTGATAGTATTATTATAAGCATTGACGGAAATTCAGAATTTATCTGCTGCTTCTCTTCATGTGAAAGTGTTAAAAGTGGAATCTTATAAAGGTTATTATTTTAGCCTTTATTGGTGACTTTATGAGTTAAATGTATCAAAAGGTACATTATTTATATGGCGTATACAGTATGGAAAATGCTGCTAATAATAATTAGATATTCCTTGAACTTAAAGGGTAAATAGGGATAATGACTGGGTAAAAAAAATGCAATTCTGTTTAGTCCGTCAGTCAGATAATAGAAAAATATTAGATACGTATTTTTTTTACTTCAATTTAACAAGAAATAGCTTAGATAATAGGCATTAAAGTTGAGGAGTGCGGGCTCTCTACGTCACAGTTGAATAGAAAACGTACTCTAACGTGACGTCATGCGAAATTTCAACTCAATATAACGCCGTAATTTTATTATTACGAAAAAATAATAAAATACGTGTTTAATATTTTTTAACACTCTATATGACGGACAAACAAACAAAAATTAGTCATCATCCCTATTTCCATGAGTTTAAGAATGGATGAGGGTAAATAAACATCCTTACAACATTTACTAAAATTTCATACGCAGCTTCAACGCTTTACTATTAAAAACTAATCGAATATGGAATCATGATATTTGAATGAAATATCGAAGTAATTTATAAAAAATGTACTTATGTTACATGCAGCACACAATAAATCCTTGCTAGGTTCTTTAATTATCAAATTAGCAAGTCAGAAAACATACAAAATAACAGTAAATTAACAACAACAAATATATTTACCAGAATCATAAAAACTCCAAAAAAGAGATTTTAAATAAGAATAAAAAGTAATTAAAATTAAAAAAAAATCTCAACGTTCCTTATAAAATATTCCAAACTAGTGGACGCCCGCGACTTCGTCCGCGTGGAAGTCGGTATCCCGTGGGAGTGAGAAGTTTTCCCAGTAAAAAGTACCCTATGTGTTATTCTGATGTATAACCTATATTGCTGTAAAGTTTTATCCAAATCCGTCCAGTAGTTTTTTCGTGAAAGAGTAACAAACATCCATACATCCATACTTACAAACTTTCGCCTTTATAATATTAATAGGATTAATCAAACGAGCTGAAGATTTACGATTATTCCAATATGGTAAGATACTTCAAGAATATAAGAAAAGTAATTAATTTCAATGAGCACCGCCATTTGCCGTGAATAATTAATTGACTTTTAATCCCATTAAATATAACTAATCATCAAAGTTACATTAAAGATGCTGCATTACAATATCATAAATCAGAATAATCAAGAATGCAAAATGTTAACAAGGCTTAAAATTTCAACAACTACCCAATAAATAACTCACATCTTCGGATTACTATTAATTCCTTAATTTATCGGTCATGCGATTCAAAATAAAAAATGAGTTTTGTCATATATATACTAACTGTAAGTAACAAAAAGCTTCAGAAGCAATTGTCAAATACAACTTATATTTTAAAATAAAAATCTTCCACTATGTGATGTTAAGAGTTGATAGATTTAAACGGACACGAGGTAACTAAAAAACTTAAAGACTCATTTGTTATTGATAAAACAAAACAGTTCTTTGTTTAAAATCATCTATTAATAGATAGTGAGTAGCTTTTAGATAATGTGATGGATAATGGTGACGATATAAGGGATGGGTCATTAATTTCTTATTTACCAAAAGCCGCATTGTAGGTGTGTAAGGAACGGTTCGAGTCAAAAATTGAACGGCGACACAATAGAAACTGGACGGCTAAAAGCGAAATGGTGTAGCGGTAGCCGATGATCATTTATCAGAACAGTCCTCGTAAGCTTCGAGCCAACCGTTGATTATTTATTTTTAGATCCGTATCTGTGTGCTTTAATCCTCTATAATTTTTTATTTGGAGAATTCCAAACGAGCGGACAAAACTTTTTATTCAAACTACAAGTTATAAATTATTTGCATGTTTCTGATTAATAAGATCTTTCAAATTTCAAACGAATGCATCTGTTTTATTTGTGAATATAACTAAACTTTTTGTTTTCATTGTTTCGCTTAATTAATATTTCAACAGTTTTTCTCCTAAATTCTTTAATTATAGTTAACTAGCTTTCCACTTTAAGCTTCGCCCGTGAGGTCCCTTGGTAATCATTCAGTGGAATAAAAATTATCCATATACCAATTCTCATTTAAAGCCGTTCAGTAGTTTTTACATGAAACAGTAACAAACATACATCTTACCAAATTTTCATATTTATATCATTAATGGGATATGTATCGAGTACTTCATAACATCAGAGGTTTTCAAAGATTAACTTATTATTATCATCAATAAAATTTAAATGAAACCGCTACCGAAGCGGATAACCTAAGAAATCTTTTATCAAAATTTCAACGGGTCCGAACCTTTTGTATATTATCAACATTGTCCTCCAGCTTATATTAATAAACATAAAATTTATCTAGCCCCTCATAAACGATGCATAAAGATACACCAACGGTTTGGTCGAGTTGTAAACATTCAAAATTATGAAAGTGTTTATCAAGTTTAATAGATGTACAACCGCTGTCGGCGCTTAGATTGTCCATTTAATGTTACAGTAAACTATTTTACATCGCCCCAGAGCTGATTGGGATTCGATTAGAGCCAGCTGCCTCCTCCGGAGCGCGGCGTAGTCAGCCTCGATGAAATGGAGATAGTTTTAATGCTCGTAAAATTCATTTTGAGACTCCGTCCGATCAGCTAATAGCATTCGTAGCCGACTCGTTTGCGGATGCTTCCGAACTGAACGAACAAATAATGAGTCTACTCTGGCCGTTGTATCACTGGTCTTTTATGCAAATTGACATTGTTAGCAATGATCGATTAACGATGTTTGTTTAAACGTATCAACTAGAGTTTATCTCATTTATTTAAATTACGCATAGCATTAAGTTTTTAACGACACGTTTGGTTAAGAAACATAATTCATATTTGTTTCATACGTTAAGATTTCCAAAAATATAACAATAACAAAATGATAACAATTTGGATAACCTCGAAAAATCCTAATATAATTTCTAAGTCGTCACTTTGTTCCCTAAAAAGCGTTGTAACGTTTTCTGAGAAAATAAGATCAAATATTTGATAAAATACTCAATTTGTATGAATCTTATTTTTGTACTTATATTATTTTGGAAATAAATTTCTTACTTTTAACATGATATCCTCTACAGTTACTTAAATAAAGAAAAAAGATATACAAATAATGTACATGCTTTCTTTTTTTTTATATTTAACCGCGTTCGTCTCTCTTTAGTCACTGATCTCGCTCCCTATACATTATTAGAAAAAGTAATAAATGGAGATCAAAGAGTCTTAAGATTTGTTACATCAAAAATAACCATCAAATGCCTATCTTATATCTGTATATCGATCAATGATTCCGCTCCCTACTAACAGTACAAGCCGATACAATCAAAATGTTCATTAATTAGGACATCTGGACATAGATCGGTAGATCAAGCATGTACAACCGATTGATAGATCGAAGTGCGCCGGAGTTTTTAGAATGTTTTACTATACTAATTGATAGAAAGTACGGCACGGAAGATAAGTCTAGCTCATATGCTCTTTAATGACTTCATTTATTTGGGAAGTAACAATGCAATTTTTTTTAATGGTTTAACACTTCTTTAAACTATAATAAATTATTTTTTGTATCTCAGCAAAAAGAAAGAGAAAATAATATATTTTTAGATAACACGTTTTGTTGCTCAAGTATCAAAAGTACTTATGAATGTAAACTAAATTAGTTCTTGGCTAGATGTGAACAAAGCTTAGACTTTATTAATATGGTCAATGTTAATAGTGTTCTGTTCGATGCGGTGTTCACGCATCGACAGTTTTAACAAAGCACAGTAGGATGTTTCTTGTGGGCGGGGTTTTATGCGCAAACGCACGACGAAAGTGGGGGGAATTTTAAAAGGGCTCATTATAATGTGCCGATCTTTGGTACTATTATTTTCTTTCTGAGAACCACTTTATTTGGAATGTTATACACACAATTAATTACATTTTATGTAAAGCAATAAATTCAGCGTTTGAACAAGGACAGAAAACATAAAATCGCAAGTTATAAATTAAAGAAAAAAGGTTTGTCTTGTTGTAATTTAATTTTTACCCTTTAATGTAGCGACAGTGAGAGGATTCTGGCTAAATAATAAAAAAACGGAATAAAAAACAACACAAATCATTCGATCCGTTTCTTTTCCCCTTAAAAAACAAAGGTGTCACAATTTATCGTGTGCTCAGAATTCCATCCGTCCGTACAGCCCCAAATCCCTTTATCTCAACATTAATCTCTTGAAGACTATAAAAATGAATCTTTGGATCTTACCAAATATTTTGTTCTGAATTGATGAGAGACCGATTCTTATCACAATCTGAAATCTATAATGTGACGATCAAAATTCCTAGAGGTGTCGATACAAGTTGAAAATATGTAGCAGCTTCACGTAGTGATAAATTTGAATAGCTTATATTTAATGTATCGTGTAGTCATATGCGTTGTATACAAAATTATTAATAAACAAATGAGTTGTGACATCAGCGTTAATCTTGCTTGTTGCGGACACAGCGGGACGTGGTATGTAATTTAAAAACAACTGCTAGGCGTCGCAAATAAATTCATTTAATGTATATTTAATAATGTACAAGTGGGTTTTAAAATATAGACATTATATGCATCAGTGAAGTTTCAAAATAAAAAATTTAAGTTTTACTATCAAAATTGATGCAGTACCTATAAAATCTGAAATAAGCATATGTTCTAAAGAAACTGATGAACTTGCATATATTAGTGACACTGCAAATATTGGAATTTAATATATGCGGCCGTGCAATCGATGAGATAGCGAGTCGGTATCTATACGTACTATACTTGCTCGTATACTATCAGAATGAAAGACTACGACTTGTCTACGGCCTTCTTGAAGACAAATTCACTGAAGTGTTTCCTATTTCTGTGCTTCTATATGAAACAGAATACGTAATACGAAAGTTAAAAACAAACGTTGCCACAAAGAGACTCTTTCAAAATAGTACTTAGTGCACATTGAGAGGTTCCACATGTAGCCATGATTGTTCACAGATAAAAAAACGTCTATAATAGTAATAGTTACCCTCAAGAAGCTAAAAATAATATGAGAGAAAAATATATCACTACTGCACAGCCACTTAAAGTGTGAAACATTGATCGCGTGGGTCGCTGTTGGTATTCTACAGAAAAAAAAAACATGAGGCACCCCGTTGTTTTAGAGGAGAGGGACAGAGAGAAAAAATTATGAAATATGCCTTTTTATAGCCTTTTTTATGTTAAACGTCGAGAATCTAAAGTGTTTGGAACAACCCGTGGCGAGCAGTTAAAATTTTAACGTATAGAATTTACAATTGTGATTTCACAAATTTAATGTTTTGTGAAATTGAGTTTTAGTGCGATAATATCTGTTATGTTGATTTAGGTTTTAATATTGCCTATTTAGCTATATTTGACGGTCATTATTATTGATTTTATTATTAATGTTATATCTTCTTTTATGCTTATTGGAGCTGTAGGTACTTTAATGACTCTTTTTCTTTTTATGATTTTATTAAATGCTTTTTTTTATTGCAGATGTGTTTTAAAGTCAAGTTCTTTAGCTTGATTTAACGGTGTTGTTAAAATTTTATTATACCTAACTGTATAACGGGAATCTTAATAAGTAGCAATTTCAATATTTCTCAAAGCATTTCGTTTAAACCATATACAGTTTATTTTAACTCGAATCTTTTATGTTAGGTATTTAAAAATTCAATGATTTAATTTTGTAAGAAAACTGAAATGTTTATGTCTTTTAATTTTCTCCTACAAAGCTATTTCAACGTTAACCTGTCATCGATATAATAAAGTCACATTCACATATGATAGAATTACCTGCAGTATAATAGTATAAATCAAACACTACTTTTTTTGTAACGCGAAGATTGTACCCTCCTAAATCACAAGCCTAATTTTAAAGTTTCGACTCATCTGAGTAAACATGAGGAATTGGACGACACAACACTCGGTGGTGACGACAAAAATACCGATGGCTCTGTATGTTATTGTTGCAGTCAAAGTCGGATAGCTGGTGAAATTTCAGAAATGTCTATATTAATGAATTTTACTATATATTAAAATTTTGCACGTTTGTTATTCATGCAAATTTTAGTAAATTTTCACACAAATGAAAAAGGTCATAGTCTAAATTTATGCTTTTACTAGTATACATTAACATAATACATATTTAATAACAAAATGTTCAGTGGAGACGACGGTTATCCAAACTTTTTACTTGATAACCTGCTTAATTTTAATTTTTTTGATGTTGCACGTATATTATTTAAACGTACACAGAAACATTTAAAATGTACTAAGCTAAGCATATTTGATACCCAACATGGTTTTATTTAAAATAACCTTTTTTATCAACAAGTTTGTCATTTAATTGGTGCCATATGGAATTAGTATGACGTCACATAGGCTATAAACAGCAGATGGTTAATATATTCCTATTGATAACATGTTTATCAAAATATGATAAGATTAAAACTTTTGTGATGACAGATGAACAGACATAGCTTTACATATAAACTTTTGGTTTCGGCGTAATCGAGTAAAATATTATAATGTATTTTACTATGGACACTGCATCCAAGCCAAGTTATTCAAGTCATTAAGTTATTATACAATTTCTATATTCATGTAGCTCATACATCGATTAATATATCTCCCGAGATTACTTGTTCGATTCCAGCTCGAGTCAATGCCGAAATGGAAAATTTTTATATTGATCTGTGTGGTGTAGTACCTTCGTTGTTTGAGATTTCTATAACACAAGGCTTTTAAAAACTAGTATGAGATCTGAGTAATGCATGTGTTATAGTCTTTTAATTATTGAATAGAAAAAGTATTTTTTCTTTTTATATGATATAGTTCATATGACTGCTGCACAGCAATAAGCTAGTGTGACGACTGGTGGCGAGCAATAACAGATGTCAATGTTCCGTACATTTGGCGTTGTAAGGAACATGTACTCAACTATAATTAGAACTCTAAAACAATATTGTTTCTCTCACACAGTAATAATAAGTACATTCTGTAATAGATAAAGTATATACTTTGTAATAATAAAGTAGGTGAACTTATTTTCAACTCAATGGATGAATAATTTGTTCAATGCAGAATGAACACAAATTCCTTTGCGTAACAAAAATTGGATTTAAAAAGTTTTGCCGCTTTGGCGGTCTGCTTGAACTTCTTTGAATTTGAAACGCGCGTAGGCTATAGATACAAATATTAAATAAATTGTTCCTAAGTAGTCTTTGGGACTAAATATTACCTTATTATAAATAGACGAATTAATGTTACAAAAGTGTGTAAAAATAAATTTTCTCTTATGTTGAAAACTGCGGTGTTTTTATTTACTAAACTATATATAGAATAAAGATAAATTATTATAGACAAATTATTATACCCGCGATTTGTGTTATACGAGGGTCAAACTGAAAGTTCTTAGAACTGGCCACTTATAAACAATATAATAAAAAAATAATTCTAAAATTTGAAAATATAACTCTTTGCCAATATTACTGAGTATATATTTCATTCATTTGTCATTTGTTTTACGATTTGGCGGCAAATTGAAAATTGTCTGTGTCACGTCATCATGAATTTAACACGAGAAAATTTTCGTGCAATGATTTTTTATGACTTTCGATGTCATTTAAGTCAACAAGAAAGTTATGATAGACTACGATTGGCCTTTCACGATGAAGCCCCATCTCGTGCGACTGTTTACAACTGGTTTAATGAGTTTAAACGTGGTCGCACTAATCTCACTGATGATTTACGTGAGGGACGGCCTTCTACGGCGACGACTGAAGATAACATCTGTGTTGTGCGGCGTATGATAGAGACTGACAAAAGAGTGACCTATCAACAGATTCGGACAAGCTTAGGCATCGGTATGAGTCAAGTGCACAAAATCCTCCACGAACATTTAGCGGTCAGGAAGCTTTGCGCCCGGTGGATACCTCATAATTTGACTGAGGCTCAAAAACTCCATCGTGTGGATTGGTGTCGTAAAATGATTGAAAGATTTAACGGAGGTGACTCAAATGCTGTGTTCGACATACTAACAGGTGACGAAAGCTGGATTTACTGTTATGATCCTAAAACCAAAAGACAATCTGCTCAGTGGGTGTTTCCTTTCGAGGAGTTGCCAACTAAAGTGAAGAGAGATCGAAGTGCGGGAAAAAAAATGGTGGCCTCGTTCTTTGGAAGGATAGGTCATTTTGCAACAATTGTGTTAGAGGATCAAAAAACAGTTTCTGCAGAATGGTACACTACCAATTGTTTGCCACTTGTCTTGGAAAAAGTTCGAGAGAAACGACCTCGCAGTAGGATCCTCCTTCACCACGACAACGCCTCGTCGCACACCGCCAAGCGAACGATCGTCTATTTGGCGACATCAAACGTTGAATTACTGGGTCACCCGCCGTATAGCCCCGACCTCGCGCCTTGTGATTTTTATTTATTTCCAAAAATTAAAGAAAAACTTAAAGTATAGCGGTTTATGAATGCTGAAGAAGCGGTGGCTGCGTATCGCGATGCCATTGAAGAGACCCCTAAGGACGAGTGGGCAAAGTGCTTTTCCCAGTGGTTCCATCGCATGCAGCGGTGTATTGACGTGAATGGACAATATTTTGAAAAGATATAATAAAACTAATAACTGGCTAATGTAATCAGTTTTTGATTTTCTAAGAACTTTCAGTTTGACCCTCGTATTGATTATCTTAAAATATTTTTGGTCGCAAAACCAAAATCAATCGATTCATAAATTTATGTAAATAAAAACCGAACGCGCTTATCATTGAACTATCAAGCGCATTACTATAAATACATGCAGCAAATGTTTGTGCTAAGATTTTTTTATCTGTATTACCGAGACAAACTATAGCAACAAGTCCAATACAACTGAAAACTCAAATAAACAAAAGTTGTATTAAAAAGGTACTTAAAGACAAAAGTCATATGGCATAGAGATAAGTACGGTCAATAGCTTGAATGCAACGGAAGAAACTATTTTTTATTAACTATTATTGACACTTATATTTAAAGATTTTTATGAAAAGGCAACAAATTCTAAGTCATGGAAAAATAAGCATTTTCGGAGTAACATTATGGTTTTTCTGTTGAAAAAAATCATATATTCAAAGTTTAGACCTCTTAGAAACCTTAGATATGATTTAGTTTTATGATTTTAGCTCATTTAGACGTTCTGTCTATGTAAGTACCATTTGGAAGTTAGATAGTGCCCACCACATAATAGCCATCTTTCATTTGAATTCTACTTCTTCTTATAATCTTAAGTTAGATTTTGACACAGATCACAGTTAGTCTAAATTTCTGAAAACACGTACAGCAAAGACATGAGGTTTTCATAATAAATTTAAAGTCTAAATGTGATTCGATTTACTCGGCTCAACTTTTCTTTATACAAAAAGTGCCTTTTTTCTCGATCTCTTTGTTTCATCTCAACCGATTACTACTCGGATGGTGTTCAGAAACACGTACTCAAATATCGATTACCATTCCGTATTTATTACTAAACTACATTGCGTGGACATTTTTATTATAGCACCAAAGATATTTTAACGAAGCCAAAGTAAGTCTAAAATAAAACGGGGACATGTCAACTTGCTCTTTTTTATACTACGTTTAAGTCAGAATCGTAAATTTTATTGAAACGTCTCGCAACTGCGATCGCCGCACGAGATCGCCTGTCCTCGGGGACGAATTTATGCGTAATTCGTAAACAAATTGACGGTCCGACTCTTTGAGGGAAGTCCGCTTGAGATTTGACACGTCTTTTGGATCTTTAAGTTTAGCTATTATATCTCCCAGAACGTTAATGATCGTGTTTGTTCGAATTTATTGAACGCATCTAACATTAAGAGAGTCTTTTACGTCGAAACAGAATGTTTCTTTAAACTTTTTAAAGTTTCTTTCCTGTTTCTTAACGTGTTAATGATAATAAGTTAAGATAAAAATAGAAGATGAAAGACCCAATTCAGTTTACTTACGATAATGTAGTCAAAAGATTTTAAGGCAGAATTAATATGGAATTATTTTTAAATATCACTATTCGTTAACATGGTTATTACTTGTATCATTGACGATTCAATATTTAATAAAACAAATAAATCTCTTACACAATGTACATTAAACAGATTTAATGTATCATTTGCATTTTTAAAGATGACACCTCAACGCTTCTTCGTGTGGCTTCGTAAGTCGTAAAATGGTTTTGCCTTTCACAATAGCTGTATTGTCTTTTTTTATTAGAATTCTTACGTTTCATTCGGTGCGCTTGGTTACTCAATATTATTGTTTACTTTCATGAAAACATTTCATCGTTTCTTTTAAAAAGTATACGCCGTCAAACTTTTTGAATATTGCGAATTGGGTTTCTTTTTCAATTAGTAACGCCAGTGTCAATAGACGGAGAACTCTCATCACTTTATCTAGTATCTCGTTCGGAAACAAAGGAAGGAAATAACTCGATAAAGCAAATACAAGCCATCAAAAACACATTAACGTATTCTGGAAAGTGTTAGAGAACGCCTCGAGTGTCTCGACGTTTTCAATCCTTAGTTTGTAAAGTTTATTGTGTTGAAGTCAAGTTTAAAGAGTCAGCCAATAAAGTTTAAAATTTGTTGCGAATTCAATCAATAAGGACAGTGGAGTGTCGTAAACACGGTCGGGAAAGAAGCCTGCCGCGCTGCCGCCACACTCCGTCAGGGATCGGCTTCCTGCTGTTAAACCTGACCGTCCGACTGGCTATTAGCTGCATTTTACGCCATCTCGCCGTGCGTTCCGCTGTGTATATTCTTAATTGACTCCTAAATATTGTTGTTTTGACCGTGGATCGTGTTAATCGGACATATTTATAGCTTAACATCCAAGCACAGTTATAGTTTCTCCTCATTTTAATTAACGCAGCAAAAGTTTACGGCCTGCAATAGTCACAATAATAATATGTCTTGAACTGTTTCCTTTCTCGACTAACTTATCTGATAGCGAGAGTAGCGCTCCGACATCCGTCTCGTCGCGACTTATCGACGCAGTAAATAAAAGGTTTTCCGGCGACCGCTCGCCCTTTGCCTCTGGGCTCATTCCTCGAGCGTCGTTTATTGCCTGTGACGTGACAATTCTTTTACCCATGACACTTTTTTTCTACATAAATTACCGGCTACCGCTTCGGCTAATGTCACACAGTGTTTGCGGATTTTTTCTCGTCCCACGTTTTGCATTCCAACAGCTGTGTTCGCTCATTGTCTCTTCGTTTTTAAATTAAAAAAAGATTTCGTTTTTGTTCCCGCTGTCCACTCTGCCACGACTTTATGTGACGTCAAGTTTGGAATGAAGTATTCTTATTGTTGCATCGTGCAGCGTTGCATAAATTATTTGCGGTCTTATTTTTAATTAAAAGGAGTGCTGTGATACTCGATTCAAAAGTGCCGTTTTGTTTGCTGTGCCTGTATTGTATTCCGACTTTATACGTATGACATTAGAGAGAAATATTTTGTCTTGTATATATTGCTAATTTGTATAGAGGTTAGATTATTTATGCGTAGTCGCGTGCTAGTTCGGCACGCCCGTCGTACGCGCCTTGTACACCAATGGGATACTTTCTTTCTTCATCAGCCCGAGTCACAATGGCGTGCTTTGGATTCTCTATTAATATTTCTATGTTGTTCATATTGTCGGAGGGCGTTGATACCGCCGACAAGGTGAACTAAATTCTTTTGTTTTTATTACTTTCGCATTTTTTTATTATTTTATCACCAAGGCGTATAATAGATTTTAGACCTTGGGGAAAGTCGGGACTATAAACAACTAATACGACCCTTTTCACACGCAAAGTAAAATAAGACTACATACACCGCTAATCAGTACTAATATTATAAAGAGAAAAGATTTGATAATTTGTTTGTTTGCAACGAATAGTTTCCAAAACTACTGGACTATTTTTTTAAATTCTTTTACTTACGGGACCTACATCATATGCGGTGAACATAGGCTATCTTATACCGTTACTTTATCAAACAACAAATAAAGGAATGAAAATGGAGTTGGAAGTTTGTATAGGGAATTAAAACCTTATAATAGTAACCTTTGTTTACTATTCAATATACGAGTTTGCCGCGGATAAAATGCTCAATTATTAGTTAGTTTAAAAAGAAAATTTTAATAATTATAAATCAGTCGTCTCTATGTATATGGTGGTTGAGTCGAAATTAGTTTAGAACGCGCAAACCATTTATGTGGTTGGTGGCTTAATCAATCTGCCCAAGAACAAGTGCGTAATCCCTTTTATGGTTGCATTTGGGTTCAATGTTGCTTGTGAATCGGTGTCATTGGGAAACTTCGTGCCTTCACACGACACGTTAGGTCTTAGAAAAGAGGTTTCCTTTGTTCTATCGGTGTGATTTCTGTAAATGGGTGGTCCAACTTATTTGAACGTTAGACATTAGTGTAAGACAAGGCGATTTAAAAGAGGACCTTAATAACTTTTATCTAGGTTTTGTTTTCTGAATTCGTAGCCAATTTACACGTCTAGGGTGATGAATGATTTTTTTCTCGGAATGAAAAATATATCTTACTTATGAAACAATACATAGTATGAAAAATTCATCAGTTCTGTTAGGTCCTGGGTAGCTCAGTGGTTTCAGAAGTCGCCCGGATTACGAAAGATCATGGGTTCGACACCAATCTCAGAGTGCCACGAACAAAGTGGAATACAAAATTGATCACTACATAATAATATGTGCTTCTTTCGTATAGTAAAAAATTAAATAAAATTGCCTATTAATTCTTATTAAATAAGGTTTTTTATTTTCAGTCTATGGAACAGTTCTTCAGTCTATGGAACTTCCACACTCCTTTGTACATCTGCATAATTATAATAACGGTAGAGTAGACCACTGACCTCAGATTATGAGCACTGTATATAAGGTTAATAGTTGCACATCGCATGTATATTATAAACCAGTGCATATATGCTAACGTCATGTTGAGTGATAAGTACCTACTTACGCGGAGCTGTGTCCCGTTATGTAAGCAATCAAGCAAAATTTAGGGGGAAATATTAATGTTCTATTCGAACATCTTTTTATAATGTGTTAGGTAAATTCACGAATTTGACTAATAAGGTTCAAACATGTGATTATGTCCTGGGAAGTGAATGTAATTTTATTGAGTACATAAGGAATCTTACATAATGAGCACCCACGTCTCAATTATTCAACCAAAAACCACATCACGCTACAGTTGCTGAATCAAAATAGAATTTCTTAATCAAAATAGACTTGAATGCAGATCTACTTAATAAACTTGACCATCTTCTGAATAACTGCATTCGATTCGTTTACAATCTACGAAAGTATGATCATGTGTCTGAATACCGATCATTACTCAAATGGATGCCCATTCGGCAGCGCAGGCGCATGCGAACTCTAACCACCCTTTTCTCATTACTAGATTCACATAATGCTCCTTCTTATCTTACTCCCCACTTTCAATACTTGTCCACAAGTCACACTAAAAATCTACGTTCTGAATCTTCTAAAAATCTTCTAAACGTTTGCTCATGTGTCCTTCTCATTGCTCTGATGTACTTCATTCTTCCTTCTTTATTAAATCTATTCTCCTATGGAACTCTCTTCCTTTAGACCTAAGAATGTCTACCAGTCGGTATGCGTTTAAAACTAAGTTACGCAGCTATCTTTTAGAGCAAGCAGATTCCTTTAATGGTTAATCGTGTATGTATGTATTTAATATATTATATTTTTATGTATGTATGTTTCTATGTTCAATATTATATAGTGTGTATCTTAAAGTATGTATATTAATTAGGTTATCTAGTTTAGTCTATTCTTATAATTATTTTCTTATAATTGTGCACCTGACCACGTATTCTTCTCCACATTACCTTAAGGTTGACAGGCAGAAAATACCGCAGGCATTAAGTCCGCCTATGTACATTTGTGCATAAAGTATAAATAAATAAATTATATTGTCTATTGTCTATTTTAAATTTGGCTAATAAAGAAGTCATTTGCCGTATTTTTTATTCCAAATCATACATTTTCGATCAGAAAACAATTTCGCAATACTAATATCTGAATGTATATTAAGAACCTATTATAACATGTTACGCCGCGCCATGATATCGCCAAAGTTAGATCACGATACAAATAATCGATACTCTCACGACACGTCCGAATGATCAATTGGATTACTCGTTCCGTTATTGGCATCATTTTACATTCAATCGAGTTACATTCTAATATGGTTGCGCTATTATTACCGAGTTATTCACTTCCTAAGTAGCTACGTTCAACACATAATTATTTGCTAGCTTTACCGTAACTACCTATGATTAGACTTATTATCATTTATTGTCATGAATTACCTGTAACCAAATAGATGTTCTATTTGCGTAATCATATATTATTTATACCATCTTATTAAGACATTATCTAATTATTTCTTTTCTTATTATAAGTCAGCCACATTCAGAATTTAAACAAAAAAGGTTTATTTGATAGGTCTCAAGGGTTGGTTAAGCTTTTTACAGAATCAGATCTCTCCTTCAAAAGCATACCACTAAACAGATTTTACACACCCCAATTTTACAAACGTTTAACCGCAATGAAATTTGTCAATGTGTCAAAAGTTACATGTGATTGTAACAGACGTTGCCTCTGTTGTTCGGCTTGTGCACAGACGTTTGAGCTCCATTCATCGACGCATGTCGCATAATGACTTCGCAATTCAATACTTTCATTGTAACGCATTGTAAACTCATCCCATATCCGTTCATTACTAATGTTACATGTTTGTCGCAGGTAATTTCTATCGCAGGAAGGATCGCTTCCTCCAATTGTAAGTGAGCTTTTTTGTCACCTCAAATAGCCGATTCCTGGTGCGTAACCGATATAAATGTGTCGCAAATAGTTACTTTTGTGACAAGGTGTCGCTGATCCGATGCACCGGAAATATGTTAGACCTTTGGACATAATAACAGTATCATCCAAATAAGCGAAGACTGATTTCAATAAAAGTTATTGTATTGGCGACTGACAATAGATACAGGAAGTTATGTGAGGCCGTAGTATTGTAGCAAGTGGAGTGTTTATAATTCGTTCTTTGTTGGAACGGGATGGCATGCGTCCAGTGTCCCGCAGTGCTATTGTGGAGGACGCTCGTTCAATATCTCATTTTAATTGGCTTTTTACGAGATGTGCGAGTGATGCTAAACGGTTTTGGGCATTGAAATCGACGAAAATAATGGGCGCGATATTGATACTGAAACCTTATAACGTTATTATTTAATTTGCAAGACAATCAAACAAAAATCATAGGTGTTATTAAATAAATCAGTTTTATTTTGAGAAAAACATTCTGATCAAAAGCGGTTACAGCAGTCAAGTTCTTTCTCCTCACGAAACACATATATCAGACACTAAGAAAATAAATAACTACATACTTCTGAACAAAGAAAGTTATAACAGCGTGCAGCGATGCACGAATGAAGTCAAAACATTTTCTGTGCCGAGTTATAATCTTTCAGTGGCAAGACAACAATGGCTACCGCAAGAATGCGCGATAAGTAATCGCATTACCTCTGTAAATAATTAATTCTCAGATATTCCATCCGACATGATAGACGTTATCTTCACGCCCATCTCCAGATATCCGATTCGGAAACCGATACTCTAAAACCGGTTTGTCTTGAACCCCCTACGTCTCTTATATCATCAGCTATTGATCGTTTTGAAAGTACAATCTCATTTTTGCTGAGTTCAAGTTAGAATTGTGGCCTTTTAGTATCGTCGCACAACTTCAGACCTCCTAGTGGGTCAATCGTTAACTATTTATACTCAGTTCATATAGAAATGACCTGTTAAAGAGAAGATAATTATGAATTGCGAATGCACAAAGACTAGCATTTAACAACATTGGGAATTATATAAATGTATACGCATGAATTATTTTCGTTAAACTAATAAAATTATTTTACGAATCACGTTCCAATATCATTGCCCTAGTATCAAAACAATCTTATAATGGAAGTCGCTTCCAATATGAAACCTCAAAATAAATTGTTACGAATAAAACAATGATTGCTTTTTATGTTATTCATAGAGTACATTTTGTATACAAACTGATGTCTTACGGTAAGCATTATAGCAAACGATATCGAGTAAATTGAACGCAAAAGCAACCTTTGACTTCAGCCTTCACATTTTATTGAATTTCATTATTCCTATTCCGCGCAATACAAGCGATTCTGGTTCACGAAATTGAGTTAAGAATATTTTATTGCTCGGCGATATCTATGAATAAGCAAAATATGTCTAAGTAGAATGGAGCTTACGCAAGCAAAGTAATGGATGCTACAAAGGTAATATCATAAGGTTTGTTCCCGATATCATAATATTTTCAATAGTCGAAGATCTGAAACCTTATTGTGCTCACAGAATTACGTAAAGATGGCAATGAAAGGGTTCGGTTTTTGTCGGATAAAGTCGTCACGCTCCAATCGGTATCCAATTTACTCGCATCTCAGGCCGATGGTACCTGTGCCTTTGTCGCGTGGTCACGCCATCATCATTCCGCCCGTTTGTCCACGTAATAGACATTTATTTGTACTTTCTAATTAAAATATTCGAGTAGATACATCACAAAAAGACCGCTACGAGAATAAATTGGATTCAGTAAGAGTCGAGAACGCGTACGGGTCAACCGGCGATATCAAAAATGAAAATCTAAAAATGGAATTCATTGTATTGTGTCGGAAATGTCAGAATAAGATGAAAATTGAACGTTGTAAAGTTACGATACGTAAATAAAAGACACATTAAAGGAGCCGTAAGTATCTCCTGTTACAGATTTCTTTGTTGCCTTATTGGACTTTGTTATCTTGGCTATACAACCTTAGTGATGGATAGGTCTTGATACTATTTATTTTAAGAGTGTAATGCTACTGAATTTTCATGGAGTTGAACAGTGTAGTTCTATATAATAAGTATAAAATATAGACTTACCTATTTTAAAGATTTTAAGATGGCAAAGAATTTGAACAATAACAAGAAGTAATTTTTATTTCCCGGTTTAGGTAAAAAAAATAAAACTCTTTTTATTAAAAAAATATTTTTTTTTTACATTAAGTATAGATTTCTAAACTGCTGCAACAAATCTGGCTCGTTGTAGCACAGCTCTTTCTGACAAATGTACTTGTGACACTTGCGTTATGAGCTGGAGCTTTCATTTTGTAACTCTACAATATATGAGCTTGTCTGTTTTATGTGAGGATCCAACTTCTTTAAAGAATTTTATAGCTTTGTTACTGAATATTTGCTGTAATAGTTTAGTTTGCCATTAAACGTCTTTGCTAGTTTTGGACTTATCATTTAAGTCTTATAAAGGAATGCCTGCAGTATATTTTTTTATAACTAAGTATTGTATTATGAATTACAAGTATTTTTTTTCGTTAGGTTGAGTTAGTTCACGCTCACTACTCAATAAATAAAACTACTTTTAAACTCAAATTCAAAAAGAAGCAAATATAAACTTTTTAATAACTTCACTGCATTTTTTAACCTATAATGATATAAATGTTTTATTAAGTCAATTAAATTATAAATGGTGAATCAAATTAATACTCCAATTCCTAGTCGAGATATGAATGTTGATTAAAATAATAATATAACTACAAAGACTAATCAAAATAAATTAATTTTGAAAGGTCTTTCTGACCAGCTAAAGTTAGATACAACATTAATTTTCTGTCAAGGGGCCCCTTTATTGGATCACGAGCAGCTTGACAAATAGTTTCCAAGATTTCTGGGTCAGCGATAACTTTTCAATGCCATCATTCAGTTGGAACTTCCTTTGTGATTAGCACCAGTCTTCCAAAAGGTTGTGATATATTACCTATAGTACAACAAGTTCTTTTAATAATTTCCAATCGAATTACAGGCTCAACTTTTAAAGCCAACTTTTTTATATAGTGACAGCGGACAGTTGTTCCAAACTGTCTGCAGCATCTGGTTTCTTTGCTGAGTTTTCAGCTTAAGCAACTTTGTCGTCTTGAACTTTGCCACTAAAATTGTTTTAAGGCATCCTTTTAGAGCGTTAATGGAAGTTTTGACATTTAAACTGTCTAAAGAAACTGGTAGTATATTTAAAACAATTATGCCTCTATTGTGCTGCAACAAAAACTAATATTTTAAGACTATCGATGGAATCACCTTACAGTATATATCAAGTGAAATTTGAACACAGATTTTATATATTAAGCGTAAAAATGTACGAAACGACAAAAGATCTACACAATAACGTATCAGCACACACAATTCGCACCATTTCAAGCAAAACGCTGCACTTGCCTGACAAACGCGGACACATGAATAGCGGAATTCCAGTCTTATAAGTATTGATTTAACCGCACCCATTCATACACTGGCCATTCTATTTCTGAGCATATAAATCCTTATTAATCCTCATTTGGAAGCGAATTCAATAAGCAATAATATAAGATAGCAGAATGCTATAACTCAGTAGCTAGACTGGTATTTAAGGACATAAATCAAATACTTATGTACATGTCAACGTACTATATTGTTGTTCGTCTTATACTCGCCGATAAAATAAAGTCTGTTAAAGCTATACGGTCGTGCTTCAAGTTACTGGTATTATTCTTGAAACAAATAAAATTACTGTTTGAATTGTAAGTGGATGACTTTCATGGCTGAATGGCTTATAGGCTGAATTCAAGGAGTGACCATAACTTAGGCCCGGGATTTAATTAGAAGTGATATGTATGAATTTATTTGCACCTGATATTTTGCAACAAATTACGAGATGGATATTCCTGATAAAGTGACACCGGATTTTCTCAAAATCTGTATTGCTCGATCGCTTTTAACATATTTTCTTCAAAGATAATCAGTTCAGATACTTTTTAAATAGATAATCAGTTTGTGGGTTTTTTATTTAATCCAAAAACAAAGTTTATATGTAGTAGTCAATCGGTCGTGTTAGCCTTTAAAGCCAAAGCTCTACATTTTGCATCCGCCCACACGCCAACACAGCAAAAGGTGTTACAGTCTCGAGATATTTATGACGCAGAGGCTTCTAGTCCAAGTGTCTATTTGTTCTTAAAAATGGCTGGTCATAAATTTGTAGACTTGTGTTGTTTTTAGACACTATGATGTTTGTTAGTAGAAGAACTAGTTTATATGACAAACAAATATTTAACATCTACGTAAATGACCGATATTGGACGGAATTCATTGAAATACGCACTTTCATCTTCTTTTATAATTAAGTATCTATTTAAGTTTATCAAGACTCTATAGAATTAGGTAAACATTAAAATCTTTGACAAACTTGATAGAAGATGCTATTCTTCACGCACAAGTCATAAAAGTCAATGGGACCTTACGTAGATACACCTTAAAATATTGAATGAATGACACGAAAAATTAAAAAGAAATATTGTTTTATTAGTAAAATATAACATAATACAAATGAACAGGTGCAATACGGAATGGGAAATACTGAAAGAGGATAACGTAAATAAAATAACCATGACCAAAATTCGGACGAGCTGAAGAAAGTTCAGATCTAGGGTCTTCCTCGTTCTCGTATGAAAAATAAAAATTGAAAGAGAGAGGCATATGATAGGGTTGCAAAAAATTAAAGGATGTAGTCTCTGCCTACTCCACCGGGAAGGAGGCAAAATATTATAGAAACAATTGCAAATCTACATAAGTTTGTGTAAGCGTGTTCCAAGAAATTCATAATCTTCCACGAACTGCAAGTAACATTTCCAGTATCAAGGCCGCTACATCGTATTACGGTTGCCAGTCACCAAGTTATCTTCCTTCGTTTATTCAGCGCAACACAACTTAATTGGCTATAAATTAAGCGTGCAAGTTAAGTGGTTGCTGTACGCTTTCTAGTTGAATTCCCAGTTAGTGCCTGTGTATTGCTATTCGGATTTTATGGTGCACTTATGGGTGTAGCTCGTTTCGTGTTTGTGTTATGTTATGTTTGATTTACCATTTTCATTGTCATTTCCTTAAGTTAATGTTAGATTCTGCTCTACAATTTTGAAGTATTGTATGATATAATGGATTTTAAGTATTAAAGTCTGCCTTTTGATTTTATTGTTCTAGTTTTAAAATTTTATTCTAGTTTATTCTAAGTCGTAAGTATTTTACATTTAACTAGGTGCTATGATTTTAAGTTTCAATAACATTCTCATATGTACGGACGACTAACTTACGTCAAAAGTAGTTCTATGTATACTCGAGCTGCATCCCTCCCTTTGCAGATCCCCACTAAACAGGTGGGACAATTAGTGACATAGTGGGCCCTCTACAATGGAGCTACGCCCACTTGTGTTACATACGGTGTAGTTGCAGTTAAGGCATAGATCTCTTTTTGTTTTCTTCTGCCGCTATTTGATATAGAATTTTTGTATTTGTTAACCAAAAAGAGCTCTCCAATTACGTCGTCTATATTCTGCAGTACAATCGATTAAGTTTTTTCTATGATCTGTATCATATTTTGGAGATTAGAGAATTATGTCCCAACTGCCTGTTTTGTTTACTTCTATAAACATACACTATTAATTAGAAACTTTAGTTTTAGTGAACGAATAATTTTAATCCTCTAACAATGTACATTCATATAATTTTAGTTTAGTTAGTAATGAGTTAACACCCGTGTGATATGACAGTCTTCTTTTTTAATAATAAAAATAAATTGGTAGCAAAGAATCGTTTCCATAGAACAAGAGTGTAGCTGTAAAATTATATGTCTGATTTTATTAAAAATCATTTAAGCTTGAAGACAACATTAAAAGTATCCGGAAATTATTATCATATCAATCATAATAGAAATCCCTATTTCTATACCACTAATAAGACCAATAACTTTTAAATGATGTAAATACGGAAATGATAATCTTAACAATACTAGCCGAATTCTTACAAATAAAGTCAGACGCTGCCTTTGCAACAAGGGACTCAAGATCAGTTGTTCACAGCATTGTGCCGCGCTGACTTGCACAAAATGAGATTCCACCGTCCTCATTTATAGCCGGCTGCTTCAGCAACAAGTTGTGGAGCCGGTGAATAAACTGAAATGGTTTTTGAACAGTATACATTTCCTTTTTTTTTATGCTGAAGGAGCTGAAATAAAATCTTTTGTTACATAAAAAAATATATATCATATAAGTCAGAGGTTCCTAAACAATTTTTCTCGTAGACCATTTAAAAAAATTAACTGGTTTCGGTGGAGTTCCTGCTGTCACATTTTTACCATATTTCCAAAATTCGTCCAAAATATGAAGATCTAACGATGGAAATTGGCGCCCTATTTTTATTTCACACCAACGTAGACCCCCGTTGAATCCCTCGTAGATCCCTGGGGGTCCACTTGGACCAGTTAGGGAATCACTGAAATAAATATTTTAGTTTGTAGTATAAAAGCTATGTAAAGTTTTGTTTAAAACATATCACTTTTGCTAGGGTTCCTACAGAGCAATTTGGGGTATCATACAAGACTATTGTGATTGTACTATGCTCCTTAAATTTATTTAAGTCTTGTTTTTGTCATTTGATCACTTCCTTAATCTTAAGTAAATAAATTTGAATGGTCAATGGACCTTTGATCAACCTCATGAAATCAAGTTCTCGACTCATAACCATAAATGAGAAAGAAGTGCATTTCCATTAAGCGTATATAAAATACCAATGTGTTAAAATTACCTAGACCTCTTATGACTGCAACAAAGAATTTTACGATCACTTACGATTTACTAGATCTTCTCCTTCACCTTAATACCTGTAAGACCAGGGTCCAACGAGATACAATAACTATTACCTTTGCATATCGCAAATTATTACTATGTAAGTATTAAAATGTTCGGGCAATATAAAACGGTAACCGTTTACGCATTGGAGTTTATCAAACAAATTGGCATTGAACAAAATGCAAACACGTTCCGGTAATGCATAAGGACCGTTAAGAAAATGAAGAGATAATAATAAGCCGTAAATACTGTGTTTTATTAAAACCGCTGCTAGTATATTGGGTTGAGATATGCAAATCGTTCGGTCGTTTTGCCTGATATCTTCGCCTTAACCGGGTAGATTGCCTTACTTTACTCGTGTACTCTCCTATATCTACTTAAAAATGAGAAGTTTCTACTCTCTTTTCTTCTCGAAACTATTCCAATGAGGAAGTATTAAAAAAACACTAAAAAGCACCTCCACTAGATGGCGACTCTAGCAAAAGTTGATTTCTGTAGGAAACGTATGAACCAAAGATAATCATTTCCGTTCCTTTTATAAATACATTTTAAAAAAGCTAAATTTGCAAAGTTCGAAACTTAGATATCAATACAAATACCAAAAAGTACAAATAGAATATGAGTTGTTTATTGAGTTTTGAAAACTAATTTACTTTTATACATGAAAGAAAACCGGAAGGGTTGTCATGGAGAAATCAAGAAATTACCGTAGCGACATCTAGTTTGATTACGGGAACGAATGTTTTTTTTAATACTTCCTCATTGGTGCTTACATTCCCGTTTATTTAAAATGTACCAAATTTATTTCTCGAAGCCTATGTTGCCGCTGGTAATGACTGAATTAATTTTATAGAAAAACAAATACCTACAAATAGCTTTTAGGATTAAATAAAACTGAATAACCATGTTATTAGTTAGTGATACTTCAGATAATCTATACAGAAAACTGTGAATTATACACCTAAATGTTTATTACTAATTTATTGATATACTACATGAAAATCCGTTCAATAACTTTTGAACAATTATAATTAAGCAAAAACATAGTATGGGATGGACTTTCTGATGTAAGGCTATCCCTGTCTAACGAGAAAGAGTAACAGTTAGATTTGACGTCATAAATACATCACGCGAAAAAAAAAAGATTGAACTCATTTAAGTAAACTTTACATTTTCTTTTTAAAAAAATCCCAGTGTTATTCTCTATTTCTGTCTTACGTTACCACGTTTCTTTCCATTTTCTGCATTTGACATTTGTTTTTTTTTCTTCTTTTTCCGTTTGCTACAAAATGGAAAGGCAAAAGCACTTATGCATATGCCATACAGCCAAGACAAAAGTAGATCCTTCTTTCAATATAATGTTTTACTTGATTTTCTATTTCATTTTATTTAAATATCTTTAACTGTATTTGGAATAAATTTCTAGAGGATAAAATAACACTGGGGATTTTTTTAAAGTTCCTAACATTTGTCATTTTCTGTTCTGCAGTTGTTTAAGCAGATACTTTCTTCCTTTCTTCCCTCCCTTACTCCCCCTATTACCGATATTACTTTTATGATATTAATAAGTCTATAAACGTGGAATTTATTTTTTAAACATCTCTTGCATATGTCAAGGCGCTTATTATCAAAGAATGACTAATGCTATTTCTACGAGTTAATAAACTCACTGACTAATTAAAACTATTCGAAGAGTTACCCGCCCCAAATTGTTGCATGTCTACGTATAATTAATTAAGTGCGATGTTTTTATCTTAGAAAAATCTGTTATTTTATTCTATTAATTAATTGGTCACAACTCCACTTACAAAGTAAACTAATTACAAAAGTTTAATCAACGTTTCTTATCGAAGTTTCTGTAACTCGAATGAAAATTTATTTGGTATTAATTTCGCCGTTGTTTTGAAATACAGTTTTCTCGGTTGTAATAAATTGAATCACTTTTAATATTAAATTCATCTTTTAATATTAAACATGATAAATGTTTTAACTAAAGGTGACAGGTTAGCAACTTTCAAAATGGCCGGTCATAGATGGGTGGCCAAAAAGCGTTATATTAATCTCCTCACTACGGAAGGTGAGCTAAGCCGTTGGTACCAGCTGTATTTGCAGTCATTAAAACTCACCAATCCGAATTGGGTCCGTGTGGGGGTCACGGCCCGTTTTCTCCATCCGCTGTTATACGATTTTATCTATAGGTAAAGCCTGTGCCTCTGTGGAGACATAAATGGGTTGATAATCATGATGAGTTAATTATGAAACTAGATGTTATTCAAGATCGAGCATTGATAAGGCTGGGAGATTTTCTCAATTAATTAAAACTACGATTCCCCGAAAGGCTTTTATTACATTAATGGGGACATTATAGGCTGATAAAGACTGCTGTAAAAATACTTGTATTTATATTTTTATAATTACATTTATACGATCTTATAAAGTTTACAGTTGATACTAACTTGCTCTTTAATATTACTCGTATTTCTACAATTTCACCTTAGATAAATTCACTACAAGATTTAAAACTAGCCATTGTTTTCCACATTGTTAAAATTTGTTTGCAATACATCGTATTACCTGTCTATTGTCAAATAATCTTTGAGTCTCCGAAGTCTTTGCTTTCATATCTCTCGGCTCTCATAAATACCAACAGCATTTCAGATGTTTGTCTTGTATTAAACGCGCATGTCCCCAGCGCTTCTGTTTGTTTGCTTCCGTAAATATTTGTCGGGCGGCTCTCTTTGACCGGTTATGGTTTTAAAAATGCCCTTGTTCTAAACTAGTGGTTGTCGGAAATCGTTATTTTTGTTACCAAGGCTCTATAGCATAGTCAATATTAGATAAAGCTATAATTATCGTTCCATTTCCATTCCATCCATCGTTCCGATCCCAACTTGAGTAAGTTGACAATCTCAAACTTAAAACATGCATATTATCATATTTAAGATTGTAGTAAAAGGATAATAATTACTGTGCCATTGAGTTCTTTTCTATATTTGTTTCCATCAATAGGGAAGAGCTGTTCTCTAGTAATGGGGACATTAATGGGCTGACGTTGATGATAATTACAAATTAAAATCATTTCAACCAGAAATCGAACCGTTTACCTCAAAACTGAATTTGACCATACGAAGACCAATGTCTTCAAGTGGTTTACTATCAAAACTTATTTTTGATACATAGCATAATTTTTAGTATATTAAAAATATGTAATTTAGAGCAAGATATATATCACGATATTATTACAAGGTTTTCCTTTCTGTTGTCCTATAATGAGATTGTTGAATCAAATCTCTTGTTCTACAAGTTCTCCTTTAAATTTTGGTGTTTTGGTGGAACAAATAAAATAGGACAAATAGTTTTCTACAAATCCAAGTCTCACGCAACCTCCAAAAAGGTCCACTCAATCGCAGAAGTCGTCTTCGTAGAAAATTTTCTTAGAATGTTTATTAAAAGCTGAACCTCTTTTAATTTTATTATTAACCGTTTCAATAAACCGTATCGCCCTTTGTCTAAGACAATCATCCAATAGTAAGTGTTCCGTGGCACGACTAACTGTACCCCTGCTAATGATATCTCTATTGTTCACGATTCTGACAGACCGGTACAGTCGGCAAGCAAAAAGATTGACGTATCGATATTGTTTGCGAGAAATTTGACGGGTTCTAAAGATGCTGCGGTCATCGAAACGAACAATGATGGATTAAATGTTTTGGAGAGTTTTGAATATTCATTTATCTGATCTAATGGTTTTGCAATATATTTTTGATTGGACGTTTGTTCCAAAAATGAACATATCGAGTTTGGGCTGGGAATAGGTTTGAATTATATTAGGTTGTACGAAAGTTGAGCTGAGCAATTATTGAGTTTGAATTGGGTTCTATACGATCAATAAAACTACAGGCAAATAAACATCATTTGAATGTAGTTCTATTGATCGTATAAACATGCGAGAATTATTTATTTTTTACATTTAAACTATGTATATAAAATTAGCCTTCCGCTAGCGGCTTCGCCCACATGATCTAGTTTAGAGTCCTGAAATGAGAAAATTCCATAAATACTATCATCCACTAATTTACCTACTCAGCGGTTGAATTTCATAAAATCCCGTCTTAGTGAATACCTACGTCCTAAAAAGAACCCGCATGTAAAATTTGAAACTCCTATCAATTGTAGTGACGAAGTTTCATACAAACTTGTATCCCTTAATTGACCTTCTTAGGGGTTGAATTTCATAAAATCCCGCCTTAGTAAGCACCTAAGACTTAACCCTGGCAAAAACCCGCATGAAAAATTACAAACTCCTAGCACTTGTCGTTTCTGAGATGAGTGAGTGAATGAATGAGTGACCTTTCGCTTTTATAAGTATATATAGATGAAGAGAATATATATTACGGGGAAAAAATATACACAGTCTAACTTTATATAATTTCAAACTCTTGAGAATGATCATGGGCATACCACCAAATAACATATCCCAATTGTCAAAAATAAACTCATGAAATTTGAGTGAAAAAGTTGAATTTTATAAAAACACACAAAGAAGTGGGCCAAATAAAACAACAAAATTAATAAAAGAAAATAAGTTATCAAAAAGCGCTCGGTTTCATATTTACGAAGCAGTTGGGGAGGAATCATTATCATATAAACAGGAAGATCTTTATAGAATCGCGTATTAAGTGACTCGCAAATCTGATGGATATTGACTTAGAAATAGCATATGGTGATATTGATGAATGCTTCTACAATGACAAAGCTAACCTCTGTGATAAAGAATATCGTGTTCAAAGTTATTGTTAGAAACAAACTGTTATAAATATTTTTACGATAATAACTGGTTGGCTATTGTTTTGACATTAGTAAATAAACTTATTCCCTGCTTGCATGCTATTAGTAGCAGGACAAATCTGGACGCAAAGCTTAGGAATTGAGTCCTGATTTGGCGACACATAATATCCTATGCTACTCTCAATTTACTTTTATCTCTATATGTATTCCGAGTGTTATGGTGCCTTCATATCGGAGCAAAGCATATAATTTCATTCTTATTTATATATTTATGGAAAAATAAAAGTATATAAGGCCTTCATTGTACTGTTTGATTACACTTATAAATAAAATACGATTACCTAATAGTAATTATAAATTGTTGTTTTAAAAAATAGTAAACGAAACAGCTGAACACTTTCTACGCCAATAGTATACAAGTAGAGGATAATTTTCGCATTGCGGTAACAGTATTCGGTGCCAATACCAGTAACGGTTCCATCGATTCTTGCATTGTGCACGAGTTACTTGCATCTTGATTACGGTATACCTCCGTTGGTTTAATCTATGAGATCTGGGCGTGCCGATAAATTTAGATAGCTATTATGAGCTGCACTGATATTAATATGTGATAAATCTGTAATATCGCTTTTGAGATGTGTGACAAAGGCATTGCCGAAAACAAAAAACTATATGTCTTAAATATCAACATCGCACTTAATCAGTTTTAATTTGTAAGTTTGTATATCTAGGTGTCCATAAATTGTATAATTAATCCTAGACAAGACTGGTTACTGTTAAAAAAATAAAATAAATTAGTTAATAATTCAGAAATGAGCAAAAACATTAGATATTTATAATGACTTATATACTTCTAATAGTATTGCAAAATACACCGATAACTTTTCATCATAAAAAATATATTCAAATCAACATGATCAGAGCTCATTGAAGCTTGAGTAGAAACTAAATTAAAAATAAAAACCACTAGCAGTCCATCTAAATTGAAAACCAGCGGTGTTTAAATAATCAAAACTTATGATTGATTATTTCGATCGACGCACGCTTCGTTAGCGGCCGCAAACATGCGCACATCTGTCGTATGCATCACAGAACTTCTGAGACATACAAAAACAGACAGCCCTCAGAGTGATAAAGATAGATATTATATAAAAACCTGGAGCCGAACAGAGACGGCGGTCAACCCCAATATGCCTTCGAGTTCGATGGATTCTGACGAAATTTTGGGATAGCAAAAAATTCGTTAATCAGCATTCATGAGCTGTCGTAAGCAATATTGGCTCGATAAATGTTATTATATTCGCATGGTTGGATACATCAACCTTCAAGGATATTGCGTTCTCTTATATTCTCCATGATTTTCCTCCTAATATTTTACTATAGTATAACGTTGTTTTAATTTCTATTTATTAGGAAACTTGAGAAGTAGTATATGGCTACTCTATTACGACCCGAGTCAATACCATGCATTCTAAATCGCCAGCATTATTTAACGTTATATAAAAATAAGACCGATCCAGACGTGGCCCAAAGATTTTCCCCGAAACTAAACAGAACAATAATAGTTTTGGTAATCCTTTACACGTCTGTCGTAAAGATACCTCGGAAGATTTGTGAGTCAAGACTTAATACTGAATAGAGTTGCATGCCTCAACTTCCCTGGGATTATCGAGATTTTGGAAGTTAAATTGTTATTTCTAACATTTGGAGCAATTTAAGAAAACATAAAGCTCACACATGTTAAATACACAGTACAAATGATTTATTGAAAGATTTGAAAATAACATCTTACAATAACTAAGTTCAGTTGAAAGTAAACATAAATAATGTTATTATTTTAAATTAATTTTGCATTTACAATGCTATAATGAAAAATATTCTTAATAATGTTTAAAAATCCTCTTTGTATTCCTCAGAGTACCTAGGAAAAAGTGTTTTTTTAAGCATTTTCATAAAGAATAATTCATAAAGAAGAGTGTTCTTTTTTCAAACATTTTTTTTTTATGATATCGTTTAGTATCTGCTTTACTCTCACCATTTGCGGTTTAATCAATTTAGCTTATGAAAAGTATTTGCTGAAACCGATGTGTAAATTAGCAGCACTAATGTTATCGTTAATTATGATAGTCTGTTTTATTTTTCTATCAGAATCATTTGATTCAGATTTAATAACAATATCAGTGCCTATCGCTTCTCGTATTGTAATGTTCTATCCAATTATAGTCATCTCAACTCTACGAATAGGAACAAGCCAAATAAATCGGATACTTTATTACACGACGAAATATTGTTTTTGGACACTCCTAATTCTAAAAACTTTTACTACGCCATAAAAGTGGCCGTTTTATTTTACATAAACTATTTGAATTTATCGCTGTTGTTTCATCTGTGACAGTGCACGAATGTCGCCTATAAAATCAGGTTCGAACGCTTTAATTTATTAACCTATTTGAATAACATAGTTTTCTTAAATGCCATTACAAAAGTTTCTTATTGTAAGAAAAATATTTGATTTGTCAGTGTCATTTTTAAAGCAAACTAGCTATGTTAATTATAATACATGGGACAGGATAATTTAATGGTTTTCATTGAATTTAAGTTAAATATTACAGCACACATTTGCAACTACTTTTAAGTAGGAGCCGAGCTGGTTTTCGTGTTGGTCTGTGGTCTATTGTCTCCAAGCTGATATAAAATACCGATATGACCCTACGTCTTCGTTGCAAGAAATATTCAAGGGATACGGCCCACACTTTTAATAGCGGTTACATCATTTCCACACAATGAGAGCGGCGTCCACACCCATTCTCTGTCCGTATGATTTGAAATTATAGCACCGTTTTATTTGCTCTTGGCGCATTTATATGCGGTCCCTGAGTACAATGTGCCACAATATTATATGTCGAGGCACCTACATACAAGCCCGCCGCACCGAAGTGTCTTGCATGTGTCGCAACACCGCGTGGGAGCAAGAATGAACCAGTAATTTAATCCTTGATTGTGTTCCCATTTAATTTATTCGCTCCATGATCAAATTTGGTACGTGTTTGTGACCATTTATATCATTGTAAGGGCCGGATATAATCCAAGCAACTTTCCAACTAAAAGGGGAGACTTTGGCTTCACTTTAGCGTTTAAGACTCGACGTTGACAATCACAACTCAAATGCAAATACAGATTTATACCGTCTCTAGAGAGCGCGTACCAACATGTGAACAATTTTATTTCCATACGTAATTACTTCATGAATATTTCCCTTAATTGCAACAATTACCATATTTTATGTTTAAAATTGTTTAAAAAGCACGTTCAAATTTATGACGGCCCAAGCACCAATCAAACCATCAAGCTTGTAATATACATTATCCTTATGTTATTGGGGCAGATTTTTAGACCGCTTCGGTATAATTTAAAAATAGTATAAGGACTTTAGTATCGTATAATCATAATTATGTGTCGGTTCCTCTGAGAAGCATTGGGTTATAAAAACCTTAATGATGCTATAATATAATATCAATAAAGTAAATTGGCAGGATGCGTCCATATTAAGTAAATGGGTCAACACCATGGTTGGTTTATTCTTTTTAAAGGCATTATAATTACTTTTATCTATTGCATGATCTCGAATATTACTGTGAGTATTATGAGTGACTAGTTCTTATTAGGAGGGGTGTTCATTGTTGGAGTTTTAACGAATTCTTGTTCACGTTCGTGGCTTTCAAAGTTCTTACAATTTTATTTTTGTGAGATAAAATCTTGGGTTTACGCGCAAGCAATATGTTAAGAATTGTATGAACCCGATGAAAATAATACTGATACTTCGCAACGTTATACGCGTTGTAATATACGAGAGCCATGCGACTCCATATTTCATGAAAAATTCATATCGTGCCTGGTCCCTAATGACGTAGATGCCATCTTTTATAGCTGTCAGGAACAATATATTTCATTAATAATCGTTTATTGTGATACTGTAGGATCGTTTCAAATGTAAGTTACCTTATTTTTTTTTTTAATTTATATTTTTATCTTTAAAACATTGTAATCTATATATATACATATTTATATACTCAAAGGTTACTGACTGGCATAGTGATAAACGAGTATCAACGCACAGCCCAAACCGCTGGACGGATCGGGCTGAAATTTGGCATGCAGGTAGATGTTATGACGTAGGTATCTGCTAAGAAACTATTTTGATAAATTCTATCCCCAAGAGGATAAAATAGGGGATGAAACTTTATTTCGGGTATTAAACGATATAAAATTATTATATAAATGCTGCTCAAAGTAAATTTTTAACACGCGGCCGAAGTCGCGGGCGGAAGCTAGTTTATCTATAATTTTGTAGTATTTTTGTACTTAACAGTCAAGCAAATATTACTGCTTTATAAATCGTAAGTCTACAGGATACCTCATAACGAGAATGTATATAAGTATATCTTAAAGTTGCTTATTTTATCTTTTACTATATAGTATGAAACTTATAGGTAATGTAATAATTTTTGGAAATAAAAAATTCTATTAAGCGATAGCTTATTTTTTTTAATCTAAAGTTATGACTTCTGAACTTATTATCATTTTTATTGATCATTGCTAATAAGAATTTGCTTGACATAAGATTTAAAGTTTTCTGACTTTTAGTTGACTGATTAATCTCTTGTTTATTTAATTATAGTTAAATTTTATTCCTATTCTTTGCATGTATAGAATAATATTTAATATAATTTTCAGTGTTTTTCTTAATTAATACTATTTATATATATAGTTAATATATAATCGGTTCTCATATTCTGATTTCCGTTATAAAGTTATCCAATTACATTTTGTTTGCATCACAAGCTTCCAATGACCCATATTCCGTTAAAGACGTTATTCGATGTGGAATAGAAACTCATTGGTGCTGTAAAAACGGACCTGTAACAGAGTTTACTTCAATTTAATTAAAATAAAAAGAAAAATATCAATTAACCATATCAAAAGCGTTAAACTTTTGTTATTTAAACAAGCAAATATAGTAAAACAATGATGTAAATTATTCTGTTACTGTTCGAGTGTTTAAAGTTTATTGTTTATATTTATAAAAAAAATATCTAAGAAACCATATTATTAAATTAGTTTTTTTTGTAATATTTAATAAGAGATGACAATTTTTTTAAGTAGATAATTGAAGTGTATTAAAGACGTGCTTGTTTATTTTTTGCGTAATCAATAATTACGGCGATATTTTTTTGTTGAAATGTCGATTGACGTCACACCTTTGTACATGTTCTATATAGTTGTGACTTCTTGTTAAATTGAAGCAAACAAAAAAATATATGAAAAATGTACGGATCAGAAATATAATTTCTATTATAATCATCAGAAATAGATTATAATCATCCCTACGGATCAATTCGAATAATATGGTGTTAATTTAAATAAGAATCAAAATATAAATTGTATCAAATCCATTGTCTTAACGTCTAATAATAGCACCATTTTCTGATTCACCAGCCAATTCCTTTGCATCCTGATCGGCGTATCGTAATGGCACACTATTTCTTGTTCCGCCCCACAGTACTGTTCTCAGAAGAAAATTACATTTTTTTCTTCGCCATTTCGCGCGCCGGCTTAGATTGTATTTTATCTTTATGCGAAATCATAATTCATGCCGTTTTTGCCTTCCACAGGAGGCTGTTAGGTGTTTAATGTTTTTGCTTCTATCTCAGCAACATGTAAATGTCGCACTCAACCATTGTTTATTGTTGTCGATAAGATTTGCAATTTCTGATATGGTTAATTGATGCTACTACTGAACTAGGCGTTAGAGTGTGAACGTACACTGTATCGGGAATCGTAATTAGAGCTGTGTGCTCAACAATGATTGTGAAACATTATTACTGTCGATTTTTATCTCAAACTGTAGGTTCTGACTGTACTGTTTGTTCTTCTATGTTGTGGTTGGTTTAGTATGACAGTTGTTGTTGTGTATGCTTTTTTTTTCAACAAAACTGAAGTATTTTAGTTTATTTATTTATAAAACGATTATAGGAAAATAAACTTTTTTACGACCATCAACTATTGTGGTTCAGTAAGCTCTGCTGTCAAAGATACAAATCGTTGACGTTTCCGTCTCACATATATGTGAGACATTACATATATTTTTTGTTTGATTGACTAATAAGACTATCTCACTAAACTAAACTTCCGCATTAGTCACAGCTTCTTCTGACAAATGAAATATTTATACTGGTTTAGTTCTTTAGATTCCGACACCTTAATTAAAATCAGAAGCACACCGAGAAATAGAAACTTGTTTACATATAGCATTTCGTAAGTCCGTGGCATTTAATCAGTTGGGACCTTTGCTGTGACCCCCAGCGCGCGGTCCGCTACCCACAAAACGAAATGATAAATGAAGAAGATCAGTAGTTGGCTTACATAAACGCTGATGGATTGATTGTGGAGCTGCGTACGCGCATCGATCGATTAGTTCCTGGCTGTGCCCGAGGCGAACTAACGGACGATTATCTTTAATGGATTTTGTAAACTTTCATTGGAATGTACACCCTAAAAAATGAAATTCGTCTTGTGCCTTAATTTCCTATTGGAGCAAGCTCACGTGTTAAACGGTTTGGTTTATGTATTTTTTTTAGATCTACTATCTTAAACACTCTTTGTTCATTATAGTGTAGGTAAATAAGGTTTGTTTATTTATTTTTATTTAATGCTTCAACAGTATAAATAGTGTTAAGATAGGCATAGCTTTTCATTTGTATTTTCTATATTTATCATGTATATCGAATGAAGTGTATGCATGAAAATATAAGAAGCATGTTCATTTCAGTCTATTTTTTTTTTATTAAGCAACTCTGTGAAAATAAATTGTATAATAATCACAAAGAGACGTGAGTTTGACTATATAACTGATTCAAATTAGTATACAAAAGTTAAAACTTAACAAACGACACTCGTTTATTTTCAAATGTCAATCAATAAAAAAGAATAAAAACTGAATTTAAAACCAGACCCCAGTAAGTACACCGTTCAGCGGTATCTAAAGTCAAATAACGAAAGATTAATTAAATAATATTCAATAAGCGTTGTTTGATTAACAAAAGCTCAATCAACGTCGGCATCTAACACAAATACTCTCGACGAGAAGTTTTCAATCACCATCATTCATTATTCACCTCCTTCCTTTAGCAGTTACCGAAGTACATTCAGGTTTTGTTTTATTTAACTTTCATATTTCTAAAGTCGAAGAAGTCGTGCAATACAATTATATTAATTGAATTGGTTAAAATCTTGTGATTATTTTTGAGATGAAGTTAATTTTGCTTTATTTTTTTATATGTTGAATTTTTAGATCTTTTTCTATATTAGAGTAATTCGTATTGATATTCTCAAAAATATATTAGATTAAAATAATTATCCATCATTACTTAATATTGATTGAACTTTATCTATAACGCGTAGCCTTTCATTTGGTGGAGTGCTCAAAAATATACGGTGAGTGCACTATATCAAATGCATCAAAAGTAGTTGTTATATTGTAATAACCATGAGTTCGTCAACCGTCAGATCCATTTTTTGTTGTCATTAGCTGACATGAAACAACTCTCGCCCGATCTGGTAGATCAGAGTGAGAGAGAAAATAAATTGTGTGAAAAATTACGATGATTACGTGTAATAACGGACGGCCGAGTCTTTGATGGACCCTGGTACGGATTGGCGTCATTAGTCGCAGCGATAGTGACCGAAAAGAGTAATTTCGTTTTCTTTGCTTGCCACTCTTTATTTGAAGCTTTCTAAATAATGTTTTTACTACTGTCTAACTCTTACATTATGCTAGTAACATGCCTTGGAATTACTGGATAATCTTTTGTAAAGGTCGAGTTAGAACTTAAAATAGCTACTTATTTTAAAATACAGCTTTAAACATAAATAAAGTAAATATATAATTTTTTATGTCTTTATAAATTAAACAACTGATCTTACTAGTCTCCTGATAAATTCCATACATAATTTTTCGTTAAAAATATTTGAATTAACGTATACCTTTCAAAATGAGAATTTAAAATAATGAAACCAATATCATTTTAAGTACGAGTATAGCATATAAAAATAATTATACGAAAACAACATTGACAGATGTCTCCTTGCGAACGTTAAGAAGTAGAAGCTGCAGTCATTAACCTTATTGCAGCTATAATGCATATTATTAATCTGATAGTATTTTAAAGACGTGTTCAACACGCTCACTTGACTGTTTTTATTGCATATCATTTCATAAAAGATAATAAATTACTTACATTTCAATAGTATTTATATCTGTAAAAACGCCTCTTTGAGTTCCATAAAATATATACTTCGGTCACAAAGGAATGAAAGTTCGTAATGGCATATTAAACTGGTTTATAAAAATCAATTATTAAATTAGGAAGTATATTAAATTGGTACTCAATATGTTATTGAATAATCTTAACCAATGAAAAACTTTAAGTGCCTCTTTACAGATACAATAATGATAAGCCAAACATACTTATCGAAATCCATCAAGTGCTTATCCATTCCCACAAAAGTCGGCTCATGATTTTCGGCAATCCCACTGAGAGTCCGGACTTCGGATATCAAACACCTTTCACTTCAAACAAACACTTATAAAGACAAACACGCCAAATGAATGTACAATGACCGCTTGTCGCTTGACCCTAAATCCGATGGCATTCAAGCATCTGACATTTAAGCCACTGAATGTCTCTTTGGCATATCAAGCAATTAAAACGACCGACCGACGGACGGTAAGCAGATGGCTGTCACTTTTATCAAACACATTAAACTGGTTGCTCGGATCGAACATTTATTTCCTTTTTTTTCCCCTGGCATAAAACCCTCTCGAACTCCGCTGAGATAACGAGTAATGTATTGGTGCCCTGTCGAATAATTAAACGTCCCTTTTTATATCGAGTTCAGTCGGAATTAAAGTGCTTTGTTACGGCACTAATTAAGCTTCTATAGCTTTTTTTATGATTTCACCGATGATTTCGATATTATTAAACGGTATTACGATCTGATGTCTGAAGAATCTAAATTTTACTTGCTTCAAACTTAAAAACTTTAACAACCTTTAGTAAAATTTATATCATCAGGATCTTTTTGTATAACACTATGCATTAAATTACAAAAATAAAAGTTAAATAAAAATTTGCTTTGTTACAATTTTTAGAAATCCACATTGAACTCAAAGCAAACGTGAACATAAAGCAAACGTGATCAAGATCTCAAATAGTTTAAGCCAAGGGTGTCCATTGCATTTCATAGAACAAAAAACCAATCGTTGTAAGCTCAACGCATTTCATTCTGCACGTCTAGGGAATGCCTTATTTGTCGTACCCAACTATATCTGAGCTGGCGACTTTTATAAATTATGAATCGTCAATATTTCTTGGAAGAAACACCACACTACAAAGTGCGGTCGCAAATCTAATTTACGACAGACGACTTGTGGGTTATTTTTACACTTTTCTACACAAATTATGGAATGTTCTTATTATAGAGGTATTACATTTGATGTTCGTCCATCGTGGTTCTTCTCAATGATAAAACAAATGATGCCAGGCATATTTTATGAAATATAGCACAAAAATACATATGATCCTTTGAATTCTATAACTTGTGCGCTATAATATCATATATACATACAATATGATATTAGTTTTCCAAGACCTATTTGACATTTTGTCACGCCTGTCCAGAGATACGCGTACATAAGATACCTTGTGACTCTTAGTTTTAATTTAGATCCAATTGATATTGTGTCTTGCATGATATAATAAAGTGGTTGAAACTGACTTGGAATGTTTGTTCACAGTTTGCGATGCCGAGACCCAGCGGGGAGTCATCGTGCCTGCAAGGCCCTGACTGTTTTATGGTAAGTACATACGTGGAAAAATAGTGGCCGTGCGGCTCCAACACGTGGATACGTGGTTAATGAATGCTTTGATGTGATTAATTATTAGAAACTGTGTCAAATTCAAATCAATGGTAAAAATAAATAAACATTATGACATTAATACAAACAAACCTAATAGCAGCAAAGTACTTAGAATTAAATTTGTGAAACAAGAATTCAAGTAACTAAATAGAGCAAAATATTATGCCAACCGCATATTGAAACACAAAACTAGAGACACTCAATTACAAAGAAATGAAATACGACCTCAACACTAAATAATATACGTAAATATAAATAATAAGATTATAATGATAGATGCGCTGATGAAAAATATTCTGGTAAATAGATATTATTTATATAATTTGGATTATAAAATATAGTCTTCATTTCACCCACCGCGACCACCGATATAATAGAAATTTCATAAATTATCAACTACACCTTGTAGACTTATCTACTTATTTTTAGCTCTAATTACTATCAACACTCAATAATAATTAAACGCAAACCATCGGGAATATATAATACAGCTTTAATATCAGATTTTTTTGAGTGTTAAGTCTCCAAAATGGAATATACTTCTTAATTTTGAACACAACTCACCCTATCGACATCCGCCAGTGAATGTAAGCCTCCTTATTGGGCTATAAAAGTAATCTTTCAAAGTTTCCGTCGAGTTGGCTTTGATGAATATACTCTTTACGGTAACCCCAAGCAAAGTACTCCAGTAATGAAACATTCGCTTCCTATAACGTTTTATGCCTTTGGCTCCACAACTTGAGCAGTAATCCCGTGATGAGCACTTAAGACTTTGCTATGTTTCAAGCGTTAAAATGTTAAATTGTATTCAGATTTACTGTTCTTCTCGGTGAACAGTGTTAATTTTAAGAACTCTCTTCGAAGCCACCTCACATAATGTTACGCTGCAGATGTTAATATTTATGTAGTGCTTTCATATTATTTGTTTTTAGTTTCGATATATAACACATTATCTATTCTTAATATTATCTGATCAAGGTGTTAAGCAATCATTATATAATTACTTCTAACCATTTTGTTATTCCTCATACAGATTAATTTTCAGTGTAGTAAGAAATTTTATATCAAATGTTAGTAATTTATTTAATACTGAAGCTTAAGTTATATGTAACATGCAATAAATAAATAATTATTATTAAAAAACCACGAAAGAGAAAGATATATTCAAGTAATTAAATTTTATGTTATATGCCTATAATAGCCTCACTTTGAATCTCTGAGAATTTGCTGGTGTCAAGCATATCCTGACTTCAAAGGCGTCATCTTGGCAGTGAGAAGTATTGTCAATATCAGTTATTAATTACAATGTGGGTGTTCCTTAGCTACGATTAACTTTACAATTTGCACTCGTATCACCTCTGTATCTTATCCACAAATAATGTCACCTAAGACTATAATATGTATCAGTTAATTAATCAAAACATGGCAACATTCAAGTTATTAGATGTTAATTGGCTTATTGTTATTAAAGCTCGATAACGCTTTAAAATGTTAAAGTAAAGAAATTTTGAAAGGGTTATTAGTTGGATGGGTGAAAAAAATACTACTTTAAGTCATATTTTTGGAAATCATGATAAGCTGTTATTTCCGGCAGCATCTGCAGTGTTAATACCCACCAATCCAATGGGCTGTGGCTAGTTCTTCCTATTTGATTTCATCTATGCAGAAGGCCTGTGTCTCTAGTGTTGGAGACATTAATTGTAATTTCTAAAGCCTCAACAAAGGCATTCTGCTTGTGTGTTTTAAACATGATATATTCTTTTTCCATTTTTAAAAGTAACCTACTTGGGTAACTATAATATTGGTGAATATATATATATAAGTTTATCAATTTTTACTTATTTTAGTAAACAACTTGATGTAGGACCTAAAATAAATACGTGATACTATGTGTTGTATCTGTATATATTCTATAATATGGATAATAAACAAGAATAATAATATGGTTACAATATTTTCTACAAAAAAAAATCGAATTACGTTACAAATTCATTAGTTATTGTAACGCAATTCGATTTATATTAATTCTTCTTATGGTTGAACATAGTAAGTTCATATTTAAAGGCTTGGAAGTATTAAAAGTACCGCTAAAATAATATATACCACTTGGATTAACATACAATTATATATGTTATAAAAATTTCATTACTGAAAAATATTTTGAGCATCGTAGATCCCGGAGCTGAGCCAGCTAATAATTATAAAGCATACCGAAGCGAAAAGGTGTCAAGTTAATGTCTACCCGAACTAATGACTGTTCTCAATGACAAATGCTGCATCTGAGTCGCCCGGAGCGAAATTCAGCTAGATGCGACCCATAACTCAGCGTAATTGAGAGAGGATAAATTGATAAATTTGTTTTTGGCTCTCAACGTTTTTGGCAAGTCTTTGTCAGCGATAAATAGCAACTGGAGCTCCTTTAGATTTTCGCCTCTAAGCTTATTTTTTTCAAGGTCATCACGTCCGATAGCTGAAATTTTAAAGTTGTTTCTCTGTTGAATTTTAATTTGTATCTTCTAACGTATTTGAATTATATTCTAATTAGTATCGTCATGCAAGATTTAGATATTTCACTTTCTATTTTTGGTAACATCCATACTGAGCTCATTATCGCCTATTTTTTTTTAAATTAAATTAGACTATTCTAGTTACGTTCTTATTGTAAGCTTCATACGTTAGCGCCATAATACAACTCCAAAAGCTTATGATAAACGATTTTGTGTAGCACTCAAGTCGCCACCCGTGTTGTGGCGTTGACTGATTCTAAAAAAAAAAACAGAAGACAACTCTTCGTTCGTTAATATTACTTTTTTAACAAATTGATGTACAATCTACTTCCCTAATGATCATTTATAATATAAATCATAATGTTTCGACTCGTTTAACTTTGATTTGCCGTAGTTTTGATTTAGTGTTTGTTGTTGCAGTGTTGGGAGAATTGTGAACTACTACAGTCCAACTATGAAGTCTGGGGAGCGGTCTGCGATGAAAAAGATATATGTGTGAGTATGCATATAATCAGCTTCAGTACTAATCAGAAAGTACTTTATAGTAAATTTTCGTAATAATTGTTCTACAAGAGCGTAGACCTTAAATTTTTCTCAATTATAAATTTTCATTTTTTCTATAATTTAACCTTTTTAACTTTTATAAATAAACACCAAACTGAATATCATTATTGACTACACATTTCGCCCTTAGTTTAAGTTTTTTGGAAACATATTTGCTAATTGTGTTGTTATTTCCAGTTCCCCGGCTGCAAAGTCGCGTGCGAATTTCACACGGAGGCAGCACGTGCATCTCAAACGCAACCCGTCATTCACACAAAAGGGGAAGGGGTCATGAGGGTTAGCGGAGCTCTCGCAAGGTGGCCTCCTCCTGCACCACGTGCGTCCTCTCACCCTGACCCACTCGTCTACGTCGTGATGCGTCGAGCTGCTGAAGGCCCCTGGCGACAAATCATACAAACACAATCCTTAGCTACCAGGGTACCATCAAACAACGAAGGCGCTCTCCTCAGAGTCCTTGTCGTAGACCCACAAGGCTTAGTCACAATCTATAGCCCTGACGAAACATGGGAGGCCCATGATACCAATTCATCAAACCACGATGAACATAAGTGGACCTTGAAAGAAATCTCGCTTATTCATCAAAAGGTTTTAGTTATTGGTGAAATTGCTTGGGAACCCAGAATAGTGAGAGGTGTATACCTCGTTACTTGGGAAGTTGATGGGGGTGGCCTAAAAGGAAACCTGTTTACAGATTCCACGCGAGTGACTTTATCTCTGTGGCCAGATACCATATATCATATACAAGTAGAATTGGTATCTCGAACGCCAGGAGTGGATAATGAAAAGTCAGAGACTATGACGATTGACACGAGTCGAGCTCAGCGTGTTTCTACTGAGAGCGTGCAGGATGTTCAAGTTAGTGAAGGAGATCGTCTTATGTCTGTTCTTGTCAGTTCCATGCGAGGAGAAAGGGTACCAGAGAGGGCTCCTGACTCAGAACTAGTACTAGGCTGCCTGTCAGCTATGATCGCATTTGGATTGGCGGTGCTTGCAGCCGTTTTATGGAGACGGAGACGACGAGGCACCTTTCCAGGGACCAATGTCTACGTAGGCTCATCCTCAGTGCTCAAACGAAAGTTAGTTGAGGATTTCGCGCCAGCTACACATTGCTTCCAGCCAGTCCTTGCTCCGGAAGTGCCAAATAGCGAAACTGTCCCACGGGACGTTGTCGTGTGACGTCACAGTTACGACATGCTGTCAGTGGAAGACCGCGCATACAGTTCCTAAATTGTCGGACTATATTATCGTGATTTAAACGCTATTTCCATGGTGAAATATTCACGTGTGATAAAATTAAAGTTCGAACAATTCAAAGTGTGTAGTAACAAGAGGTTATGATTTCTCATAACGAACGTTACGTGTTATGTTTTTATTAAAATAAACTTTTTGAACTCACTGTGAATGTAAATGCTACTGTACACCTAATGTGAATTTTTTGTATGTAGAGTTAGGGAGATGTAAATTGAGAAATGTTCTAATGTATTTATGAAAAACAGTAAGGTTAACACCAGAAAATTTAGTGATGTACATAATATTTGTGTTAAGAACAGAATAGTGAAAATAATTTTCTAAATTTAAAAAGCGGTTTATACAGCTTGTACATAACGGTTTATGATAATATGTGTACTACCATTAAGTTGTAACACGTGAAATTATGAACTATTCTTTTCATTTCTAAATGAAGATTTTTCTATGGAACCATGTTTTGTAGAACTATATGTATATTCATTACTAGAACTATTTTTACAACTAGTCCATACTACTGTTTAGTTAAAATTATAGCTGTTAGATATATTTTACTATTGATAGTTTTGACATGGAACTTATTCACTGTAGTAAACTTTACGATATCTTCAGCAATAAAACTTAAATGTATGTATTTGTAAATATTTGAAGCGTTTATTGTATAAATGAAAATAACAGAGAAATTATATTTTTCTTGGCCGCCAACATACATTCTTTTATATGTTACGAGTGATTGAGTGTAATTATATAAAAAAGAAGCAAATTTATTCAAGCTACAGAGCTATATTTGAATTAGTAGTAACTGTTTTTTAGCATATTTCATTGTAAGAATTAATTACATGATAATTAAAAAATATTGTTGTAATTATATTTGTTTGGAGTTGGTGTTAGATTTGAACGTACTTAAAATCTTGTTCGTGATTAAAGGCCAATAATAGTTTTGTGCTAAAAGTAACATATTCAGTTTGTGAACCAAAAGCCGCGTAGTGTAAGTTAGAGTTTTAAAGTTTAATTTATTTTCGTGATTTATCTTGTACCTTCACTCGAATTTGTAAATAATATTAAATGCTATAAATGGCGCTGAAATTTAACGAATATAAATAAACTTGTCTGCCAAATTATGATGGATTTTTATTTCTGTGAAACTCCTTTACAGAACGGCAAAGCAAACTTCAAAATTTATTCATAATTGTATGAAAATCCTATGGATCCTCTTTGATTTTTATCCAATTACAGTAAATTTTGACACAATTTATTTAATATGGATTTACTATAAACAGGCATGCAAATGCTACCTAAAAGAAGTCATTGCAATCATTCATTTAACGTTACGTGATATTAATTGCACATAAAATATCATAAATGTTTATGATACTTAGAATATTTACTTGTAATTTTAAATATTCAGCATTATTTTTTGTTATAGCATAACAACAAAACTGACACCCAAAATCACTACACTAAAAGCAATAACTTAAATATATCTCTTAAACAAATAACTGAGAGATTTAGCGTTTCGTTACTTAAAGGGACTCCGTTAGGTCCGCTGTCATTCACCCGCTCGGATAAAGCTCGACCATTGTCTAAGGATTAACGTCAACGAATTTGTTGTCAACAAACGCCTGATCAAACAAAAAGACTCGTGCGTCACAGACCCCACCAAACCCTTCGATCATTGTCATCAACCCGAGCGCATTTAATACTCAAATAACGCACCAGAGAATACATATATTAATAAATTCGGGTCCGTAAGAAACGGACAGAGAAAAAGTAATCGTAAATTCGGTCCTATCTCTTTAAAAGCCAATTACCAAGTTTGGGTTTCATTATATTGAGAAATCCATTAAGCTAATCGCCAAGTTGGGAGCCACCGACGTGACGTTTATGAAAAGGTTACTTCGGCATGCAAATGCGAAGGCATCTTAATGTAAATTACGTGTAAATGGAAGACAAAACTAACATTTTGAACCGAATGGATGACTACATCCACTGGCCACTATAACTCACCTTTCTTGATTAGATTAAAGCGTTTTGTTCGGTATTTAATATCGTTTGTATTGAGCGCGCTTATAAAGAGATCTAGTTTCTTTTGGAGTTATACTCTCTTTTCACATTAATTTTCATTAAGAAAAAAAAAGCTGTTTCGTTTTGGGCATCTATGATTATGGTAACATGCGGCCATTTATTTTAGTTACCCATTTTATTCTTGGCCCACGGTTCTGGTGTAAAGCATAGGATCGTAAATAACGAGGAAAATAGAAGGTGAACGCTTCCCAGAGTATCCTTTTGGGAGCGGCCAAAGCATTCTTTTAAGATTTATTACAGAACTTGAGCACATTACTTATTCCTTATGTGCCTCCGGTTCCGATAGTACGGTGAATGTAGACTTTTTTTTTGTTGTCGCTTGCTACCTTCCTCATTTGGGTTAATGAAAGATGCAGTGATTTAATACAACATCAGAAGTACATGGATTATAGAATGACGCTATGAGTTACAACTCGATTTTGACAACTATGAGTTGTCAAAATTAAGTTGTTCATCATCGAGCCACATGAAATGTAGTGTCGTATAAGTCCTATAGATTGCTAATGTGCTGAAACCTAATCTAAATAACACCTGCGTGACGTCATTTAAGGATAGAAAGTATAGATCAAGAATTTATTAATTATTGAAATATTAATGAATAATCCCCAAAACATTATGAAAATAACTTCATAACTCACAGTTTGTTAATTTATCGCATTTAATTATGGACAAAGTCAATCAACAACAAAACAAAATACATTTACTTTATTATATTTGGTCAATTTTGCATTTACGATAAAAAAAACTGAAAAATATTAAATATTTTTAAGAATATTTATCAGTATAGCATTGTGAATGCAAAACTAAGCAAATATAATAATTAGAACAATTGTTCACCTTTATCGAAAAAATTAAATATTTGTAAAAAAAATTTTTTTTTTGCTGTTTGTGTGTATTGTCTTAGCATTGATGAAAAAGTAACAAGCGCCTGTCCTGTTAAATCCTGAGTAGCTCAGCGGTTAGAGCAGTCACTCGAATTGTGAAAGATCATGGGTTTGAGTCCCATCACAGAGTGACAGAGACAAAGTGGATTCATTTCCATTAAGAACATTTAACATTTAATTTGTTATTACGCAAAATATTTTTAAACCATAGCCAAAAGTAATCATTAAATGAGAGAATCATAATAGCAGTTGCTACTTTAGACAACTACAACAAGTAACAACAAAACTTAATAATAACAACCGAAAACAAACAAAAAAAAAGATATGTGTGGTCTCAACACAACCCAACTCAATCAGTGTTTCTTTGTTAAGGGTACTGATTTTTGAAAGCAATAACATTATCAAAATGGCGGCCAGGCGCATTAGCAGTTTGCGGGGATTATACTTATAAGAAGAAAGTATAGAGATACAAATATTCAAAATATAATAATATCTGCATCATATGACCTATACACTACAGATGAAGGAATCCCCAAGTGAACAGCATGCACAACAGGTGATTATATGCAATTACAAAATAAACTATTGTCGTGACGAACAAAGACAATTGATGGCAAATTTATAAACCTAATTTTCAAAAGTTAAATGCTTTCCTAGCACACCTGTTTCCTCTCACCTAAATATTGTGTTCTTCAAAGAGAGCGCGTAGAAATTGGAGACTGTAACTAAAAGAGAACTTAGCAGCCCCGTTTCATTAAAAGTCTTAACTTTGTTTCTGAACAAAGCTTTCGAAGAATTAGAACCTATAACTATATTTTCTTCAAATATAATAATTTAACCTATTCAATTCAGCACGATATACATCAACTACTGATTTATCATTCATTCAAATGAGCCCTATTTCGGTTCGCTCGTTTTTTATATGTCTCAAAATGAATTTTCATTGTTTTAAGTAGGCAGATATTAGTATTATATATATTTTTTTTAATGCAATCAATTACACTTCAATCACTATGTTTATAACAACTGAACTGTAAGACTGAATCTCACTACTATAGCTACAGAAACCTGGAGATAAAATCATTTGAAGAAAATTTGTTCACTCTAACAAATTATTACACATCACCATCAACAGAATAGGTAGAGTGGCCATAACCCACCACGCTTACCCAGCGTGGATTGGTGGGTGTTAACGATAGACAGACAGTAGCAGATGCACGAGCTCGGGATAGTAAATTTTTTGGCCGCTTATGACCGGCCTTAGTGAAAGTTTCTTAATAAGCGTATCGCAAACCGAGCGCATACCACTGTGCCATCGAGCACTTTTCGAATAAAACACATACATATACAACATTTTTATTAAAATTTCAATATTAAATTTTGACAAACTTAATATAAAAAAATAGGGAGGTTTCTCAATTCCATTGCAAAGTAACAATATTACCTATGTATGTCGATGTCGCATAAGCTTCATAACTTTTAACACTTTATATGCTGGCCGAATACCAAACAAAAAATTCGACTGCCATTGGACACCATTCAAACGCCATTGTATTAGTGAAATTGGACCTCCGATATGTAACGAACTCCAATAAGACAAATTTTAAAGATTACAATTGATGCCTTAATGTTCCTTTGTTCGTATTTAGATGTGAAAATGAAGCATGTTAAACAAAAACAGTATGTTAAGCGACATAACATCGCATACTCGTAATAATGTTTAAATAAAAACCAAGTGTGATATTCAAAGGGGCGACAGTCACAAATTTAAGCTATGTTGATAAGCAAGCAACACAAGAAATCTAGTTATTTAAATTAAAGTTATCTAAATAGGGATGCAATGCAAATGTGTGGGACAGCCTTTCTTGTTAACGACCTCAAAGACAAGAATCTTTCACAATAGTAGATACAATCGCGAGTTATGCCTCAGGGAACTCTCATGGGCCCGATAAGCTATATACGTCGCATAAAATTAACTTGGAGATTGAAAACGAGAGGAGGTTGCTACAATTTATTGGTATTTACGATTCCTTTACTAAATGCGACGTTACTGTTGTCTGATTACCACTGTCATTATGATATTTGAAACTTAATAATAACTACGACCTCCGTAGCCGAGTGGTTTGCACGCTGGTTTTAAGGTGTTGCCACTTCTGAGGTTCCAGGTTCGATTTCCGGTCGGGTCAGTGTAGAAAATGAAGTTTTCTATATTGTCTCGGGACTGGGTGTTGTTGGACCTTCATTGTCTCAGATACTCCATAATACGGAGGCTTTAACTACTCGTCTTGGAATCTGACTCATGTACAGATGTTGTTTAATATTTAATAAAATTTATTCAACTATTAAACAAACGATACGGCGTGATAAAAAAAAATAACACTCATAAATGGTAAAAATATATTTCTTGAATATTTTAATTGGCTTTTTTTTGATAATAAACAACATCAGAGTACATATGATAAAAGTACATCAAAGCAACGCTGATAGATTTCATTTCTGTTTGAAAATGTACTCGTAAACGAAAACAATAAATTCTATTACCATCGATAAATAAATTCGAACATCTAAAGAATCAGTCTACAATTACACCCCCAAAAGTTCGAACATAAGACGAATTTGGAACAAGCGTTCAAACATAATTCAATTAAGAAACAAAAACAAAACAATCGATTCAGTTCCCGTTGAACAACGCAGAACAGACGTTCAAAGTCGATTGGATTAATTGAAAACAATTAATATTCGTTGCCGGCAACGATTACAACAATTGTTGAAGATAAATATTTACTTGAAGGCCCACGTTCGGAGGGTGTCATTAGACGCAATTGCTTCACACAATCTGAGTGTACATTTTAGGGTTTGAATATATAGAATACTTTTCGAAATAAACAGACAGTTTTCTAGATAAATTATCATGCAAAGAATGAACATGAAACATTCTTTTGATAAATACATGAACGTGTAGCATGATGTCAGTTGGATATGGTTTTGAAACCGTAATTGGATTACAGGTATAACTTGAAAGATAGATAGAAAACAACAAGCCTGAATCTTCAATTAAACCTATTTCAAAAGAAGTAGTTTTTTAAGTATACAGTCATACAATAAGGATAGTGTATGCATGTATATAGCATTTCTGAATTGAATGTATTAAGATTGTCCAACGTCTATATTTCAAATAAAAATAATATTTATCTGTAGAGTTTTATAGTTCTATGAAATAAACAATATTAGAATTCAGCGCAACAAGCTGTACAAGGACGTTAGATAGTAAACTCAAAAATGTTTAATTCAATCGTATAAACGACTCCACTAAAGGTATTTGCACAGACGCTGTTTACCGCGCGCCCACGCGACAACCGATCATTACCCGCATCTAGGGGGATTTCACACTAGACTTACCTGCAGCCCATGAATATTTAATTACCGCAATTTGCAAAGAGAAACAACAGAGATATCCTCTTGGCCAGTGGAGATTCACTGTACATTAATTACTTCGGCGTTGTTTACTTATATTAAAGTAAAACATAGGAGAAAGTATAAATATTAGACAACATCATATATGTCACATCATCTTTACGAAGATCGTTTGATTTAGTTTCTTTTATTTTAATTGCTAGTTACTCGATTACTTAATTACACGATTGTAGAGAGAGCGAGATCATCGATACTTTTAATTTTATTAGAATGGTGACACTGACTTTTCGCAGACATTCTGTTTCCGATCGCCGAGGAGTAAAGACATCCGACGACATCACGCTCATCTCGTTATATTTTCGTATGAAAAGTGATAAAATGGAACAAATCCACGTTGGTATACACGCCTGCAGTGTTATTTTAAAGATGGTCCTCCGATATGGACCATCTATTTGAGCTTCGTAAAAGCCCCTTCTGACTACCCGCCGACATATATATGACTAAAATTAACACAACGCCAAGATCCAAGACAATATAAAAAAATCCTTTTCGACATTGACCTCCCCGGAAATTCAATCCGGACTCCAGAAATGGCGACAATTCGAACCTGGCGTGCGAACCACTCTGCCACGGAGAACGTGTTTTTTTTTGTGTTCCATTGGACTCTAACTAATGATACCTCGCTAACCGGCCGAGTGCTGTTCCAAGTGAGCTCACGAGACTGGTAATTTTTTAGGTAAAGTATCAAGTTTTTAAAATAAATATTGGTATAGCATAGTGAATGCCAAAATAGCAATAATAATTAATAATATGTCAGTATAATTATATGCAATCGGGTCTTGTTCGTGCATTTTTTTTAAACAATTAATTTACCTCGACGTTTCGGCTACGTTACAGCAGCCGTGGTCACGAGGAGACTGGAGAACTGGCGGGTGTCGTCTTCTGATTTTAGTTGAGGGTAATCCGGTAATAATGTTTTTAACTGATTTTCAGATGTACCCTCCACTTGATTTTATTATACGTAAAGGTGGCGACACACTGCACTTACGGTATCCGAGAATATTGTTCGTGGTTGTTTGCGATCGCGACACTTATACATTTTTATAACCGGATTCCACGTTGGTGAGAGTTTATATCCACTTTCCCGGTTGAAATTGTTGTGTTTTTTGATTTCAACCGCTTCACGAACAATCCTTGGATAGTAATGTCGTTCAGTGGAAAGGACATGAGGTGTATGTAACTCGATCCAGTGGTTTGATCCAGATGATAATAAGTGCTCTGCAATCGCGGACTTCTCCACTTGACGATTTTTGACCGCTGCTATGTGTTCTCTTACACGTTCGGCGATAGTCCGCTTCGTTTGTCCGATATATGAACTACCGCAGCTGCAGTCAATTTTATAAACGCCAGGTTTTTGGTAAGGAATACTATCCTTTGGTGATCGCAATTGGTGTGACATTTTTGATAAAGGAGTAAAAATGGTGTCTATAGAAAAATTTTTCCTCAAAATGGAACCGATTTTGTCCGTTACTCCCTTAACATAGCCTAAAAATGCCCGTTGCCTGGGAACCTTAGGTAGTCTTTCCTTACACCTTCGGATAGGGTATGACCTCCTTGCGCTGTATCCATTTTTCCTTAGCACGTCCTGTACATGGGACAACTCATCTGCTAAGAAGTCAGTATTACATAATGCGTTAGCCCTGTTAATAAGAGTTGTCTCCACAGAACGTAGGTGTTGAGGATGATGATGCCGACGCTTTGAGGCAAGATGTCGCTATCGTGTTACGTAAATCCAAAGTACCTAAGAGCAACGTCACGAGCGAAGAGCGTAGAGCTCTTAAGAACTTGAGAACTAATAAGGACCTTCTCGTTCTCAAGGCCGACAAAGGCAACGCTACCGTCGTGATAAATACTAGCGATTACGACTCCAAAATACTTGCTCTGTTGCAAGATGATAACATATATAAGCTGGTATCGTACGATCCAACTGCGAGAGTTACAAGGAGAATACGTGCTGTTATCAGGGATTATAAACACCTTTTCACCGAGGACATCTTTGAGAACCTATACAAACCGAAGATAGTACAACCACCAAAATTATACGGATTGCCGAAAGTGCATAAGGCCAGCGTTCCACTGAGACCGATTGTGAGTCAGATTGACTCACCTACTTATTATTTGGCAAAACACGTTGCTTCCGTACTGCAACCCCTTGTGGGCACTACAACATCCTTTGTGAAGGACTCGCGTCATTTTGTACAGATCCTTGATGATACAAAACTGGATCCGGATGACGTAATGGTGAGTTTTGATGTTGAGTCGCTGTTCACCAAAGTTCCAGTTAAGGACTGTCTAGAGGTTGTTAGGATGAAACTTAGACAAAACGATATACCGGAAGGGTACATGGTTCTATTACGGAACTGTTTAGATGGCAGCTATCTTCTATATCGCGGCAAACATTACCTTCAAATTGATGGTGTCGCCATGGGTAGCCCCGTAGCGCCACTTTTGGCCAATATATGGATGGAACATGTCGAGTCATTGATAGATTACCAGTCACATGGGATCCGTATGTGGAAACGGTATGTAGACGATGTGTTCTGTATCCTGAAGGGCGACAAACCGGAGATTGAGCAGTTCCTTACACACGTCAATAATATCCATCCGAATCTCAAGTTCACCTATGAGTTAGAGAGTGACAAAACCTTACCCTTTCTGGACGTTAAAGTCATGGCGCAAGCTGATGGGTCCCTGAAACACACTGTCTACAGGAAACCAACACACACAGACAAGTACCTCCACGCTTCATCTCATCATCATCCTCAACACCTACGTTCTGTGGAGACAACTCTTATTAACAGGGCTAACGCATTATGTAATACTGACTTCTTAGCAGATGAGTTGTCCCATGTACAGGACGTGCTAAGGAAAAATGGATACAGCGCAAGGAGGTCATACCCTATCCGAAGGTGTAAGGAAAGACTACCTAAGGTTCCCAGGCAACGGGCATTTTTAGGCTATGTTAAGGGAGTAACGGACAAAATCGGTTCCATTTTGAGGAAAAATTTTTCTATAGACACCATTTTTACTCCTTTATCAAAAATGTCACACCAATTGCGATCACCAAAGGATAGTATTCCTTACCAAAAACCTGGCGTTTATAAAATTGACTGCAGCTGCGGTAGTTCATATATCGGACAAACGAAGCGGACTATCGCCGAACGTGTAAGAGAACACATAGCAGCGGTCAAAAATCGTCAAGTGGAGAAGTCCGCGATTGCAGAGCACTTATTATCATCTGGATCAAACCACTGGATCGAGTTACATACACCTCATGTCCTTTCCACTGAACGACATTACTATCCAAGGATTGTTCGTGAAGCGGTTGAAATCAAAAAACACAACAATTTCAACCGGGAAAGTGGATATAAACTCTCACCAACGTGGAATCCGGTTATAAAAATGTATAAGTGTCGCGATCGCAAACAACCACGAACAATATTCTCGGATACCGTAAGTGCAGTGTGTCGCCACCTTTACGTATAATAAAATCAAGTGGAGGGTACATCTGAAAATCAGTTAAAAACATTATTACCGGATTACCCTCAACTAATATCAGAAGACGACACCCGCCAGTTCTCCAGTCTCCTCGTGACCACGGCTGCTGTAACGTAGCCGAAACGTCGAGGTAAATTAATTGTTTTAAAAAAATGCACGAACAAGACCCGATTGCATATAATTATAATGTATACAAATCGTGTGAGTTTAAAAATAATATGTCAGTAAAACAAGAAATCACAAAATGATACAATTGCCGTTGCATTCATCACCTTGGTTGTTTCACAATATTTTTTTTGGGGCAAAAACTTTAAAGCTAGTGTATTGGTAGACTTACATACCGAACTATAATTACGATTATCACCAGGTTATTAATCTCCTTCACTCGTGTTGGAAGGGCTTTCCCATTAAAAGAAACAGGGAAAAGGTTTTTGACAGATGGGACCGATGGATAATGTATTTTCAGCAAAGAAGAACTCGAGATAATAATTTGTCCATCTGCCTGAGGATAGTGTGAGAGTTGCTTTACTGCCGCAATGGCAGATGGTATGCGTTAACAACTGCACCACTGAACTAAACATAGCTAAATTACTTAATATAAGCCTCTTCTTATTTTACATAGCGTAAAACAAATAATAGATTTAGTCATGTGGGTAATATGTGCACAGCGGGAAAGTATCCGCATAACTCGTAATAAAAAAAAACACGCCAGTGCCAAATCTCTTTACCTCTCTGGACACAGGGCGCATCTAACTCACATTTCTAAAACTTTTGTCGCTTTTCATTTTCCAAAGATATAAACATGACGTACACACTAAATAACTCGTTATTTCAAAAATATTTATTGTTTATTTACTATTACTCAACCATGCCAATGAAATTGTTTCTTCCTTCAAGAAACATACCAAATTAAGTATTTATTAATTTATTATAACTATTTTCATTGACGATCTCCGCAATGAAGTGGCTCGTATACTTGTGTCAGGTCTTTGCCATCTCCCGCCGTAGATTTACGAACCGATGGCGTAGCTCTCGACTTTCACAAGTACTTGTAACAGCCTAGACTGAATACATAATTTTGATTTTTTGACTGATTTTTTTTCTGCAGTCCTGGATCATCATGTCTTGATGTTCTGCCTAATGTTTCAGATTCTAGTAAAACCGTTTCAGAAAAGTATGTGAGGATTTCTCATATTTATTAATAACAGTTTGTAACTACTGAGATGCAGTAATAGTTAGGATAAAGAATATTCTGCCTTACCAAGTACATTTCTAACACAAACCCTATCCTTAATTTTGTATGGTGTGCAATGTGCTTTACACCGATCAATGCAGCCGTTTCAGATAAGCTAGCTTCCTCCAACTGACACCGGCTCGGCTCACCGTAATTGCGTAACGCGTGTTTCCGTCTGTCAGCATACTCCTTAACAATTATCGGTTATTATAAAACGCCTTGTGTGAACGTCAGTAACAGAAAATGCCCGTAATAAGGCTCTCGTTGACGCATTTCAGCTAATAGAATAGTATAGAAATATTTTAACATTGCGGTTCGTTTATGGCTTTAATAGGATGTTTATTGTAAGAGTTAATATCTGTATTTGTTATGTCATAACAGATTTGATGTAAAAGATAGATTTAAACTTATTAAGGTAGGCATTTAAACTACATGACTTGTATCTTTTAGGAATTCGTACAAAAAAAAGAACACGACTCTCAAAATCGAACTATTAATAAGAGAAACAAGTTCTAGAAATTAAATTCCCATTGCAGTGGGACTTCTTGGATTATAAATGATAACAAAACGATCGCCCGATTGCAATGAGTATTTAGCCAAGCCATAATATTGAATAGAATCAGATGTTTTTTTTATACGGAAGCCCATTGCTATAACGGTTAAACTATAATATCTAGCAACTTCCACGCCCAGTCAGAATCCGCAAAACCTGCTATGTACCGCCCGCACACACATGTACAAACGGCAACAAATCAGGCTAAATCCACTCTACACATGTTTTGTCCCTCCTCGGAGCATACTTAAGAGTTGTCACTTTACATTGCCAACCACTCAGTTTTAATTTGTTCATTATCTCAAAAAAAAAAAACTTTATTTTGTCTTTCATTATTGTCTAGTAAAAAATTTAATACTTTTGTGACTTTCTCTATTAGTCAACGAGTAAGTACGCATATATCCTACACAAACAATTTGTAAATTTCCATAACTACAAAATTTATAAAAAAGTATGTAACTATCTTTATAAATCAAAAACTTTTCTACGCGATGAATGTATATTAAATATGTATAGCCACAAACGATAAATACTTAAATACTTAAATTCATTGATGGCGGATGTTCTCAAAAGCCGAATCAAAATTTATCCTCTCTTGTATTCGGCCAATAAAAACTCACAGAAACGTACTCGTGACGAATTCTCAAATCCGAATAGATCCCACGAAATCTAAAATTCACAACAAAGAACCATTAATGTTCGTAATTAGCAACAGTCCTGGTACAATAAATACCAAAGAGCAGAATGTCTGCTTAGAGGTTTCTATAACTTTTTGCTGTCCGAGTGAATACGAGGGTCAAACTGAAAGTTCTTAGAACTGGCCACTTATAAACAATATAATAAAAAAATAATTCTAAAATTTGAAAATATAACTCTTTGCCAATATTACTGAGTATATATTTCATTCATTTGTCATTTGTTTTACGATTTGGCGGCAAATTGAAAATTGTCTGTGTTACGTCATCATGAATTTAACACGAGAAAATTTTCGTGCAATGATTTTTTATGACTTTCGATGTCATTTAAGTCAACAAGAAAGTTATGATAGACTACGATTGGCCTTTCACGATGAAGCCCCATCTCGTGCGACTGTTTACAACTGGTTTAATGAGTTTAAACGTGGTCGCACTAATCTCACTGATGATTTACGTGAGGGACGGCCTTCTACGGCGACGACTGAAGATAACATCTGTGTTGTGCGGCGTATGATAGAGACTGACAAAAGAGTGACCTATCAACAGATTCGGACAAGCTTAGGCATCGGTATGAGTCAAGTGCACAAAATCCTCCACGAACATTTAGCGGTCAGGAAGCTTTGCGCCCGGTGGATACCTCATAATTTGACTGAGGCTCAAAAACTCCATCGTGTGGATTGGTGTCGTAAAATGATTGAAAGATTTAACGGAGGTGACTCAAATGCTGTGTTCGACATACTAACAGGTGACGAAAGCTGGATTTACTGTTATGATCCTAAAACCAAAAGACAATCTGCTCAGTGGGTGTTTCCTTTCGAGGAGTTGTCAACTAAAGTGAAGAGAGATCGAAGTGCGGGAAAAAAAATGGTGGCCTCGTTCTTTGGAAGGATAGGTCATTTTGCAACAATTGTGTTAGAGGATCAAAAAACAGTTTCTGCAGAATGGTACACTACCAATTGTTTGCCACTTGTCTTGGAAAAAGTTCGAGAGAAACGACCTCGCAGTAGGATCCTCCTTCACCACGACAACGCCTCGTCGCACACCGCCAAGCGAACGATCGACTATTTGGCGACATCAAACGTTGAATTACTGGGTCACCCGCCGTATAGCCCCGACCTCGCGCCTTGTGATTTTTATTTATTTCCAAAAATTAAAGAAAAACTTAAAGGAAAGCGGTTTATGAATGCTGAAGAAGCGGTGGCTGCGTATCGCGATGCCATTGAAGAGACCCCTAAGGACGAGTGGGCAAAGTGCTTTTCCCAGTGGTTCCATCGCATGCAGCGGTGTATTGACGTGAATGGACAATATTTTGAAAAGATATAATAAAACTAATAACTGGCTAATGTAATCAGTTTTTGATTTTCTAAGAACTTTCAGTTTGACCCTCGTATTAGTTGAACAATATTGTCTATGTGCACGAATTCAGCGACACCTAGTGTCCGCAATGTTGCGAGTTTTGGCGTTTTGAAATTGAATAAGTTATTTTAGACGCAATTTTGTAACTTATATTACAAAATTACTGCACTACTGTTAAGCTAGGTAACTAAATTTTATTTAAAAAAATTGTTTTGTTTTGGTTATATCAGATTTTGTTTAGTTCATTTTGAATTGCAATTTTAATGTATAATAAGAAAAGAAATTAAAGAAATAAAATATTAGATCGAAATGGGTATTATTATGTTAGTATGTGGGAGGCGCAGGACCGATCACGTTGGAAATCTTTGGGGGAGGCCTATGCCCAGCAGTGGGCGTCTCTCGGTTGATATGATAATGTGTGTATCGCTCACAATGTAAAATGAAAACTTTGATACGTTGAATTGTATTTAGATAATACTTGTACAAATAATGAACTTAAACAACAAAAGTAATCAATCGGAATGTTATTCTTGATGAAAACATCATTTATATTAGTTTTTTTTTTTGTATTATAAATCAAGATTAAAATACAGTTTTCACATTAATTTAGTGAAAAGAAAGACACATGACAAATGACGAAGCTCGCAATGTTTTCACATTTGGCCACACGAGCGCTGCTATAGATTGCGTTAACCTCACTTAGTACTCTGCACCCACGCTAAAAGTTTGTACATTGGTTTGGATAATTGTTACTTCTTCACGCAAAAATATTGCGAAAGCGTGCCTTTTACCAGCAAGACCTTTTTTTAGTTCATAACGTTATCTGATTTGTGACGTCTTATTATACAAACTATATAATATATAAAATGTATAAAATAGAATCACTTCCCGCTGTCTGTACGCTAAGATCTATTAAACTACACAACCTATTTTAATGAGGATTTCATTAATATACAGAGTGATTCAGGGAGGTTTATATGTATAATACGGGACTACGCGGGCGAAGCCGCTGGAGAAAAGCTAATTATACCTCTATAATATGATATTCAAAATCACATACTCAACCGTTGATCCATCAGTTCTCGAACGTCTAACGCATATAGGTACTTTTGTTGACACGCTTGACGAGTCTATCCTCAACTATGCATTGACCCTTAAAAGCATCATATTTTTTACTCGACGCAAATCGAATATATTATGTTTAGGGCCAAGGTTGTGTAAGTGTAAGCGACAAGTAAGTATATTAGTTTTGTTTCTAAAAAACTTATATCTCTTAAAGAAATAAAATGTTGCAATAAGTCAATCGATCCTTCTGCGTGTAGCTGTGTTGTGGTCAACAGGTGGCAGCACCTGTTAATTACAACCGGTTGTCGGGAACCGGTTGCAATTAGCGCGGGGCGGGTCGGTGGGCGTGGCCGGTTTTCGGCAGTTATAGTTCTCTCGATGGAACGTGGGTTGAGTTTTACATTTTCTTAATGAAACAGCTATTACTTTTGTGAATGTCATTTATTGAATTTTACATAAGAACATATGATTACTAAAAATAGGCGAAATCCGACTTATATTCAAACACATCAGGTTCATAGTATGAGAACCGTTTGTGGTTTTATTGTTTTTATTATCTTGTTAAATCTTACATGTGTCTATCCGTAGTATTTAAAGTGTAGAATCGAGGAAGTAGAAATAATTACAAAACTATTACTATTCACTTATTATTTAATGCATGATAATGTTCGTAAGTAAACGTATGATGATAAGACGCACTGCAAAATACTGAATTTTATGAAGGTAAGTGTATGGCTTAATTGCGTAATATATTTTAGAAATTCTTTCCTTTGGTCTCAATAGAACTTATATTATGATATAATATAGAAGTAAAAAAGCAGCCTTTCAATTTCTGCCTATATCTCATCGTATATTAATGAGCTTTTGTCCTTAACAAGTCATCGGCTTAGACCAGGCATTCTCAATTCTTCTTAGCTAGGGCCCACATATAAATATTACTTTGTTGTCTATTGTTCTCGGTCTATTGTTTCACTATCTTTCTCTGTGTTCGGCGGTATGGATGGCCTCACTGACTGTACTGTTTAGTGTAGTTCGGATCTGCTCTACCCACGTAGAGGACTTCTTCCTCGCGGTCTTCGTCTATCTATTTACTCGACAGTAAAGTTTTTTCCAGATTATCGCCTCTCTTTCTAGCGATGTGACTATTGGTAGACTAAAATGTGTGCTTACTTATACATTAAAGATAAATGAAGTATAAAAATAAACATTAATCAAAAACTATTCGGCAAATTCTATATTTGTCATTGCAGTAAAATGTGGAACAATCTCGCAATTGTTTCCAACTTCATAAAACCTTGGCTCCTTCAAATGGGTGTGAAGAGGCTCTTTAGCAGGCTGCAAGATAGTAATGGCTGCCGAGAGTAATTTCACTCCTGACACCTATGAGTATTATTGGCCTGTAATAGCACTTTCTATCAGGTGTATTGCAGTCACGTCATCACGCCACAATAAAAAAAATGTTTTTTTTTATAAGCTTTTGAATCAATGTTATTTTAGAGCCATGTTCTTCTTATTGAACAAAGATCGACGGCTCACTATGAAACATATCGTGGCTTATTAGGAATCATTTATATTTATTAATTGAATTTGAAAATGTGTAGATGACAGGTTATAAAAACTGTCCGATTTAAATTAAGGTTTAAATCGCATAGTTTTTTATAACCTGTCGTCTGGATTAATAGAGATCCAATTAGATAACGGTAATTTTACATATTGTAGTTACCGCAATATGTAGCTATGGATTCCTATAATCGGGGACTTTATATTGAGTGAGTTTGTTATAAAATAAGGCAATATTTTGCTACATGAAAATAATAAAATATCGTATTCCATTTAAGATTAAGATGATATATAATTCACTGGCCGGATCGTACATTCTGTACGAATTTAGTTACTATGGACGTACTTATATTACATATTTTAATAGCATATATGAACTATAACTAATAGTATTAAAAACAATCGTATATCCGGAGGTGAAGATACAAATGAATTAGACCTTTTTCGTCACTGTAGAGTTTTACCAATCCATTAAAAAGTTGAATATAATTTAATCAAGGAACAATTTTATAATCACGATGTTCTTAAAAAAGAATTAAACATTCTACATACACGCTTTCCGTCGCTCAAGAACGGCTATGCGCAAACAATAAGTGCGGTGAAAGAACAATACAATATCTGATGCCAACATTAATTAATCAACTTCTTGAAAAATACTTGAACACAAAATTATATTAAATTAAAACTTAAACATCTCTCTTTATTAAATCCTATTTTATCCCCTTGGGGGTAGAATTGATCAAAATTTTTTCTTAACGGATGCCTACATCATAACATCTACCTGCATGTCAAATTTCAGCCCGATCCGTCCAGTGGTTTGGGCTGTGCGTTGATAGATCACTATGTCAGTCAGTCACCTTCGAGTTATATATATACTAGTGGACGCCCGCGACTTCGTCCGCGTGGAAGTCGGTATCCCGTGGGAGTGAGAAGTTTTCCCAGTAAAAAGTACCCTATGTGTTATTCTGATGTATAACCTATATTGCTGTAAAGTTTTATCCAAATCCGTCCAGTAGTTTTTTCGTGAAAGAGTAACAAACATCCATACATCCATACTTACAAACTTTCGCCTTTATAATATTAATAGGATATAGATTATTAAACAAGTATGTATATTGCAGACGAACCTCAGCGGTTTATTACAAAGTTGTAAAATTAAAATTATAAACTTTTTGTGTATACCATAATATATGGGAAAAAATGCAAATGTATACGAATAAAACAGTTTGAGTGTAATTATATTTTGATTTAATTTATCTGTAATCTTTAGTGAAACAAAAACTATGCAATGTTGTAACACAAGTTTAAGCTGATCTGTATGGGACACAAAAAACTTCAACTACTTAGCAAAGCGGATAGCCTGAGAAGAATTCTTTTATCGTGATTGCGCTAATCAAGATAAGAGGCTTACTAAAAAGTGCTCAAAGCTAAATAATTCTTTGATACGAGTATGTTTGGGCATATCAAAGATTTATTAATATTTATAACAAATATAGTATAGAATTGTAATATGTTTGATGAAAATACGCTTTGTAGTAGCGAAAAAGTGACGAGTGCTAGAAAAATTTATTCAGTCCTGTTAGGTTCTGGGTAACTTAGTGGTTAGAGCAGTCGCTCGGATTATGAAAGGTATTTTCGATTCCCATCTCAAAATGCCAGGGACAAAGTGGATTTTATAATCATTTTCAGTAAGAAATTTTTTCAGTATTGTGCAGCATTCTGAAAGCACTATTGATGAAATATAATAAATATAGTGTATGTATATATACATGTTAAATGATAATAACCACGTTGTTTACAATTATTTTTTTCTCACTAATGTATTATTTATTGGCTTAAAGTATTTATTTATATTATTTTCTACAAACTAGTATATACTTAAAGAAACATCCTGTAAATGCATTATGTGAGACTTGACATGCAAGTTGCTAAACGTACAATAAACGAGTTGAGTGCGAATCGTATGTTGTACCGTTAATTGTTTTTAAAGAAAAAAAAAGTAAAGCTTTTGTGGTTTTTTTATTTCTATGAAGTTCATTGCTCTTTAGGGTTCCAAACATAAAGGGATTATTAAGACTATTATTAACGGGATTATTAAACCTATTACTAAGACTCCGCTGTCCATCAGTCTGTCTGTCTGTCACCAGGCTGTATCTCATGAAACTTTAGAGCCAGAGAGTTAAAATTTACACAGATTATATATTTCTGTTGCCGCTTTTATATTTAGAAATATGGCAGGGTTCAAAAAGTTGAAACTGTGATAAACGTAAATTGGAATTAAACCCGAAAAAAACAAATAGGAAATCTTATTTAAATAGTTAATGTGCAATTTTTCTATAAATAAGTAACTGATCAATTTGAAACAAAATTACACATTTACTCGAAAAGAAATTAGTTTTTTTTTTATGTATGTAATGAATCACAATTATCAAATTGTTTATTGTTATAAAAAAATTCTTTTATATACGTAACATCAATAAATTAAGGTTATAAGTTCGGATCACATACAAAAATCTTGATTTTTAAAGATATTTAACATAACCTATTTAGATAAGTTCTTGGTATGTATAAGATAATTTATAATGCAGACAATTAAATATTTTTTTGTAATTTTTTTTACGTATTCATTATATTTAATCAATTCTGCATTCAACTAATAAATAGTTTCAATGTAAAATGCCTAAAAAGTCAGCGCTACTGGTTCTTGTGTAGCTCAATGGTTAGAGCAGACGCCCGGATTGTTGTGAGTTCGGATATCTTCGGGGTGCCTGTATACACTGTAGTAGCTTATAATGCACTAATGTACTATTTATTACTTTTTCGTCATAAGTACAAATTACTTTTGTTCGTAATTGAATAAGAACATATTTAGTGATTCCTGTGTTAGAAAGATTTGATGGTGTCATAATTTCTGAGGTCGTGCATTAGAGTTCTTGCCTAGTAAAATTGTGTAGGTGACAATTTCAATGAAGGTTTGTTGCTTCTTATTACTATAGCAAAAGTACTTTTGCTACACGTTATGAAGCAAGAATATATTTCTTCATTTACTATAGGTATATAATTGTACTGTGTAATACCGAAATAAAGCAGTGGTCAAATGTTATCAATAATGAAAATTTTAAATTTACCATTACCTAAGTTTAAAACCCATATTAAAAATTGTCTACTCAGTAAAGGATATTATACTGTTAATAAATATTTAAACGACTAAACTGCTTTCAGTTAAATATGGCTCATTTTTCATATATATGTATTAAATTGTTTATCGGTGAGCTTCTTTGGCTACAGATGTGATTGGAATGACGAAAATACTGTTTTAATATTATATTTTGTAACATTGTAATGGAAAGTGACTTCAAATTTAAATGAAGTCATTTTTCAATCTTGACGCTCGGTATGAAATAAAACAGGGAGAAAAAAGTAGCCCTTGCCGAGATTTTTGCCGGTTCTTCTCGGTACAAGGTCTCCCGCCGTAGATTTACGAACCGATGGCGTAGCTCTCGACTTTCACAAGTGCTTGTAACAGCCTAGATTGAATAAATAAATTTGATTTTGATTTATCTGAAATCGTTTTTTATTAATAATTTTACATTGTATTATGTAAAGCACCTGATTAATACAGTATTCAAATTACATCTGAAATATTTTTTTATTAATAAAAGTAAACAGAAAGCTGTTAAAGTAATAAATTACTTATTTACGACTGTAACGTAACTTTATTGAGGAAACGACACGTTCAGTCGGATCTTTTCATATGTATTAATGGACAGTCATTAGATGCCCGAAACACGTATAAATAAACAGACAGTTTACTTAAACTCATTATGTGTGCGACGCGCGTGCGACGATCGTGGGCACGCAGCCTTACATTCTCTATGTTTAATACATGAGCACAACACTGGCTCAAATATTAATAGATACTTAAATTAAAAAAAAAAACAATAAGAATGTCTAATTCTATACATACTTACCTTCTTTTTTTTCTCTGTCAGACCTCTATTCATATCATATAGTATTCATATGTTCAAATGTATTTGTTAAGTTAATTATGAACGTGTGTTTATAATTACTAGGTTATTTATTTCATTATTAATTGTTGTAGGATATATTATTGGGTCCTATCATATTCTAATAAAATTTACCTCTCCAACCAAAGGTCATCTGGAAGGTATCACAATATAGTGATAAAACCAGCCCTGCGATTCTGAAAAAATCCAGACTCGAATTCGAATTCACTCATGTGTATGAAATTCTATTAATTATTTTTGTATAAAAATACAAAACAAAATTAATTGAATATACGTGTCTCAGATATTCTATTCATATGTCATTTCGAAACTCACTTCACTTATACCACGAAATGTTATTACCAATTCAAGGTTGAGAGGATCTCGCTATTTGAAGTGAATCAGACACCTGAGCGGATTTGAAATCTGGTTTCGATTTTTACAGAATAACAGGGCTGTTCAATTGTTTTTGTGTTATTTTCTCTTTGTAAATTTATTTGTCTTATATATCTACTTTACGCTAGATCACACGAGGGGTGAGTATAGAAGAGTGCTCACACTTTTACAATTCCCCCGCGTTCATACTCTAACCATTTTCGACCTTCATCTATCTGACGTCATCCATGACCGTTGGTTCTCCGATTAGAATGTGTCGTGATCTCTGCGGTACTGGGTTTGATTCGATATGAATAGTATATAATAATAGAATAAACTTTACTATATTCTTTGCTGTGGTCTTTGCTGTTAAAATATTTGATATTATCTAATTTTACAGAATTTCCTAAATACTTTACATCTTACCCTCCCACAACTTCTAGACTGGCTGGAAGAGCCAACATTTGTAAAAAATTAATTTACTTATTTTTATGTAAAATTTTGAGTGCAATAAAGTGTATAATAATAATAAAAACAGCAAACACGATCACAATACATATATCACATTCAACATTGACACTTATCCTAAACGAGACGTTATTTAAATTCCATAGTAAATTGAATCAACAGGTTCGTATTAGTTTTTCTGTATATGAGCCCAGAAAATCAAAGACAGCAGAGTAAATTCAAGTTTTAAATAACTAAAATTTAAAAAATATTTATATAAATGGCTGTTGACAGGAAACTTTTATGATATTAAGGATTTTTTGACTATAAAATTTACTGTGATTAACTTACTAAATTGTGATTTATTATTATTATGTTAACAATATTTAATCCTGACACTTGAAATTATAATTATTTGACATACATATCTATAATATTATACATATTGACATTGTAAATTCAATAACAAGACTATATAAATTTGCATGCTTAGTAATAGGTGGAACATGATGTACATATTAAAAATCAACTCTGTTATCTTATTAATAATGTTTGTGGCAAATAAATAAATGAAATGAAATGAAAAGAAAAAAAAACACGTTTATATTCCGAATTTCCCGATCATCTAGAGTTTGCATTATATTTCTTTTCCTAAACAACTCTTTGTAACATTAAAAAATATTAAGTTACTTTTACCTCTCCATACTATAGTAACAAACAACATTTTAATTTAAACGGATATCTGTAGTCCATAAATTCTCATTTGACAAAGCTCAATGCCATAAGCTTTGCAAATATCAATATCTAAATGTCATTTGTATGAAGTAGCCGTATTATAAAGGTTGCGCCGGCGGTGAAGATGGTATCGATAATAGGCGTATCGGCGAGCGGCGTTGTGGATCATTTAATTTTCTTAATAATTTTCTATCGCGGACGCCGCGGGCACTGGCCAGCTCGATAGGTTCGTGTTTTACTTTTTAGTAATACGGTATAATCAATCTCGCTGTACGGATGCTTAGGCCTAGACGCAGTATAAGCTAAGAATAGACATGCGAATCTGTTTGGCTGAGTTACGTTACACTAGTATTTTTATTTTCTTTAAAATATCCATTGAAAATATCTTTGAATCTAGTTTTCATAGGTGTCGTTATAATTATGTTTTATCTTATTGGTATAATATCTTTATTGATAATAATTAATAAGAAGTAAAATACATTTTTCACGTCCCACACAATATTCCATTAATTTATAATATTTATACAGCCAAATCAAATCATTTTATTGTGAAACACAGATTTAGTAGATTAATACGTTGTTAAAAATATTTTATGTTTCTTATAAATATTAAAAGCAAACATGCATTTTGCTGTCTAGTAAACTACATTTACACACAATTAAAAGACTGATCACTCGAAAAATCTTGCAAACTGTATTAACATTTTCCTAGCAGCAATTCACGTTAGACTGTCCTAAAGACAGTATTACAACAACTAACCGACGTCTATATTTTTATTTTTAAAATAATTACTCTAAATAAAATCAACAGAATATCCAATATATATATATTATTAGGACATCACGACACTACAGTTCCAAAACAAAGTGTTCACTTATTGATGAGAAGTAAAACTCGGTATTTGCCGCATCTCGTCATTTAAGTTTACTACGTCAGCAATCTGATTCAGTTGCGGACCGTGATTTATAGGCGGCCAACGTCCGACTAGAGCGGTTGAGCAAGATTAAAACGCAGTATACAACGATGCGATATGATTGAATTAACTATAAAGTTAAAAGACGCTATAAAATAATAATTATGGAAAAATATCCGGACAGCGAAAGGATATGTCTTTGAGTCCCATCTTGGGAATCATAGACTGGTGTTTTTGTATTTAGAAGAAAAATCTGTATAAAACACATTTTCCAAATAAATAACCTACGAGGTATTTTCATATGTAATTTTTAATAAAGGTTTTATTTAATAAGCAAGTGAAAATGTAAGGAACACGGTAGATACATTTTCATTTATCATATCCGATTATTATATTTCTTTTTATCTTTAATAAAAATAAAGTTGGGATAAACCTTCACACAAATACTACCCAACAAATATTTTAAAAGGTAGATATGTAGTTTAGCTATTTCTTTTTTTTATTATGTTAACATAAAACGCTTTTTTATGTGAAAAGGTAACAAAGTTGGAGCCCTACCACAAAGATTAAAATGATTGTGCTAATATAAAATAATACCTACTTAATAGTATTTACCTTGTTTTTATTTTAGCAGTCACGAGTTACTTGCCCCGATCAGTGTAATTTCGTAACTAACTGTCATTTCTACAGCACCATTATGTTTCGCTGATGGGATTATAATAGGTGTCATGTGAATAGTTTCTTGGTTAAGTAAGATGATCAAGGCAATAAATTCTTAGTAAGATTATATTTTCAATCTTTTCCTGCACCCATAATAATGCGAATTTTATTTCAACCAAATAATGCCATGGGAATAAAATACCTTTAAGGAAAATGATCTTTTGATCAAATCATATAAAGTAAAATCAAATTCGCTCAAGTAGATAATATACATTCGATCAATATTCAGAAGGCATTATACCTCAAGGTTTAATATTAATATCCTAAGCAATAGGAAAATTTCCCTAAAGCAAATTCAGCGACGTTCAAAACTGTATATAGTAAAGAAAATACTAACAAAATATTTTAATCCAAATTGACTTTATTGAGATTACCAATATTACTATAATCCAACGTAACTTTAAACCGATGATAATTTCTTATCTTATGGAACATAATTTTACATTGATATACTTGTACAATAGAATTAGAGAACATTTACATTTACTATTTAAAAAATATAATTCGTAAAATAGTTAGCAGTTTCATGTTCCAAATTTCTAAATCACCGGTAAAAGTTCTTAAATACGGTGAATGTATTCGTTACTGCTAAGCATTCCTTTTACCAGGATTGCTGAGCAGTACAAGAGAAATTTTTAGAATCATTCAATTCATTAATAATTACAAAATAATATCACCTTTATCATAAATATGTTTATGAACGTATGCCGACGGCGGCATAATTTCAAATTTAACTTATAATCAAATGATCATGACTCAAAAGACAGATCACTAAAAATCAGAATAGCTAGAATATGATTTATAAATAGTAATATTTTATGTCAATCTATTTGGTGCTAGAACGGAAACTCGACAAGGTTTAGTCATGACGTCACATATGAATCATGACATGGGGGCTTTAAGTGAGAAAGATTCGATGACAGATTGTAAACGTCAAGTTTTGACAGACGCGGAAATATTTGAGATTACTTATACAACTATTCATATTGGTAAAATAACTTATGATATATTATGTTGTTGATAATTTGCATTGCTGTGAATATAGACAACTGAAGATTTATTACTTTTGATAAATTTGGCACTTTACTAACGTGGCCTAGTGTGTAACCCTGTGGTACCTCTGCTAAAGCGTGCATCATTAATAAAAAAGACGTACACTATGATAAAGAATACAATGAAAAATTATAAATTTATCGATTCACCGTTTCGTACTTACCTCTATTATAATAGGCTTCTAGTTGTGATAAATTAAATGCCATATCGCGGTTTCGGATGACAATATTGATGAGGGCTCAAGGATCTATTAATCAGAGTCAATTCTTAAAATATACTGCGAATTTTGTCTACAATTCCTATGCGTAGCTTGAAAAAGAAAAATTATATATATGTCGATGTACTGAATACGTACACTGATAAGAAGAACAAGTCTACAATTAATTATGAAATGAAAGCTACTGATAATTTATAGTAAATAAATATTATATACGGGTCTTTTGATAGAATATATTATTTTAATGTTATAGTAATTTATATTTTTAACAGTGCAAACTTAACGATTTAAATTTATTTATTATCAAATAAAATAAATATTGGTCGACGGTGTGTAAAAAAAATCTAATAAAGTGTATTGATTACATTGATCCATTAAGGACTCTAACCAAGTATTTCAGACTCTTTTTAATGAATAAGAAACTAACAATTTAAAAAATAAATATTCCTTCTCCTTTAATAAATGTAAATTACAATTATAGATGATAAGTAAAAGACAAATTCGGTATACGTTTTCCATTTAAAGGCGGGAGTACCGACAGAGAGGCTATTAGTGAATTACCGTCTAAGTATTTAGAAATTCCAAACAGTGACTAGCCCCAAAGCCGGTGAATGTAAATTTATGGACGCGTTGCACTCCGTGTAGATTAACAAATTTGAATTGCTTATTAGCTTGATTGACGTGTGCCCTAATCCTGGACAATAAAAGTTTAATCGAATTAAGCGTACTCGCTATAAGGTGAGGCCTGTTTCACAATGAATGTATGGATTATAAACTTATGGCTACGTAGACCTTTTTGATAATGGAGATTGTTTAAATTGTTAAAGCTAGAGAACTGGATTATTAGACAACATCACATACATAGCTCATAATTCAAAATATTTATGCTGTTTTCGCGCGAGTTCTACTTGCACCTTGCCGGTTTTCTATGAATTTCAAATAGGAAAACATTCTTACATGAAAGGCATAACTAACTAGGACTAGACCTCTTTGTACTATTTCAGGTGAACGATACCAATTGAATCTTTACCACCGCATACGTACGGTACGCTCGTAACTTTTTATGTGAACGGAGCCTTCATGATTTTGAAACGTGCCTCATATCGAGAGATCAGATCTAGATAACAGATTGACGGTGTGTCGGCTGCCTACTTACCGCGTTCTAATTTATTCTTTGTCACTTCTAGCATGGGAAACGATTGAAATACCGGCTTACATTGAAATTGTATTAGCCAAAAAACATTTGTTGTTTTACTTCTAGTTATCACGAGTAGCTTTATTGTTAATATGCTATTGCAGTTCCAGAACTTTATACATTGTTTTATAAGCTACTTGTTGTTTTGCTGCTTCGCCCGCTTTAAAATTTACCTCTTTATAATATTAGTATGGATGTGATAATAATATTTTGATAAATATCGACTTTTCTTACTTTTTTCGCTTCTATTCCTTTGTCTATCTTATTTTTTTGTACAAAGAAACATTATGAGTTTTTTATTTGTGAATTCTTGGAATCCTATTTCATTGATTTCAAGCTTCTAAACATATTGTTTTGTACATCATTAAAAGTATTTGAAACTATATCATAATGCTAAACTGAAACTACATCACGATTAAATTGAAGGATATATATTACCTATCTATCTATTACAAAATTTTTGAAACATTCTGATCATAATATATTCTATAAATAAAATCCCAATATAGAAATTAGAAACACAGCGTAATATTGCTTTCCTCTAATTCCAGACAGTTTCGACCTCGGATTGAGGTCGCACGAGTGTTCTGGTCACAGTGGTTTCGTATTCAGAATCCAGTTTTAGGGTTCAAATGTCCTTGTAACTAAGAAGAACAAACAATTAACTCAATACACAAAAGCTATTTTCTATTGTAGATGTAAATTATAATATACCTAGATTATATTATTTTTGCTTAATTCATGTTAAAAGGACATAGAGAGAGTATACAAAATGCGGGTTTTTTCACTAAATAAAACTACAATAATTTAAATATAAGTAATAAAATCAAAAATTCTTATATACGAGTAGCTATCTTATTTACCGGAGCTTCTCTAAGCAGTGTGTAACTAATAATGTCATTATGACCAATTCTCTAAAATATCTTAAGATACTGATATTTTTGAATTTGGAACTTAAAATTAAGTCACTCAAAAAATTATTAATTTCGTTAATTTTTTTATTTATACATTGTAAAACATCCATAAATAAAAATATTGATTATAGTTTTACTTTGCCTGCTTCACTATGCTTTTAGGTTTGCCCCAGCTGAGCATAAGAGCTTAATTGTAAGCTCTAATGAAAGCTTTCATCGCGAACGTTAGGATTCGTTTTGGATTTTATAAGTTTCACGAGAAGTTGAAGCTTACATTCATTCGGGTCAGTTTTTTGATGACGCATTCATGCTTTGGTATGATAGTTTTTTGACTAAGTAATATTTAATGTTTATTCAACACTTTGTTCTTTAAAACTATTTATTTATCGACTTTACAGAAATTACGGTCGAATTGAGCGACCGTTATGTTTATATATATTTATTACCGCATATATCCGGTATTTTAGTCCGGTTTGAAGAATTCTATTTGCATTCAAAAGACTGGAGTATCCGGTTGGTTCCAAAGATATCCCAAGGAACTCATCAATAATTAACAAATCAAATCAAATCAAAATTGTTTGTTCAGTTTAGGCTTTTTCAGAGCACTCAGAATAATCTCTGCGGTTAAGTTTTAATAATGAATATACCCACTTAACTCTGATTACGAGACTGAATTGTGATTAGCTCTGAAGACCTCCAAAGTCCGAAGTCCTGATGTGGAACTTTAGCAGTCCGTCTAATCTGTAAGAGATACAATAGCGTTTTAGGAAAAGTTAATCAACACGACGAGCATTTTCTGTTGACATAAAAAAGAAGACCTGGAGCACCTGAAGGCCTTTGTTGTTATATAAATGTTGTCATTTTGGTATCTATGTTAAAAAGGATCAAATAAAAATAGGATCATATAAAAAATTAATGTTTAACCGACTTCAAATTAAAATTACTAAAAAGTTCAAAATAATTTAAAATTAACTCAAGAATACGTCGTAAGTACCTGGTCGATTAGTATGTAGATACCTAACCTTCCTACATTCATTTTAAGAGTAGGTGTCCGCTAAAGTACAAATAATACCAAAAAAATATAATATACAAAATTCTAACTACTCTACACTGTGCTTTGTACCGTGATCTGCACCGCGCTCTGCACTGAATTAGAAGCGCGACGCGGCGGGCACCGTCCACTAATACCTACCTACCGACTAATTAACCTAGGTAGTTACTACGTATTGTTAGGGTAATTTTCAATAATTTTTAGTGTTTTCAATTTCAAGTCGGTTTTAATTTTTTTTAGTAAATAAAATAGTTGCGAGACCACTCTCTATTCTCTGTGTGAAACTATACTTTAACGACAAACCGGATATTTGAAGCCCTCATTACTGACATAAATGATATATGTATACCATTGAAAAGTACAAAAAATCATGAGTGTTATGGAATATTATTGTGGTAAGTTAAAAAACTTAATAATAACACTATTAATATTATAAATGTGAAAGTTTCTTTGTTTGGATGTTTGTCCGTATATCACGCTGAAGCTACTGAACGGATTTCGATGAAATTTGGTATACAGATAGGGTATTAGCTGACTTAGATAATAGGACTTTATCCCACCAAACATTTCCCTAGCGACCACGCGGGCGAAGCCGCTGACGAAAGCTAACTAATAAATACATACGGTGATGGACTAGTGACTTAACAATGATAAGTTGGATGCAATAGTAGTGAAAGAAACAAGAAGAAAAATACCAAATTTAAAGTGTATACCATTTTAAATCGAATTATTGGTCTCTGAAAGTACACTGAAGATGGCGGGGCAGTATTTCCATGATGGTTTGGCAACGCGGCAAGGATCGGCCGACAGGTATTCACTGGGTTTAAAATTGGATTGCAATTGATGCGTGAACCATCTTGCGATGCTATACCTACATCTGTGTAGATTGGAAAGCGTATTGTGATAATAGATAATAGAGTTAATTTCGCGTTAAATTAAGGTTACTAAGTAAAGGCACATTTTTTATACCCTCGAATTAGTAGGGTTTTGAGTTGTTGATTAGGAAATCATTTTGAGGAGCGAACGACGTCTCCCTATAAATGGTTACTGAAACCAACAGCAATTAAACTCTAGTTTGTCAATCTGATTGAAAATTTAGAGTCTTTCAACACATAATTGGATTTGTTAACAATAATGTATGCTGACATTTTTAATAGGATTTAAAAAAATCGAATGTATGGTTCCCCAACTGGTTTTATACGCTAAGCTGTCGAATTTAACGTCTGTATGTCAGATTGTAATGTAAGAAGTGGATCTACCATCGGACGCGCATTATGCACTACACAAACGGAGGTCATTACAAACTGATATTCAATTTACAGCCACGATGAATCAGCAATAATTCACAGTAAAATCGGATCGAGGCGTTTGAGAAGTTTACGACTTAATGTCAACGGGTTACGAGCCCTTTTGTGTTCGGACAGCTTATTGGATATATTTAGCTTTGAGATGTCCAGCTGATGCCTATTCGGTAAACTTTGAAAGAAGTCGGTGATTTATTATTAAGATTTCCAAAGAAATCAATAGGTTCTTTTGTAAATAATAGATAATTTGAAGTACTATACGAATTTTAATTTGTTTCTTTTTATTAAAGTCTTTTTACTAAAGTATAATAATAAATAATTTGAAGTACTATACGAATTTTATTTTATTAACGTACTGCCTATTATTATAAAACTATTACATTGTTTGGTGTTTGGAATACTTTTCTGTTGTCCTTAATTTTAAATGCATATTGATTTCTAATCCTTTCACTTGACTTTTTCTTAGTGTGCCAACACGAAACCTTTTCAATTCAAAAGATGTTTCTTTTATCTTGTGTCAATTTTGTTTCATTAATTCTGTTTGGTTTGTTATTGCTGACATTGACGAACTTTTATTATTCACTCTCCTCAACATGTTGGAAAGAGTCATTATCTTTTTAATTAGTTTCGGCTGCATCTACAGCCGTTGTAAGTGCTAAAATTGCGTCATTGTATGAAAATTTAGTGTTTATTCTTCGTACGTAGTTCTATCAATAGAAAAGGCGATGCTCAAGACTGACGAATAATGAGCTTACTGTTATTTTAAAAACATTTGCCACTAACAGAACAATGTAAAGAGAATGTGACGTTCGATTTTATGGTCCCCCATCCCACGGCCAACCATTGAGAAGGTTGCTTATCTTTTACGATCGTCGAACTTAGGCGCCAAGATACATGGCCAGGTGTCAATCGTCTTGTACACTAACATAAATCGGTGGACTTTACGACACAATCGTCCAATAAAGAACTCCAGTTTTCTCTGACTAATCTCACAGGCCGTCCCGTTTTTAAGCACATTAATGATCTATATTTCAAGTGCATTTTATAGTTTTGCCGGCAATTATTTATTATGGACGCTGATGTGAATGTATTCATGTGGAGGCATGGTATCTCGTTAAAACGTTACGATGCAAATAGCTAACAATAATTATTCGAAACAGTTATGCGAAAAATTTTTTTTTTCTTATATAGTTAACTTTTTTCTTTTTCAGCTAATTTTTTTTTAATAGATTTCCTTGAAAACAGGATTCATTTGAAATACTAATATTGGTATCAAATGAATACAAAATTGTACAGTAGTAAAAACGTTATTTTTCATAAATCATATGAATTTGACACAAAGACTTTCATGAACTTCACGCTACAACTATTTGACATGTGAAAGCAATTGCGATAGCGACATTCTTTTGAAAGATATCGGATGAACGAAAACGTTCATATGACGTAAATCGAAATTGTGTAAGCAAATTGATGCTTTCACTTGACATTGCCTTACTTTCAAAGATAGTTGTAACCTTAAAAACTGCAATATTTCAATATTTTATGTAAGTTTTGATTATATTTTTGATAGTTTTGGTAAGGATATACTTTATATACATTTAAAACCTAATTACTCTCATGATTATGTGGAAAAAATACTAAGATACTTACTTGGTTGCTATTGTATTTACAACTATTTTATAAAATGGTTATTTTTAACTACTACAAAATTTGCAAATTTCACTAAGGTAACTATTACACGATGTAATTAAATTCCTATGTTATTGGGTTACCGATCTTTTTATCCGTGGATTTATTCAGAACTCTATATACAACAATAAAATTAACAGCAATAAATAAATTATATTTTTATTAATTTTGCATTCACAATGCCATACTGAAAATTATTCTTAATACAAAATGCTTAAAAATGCACTTGGTCCTTGGCACCCTGAGATGGGATCTAACAGGACTTGAGTGGATGCCTGAACATTGATGAGAATACGCTCTGTAGTAGCAAAAAGTAACAAGTGCTTGAAAGATTCGTCAGTCCTGTTAGGTCCTGGGCAGCTCAGCGGTTAGAGCAGCCGCCCGGATTGCGAAAGGTCGTGGGTTCGAATCCAATCTCAGGGTGCCAGGGACCAAGTGGATTTTTAAGCATTTTGTATTAAGAATAAGCTATAAATAAATATTTCAAACTTAAATGAAATGCCTACTTTTCTGACAGATGATGCACAGCTGATGACATAACGAGTTTAGGGATTCAATGATACCACGTAGGAATTGATACTTTTACTCGATACCTACTAGTATCGAATAGTTTTAAAATGCCTCACCATCGTCGTAATTTTTATAGGTTTTTCAGAGTAGATTGGATACTATTCATATGAAATAGCTATAATCTGTATAATGAAGAAAGAGAAGTAGGTCTAGTCATAAAAAGCGATGAATATAGAAAGTATTTATATATTTAGTTAGGTATTGCTTCACAATTTTGTTGGCAGTGCCCCCTCTAGATAGATCTCTAACTGCATAAAATTAGTAGGGTAGAGTTAGTAATGATTAGTCATACAGGGACAGGGACCCTGCGCCTGTGGAACTTTCTCATAAGATAGACTTTAGACACCTTAACACAGAGTAAACAGACTAATGCTCGCGAGTTTTAAACACTCAGTGACCGACCAACCAAGTACCGATACAAACACTTACTTCTTGATACTATTTACTACTCGGTTCTAAAGTATCAATGCCTTAAGTACTTGATATCAAAAGAAAAGTATCGGGTAAGTACTTGTATTTACTTGTATCGATTCATCGCTAGACGAACTGACATAAAAAAAACGCGCTTGGTGCGTTTTGTTAGTTCGATAGTACGATAGTTTTGTTTGTTTCCTGTTGAAATAAAACATTATGTTTGTCAAAAGTATGAAATAATTTAACAGTCTATTATTTTATTTATATGGATAAAATATTGTTAATTTTTTGTTGAAATAGTAGAATTAATTACAATCATACGAAATCGTAAAGATTATTTCACAACTTAACAAGATCAAAACGAAATGAATTATCTATGACATTCTATATCATTCAAAACATCATCCGTCCCGAAAACGATTGTGGCAGATTGTAAAATTAGACAAATAAGCCGTAAAGTGATCAACTTACATATAGATATTAGAGATATAATGATTCAAACACTCTCTTATATCAAAATTGCATGCTCATTTTTTTTTTATATTTAAAAAATATTTGAAGTCAGCTGTTTGAAAAAAAGATTGTCTTAATTATTAGAAAATACTTTGAATGTTACCTTTTTGTTTCTAACTCTTTCTAAAATAATAAAAGAAAACCAGAATCTTCATCGGCATAACGGTTTTAAAGGCACAATGTCTAAAAAATGACGTGAATGTCTTAAAGGACACAACAATATCGTTCAAAAGTTGTCACTTGTCAAATTCGTGTCATTGTGACGTACACTTGACGTTTCGTGTGGATGAACAATGAACATGTCGGAATATGTCACCGTAAGCTTAACCGGACCCCTACTACCAGTTACCCACTATAGTAAACGATAACAGATATATAAAGTGTCTATATCAATAAAGGAATATTACGTATTATCTGCTGAGGAGCTCGATGGCACAATGGTTAGCTCGCTCGGTTTGCGGTATGCTTGAAAAGCAACTTTCGCAAAGTATGCATAGGATTTATTTATCATCTCGAGCCCCTCTATGCTTCGTAAGGCACGTTAAGCCGTTGGTTGCATCTGCAGTTGTTAAGACCCACCGATTCGTAGTGGATCCACGTGGTAGGACGTGGCCCATTCTTTTTATTCAATTCGATTTGATTCCATTCATAGAAAGACCTGGACTCCAGCAGTAAGGTAGCATTAATAAGCAGGTGATTTGATGATGACACAGTATAATCGTACAACTATTCACATTCAACCACAGCCATAGCGTCTATTATCACGATGTTCTTTGAAATCGAATTCATAAGAATTGAGATTTCATTTATTTTTTATTTAACAAGCAATCTATGGAAGATATGTTTTGTTAGAAAATTTTAGTCAACGACACTTACGAAGCTAATAATACTTAACTTCCTATAACAATATATGGGTTTTTATGAACATAATTTCATTTTTCTTATTAAATCCTTATGTCTAAAACCATATTTAAAACGTTTTATCGTGCAGATATTCTTTCGAGTTTCTTGTCGCGAACCTATAGTAGGGGTCTATGTAATTTTGAAGTCATTTCTTGATACGTAGGTCGAGGGAGTGGCATTACAAAGGATGGAAAAACGTCACTTTGACACTTCAAGACGTGGACAACATTGATTCCGCATCATCATATTGGGTAACATTAGTACACAAAACAGCACGCCTGGTTCCAAAAAAGTAATACATATCTCCACATTCGAGATTCATTTTCAACAGTTTAAAACCCATAAAATAGATTTTCAATAATATATCAGTATACCCTAAGTCACGCAAAAATTTTACTTAACTCCTTTGAGAATTAAAATAAAGTTAATATATTTAAGTGCAAAAATGAAAATTGTTCCAAGTAGTTTAAATTCGGTAGACTAACTGGTCATTATTTTGATGATTGGTTTTAATTAAAAAAAAAAAACGAATTTTTAACCGACTTCAAAACAGGAGGAGGTTCTCATTCGACTGTTTTTTTTTATTCTTAATACAAAATGCGTAAAAATCCACTTGGTCCACTTGACACTTCACGCAATCCGCAATCCGGGCGACTGCTCTAACCACTGAGCTACCCAGGACCTAACAGGACTGACGAATCTTTCAAGCACTTGTTACTTTTCGCTACTACGGAGCGTATCCTCATCAATGTTCTGCGAAAGGTCGTGGGTTCGATTCCCATCTCAGGGTGCCAGGGACCAAGTGGATTTTTTAAGCATTTTGTATTAAGAATAATTTTCAGTATGGCATTGTGAATGCAAAATTAATAAAAATATAATGTTTTTTTTCTTGTTTGTTACATCATAACTTTTTACTGGGTGGACCGACTTTGATTATTTGAAAGCTAGTCCTTGTGCCGAGTGGTTCCATAATTAGGTCCAGATCTGGCAATGGTATATACGAGAAAACCATATAACTCTTAAATTTGCATTAAGTATGCGGTATATTTGTTACCCCAAAACTCATAATATCATTAAAATGCATGAAATCAAAACTTTTTTTAAAGTTTTTAGTTACGCATCAAACGAAAAGAGTCTCATCAACATTAAGTTCATTATGGAACATAACATAAAACGAATACAAAACACTTTTAGTCGAAAATATAATTTGTCAAAAGTCATGTAGATAACAGTTAAAAATAGATTTATTGTAAGTAAATAATATGGAGTCTTTAAATTTTCCGTAGCAAATTCAAAACTAACCCTTGCGCCGCCGGCCGGTGCGATCACTCGACATATCAGTGATGAATGACGCTGCAATACAGACAGAAATAGATCACCCTTATCACTCTACTCTTTGTGAACGGAACGTATGCAAATGCCCTTTGATCGGCTTTATATCTTGAAACTTTTCGACCTTATAGGTTACGAGATGTATTGAATTTATACAAAGTACTTCAATATCAAAAGCTTTCTCTGCACTAATATTTTAAGTGAAACCTTTGTTTTTTATTATTGTTAGCACATTGTTAGTTTGTAATATACAAATTAAAATCTACAGGCCAGATTTAGAAAATTTTAAATAATCCAGCGAATTAACTAGCGTAAATTAAACCCTATCACCCGCGTATGCTTCCTGTACGTAAAAGAATTTTCATGATCGGATCAGTACTTCTGAGAATTACCTCCTACAAACCAACAATGTTAGAAACTTCACCACTTAACAATATAAGTATAAATTTAACATTTACTCACTAAACAGTTGTTTATTTTATACCTTTGAACCTTCACGGTTTCCACTTGACTATAAACTTTTTGTGAAATCCTTATTGTTATTTAATTAATTCCATTATAATAATAGCCTTATGAAACCTTTTTTAACCTTCCCGTTCTATAAGAACAATGGATCCATCCGATTTAAACTTCAATAGAAAAGTCACTTAAGAAACACGTTACGACTTAATTCACGGTAACAAATCTGTTACGGCACCAATCAACTAGCCTACGCCTCAGGCACGGCACGTATTTTTCGCATTAGCGAGTGAATTATGTTAGCGGGGACAAATGTATGGATCGTTTTATTAAATAAATACTAAGAAGTAAGTTTTCGGGAATAATATTATATAAGACTGTATTTTGACGACAAATAACATTATATATATATATTTTTACGACTTTGAACCGGGCTTAACAGAATTCATCATTTATTTTTTAAAGCTAGCGTCAAATAATCTTGCTCCGTACTCTTATAAACAACGTTTGATATTAAATAAACTGTTTCATCAATTAATTATCAGTCTATTAATGTTCCCATTGCTGAGGTACAGGCGTTCTACGTGGATGGAATTAGTCAATTAGAGATAATGAGCTGTAAGCTTCATCGTTTACCCTCTTCCAACTCATGTATTTTAATGCCATGAGAGCAGAGCATAACAAAGTTCACGATATATCTACAATTAGTTGAAAGATACAGAAGCCGAGCAAGTCCACGCCACACATTTCACGAACAAATCAGTCAGGTTATGTTAGAAGGTGATGTCAAAAGCCATTAAAACCGACGAGTATGTATGTAAGAACCGTACTTTGTGGCGTTCGGTCCTCTCTGCTTACCCCTCAAGGGATATGGTTTGAAAATATAGATAAATAGTTCAAAGAACACAACCGCTTGTTTTTATTACAGGTTACATAATTCATTAATTTAATAAAATTCTTAAAAGCTGACCAGTTTTATTGTCATTCGGCACTAACCGAGTCACTGATCTGATTTTAAGTCAGGATTTCCCTTGCGTTATCAAAAAAAAGATGGTAGATTATGACCTATCCTGCTTGTATATTCTCAAAGTCAAAATAATCTTTATTGAAATAAACTTATTAAAACTGCTTTTGAATCTTTCAACATTTTTTCCTGCCACTCGTATAAGACGTCTTTTGGCTGGTAAGAAGAACGAGCATGAAACTCACCAGCTCCAACACTAATAATAAGTTCACAATGATGAAACCTACATAAAGACTAATATTAAACACCTTTTCGCAGTAACTTTTATGATATTTAAACTATGTAAAAGTTAACCCTTCCTTTAGCATTTGGGTTAAAATTGCACATCTAATACCAAGATACTGTACAGCAGAAGTGGTCCGAAACGAAATCTTTAATCTTTCAATACCACATTCAATTATCTACTTCACAGGCTGCTAGCAGATCAAAAGATTACCATTCTGCGTGTTACATTTTATTTTTCGCTTTCTACTATTGATATTTGCCATGTTAATATAATGAATTCATGTTGCGATTTTGTAAAGATATTAAAATAATCTACTTCCTATTTTCGACTTTATGTTCTTGTGATAGATGTCCAAATGTAACGAAATTTTTTCGAAATCAAATTATTATACACAAGAGACTATTTTGATATACAAAGGAGATAAGATATTATAATATCACAGATATTATAGTACGAAACATTTTAGACAATATGGGTAATATCACAGAACAAGACCTTTGTAGATTAAGCTAACCTAAAAAAAAATTCGCCTGTCCCGTTAGGTCTTTGGTAGCTTGGTGGTAAGAGCTGTCACTCGGATTGCGAAAGATTATGGGTTCGAGTCTCATTACAAAGTGTCGGGGATAAAGTGAATTTTTAATAATTTTTCATTAAAATACTTATTATCAATATAGTGTAAGTAACAAAACTAATTAAAAAGATTTATTTGATCAATTTGAATTCACAATCCCTACTTATAAAATATCATAAAGTAAAATACTTAATAAAAATTTATCGATCCATCCAATAAAGCCACTTTTTTTTGTACCGAGGGTAACTGACCTTAACGTGCCATCGACCTTGATTAGAGGCCGACAGAACCCGGGCTCTCCTGCTGCGGAGGTTAAAGAAACCCTATCTACAGCAGGCCTACCGTGTAAAACCCCGTATTACCCTCACAGAGGTCTGGGACCTGGTATCTAGCAAGGAAACCCAGGTTACCCAGGCCAATCCAATAAAGCCACCTAGGTTTGGTATGTTTTAATGTATTTATCATATATCTATTAAAGTCTCCACTTTACATACCTATGCCGCATAGGCCTTCCCTATGGAGTCAGAGTAAGTGCTATTACCCACTAGTAATTTAGTAAATAATATTATAAAGAGGAAATATTGGTCGTTTGTTTATTTTCATTTAAAAAGCTCAAAAACTACTGAAATGATTTTAAAAATTCTTTCAACGGGAAGCTTTCTCATATGCATGTAACATAGACTATAATTGACGCGGGCAAAGTTGTAGAAAATCAGAAACTGGAAAATAAATGACAACTTTAAAAGATATTTAAACATATTAGACACTGCAACAAAAATTTCATGTTTGAAAATACAAATACTTTAGAAAATTCCAACGTTGAACACATTTACTAAAAATATTTCACAAAGGGTCTTTAGAGACATTATCCACATTCTTACTGGCTCAGCGCTGTTGACCTAAAACATTGCACCAAATAGTTCCCACTCCGATGCTTTTTTGAACAACATCGTGACTCCTTTTAATATTAATGAACACGACGCAAACAAACTCAAAAGCATTAGTATTCGATCTCGCTTTAAAATTTAGATTCGTTTTAACCGCTTTATCAACAGCAATATCGTCAATGTATAATACATTAGTTGCCTAAGTTTCAAATGGTATAGACTCGGAAACTTTCAAAAGGAGGAAGACTGGGAATTTTTGAGACTAATAAGCGCCGTGGTGTGTCCTGCATACTGAACATTCCTTGCATGATAATAAGGACCCCTAGTGAATATAAAATGGAGTTTTCTTTACCTACCTATCATTTTTAAGGCACCGTCGTCTCTCAAGATAAGGACGTGATATCTGTTACAAATGCTCCGCTTTTGAAAACAGTTCGGATTGTAAAGTTCTTTGATTTTCTTCAGAGTGCTTTTATTGTAAAGAGATCTATGAATTTAAATAATTGAATAATTTGGTGAATTAAAGACGTATTCGACCTAATATTGGTAATCACTCATTTACACTGGTCGGTGAAATGGCGTGTGGGCTATTTCGCTTTCATCACAAATTAAGTTTCCAGTAAATTCTCCATGTAATTCTTATATTCATCTCCTTTAGTTTTAAACGACATTACTGAAAGAAATTTTCAAATTTAGAAGGTTCCTTAGAGATTATACTGTCATTAAATCTTAAACTGAGTGTAGTCTTGTCAAATTATAATTATCATTAATTAAAAGACTGAGTAATGTGATTTTTTTTAATAGCAATAACTTTATTTCCAATAACAGTACAATATTCTTTGTGCTTGTCTCCCATACTAGATTGAACTGCATTATGGGAGCCAGTGCCTTCCTAAATGCTGTTATACAATTAAATATTGGAAATGATGTTCTAGAAAACTGTATACAGAGAGAGATTAATAAACATTAGTTAGCCAAAATGTTTTTTTCCAAGACCAATATCTATTTGAAACAGGTGTACAAATTCATAGCAAGCACTTATTCATCTAACAAAAAAAATATGCATATTTTATTAGAGAAGAAAATTTAGATACTATAATACTAGGAAATAAGTTTTTCACACATATCATAATAAAACGTGTTGAACCATTATTTTAATATTGTTTTATTTTATATTTTTAGTTTAATTAAATCAAGACATCGTTTTCCAAGGAAACACCTACTTACTGTATCATTTTCAAGTGTAGGATTGAAAAGAAAAAAAAAGTTTTTGAAGTTTCATACAAATCGTAATTCACAACATAAAAATCTGATACCACTGTTGGTTCCACGAGTGAGGAAAAAAATTGCCACAAAAACGGTGATGGAGATCCAGCGGATGTCCTGAGATCTATGATAAGAACGAACTTGTTCGTTTTCATAAAACAACTTCTTGGAATACAGGTCGATGTTATAAATATGAGTTTAATAGACTTAATTAAGATTCGAATAGGCTGAGCAATAAAATCGTTGAATTAGTAAAACTTCAATAGGGAATTATAAAAGCGTATAATATTTTAATTAATGAAACTGTACACATTACTTGATAGCAATTTTGCTACCATTATTGGGCTTGATTGACACCGGGTCCAATAATAGTTGAGAGTAGATTGATTATATGTTATTTCTAAACATGTTCATATGTTTTTTTTTCATCATCAGATTTATTAGTATACTAGCGATGTGTAGGGCTTGGTACATTTTTAACTTAACTAACTAACATCACAAACATAATTAACCATAGACCTATATCTCTGGCAAAATTATATTTTACTAGTGGACGCCCGCGACTTCGTCCGCGTGGAAGTCGGTATCCCGTGGGAGTGAGAAGTTTTCCCAGTAAAAAGTACCCTATGTGTTATTCTGATGTATAACCTATATTGCTGTAAAGTTTTATCCAAATCCGTCCAGTAGTTTTTTCGTGAAAGAGTAACAAACATCCATACATCCATACTTACAAACTTTCGCCTTTATAATATTAATAGGATGAACAAATAGTGAATAAACACTTAAAGGTCTTAACAGTCCTTTAAATACAACCTTTTTGGTTTTAAAAGGGTTATGGTATGGATTTGTCCAACTTTTGTTTTAAAAAATATCCTAAAATATTATGTATATAAGAAGACAACGACTCGTGCTTTCTTGATTTATCCCCTACGTTTGATACAGTAAATTATAAAAAAATAGTAAATAGTAATCAGAAATCTAGGTGATTAGCATAGTACCTTCAGAACTTCATAATACTTCATCAGATTTTTATAAATGTTTATATAATTAATATATAATTTTATTAATTGTCCACAACAATATTGTAAAAATCTATTTGGCTTTGACCCCAAATCATTAAGTTGACATTGGTGCAGTCACTAAAAACAGGTAGTGGTAGCCTGATGCAGGTTTTTAATTGGCATGTATTTTTCCTTTTTTCGACACAAGTGTCGTACGATAATATTACACGTAATATCATATACTATTGTATTATTTTTAATTATATCTCTCTATAGATATCTGTATACGAAAACTGACTAATAAAGACGACAAAATGTTACCTGTTCTGAGTAACACAAACACGCGTCGATCCCAGCATCATTATGTCTAACCTCACCCGTAGGATAATCAACATCAACAAACTAAAGCAGTTCTAAGTAACCGCAATTTGTTGACAAAAACCTCATGTAATATGGGGGCTTATCATTTGCGTTGATTGCATGTTCCCATCACAACAGAAGGCGCTGCTATTAAATTGTCATTAAAGCCAACTCGGTGTCATCTGTACGGTCCGTTTGGTGGGACCACCTTTTTGTTGCAGTTTTTAGTTTAACACCCTCCACAATCCTTACTGAATCACCAACAAATAAATTTTCATCTTTATCCCTATCGACGAAAGCTTAAATTTATTTTTCTGGGTCGCAAATAAAATTGGGTTGAATTTCGTTAATAACATTCGTTGTAATTTCATGTAAATTGACCGTCGGTCGTCTGAGCGCGCACGCAACATGTCAACTATGAAATTGCTACCTAGATATAGTTTAATTCTGATATGATGGATGTTTGTGACATTCTTAGGTAATGGGAGCCACTTTATTATTAATTTAAATAGAAAAACACACATGTCTACCAAACACACATGTCTGACAAACATAATTATTGGACAATGTTGTAAAAATAAAGTATTTTGTGTAATGGAACTATTTGTTCAAATAATACCTATAAATTCAATGTGGATATTACCCGTAGTATATTAAAAGGTCGTATATTACACATATTTGATTTGTTTACGTATGAAATATTTGTTGAATAATCTGAGGTGGAAATTTCAGTAGCATCAAGTTTTATAAAATTGATTTCGCTAAGGATGAGATAGGACTGGAAATTATAGGATCACTTTATTGTCAGTCTGACTATTTTACTGTCAAGATCCTTTGTCTTATGAATGCGTGGAGGTATCTAGTTGGAATTAAAACTATTCACTGAGTAATTTTACTAATTTAACATGGAAAAAAGATACGTCCCTAAAACGCCTATTTCAATAATCTCAAGAAATCTAATAGGGTACTTCTTGTTGATCAAGAACCTAATTTACCTATTAACATATGATGTTAGTTTTATTTGTAGGTAAATTGCAGCAAATAAATAGCTCTTGTGGTAATTTTCTTGTAAAAATATAATTTATATTTTTCCACTATTGTTTACGAGGAACCGGATCTCAATCGCAATAGCGGCTGATTGCTTATCGTCATCTCACATGACCCGTATTTAAAACCCCATATAAGGTCCGGTAATAAATTATCTCCGGTCAATCATTGGGGAGAGTATTCGTTTTCCCAAAATCTTTGGAACGGTAAATTGTTATTGAAGTCTGTCATGGTCATTCCGCAGTATGTAATTACCGAAAAATATGCGAACCTCTTTAGTAAAGATCGATACAGATAATATTACTTCAAGCATTATTTTTTATGTAATCTTGGCATTCAATTCTGCCCTATATTTTTTATTGATTTACACCAATTAAAACAGAACAGTGAATAGGAATTCAAAATACTGAAAGATAATGTTTTTCGATTTTAAGAAGTGCTGTTATTCAATTGAATATTGAATGCAACTTCTCTTATGATATCTTTCATTAAGTGTTCAATTAAACGTTACTTAATTGACCAGAAGGAAAAAAATAATGAATTAATTTGAGTGCATCCATTTTCGCCTCACAGGATCCACCTCCCGTACGATGGGACCGGGATATCTTAATAAGCGGTTTTTGATCAAGTTTCTGCGCCAGCGGCATTGAATAATTGTCCGACATCGATCGGTGCACACGACCTCTTTGATTATCGACTTTGATACAAGTACAGGCAGCGTAAGAGTTTTGCTTGCCTAATGTGGTGCAGTGATAGTGCAGTGATTGAAGAACAAACCCCTGATTTAAAAACCCCGGAAATTAAATTTCAGCTTTTTAATCTTTTCTCACGAAGGTTTGATTGTTTGTTTGAATTCATGTCTTTGTTTATATATTATATTTTCAGTTAAAAGTATTGCGGTATAATTTTAAAATTTAATAATAAAATATTAAAAATAAAAGTAAGTTTCAGTTTATAAAGTCTGATTGGAGAAAAATAGCACTTAAAATTTGATTAAGCCGTCCAAACGTCTCAGAGCTACCTATTTAGATAGCTTGTAAACCATTTTATAATATCGATATCTTCAAGAATAGGAATACGATTCTTCATCCAACTAATTAACTGGTTTTGAAAATTTAAAACAGTAACAATTTTTACCCATTTACAAATACTGTCTTACATTTCTTATGAGTATCAATATAATAATCAATTATTAAAGTTGCATTATATACCAGTATAGCTCATCGACGGAGTCGCTAACGATTTTTTTCTACTATAGATATTTGACCTTAATACGATATGTTAGAATCTATGAGATTTTTTTTTATTATATAGTTTTCCAATGCATCACACAAAAGCTCAAATAACATACAAATTTTCCACGATGTAACGTCGCATTATAATATGTATTTTATTGAATAAAATCTAAATATTTAGAAGCAGATAGTCCTATAGACAGATAAGAGGGTACTGCTTTAAATTCTGAAATTCAAATGACTTCGTAAGTTCAGGACACAGTCGGGTCTTTCGCAGAACAGAACTCTGTAAACAAAGGGACTCTTTTAATTTATTCAAATCTTATAAAAGTACCACGTAAATTCAAGCCGATTTACCGATGTAGATAACTACAACCTATTGTATACACCGAGAAAACAATCTATAATAAGTTTCACGCATATAAATATACTATTGACCTTTTTTTTTCACGCAGGGAAATGCTTTACGCACTGAGTGTGGGACTCTCCAACCACACGGACCCGCCCAAAGGCTAGTCAAAATGCAGATAGCATACCCACTAAAACCCTGCGATGCTCCGGTTCATCAACAAACAAGAGCAAACCCCGGGAAATACATAACATTCTACCGCAGCCTGCTCCCACGTTGCGATCCTATTCAGATTCCGACACCTTGCTCTCCTTCCTGAAACGATTCTAAAAGGTGATCCTGGAGCATTAGGAACAACTCCCTAACGTCCGTCCCTGCCGGACTGTGCAATGCGGATGAGATAAACCCATCCGCAGTCTGGCTAAGGTGGCATAAGAAGAGCAAACTCTCTCCTTCTTCTGCCAATGCGCCTACGACGAATCTCGTCCGATGCAACATCGTTCTCCCTTTCCCTTTCATCTGCCTCCTTCTGGAGCATAACCTGCTCACAGAATGAGGATACAGCGGCCCATCCTCGCCCTCCGCCAATCATGGCTTTCACTAAGGCTGGTAGTGACACATCCCTTCCGATAATGTCCTGTAACTGCCCCCTCTGCTGGACCCAGTGCTGACACTCAACTAGTGTGTGATGAGCCGTGTCATTTGGCGCTCCACATTGGTGGCATACCGTCGCCGGCTCCCGTCGCGCTACATGGCACAGATACCTGCCGAAGCACCCATGTCTTGTAAGTATCTGTGTCAGTCTAAAGGTGAGAGCGCCTTTCCTCCGAGCTCGCCACTCCCTTAATACAGGACGCACCGCCTCAATAGTTGGTCTTCCAGCAACAGGATTCTCCAGTCGACTCAGCCATTTTCTCTGAAGCGTCTCATCAGCTGCCTGTCTCCATCCCCTGATTTCCTCAGGCGCTGGTCTTCCACCGCCCCGCAGCATTTGCGCTTTCCTCTCATGCACTTCCGCTAGCATTTCTGCCTCCAGATCCCAGGGTGGAGTTCCTGCCAAGACACACGCCGCTTCATAAGACACAGACCTATAGGCACGTATAACCCTGACTGCCATCACTCTCTGCGGCCTTCTCAACTGAGCCCCATTCTCCGCATTAAGGGCATCCACCCAGACAGGCGCACCGTATAGTGCCATTGATCTTACCACGCCTGTAAACAGTCTCCTAACACTCATGTTAGGCCCTCCTATGTTGGGCAAAAGGCCAGCCAGCGTTCCTGCCGTCGCTATAAGTTTAGGAGACAACCTTCGGAAATGCTCCTCGAAGCGCCATCTACCGTCCAACAGAAGGCCAAGATATTTCATGGTATTGCGGATGGTAATAATCACCCCCCCAATTTCAAGACTGGCTCCCGCAGGGGCTCTTCTACGCGCCCCATGAAAGAACAGTGCCTCCGTCTTGTGTATAGCTACTTTTAATCCCAGCAACTCAATGCGTCTGATTACCTGGGTCGCCCCAACCCTAGCCAGCGTTGTTGCCTGCTGGAAATCCTTCGCCCGTGCTAACACCAATGTGTCATCCGCGTAGCATACTAATTGCAGACCTCTTAGTAGTGCCCCCCGCAATACCCAGTCATAACCGATGTTCCACAGGAACGGGCCTAGGATCGATCCCTATGGAACACCGCAAACCATTGCTCTACGGTGTACCCGACCGTCGCTTCCTGCGTAGACTATGCTCCGATTTCGAAGGTAGTCCCTTAAGATTCGCCTCAAATATCGGGGAACTCCATGGAACCGGAGCGTATCCTCAATGCATTCATATGGCAGAGAGTTAAATGCATTGGCGATATCCAACGATACCGCCAGTACCACCTGCTTCATTGACGCTGCTTCTTCTGCGATGTTCCTCACCCTCCGTATGGCATCAATCGTAGAACACCCCTCCCTGAATCCATACTGAGAGTCGGATAGACCCGGACCCACCGTAGCCAAATGCCTGACCAGCCGTCCAGCAATTATTCATTCACTCGAAGAGCTTCGCCGCCTCATCCAGCAAGACTATTGGCCTGTACGCTGAGGGCGAGTCATCTGGCCTCCCCTCTTTTTTCAGTAAGACCATCCGGCCAACCTTCCAGCATTGAGGAAACTTTCCCATCTCCAGAAATTTCCCCAGCAGGTTTCGGAATCTTCCTTCAAATATCTTTGAGACCACCACCCAGACTCATCCATGAATGACGTCCGGTCCTGGTGCCGTGTTTTTCGACCTAAGTCTCAGGAAAGCCACACCCAGCTCCGCAAGTTCGATCGGAGGTACAATCTCTGCCACCGCATTCCTCCTTGTCGCCAACTGCATTTGCGGCAAACGGTACTCTGACTGAGCTGGGAATTATTCATCCACGACGCGTTGAAGCACCTGCGGTTTTAGAGTTTCTGTAACTGGTGGAGTTTGTCCACGCAATTTGGATCTCGCCATTTTATATGGACGCCCCCATGGATCTCGGTTTAAACCCTCCAATAGTTCCTTTCGCGTTGAAGCCTTAGCCTGAACGATGGACAACCTCAGAGCCTTTTTGGCGGCCCTGTATTCTTCTAGTAAGCGTGCCTCCTGCGATTGATCCCTAATTCTACGTCTTCTCTGTCGCGTGTATGCGCGCTGCGCCGCAATGGAGCCTGCTCGCAACTCCGCAATCTGCTGCATCCACAAGTAGACCTGCTTTTTTGGAGGTCTTGGCCTTGCACAAGGCATACCCGCATCGCAGACACTGGTTAAGGCCTCAGCGAATCACTTCGCGCCCTCTTCCACACTTACATCGGCACTCATAGGCCGCGTGAACCAGTCATAAACGATCGCTGCTTCCACGATAAGGTTCCGATCCATCTTGGTTATCGCCCACCTAGGAAAATGTGATAAGCCAGAAGTGTTCCTTGAAACGCTACCATTCGCAGACGCAGCGACATCAAATGTAATGTATCGATGGTCGGATAAGGCTTCCACCCCAACTCTTACCGTCCAACCCGAGACCCTTGCCGCTATTGAGGGAGATGCGAACGTCACGTCTACCAAGGACTCGCCCTGAGGCCTGACACATGCCTGAGGTGTGTTGCCCCTATTCAGCACGCATAGTCCAGCACCGACCACCCACTTTTCCAGAGTCACGCCCTGTGGATCCGTCACTGGAGAGCCCCACAATGCTGATTTCGCGTTTAGATCCCACATCACCAACACTGGCATAGGTGCCGCACGCCCTACCACTCTATCCAACTAAGCAATGTACTCCTCGAACTCAGAGACCAGCTGGGAAAAGTTGGGAAAAACCCATACACCATTTGGGAAAAAGTATCCCGAAAGCAGTATAAACCCTCTCCATTTCACTGCTACATACCCCGTACCTCTTTCCCACAATGTAGGGCGAGAGACTAGCTCCGACATCTGGGACTAGTTGGCACAAAATATGGCTCTGAAAGGGCTGCCACATCTATCGACCAGTCCGCCATGGACTGCATAAACAAGTCTTGAGACCCCGCGCAGTGATTGATGTTCGCCTGTAAGAACAAAAACTTAGAAGGACCACTATCCATCGTCGACGTTCATCGTTCCTGCCTGCATTTGCATTTCCCCTATCAGCTGAGAGGAAGCCACATTACCCTTCTTTTTGGGTTTCGAGCACCTCTTGCTCCCTACTACATGGTCCGCAGACTGACCCGCTTCCTCGCATATCGGACAGTGTGGCTTGGCCAAGCACGCCGCAGCTTTATGCCCCTCCTTTCCACATCGGTAGCACAAGCTACTGCAGTCCACCGACGAAGTACACATTGGACGCGTATGTCCCAATTCTAGGCACCTGAAGCATTTGATAGGTCTAGAGTCAAGAGCAGAAACTCTCGCTGCGCTCCACCCAACCAAAAGCCTTCCCTCCTTCGCAAGTACCTTGGCCACCGTAATTGGGCACTGAACCCACTGCGTGCCCATTCCATTCGGGCCGCGTCGAACCTCCCCGACTTTTACAGTTTCCCCCGAACTTCCCCCTTTCCTCATGGACGTCAGCCTTCTGTATGGAGTCGTCCAGCCCCGCGATGCGTAGTTCTGTCGTCTTCACTGGCCTCGTCACCCTCGCACTCCCACCCAGGGTATTCTGGAAGCAGATCCGCCTTCTCCGCGGTTGTAGCTCCCGCCATCTCGATGATCCAGGCCCCCGTCCTTGTTGACCGGAATCGAAACTTCTGCTGGTCAATCCCTAACTCATCGAGATCTATTGCCCGCCGAGCCTTAGCCAGTATCCCTTCATACGTTTCTCCCCTCTTTTCTGCTTCTGCATCCAAGGTTACTACTACCGCCACCGACTTGGGAGGACGCAACCTTGGCTTTCACACATTCGCCTGCGGGCCGGAGAGCACTTACCCAGTTCTCCTCGCCTTCCTCCCCGCCACCACATTCCACCCCTCTTCCAAAGGCTTAGGCTGCATGGGAACAGGTGCTGCCACAGTGGCTACCGTTGCCTGCCTACGAATCTGACCCACCGCTCCTTGCCTCGCCGGGCCCGCTACCTTTCTTTGAGCGCTTCTCCCCCTTCCTGCTACTTGGGATATTGGCATTCGATTTAGAGATGCGGTGGAACTCCTCACCGAATCCGGCGCTAAAGGCGGTCGCATTCTTTCCGTCGAAGGAAGTCGTCTCTCCAGCTCTTTAAACTGCGACGTGATTTTGGCACTGACCTCCATAAGTACCTCTCGCACGATTTTTTGCACCACAGGCTGAGTCCTTCGAGGACTTGCATCTCCACGACGCGCACTACTCTCCTGCACGTTAGCCCTCTCGAGCCTCATCATCTCGATGGTGGCCCGGAGTTCAGGAACCTCCTTCTTGAGCTCCGCCACTTCCGTCCTCAAACGCCGGTTATCAGCCTGGAGCTGCTGAGTCACCTCGTTCACAGTCCGTGTGCTGAGGGTGCCCACAGACTGCTGTATTGACGAAGACGCCTCCTTTAGGGACTTCGTGAAAGTACCCTTCAAGTTTTTCGACTTCGAAGCCACCTTTAAAATCACTGCGATATCGTCTGCTGCATGATTATATCCGCAGTGACCTGTTCGCCCGTTCCCTGATTGATGCGGGACAGTCTCTCTTGTCTACGCTGGCTGGCTTGCAGCGTTAAGTCTGCTACCTCTTCCTCCGCTTGGAGCTCCAGCTCCTTCTTCCTAGCCTCGACGTACTCTTTTTGCGACTTTGATATCCCGACATACTGACCCGTCGTAGGCGGTCGACCGCGACCTCTCCTTGTCCTCGGCCCTCGTTATCGTTGTTTGACTTCATCCTCATTCGTTTTCTTTTACCAGACTTCTCTGGCGCACCAGTCTCGCTAGACGCTGAGGCACCCGCTGTGCCTACTCCACCTTCCTCTCCTTCCTTATCAATAAATTCGTTATCGGTACTATTTTCGTCCGTTCTGTTCCCACAAGTATGGGGGAAATATTCAGTTCACCCAGGCAGAGCCCCCTGTGCCTGGGTAAGCGTATGGTTGTGAAGATGAGGGGCCGCCAATCCCCATCTCCAGAGGCTACGTTGGAACCGAATCTCACTCCGGCCATGCACCCCCTCGCCCGTAGCTAATTTGAGGTTATGGATTTTTTAGTGAGGTTGTCTCCTCGCGAGATCACCCAACCAAGGGCAGCCTCACCAGCCCCCCACAATGAGGGATACCTGTTTGGCCAGCGTTTGCCGAAGCAGGTTTCTGCACATGACACCCATGTCCAGATAACCCCGCTGCCCAACCAGCTCGCGTCGCCGCTGCCCAGACTATCCAGGACGCCGACCGAACCCCGACTCACATCGCCGCTACTCAGCATATGGCCGAGACGCCGATGCGAGACCAACATACACCAGTATAAGCCAGTCAAAATAACAACGCACCAAAGTAGACTGCGACCATATTCCTAACCTACTCCTGGCCTAGGTCCCTACGTCGCTACTCCTACCCTATCTACCTAGCCTACCTAGCTACTATGGCCACAGTCTGTACCAGCACAACAACAGCTCTCTGCTAATAAGAGGGTGTCGTGTGAGCTCCTACAATAAAACATACATCCTTAGGGCTACCAGCCCCAAGGCTATCTCCCACCCCCCTATACTATTCAGCCCGAAAGATCGGACGAAAGAAGCAAAACGCTCCAACTCATGTCGTCGCTACTTAGCATATGACAAGAACATTTTAAGATTCCATTAAAAATATTTAAGATCACAATGTAAGTATATTGGCGTAAAATTGATTAAACGTCAAAATCAAAGTGATAATGACAACTAACTGACAGATGGGGATGCCCTTAAATAGTGAAATCAATAATTAATGCTGCCAATATTAGTCGATCGTTTTCCCTCTAAACATACCTATAATATGATTAAGATAAGATAGATTAATACCAATAACTGAGGGATGGATAAATAAAATCACAAATATAATATGGAAACGAAATCTTTCAGTGACTATTTATAAACGGTTACTTTGTCTATATTGTAGATTTGGACCAACCCCTGCACTAGGGCCATGAATGCCAAATTTAACATAAAATAATTATCAGGACCCATCACAGAGCAGCTTCATGGCGCCTGTGATGCGGTCAAGGGCAGGTCATTAGAAGATTAACACTTTAGGTATTATTTTAAGCTTCTCCTTGATTCGGAAGGCACGTTAAATTGTTGGTATCGACTTCGTCTACATTAATTAATACCCGAAAATAAGTCACTGGGTCCGCTTGGTGGTTTGTAACCCATTCTCCCTTTTTATTTCCTTTTATAAATAAGTACGTACTGTATAATTAAATACTGTAAAATTGGAATATGCTCCATAGCAACCAAAACAAAAAGTACTAAACAAACTGACTTAATATAATTAAGAGCTCTACGAGTAATATTACACTTATTGCGTTTGATAATTAACTTTCACAAAAATCTGAATTTACGTGCCTTATATACCAGTATAATCACATCTTCTTCTCTTTCGCTTCGCTCTTCGCTCTTCGTTGAGGCGTCTATGCTAATGTTAGACGAGGACACAGCTCTCTTAACGATCTCTTGCCATCTCTCCCTGTTTGCAGACTTGTCTGGTGCAGTCTGTTACCTAGTTACCCACGACGGATTTCTCTTAATCAGTCCATGACATTGTTGATCTGTTACGTGCTCTAGTTCCCTCTACATTTCCTTGCACGACCAGCCATTCTATTGAGTTGTTGTCACGTCTAGAAAGATGGCCAAAGTATTGGTGTGTGCACGTCTTTACTACAGGAGATAAATGCTTTGTGATGCCGAGTTCGTGGAGCATGGACTCGTTGGTGCGAAACTCCGTCCACGACATGCACATCTTCCTCCAGCACCATATCTCTAGAGCATCTATCTTCTCCTTTTCTAACTCACGCACGGTCCACGTCTCAGTCGTATAAAGGAAGATTGGGAATACCAGAGTTCCTATTAGCCTGACTTTGGTGGTTGTGGTGATGTTCCGATTCTTCCATGCATTCCTCAACTTCTCTGCAGTAGCTCTGTTAATGGCTATACGACTTTACTTCATCTATGCAACCACCATTATTTGAAATCAAAGTCTCCAAGTATATATAGGCAAAAACCACGTCGTAGTTGGCGATCTGTGTAACCTCTGGGCGGTTATCATTGACACGATGCACGATCATAATCCTGGACGATCATAATATATTTTCTTTCTTTCTTCTGGTCTTTGACCTAATCCAAACGTTTGCCTTACGCGCTCCACGCTGTGAAGTAATTCCTGTATGAGGTCACAATGCTCGCAAATAAATTGGTGTCATCTGCGTATCGTAAATTTGAGATCTTGTATTCATCAATTACAACACTATCGGTCCAGTACTCGAAAATGATTCGCATTATAAGCTCGGGGGGCAAAGGTGAAATTATGCATCCCTGTCGCACACTCACATTTGAGTAGAACTAATCAGCTTGTACTGATAATCACATTTTATCTGTGTTATTACAATTTGCACAATTACTTGCATATATCAGTTAATATAATTGAAGTAAACTGGTTATTGAAGCTCCGATGTGAATGTGTTCATAAATATATCGAGTTTATGTGTAGTGAGCTTTTAACATTACTATTTATATTGTATCATTACAATTGTAGCATTACATTAAAATAATGTTTATGTTTTATACAATCTTCGTTTTATGCAGACCTCCTCAGTGATCCGTTTGATGCGACCGCCTTAAATGTGCTTTTATATGATATTAAAGCTTCGCATATAATTGCAAAATAACGTAGATAAGCAACAAGAAAATAAGCATTTTAATGTTATTAAATTAACTATAGAGTTACTGGCCTTTTCAAGTATATAGCTTCGGGAGTGAACTTTTATGTTTATTGATGATAATTAAATTAATGTAAAGATTTTAGATGAGTCTTCCTCGCTGAACTGGATTTAAAAGGTTTTAAATGTAATATAGGAAGGTATGTAAAAATTGTAATAGACTATGACAATTGTAAGAGAATAAGAATTTATTATTATTAGAAATCATATAAACTGCTCACAAGTAAATAGTTAAGTTAATCTTCGTGTTACAGAAATTCGAAACAACTAAAATACCTCAACGCTTAGATCGGAAACAACAGAGAATAAGTCTAACCTTAAACTTAAGAAACACTTTAAAATTAGAGTATACCCATACCAATACCAATAAATACCCATACCAAGGAATTAAAAAAAAACACAGATGCGCCAACTCCGCTTTTCAGTCATAAAACGCGACGCCCGAATGTCCGTTATTTACTAATTGGTCTGACATCTCTTTTGTTTTATACTATTTTGCAGATGCTTAAACAGAAACCGTCGTAACTGAAGAAAAAAGTGGTACTGAAAATCGGAATGCTGATACGCCTCCGAAGAAACGTATTTTTCAATAATTTATAATGCAACGGAGGTAGGACCTGATACTGTCCCTAATGCACAGATGTTGGTTCGAAGACAAATAGTATTGGACTTCATGTGTCGTATTATTTCGTACGAGTTTAGTTATCGTTCTATAGTAAGAGTATTATGAATACAAACTATATTTGATACTGGATTAGGTATTATTCATTGTTGAAACATGATATAAATATATAAACAAAACACTTTTCATTCATTAATAAACAGTTCGTAACAGTGTAATCGGTTACTCAAAACGTTAAGTTATTTATAATGGCGCAGCAACTGTGCTAACGTTGTTTGCCGTAAAACAATTACATTTGCATGTAATTCGTGTAATCGAGCCAGCTTCCGAGGGACAGTAATCATACGGAGGACGAAAATTGCCGCGACGCGGTCACTAAGTAAATCACTATTCGAATTAACTTGGACATGTTTATGTTGTTTTTATTCTTAAAATTTACTTCATAATTCCCAATCATATAGTGAAACTTATACAGCCTACATTTTTTTTTATTTAAAATTAACTTTCGCTCCTATATTGGAAGTCGAACTCGAGTAACGATAATTCTAAAGTAATATGTAAATGTAATTTCTTAAACGTCATATTATGATATTGAAATTTCATTTATGTCTCGTATAAAGATCTATTTTCTTGATCTGTTCATTTTTTCGGAAACGTGGATAAGCTTTTAGTAATAAAAACACATTTAAGATTATTTCAAATTAATCTGACATGCATCAATAAAAAATTGTGACGGACGGACATAACAACAAGATAATCCACAAGGGATCCGTTTTTTACACTTACGGTACATCCTAATAAAACGATCCCTCCATAAAAAAAAAACCAAAAACAAAACAGCGAATAGATAGGACAAACCCTTTACATCAATATTGTTATTAGGTAACATTCCAGTGTCACAATATTAACCAATAATTATTGAGCCACAAACAGCCACTGAGGCCGGTCATTTGGGTAAAGCCCGCGGCTATATCGTACGGCGCGCGGGAGCTCCGCTCTCTATAGCTTAGATTACATGCAAATGTGCATCGCCGTTAACGACGAGTCGGCAAAACAGATTATGTTAGTCATTTTATGATAACAAACACTTTTGTCGGCATTTTCAATGTAGCCTCTTGTTGATGCCGAGTCATCTACGCTTGTAACTGCTTGTACTACTCGTATGAATTAACATGGCACCTGGAGCTCGATTTTTGATTGACTAGTTGACAATCTCCTTGCCGTATACGACCAAAGTTGAATTTTGTTCTTTGCTTTGTATGGCAAAAATTTTTGACATATATACTTATAAACAATAAAAGTGTGAATGTAACCAAAACGTCCATAAACATCATTTATTCATTTCATATTTTGATATTTATTCTTTCATACATATTCATACAGCTTTCGCTAAATGTAGTCGAGCCAATTACAAATGAAAAAAGTAGAAAGTCAGTGGAAAACGAGCGCTCGATGCGAGACGAATGATTCAAAAATAGAGCTCCTAAATGGCTATTCAATTTGTCAGCAAAAAAAAATTAGTCTATTTTAGAAAAGGTGACTGCAAAGAATCACATTTTTCGGTTATTTATGATGCAGCGATAGGACCTGACGCTGCCATTGATTAACAGATATGATTTTAACAAAATTTCAACACTTTTTTACGATCGATGCTAGAATCATTCGTTAAGATTTTATGTGAGACAAGTTCACATTGATTTGATCAAAAATTTAATGGTAATATCACATAAAACTTTGAAGAGTAGAGCGGAATTGGTTCAATACTAGATGTTTAGATGTCTTCTATTATTGATTATTTTTGACGACAACAACACAATACGGTAAAATCAACGACATGGTATTCACACATTTTTCAAAATAAAAATTAATAAGTAACATTAAGCATACCTCGAATATCATACGTAATAACCCAATTTTTAGAACTCAACCAGCTGTATCCGCATTTAAAGTTTGAATGGAAGGGTGACAGCAATATACTGTTGTTTCTTTATAGTCCACCGTTATTGCCAACGGTCGCCCCATTGGATCGTACGGGCCTTTCATTGTGAGCCAAATGATAATAGTAATGTTTGGACACCATGTTGCGCATTGTTCGATTCAATAACATGGCTCAATGGAAGTGACATATATGATGTTGGATCAGCTTTCTGTGTAGGTATTGAAGATTTTAGTTCTAATATGTTTGTAGCAAAATAAAAGAGATCTTCTCAGAAAAAGAGATCACTCCTACCGAAGGTTGGTGGACAGCATATCTTTATTTCTGAGATTGCTGCTCGACACTGGGTTGTAGCACCGTCTAAACTAATTTCTTAAGTTTTTGAGCCAAGAGTGTCGCCTTCCAACACTGCCATCCCCTTATTTTGCCTTGATAATTTATGCGATGAAAATCTCTGTATTTGTTAAAAAAAAGAATGTCCCATAACTCAATTATTTTAGTGTTTCCGGTGCTTACTCCTATTGTTTATATTTCTGTTTTATTCTTCACTCCAGTTTCTATTTAATATTAGTAAATAGAGATGAGTAAATATCAGGCCTATCATTTTAGCTCGTTAAAGATTTTATTTTATTAAATTCCTTTAGTAATGTCCGTAAATTGTCAATGACACATCCAGTATCAAATTTAGTCACATCAAATAGATTCCCCGTAGCACCATACCCTCTAAGATAAGCGGCATTCACATTGACAATTTACTACGAAAATGACTAAATAAACAGAGATGTAAAGATAAAGGTAATTTTGTCTACATAAATAGGTGTTATAAATCAGCCCTTTGTTAGGTTAAAGGCACAACTCTTATTTTTACGACATTATCAGGGCAATTAAGTTTTGTTAGGAAACAAAAGGCATATCTCGAGGATTTCTGAGCGCAATATTAGGGTGTAATTAGTACTTTAATGTCTTTTTTATTATTAATATTTAAAGAAAATTTATCTATGTTTTTTAAGCCATATGAGGGAGAGGGTTCATCCGCCGGCTTCGGGTTTGTTTCTAAGGTTCGATTCCCACTCGGGGCAATATAAAAAATAAGAATTTCTAGATTGGTCCGCGATTGAATGTCTGCGCGGTTGAATAATTTTTTTATACAGATTGGGATAACTAGGCGTGCAGCTGTGTGTACATACTTATATCGTTAACTGTTACGGTTTGACAATATATCTGCTTTAAAATTTAGAGAAAATTATTGCAAAAAATTCACAATTGAAGAGTGAGCTCGCTGAACTGCACCCTCAACATGAAGAAGTGCTTTATCCACGTGAACAACTACACAACACCCTCAGTAGTTGCAGCAAGGAATTTGACACATATGAGAGGGCTCTGCAACGCATAGATGACCTAGAACGAGAACTTCGTGTAGCGAATTGTCAAATAAATCAATATGCGGAAATTCAACAATTGCAGGAGACTCAACATACTTAAAGCCTCTTCGAGGAGCTCGTGGCATCACCTGGAACACCCCTGACCCCACAATGTTTAATTTCTACGTAAAGTGTAAGACCGTAAAAGTTACATAGAAGTTACAGTTCTGTGACTGGGCTACAACAGGTATTTATAAAAGTAAAAACAAACTTTATGAATTATACGCTTTAAGAAAATATAACCATAATCAAAATTTCATTGATTACGTGAAGAATTATCCGAAAGTATTTAAAAGGGTGTGTTTTGCGGCAAAGTCAAATTTTATTAAAGAGAAAATAAAGAATTCCAATAATGAAGTCAAAACAACCTGAAAATAAAAAACACATGTGATTTATGGGGCATATCTCTTAATATTATTAAAAGTATAGTTCATGTTATAGCCCCTTACTTGGCTGGTATATTTAATCTTTGTATAGATGAAGGAATTTTTCCAAATCTTATGAAGGTAAGCAAAGTTATACTTCTTTTTAAATCCGGAAATAGGGAAGACCATAGTAATTATAGACCAATATCAATATTACCAACGTTAAGTAAAATCTTTGAAAAAATAATTCTTGAACAGCTATTGTCTTATTTTAATTTAAATAAATTACTGAATACTAAACAATATGGTTTCACAAAAGGTCGCTCTACTGCTGATGCTGGTGTAGCACTTCTTAAACATAAATTCAGAGCTTGGGAGGCGTCACAGAATGCTCTTGGAGTATTTTGTGACTTCTCCAAGGCATTTGATTGCGTGGAGCAACGAACACTAGTAACCAAGCTAAATTACTATGGTATCAAAGACTCCGCCCTACAACTAATATTGTCGTACTTCAGTTGCAGAACTCAAACTATCGATATTAACGGTGTGAGATCATCTGGATCACAAGTAAAAATGGGAGTCCCCCAGGGATCTATTCTGGGTCCCTTTTTTGTTTCTTACTTACATAAATGATTTGCCATTATTTGCCGAAACTTTATGCGATATAGTATTGATTGCAGAGGATACTGCTTTAATATTTAATATTGATAGATGTAAAAATAATTTTGATGATGTAAACAATACTCTCTCACATATTATGACCTGGTTTACTATAAATAATCTCCAGTTAAATGCTAAAAAAACGACATGTATAAAGTTTATGTTACCTAATGTAAAAGCTGAACTTACAGAAATTAAACTTAACGATGAAAAGCTCGAGTTGGTTGATTCAACAATCTTCTAATAAATTGCAATGTCATTCTCACATTTCATTATTGGCAGAAAAAATAAGTTCAGCTGCCTTTACAATTAAAAAAAAATAGGCAACTTACAGATGTAGATACCGCTAGGACAGTATACTTTAGTTATTTCCATAGCGTTATGTCATATGGCATTCTGATGTGGGGTATAGCTGCAGATATAGAGTCTATATTTATTTTACAAAAAAAGAGCGGTAAGGGCCATTTATCAATTGGGTTCAAGAACATCACTTAAAGATAAATTCAAAGAAATTGGGATATTAACAGTGGCCTCCCAATTCATATACAATTGTATACTTTATGTTAGAAACAATATTAACAATTATATTAAACATAGTCAAGTACACAATTTTAATACTAGAAACAAAGATAAACTTGTTTTGCCGTCATGCAGGCTAAAGAATATTAGTTACGCGGACGATATGGTGCTGCTGGCGCCATCAATCAGTGCTATTAGGAAACTGCTTCAACTGTGTGAACAGTTTGCTGAGAGTCATGGGTTACAGTATAATATAAGTAAAAGTGAATTTATGTTATTTACACCAAAGGGCAATAAAAAATATAAAAACGTGGAATAGTTACCACCAATCAAACTGAATGGAAATCCTTTAAATCGGGTCAATCATGTTAAATATTTAGGGCATATTATATGTGATGATTTAAATGATGATATGGACATAGAAAGGGAGCGAAGGGCGTTGACGGTGAGAGCTAACATGTTAAGCCGTAGGTTTTCCCGTTGTTCACGAGAGGTAAAAAGTACGCTATTTAAATCATTTTGTCAAAACTTTTACACGGGTAGCCTATGGACAATGTATACTCAAAAAGCGGTCAACGCTCTTAGTGTCCAATATAATAACGCGTTTAGGATGTTGTTGGGGCTCCCGCGGTTCTGCAGTGCGTCAGGCATGTTCGCGGAGGCACGCACAGACGGGTTTCAAGCGTGTATACGTAAGAAAATAGCGTCCTTACTATACAGAACACGCGATAGCACCAACATCATCCTACATGCAATATCTGGAAAATGGGATAGTCCCTTTTTCATACACTGTGCCCGAGTATTGATGAAATAGGAAACTATTCCATCAATATTCTATCCTTTATTAATTATTTGTGAGTGTCTACAGCTAACATAAGTTAAGTTCATACTAACAATAATATGGATCTTGGATGTCCGAAATAAAAATTTATTATTATTATTATTATAAAGAAGGTTCTATAGTCAATTATGGGTCAAGGTGTACACTACTATAACAAAATTCCTATGGAAATTTTAAATTTACCATTACCTAAGTTTAAAACCCATATTAAGAATTGTCTATTCAGTAAAGGATGTTATACTGTTAATGAATATTTAAACGACAAAACTGCTTGGAGTTAAATATGGCTCATTTTTCATATATATTAAATTGTTTATCGGTAAGCTTCTTTGGCTACACATGTGATTTGATTGACGAAAATACTGTTTTACTCTTATATTGTGTAATATTGTAATGGAAAGTGACTTCAAATTTCAATGAAGTCATTTTTAAATCTTGACGCTCTGTATGAAATAAAAAAGGGAAAAAGAGGAGCCCTTGCCGAGTTTCTTGCCGGTTCTTCTCGGCACAAGGTCTCCCGCCGTAGATTTACGAACCGATGGCGTAGCTCTCGACTTTCACAAGTGCTTTTAACAGCCTAGACTGAAAAAAATAATTTTGATTTGATTTGATTTGCATTCCTATTATTGATTCTACTAGATATTAATAAAAATTAAAATTATGTTTCAGTATGGAGTCTCATACACATTACAAGCTCGGAGAAAATTATATGCAAAGAACAGCAAAATTAATGATTCCAGGCCAGTGTTACGTCTAGCTTGTTGCAACATTTAGGAGCTATATATATGATTATAAATGAAGGTAAGTATTAACTGTATGAACGGAGTTGAAAACTAAGTTTTGCTATCTCTTAACTAATCACTGAGCTACTATATAAACCACTGGCTGTTTTTCTGCAGCTTCCCCAGCGTAAATTACAGTCTGTGTCATCCATGTATGACTTATTTTTAAAATCGATCCAGTTGTTTTTGAGCGTATTCATTGCAAACGAACAAATAATCAAATCTTTTCTCTTTAAAAGCTCCATTAAGATTTAACAGGTATCAAAACTTTGTATGGTGGTTATTGTGGATCTTTTTTTAGTTTATTATTGTGTATCTAACAGAAATGTTGAGATATTTTTTTAGCATCTAAAAGCGATATTTTGTTGTAGGTTTTTTGGAACTAAATAATAACAGATAACAAAGCTTGCAATATTTTTATGGACCCCCTACTGCCACTTAGTACTTCGCATGTAGCCAATGCGTAAGTACGTAACGTAGCGTTATTATAAGTAGGTACACATTACTCGATATAAAATAGTGATTTAAAATATAGAACATGTTCATTAAAATTAACATTCTTCCATTTTTAGTCCAATAAATAGATAAATATAAGAAAAAGCTTGTCTTTACTAGGAAGTTAATTAGACTCTGGCTTCTTAAATGTATTTACCCACAGCGGAACAGCTTCAACAGCTATAGTAATATTGGATCCACTGAACGTTGCGTCACCTGCAGCTCCAGCAGCAAAGGCAAACCGTCGACCGTCTGCCATTTGCCGTTCCAATATCAATGTAAACTTGCAGCTCTTAATTAATTAGGTACTATATGAGACAGGAAATTATCTACATAACGGAGGCTCTAACTAATTCGATGACGTAAATGGTTAACGCTTTAGGTCTGCGATTGTGGAAGTTAAGCAATTATCGCATAGGTCGGTTATGGGATGGATGACCGTTATTTAATGTGTTGAGCTCTCCGTGCTTTGTAAGCCGCGTTAGTTATGGCTGCATCTGCATAAGAAAAAACTCACCTATCCATACAGCATGCATGATGGGTTATGATCGGATTTTTTTCTTCATACTAACTCACTGCTTCTCTTTGACTTATGAATGTTTGATCTTATAATAAAAATAATTAAAGAACAAAATCGGGCATTTAATATACCTACGTAAAATGAAATTAGTACGTGACTCAAAAGGAAAGATATCCTTGCGGCTTTTATAAATAAATTGCCCGCGACTCCGTCCGCGTGAAAAAGTTACTTAGAGCAGCATTTCTAACGAATATTTATTCATTATATCATGTATAATATCTGAAACAAAATTTCATCCCCTATTTTATCCACTTGGGGGTAGAATTGATCAAAATCCTTTCTTGGCGAATGCCTACATCATAACATATACCTGTATGCCAAATTTCAGCCCGATCCGTCCAGTGGTTTGGGCTGTACGTTGATAGATCACTGTCAATCAGTAAGTCACTTTTGAGCTATATATATTTAGATTTCAGACAACATCACATATATTTCTCTGATCCCAAGATTACTTTAGCCCCTGTATTATGGAGTATTTTAGACAACGAAGGTGCTACAACACTCCGACCCCAGATTGTTAATTAAAACTCAGAGAAACAAAAATTTGTACTTACTTACTACACCATTATTAACCTTTGAAATACCTTAAAGTTTAGTTAAATACTTGAAACACACTATATGTCCAAATAAAAAAAAACATATATACAAGGACCCACATGTGCCACAGCACCTTAACAGGCTGACAATGAAAGCTAAATTACTAAAAGTAATAATCATGAAATTGAGAAAAAAATGTCATTGAATTTGAAATCACGCAGAGTTTGATACTTAATATTTTTTGTGATAACACTCATTATATCAATGGTAGTTTGATTTTCTAATTTAGGAACATAATAATACACGCCTACCTGACTGGTAGTCGGTTGGAAATGAGAAGTAATTTCGTTTTTGTTAGCTCATAAAAACGTAGACATCTTTCAATGGCAGCCTTTGCTGCTCAATAATTTGGTTGTCACGTTATATCTACTTCCTCCAAAGGCTATCTTGAATCTTGAAGGCCGTAACATTTATTATTGATTGCAAACATTGAAAATTTCAAAATCTACAAAGTATATTTATAGATATCCTATTCGCCGATTGGTTTATTTACCAGAGTGCATTAAATTGACTTTATACTATTTAAAGCACCGTAAAATAAATTACCATATATTTTCTTAGTAAAGATAACGAATTTAAGAACGGTAATAAGAAATCTTCGTATTCGGAGCTTAGATATGCTTTTATTTGGGATTAGTTTCTATTAAAGGTATCACAAAGAAAGAATTAAGAATAAATTTATGATCACCCTATCACCAAATCCTTTGAGCTTTGAATAATTATCAAAATTGATAATAATTGACGAAGATATTGTAAAAAAACACTTAGGTAGTAGATTATAAAAAAAAACAGTCGAATGAATAACCTCTATTTTTGTGTTCGCTAAAATTGTAAAACTAGTGAGCAAAACCAAAATAAAAGTAATGCTTAAATTGAGACCAATTTTCATAACACTATATTGACTGCTGATGTCAAAGCTAACGGTTGCACGTCGTGTGGGGGCTTTTATAAAAGTACAATAGTTAAAGGGCAAGAATCGCTCGGGGCATCGGGGATTAGCCGGGGCAGATACGATGAAAAAGAATTTTAGAATAATTAAAAAAGCAATTTGCGAATATGTGAACGAAACGCCAAAGGTACGAAGTCACTTTGATCCCTCCGATTCTATTGTAGATAATTGAATATTTCCAACTTTCTTTTTTTAGGATTAATTTCAATCGATTTCACGGTTGAAATAAACGAAACTTGAGATTGAGATATGGTTGAATACAATAGCGTTGTATCGGAACCGCTTCTACGATAATACGGATAATCTTGAAAACAAAAACTTTTGTTTGCGAAATAACAAAAAAAAAGTGTTTGCGAAGAGAAATTACGAAGATGAAAAAGATTATATTCATCCTTTGTAAGTACGTATTATTCAAGTTTGTTTAATAATGTTTCACAAAGGAAGCTCCCCTTTGAAGATTAGTCATTGTACTTAATAATTATCTTAACCGATTCAAAACTTGAGGAGCTAAACAGTTGCTCAAAGTAAGTCATATGAAAATGAACTCACAAAATTTTTGTTTATGTTAACTAAAAAAAAATATCATACAAAGTATCTGCAGAAACTGGCATTGGTTATAAAAAAAAAATGTGTCTTCTAATATTACAATATATAAGAGACAAAAGCGATCTCTTGCGTTAAATATTATTTTGAAATTAAATGCTATAGAAGTGATTATACTATCAGATGAGTATAATATAATATAGTATACCAAAGGACAAAATATTTTAATAATAACAACTATGATATTCATAGCACTCATCAATATTTACCTACCCCGTGGGATTCATTGATAAGTTCACCGACACTTGACCCTTTTCATCTCTCATACTTGCCACCCACTAATGCGACTAAAGTAAACAACAGAAGTATAGTAATAAACTTTGCTGGCAGTAACAAATGTTAAAGCAATTAAAGCAACATTCAACGCAGACTAATATGGGTAGGAGATTATCATAACAAAAACTCCAGCGCTCATTAAGCGTAAGACAATGCTTCATTGTTACCAATTAAGAGCAAACAAGCAGTCAATGGTCTATTAGCACCAATATCAGATGTAATCGATGGCCAAACAATAGTAGCAGCAGGGGGGGCTTGTTAATGTTCCTTACAGTTCACAGCAGGCAGCACCAGCCGATATGTGGCTGACAAATCATTGACAAAAATATTAATGCGCTACACTGTTACAGACGGATTCACGGGCTTGTTTGATTTCTCTCTTCATAAATGTGGTTAGGATGCGTTTATGCTGATGGAATTTGAATTTAATATTCGTCCAACTGAAATTATGTCATTGCTTTAGCTAGATTTATTTTTGCGGATTATTGGATACTGTACGAGCGATATTTGTGAAGTTTCACATAAACTGTTATTTCAAACAGGAGTATACTTCTATATGAAATGATTACCTTTAAAGCAAGCCTTGTTAATTAAATATTTTTAATGATATCTCATTACATTGAATGATACAGATATTACAGTAATTTTTTGAAAGTTCGCGTGTTCACGTTTACTTTAAAACAATTAGTACCCGCTTGTGTATATTACGTTTACCTTAAATACGCGATTTAAATGATTCGAAAAGCCCCCTTAAATTTTATTCCTCGTCACTTTAGTCAGTGAAATCGATATCAGATCAATCCCACCCTTTCTAATCCCGACCAGGTCATTGTTGAGGATAATTAGTTTTTGTCACTTCACATTGACAAATCCTATTCGATTCATCGCTACCCCACTCGCGTTGGACCGGCTCTTATCAAAGGGAATATTATTTCAAACGCCCCTGTCACTGGCTTTCTGCCCCGAAATCCGGTTTGTTATGAATGAAATTACAGAAATCGAATAAGGTAAACACAACTGAGAGGCAACAAAAGCTTGCACGAAAAAAAAACGCTAAATTGAATTCAAATTGGTTTCGTTGGGCATTAGGGACAGCCAGGGGACTTTTTCGAGAACGTATAGCGGGGCAATAATTTAAAGTAACTTTTTGTTGGAGAGCGACAGCCTGCGGTATATAAATGCTGATGTGATTGAATGAAAACAGAAAGGACAATGGAACAAAAGACGTTAGCCGTCTCTAAACGATTGCTGCGGAATAAATAAATAGTCAGCCATCGCTGCGATCGTTTAATGAAAACTTTTTACTTTTGTTTCAAGAGTTCGTACTGCAAATGAATCTTGTGATGTGTCAATATTTCTTAATGAATTTGTTTAATCTACATAATTTACTCTTGATGATCTTCGTGGAAAGAATCGCAACCTCTAAGTTTTATTTCTGGATGTATCTCCTAAAACAGTTTTCGATATGGTTCTTTAACTTACTTTACGGCATAACTTTAAGCAGAATAGAAGAGAAACAGTGTATACGTACTTATTTTATTATTCTTTGATTTCAATCTACATTTCGCTTTGTGAACTTTGCAAAGAAGAGAAACGTATCCCAAATAGGACGGCTTAATGTAAAATGAAACCATTTCATATTTCCCAGGCAATGTTAGCAGCCAAAGATCAACAGGTATGCAAATATTAAAAAAAGGAAACGTGAATCTGTATGGTATTTTAAATTCTGAGCGGTAGTGGGGTATTGAATATATTCGTAGGCATCGTATGATATTACAAAAATAATAATAGAATTATAATGTAATGCTAATGATGATGGAACGCAAAACACAAATAAGTGTAAAATATAAAAAAACTGACTTTAATATTTTAATAAAGAATTTTGAAAGATTAATTGATATTTTAATAGTGGAGACGGTAGAGGTTTTATAAAAGATCATTAATATCAATCGTCGGATTTCAATAGAAGTTTCATGAATTAAAGTATTTTAGCATTTCTAGGGCGATTTATATTAATATATTTTATTAATATATTGACACAAAATTGTTATTTAGATGCGATCATCCAGTTATTTTGCTATATAATCAAAACTCCCAAACCCGTTACGATATTTTTTATTTAATTTAACACTCAGGCCATGTAGAGTCTATTCTCTTTGACTCTAGGTAGCTTTTAATTAAAAAAATAAATAAAAATCTGTCTACGAACCGCGGAAAATCGGTGAACATACACTAAACATATATAGCCGTCGAATATAGAACCTTCTCCAAAAGGAGAAGGTTCAAAAAAAATCAAAAATAATATTGAAGTCTGTTAAAAACTAATCTCCGATGGTTTGCGCCTTGTTTATTTTTCTTTAAATATGTCTGTAACTCTGATGCAAATAAAGGTTGTATATATATATCGTATATCGGCGAACGCTAAGCCATAGAATAAATGTTTAAGCGAGCACTCAAATCAATGGTTTACCTGACACAGAGCTCTGTGGTTAACCGCGCGGAGCGATTCGACTTTGTTGGCATCAGTTTATATTATAACGGTCTGTCGAATTGAATTTTGCGGTTATTTATTTAAACTCGAGTTTAGCGGCAGACGGACGTGGAAAGGTAATGCTAAATGATAATAATATGAATTCTGAGGTCTGGCGATGCCGTGAGTTTCTCTTTTTTCTTTTCTCGTTGCGGTATTCAATTGTTTCTCTTGTGGAGCCGGAAAAATTCTGCTGTTTATTGTTTAAAACTCTTGTTGTTGGTTATTTCGTTTTTTATTAAAAAAAAATGTCTAATTAAAATTACGTATATTATCCAGTACACCGTCGATTTCTTTAGTCGATAAAGTTTATTTTAAACTAGCTTTACAACAGTAACATGGTAATGTTACACTCGTATATTTTAAACCAGACTTACAATTTTAACGAACAAAGAGTAACAAACATATATGGAGCCCTACCTCGGGGTACTTAGGGCTGGTGGATTTTTTAAGCATTACTCACAAATATTCCTTACAAATTTACGCATTTTAATATTAAAAGCATAATGCGATAGAACAGAATTATTAACAGACCATAGGTCATCAAGAAGAGATTTCTGCTTACAATCCGCAGACAAGACAATGCTCAGACTCCTTTTCCTATTCAACCATGACTTATTTCGAAGCTTTTTTAATATCAATGCCTTTTGTACATTTTATATAAGTATTGCTATTAATATAAAACAAAATATATGTTTACACATCTGTTTTAATTATTACTGTAAATTATGAGTCACTTTACGAGTCACTTCAAAGGCACTACAGTGATATATATAAGATCTCCTTTTAACTTTCAATTCGCATGAGAGTTAAAAACTAAAGTCAATTTCATAACGGCCATAAATTATGTCGTATCTCTTTTATGGTCAATTTAAAGAGATTACCGATCGTTAAAAAGCAAAATCCATTAGTGTTCCTGTTCGGAAGCTCGTAACCTAATGCTAACAAAACTAAATGCTGTAGGTATATGAAATACATTGTCGGAGGGAAACAACATCGCACGCAAACAAGGGAATCGAGGTTTCGTTCATGGTCACGATCACTATAAGATGAGCCCTGCGATTCTGTAAAAATCCCGACCCGACATGGAATTCCCTCATGTATCCCAATTCACGTCATTTACTATAGAAATTCTATTGATTCCATTTTTTTGTATAAAAATACAAAACAAAATTGATTGAATATACGTGCCTCAGGTACTCTATTCCCATGTCATTTTTATACTGACTTCACTTATGCCACGATTATGGTTTTTTTAAGTTTGAAGTCAGTTCTATTATTTTTTTAGTAATTTAATTATGTAAGATCCCAGCAGTTTATGAAAAGCACAATGTCACAGTGGATAGTTCGGTCTGCAATGTGGAAGTTACAAATAGGTATATAAGCATTCCTATATAAAAAAATCAGCGTACAGACAGCGAGAAGTAACTTTGTGCTATACTAGAGTTTTATGGTTGAAATTTGGCAGTTGGAGCGACCACTAAATCTGTATTATTATTATGCTTTAAAATTATTTAATAATAATCTGATACTATGATAGAAACAATTTCGTAATATGAAAAACTTACGTTTATAATTACTTAATTGTCATTCAAAATCTTATATTTTTAATTTATATTTGAATTATTTTAATAATAATATTAATTAATTATATAATTTCATAACGCCTTTTGTGGCGTTTAGCTATCCGAATATGACAACCACATTGCCATAACTTATAATCTCTTTCCTGTTTATTCACCACGAGATGTGTTATTTTTTTAGTAGAAAATAACGGTGCCAATTCTGTTAGACCACTCTCTAAACTGGACTACACTTACCTCATTTTGGTCTAGGTTGTGCTAGAATTATCAACATTATCCTATAAAGGTAGTTCTCTCATATAGATATAAAGCTTATTGTGTCGTCTTAATTTTTTTTTTATTTTATAAGTTAAATAAACATTAAACTAAATGTGAGTAAAGTATGGTTCATCTCTTCTACAGGATGCTTCCATTCCAAAATAATATTATTTAACCTAGTAGTTTTTTAAATAAGTGTATTTATTGTAAGTTCTATATGTTAACCACAAAATGGAACATGTTTAGCGGTAAGCTAAAAATATATAAAAAATATTGATTAATTTATTGTTCTTGAGACTAATATCAAGGAAAGATATACAAAGGTTTTTAATCAAGGTACCTCCGAAACAGAGATTAATGTAAATAAAAAAATCGATTACAGAAAAAAAAAGTATTATGAGCAAACATTATAAATCAAACGGAAATAATCACGCTTTGTTTGCCCGCGGTCACAATACTGCAGTGACCAGTATGACAACTTTATAAATTGCTAACAAATGTAATATTTTTATCCCTATAATTTTATATTTCATGTAAAATTTTGAGCACAATGCTTAAATATTCATTACAAACATTTAGAAATAGCGAAAAAAAAACACAAATAAAAGAGTAATAGGTAAAGCTTCACAAAAAAAAATCTAGGAGATAAATTACTGTATTTAGTTTCTAACAAAACAATTTTTCTTTAAAATATTTTTCAAACACACTAAACAAGGCTACATATACTTATTTATGTCGTTTTGAGTGTGTTTCTTAATATGAAAACCTACCACATAGTACTAACAACTATTATAGAAAACACTATTTGCTTCTTGCTTTCGAGGTATTAGTCTTTTTCCAAGATTATTTTCTCTTAACACATTAAATATTTAACAATACATTTACTACACATCTTACTGCTTAACGTATTTACTATGACAGTAGTCGGGTGTCTTCATAGTCTTTTTTCCGTTGGTGCTCGGAGCTAAAAAGTTATTTAGTTCAGTTTTTAAGGCACACTATTTGAACAAGTTTGAATGTGAATTTATATCGTAAATAGTGTTTTCGTACTTGATGGGTTTTGTCGATCATAAATTTCGAGCTCATTAAAAATAACATAATACATATAATAAAAACTGGTTGATGACCCGAGATATGAAATTATAATAAATAAACACACGATTCATTAAATGCTTATCTTTTATTTTAAACAAGCGTTTTTATTTTAAACAAGCTTTCCGCCAGCGTTGCCCGCGTGGTCTTGTTTTATGCATATAACCTCCTTTCTATTGGATCACTCTGTATATTGATAAAAATTCGTTGTGTAGATTAGAAGATATTAGCGTACAGACAGCGGGAAACGCTATAAGTTATTTAAACAAAATAAAAATTTTGCACATAGAGGTAGGAAGGGTACAAATTTATGTATTCCAATTCAAAGACTCGTTGTTGATTCAAAGAACTCATACTGTATGAGTTTTATAAAAAATTACCGAACAAAATTGAAAGTATTGATAATGTTATTAAATACAAATCATATTTATTTAGACATTTAATGGACAAATATTATTCTTAATTATTTTATGAATCCTGTTATTTCGCTATTTTTTATGTAATTATTTTTTTGGCATTTTTTCATATAAAATCAGACAACTTGTTGTATTTTGACTTTAATATTTGCTCATCGTCTTGTCGATAGAATATGCTGGTCTAAAGTTGTAAAACTACCCTGTAACCATATTTTCTCAAATAAAGATTATCATTATTATAAAAGAATTGAAGACCAAGTGGCTTATGCGTTAATTTTAAGAAGTCACTGCTGAATTCGAGTTTCGACTGGAGCGGTTTTTATATATTATTGCGAGACGTCTGACTATGTTACATTCCTTTTGCGATATTTTGGATACAAATGAAATAAGGTAAAGTATATATAAATTATCTCATCATATATCTCATTATATAAGAGCGCTAAATTGAAAATAGCGTTTGAGGATAATTGTCTGAATAATAATAAATACCGAAGAAATGAGAAAATTTACACAATATTCTATTAAAGTAACGCCTATTACATAATATTCTAATCATAATACTCTTTTTATTGCTTTAGATTTCCACAATGGGCTCTATTTGTTTGGGATCTGAACAATATATGATGTATTGTATGATATTAGCATAAATAAATTATAAATAAATATTTAAATAATATCAAAATTCAAAAGGACTAGAACTTACTAATTATGGGTCTATCGTCCAATAAATTGAATTCAAATATAGAGGATTTGCCTGGAATTGAATTCGTTTTACGTATCAATTTCTGTTATTTCATCATCAGTTTATTAATGGGGACATAGACTGCTGGACCACGAACATTCCAAAATAACAGTTTTCGACAGAACACAAACAAGCAAGCAAAGAAAATACTGAACTGGTCAATCCATTTGGTATCTTTGGTGGGATAGTTTATTTTTTATATTCAGTAAGACAAGACAAATGGTATTTCTCATATAATTGTGTCAAACGCTTCTTTTGACACAATTATATGAGATCCATTCGATCCGATTACATTCCACTCATAAAGATGGCCTGTTCCTCAACAGTTCAGAAACATTAACAAAGTGAAAATTAGTTTAAAAAAATGTGTCATGATAGTGTGTATATTTTTTAATTAACTTCGTGTATCTTTAGGCATTAAACAAAAAAAGCCTGTCAAGTGTAACTCGGACTCGCGCTCGAAGCCTTCTGTACCGGAAACTAGCAAAAAAATCACGTCTGTTGTATGAAAGCTCCTTAAATAACTATTTTGTTGTGTTTTTTTTGTATTTGTTATTCGTTGTTTGTTGTATGAAAGCCCCTTAAATAACTATTTTGGTCTGTATTTTTTTTATATTTGTTATAGGCAGCAACAGAAATTACTATGAAAATTTTAACTGTCTCTCACGATTCATGAGACAGCCTGGTGACAGACGAACAGACTAACAAACAGAGGAGTCTTAGTAATAGGGTCGAGTTTTATCCTTAAGGCATGGAATACTAAAGATGCGAATCAACCGCATAATAGTGTGTATTTTTTTATGATATCGTGTATTTTTTTGGCATTCAGTACAAAAACTATATATAAATATGCAGCCTTTAATTTTTTTTATACTATACGTATTAATATAATGGTTCTTTATAAAAATAACTTACATATAATTATGTTTTTGTGTATAGGATCGTTTATCATCATCAATTAACCGGTGTCCTGGCTGACTGCGGGCAAATGTTCAATTCGTTTACCTCGCATCAAACGATCTCATTAATGAGCCGTCACGTTCCAGCTAATTAGAGACAAGCGTTGGACTAAGTTAGGCTGATGTGACCATAGAGACTCCACGGTAATAAAATGTGAGTATGAAACTACTTTGACTATTCTTATCTTGTAACGGTACGTTGTACCACACCGTTTATTTTGTCCTAGGTATCCGCATCCAAACTTTTTGTGTTTGATCTTTAAAATCGTTTCTTTTGATTATTCATTTTCTTAATGAAATGAAATCTCACTTCGAGTATCTATTTCTTAGTCTGTGCTTATTTCGTGAAAATTCATCCGGCGGGAGCATGTTATGTAATTTAATCATATAAATCAGTAAAGAAACATATAAACGTATACCTATTAGCAGTATCTACTTAATTTCTACCTATTATAAAAACCAGAAGAGGGTTATTTTATTTACCTACTTATCAAGCTTAGTTATACGTTTCATTTTCTACCTACATCTAAGCACCGAACTCGTCACAGTCTTTACACATCATAAGACACAAAAGAATTTTCTTGTGGTTTTCTGTAATAGGTAAGTCATGAGTAATATTTTGGTAACTGATAACTTAAGAAGGTACATCGATTCTTGAATGTTTGGGTGATGAAAAATGTTTGTAATACGTTTGAGTAACAGTCCTGGTTCCTGCGTTGCTGTTGCACTGTTTCTGTTATAAAAACAGTATCGAAGTTCAACGTCGTGTGCAGCCTCTGTCATACCATAGAGGTTCAATCAAATATATAATACGTGTAGGGCGTCAGCGCCTGAATGGTGCCAACTGAAAAGCAACGCTGCAATTAACAGCCCGTGTCGAGTTGGCTCCTTTTGGACACCATACCCGACTGTCTATAAAAAATGCATATATGTGCAATTTTGTTTGTATGCTCAATAATTTATTTATCGACGATTGTTAAAAATGTCGGACAAAAAATGGAGACTGATTGGTGTCTTAGTAGGTATATGGAAATAACATAAGCACATAAGAAAGCATAAGTGAATAATAAAAGTGCACCTAGTATAAGCGCAAACAAAATTACAATGAATATCGAACTCATAAATATTAGATAGGACGGCATTGTTCTTATTCCAAAACAAAAACCGATGCCAGTATTGTGACGCGTTATAGTGATATCATAAGAGGTGTCAATGGCATATCGACATGTTGTAATCATTACTTATATCAGAGTCTTGATGTTGTATTTTTATAAAATAATAAAGATACTGAAACGTAATAGTCTTGATCATTAATACTCTTAATTGAACAATTAACTACTTTCAGTACCTATCAATTTATTAGCTCAGTTGAAGAATATTTTTAATTTAAAAAAAAACGATTGTTGTTGAGAGCGATTTTCTATGCATTTTTCATTAAGAATATTTTCCAGTACACTATTGTGATAGCAACATTGATCAAATATAATAATTAGTTGAAGAAGTCTACAGACAGACGATATAAATAAAAAAAAAAAACATTTAAACAAAGTTCTACGACGGAACAAATAAAATATGGGATTGATTTTGACTCTAACAGTCAAATAGCTGGGGTTTCATAAAGATTACGTAGTTTAACAAACAAGCCCCTTGTGTTTATTTCTATTGAACCACACTGTTGGCCACTGGCCGTTCAAATATAGGTTAAGTTCTTTTTGGAAGTGTAAAATGTCAAAATTATTTATGAGTTTACTCTTGTCTTTTAATAAATCATTGTTCGTTGATGTCAGTAAGGGATTTTTATTTGCTATTTATAAATTCTAAAATTACAGTCTTTAATACACACAGTTAATTAATTATATATTTACATAAAAGTAAAAAAATATACAAAAAACTCGATCGTGTACTTGTGTATGGACTGCTACCCACAGGTAAATGATTGCACCCCCACATAGATGACTTTAGTTGCTAAACTAAAACTACCTATGTGGAGAAGAAACAATTATTTTCACCTATTAAGATTCCAATTAGAGATGACAGAAAATAAATTAAAAAAAGTGGAAGGAAACAAACTTTTAAAAAATAAATAGAAATGTTAATATTAGTTATTACTTTACCATGAAAGTCAAATTGAGACGCGTAAAATATAATTATAAATTAAAATCCTATTAATATTATAAAGGCGAAAGTTTGTAAGTATGGATGTATGGATGTTTGTTACTCTTTCACGAAAAAACTACTGGACGGATTTGGATAAAACTTTACAGCAATATAGGTTATACATCAGAATAACACATAGGGTACTTTTTACTGGGAAAACTTCTCACTCCCACGGGATACCGACTTCCACGCGGACGAAGTCGCGGGCGTCCACTAGTTAATATTATAAAGGCGAAAGTTTGTAAGTATGGATGTATGGATGTTTGTTACTCTTTCACGAAAAAACTACTGGACGGATTTGGATAAAACTTTACAGCAATATAGGTTATACATCAGAATAACACATAGGGTACTTTTTACTGGGAAAACTTCTCACTCCCACGGGATACCGACTTCCACGCGGACGAAGTCGCGGGCGTCCACTAGTTATATATATAAAAAATGACGTTCACTGTACCTCCTTTAAGATAACCACGTCCTCTGTTTTAGATTGCTAATTATAAAAAATGAGTACATATTAACATAGACGTAAAAAAGAAACTTCTAAAAACTTTAGGATTTGAATAATGATTTTTATCGTTTTGAGTTCCACAGCAAAAAATCTCGAGCATGTTAGTTTTTTTATAAGTTAAAATTGCTATTTATAAATTCTAAAATTACAGTCTTTAATACACACAGTTAATTAATTATATATTTACATAAAAGTAAAAAAATATACAAAAAACTCGATCGTGTACTTGTGTATGGACTGCTACCCACAGGTAAATGATTGCACCCCCACATAGATGACTTTAGTTGCTAAACTAAAACTACCTATGTGGAGAAGAAACAATTATTTTCACCTATTAAGATTCCAATTAGAGATGACAGAAAATAAATTAAAAAAAGTGGAAGGAAACAAACTTTTAAAAAATAAATAGAAATGTTAATATTAGTTATTACTTTACCATGAAAGTCAAATTGAGACGCGTAAAATATAATTATAAATTAAAATCCTATTAATATTATAAAGGCGAAAGTTTGTAAGTATGGATGTATGGATGTTTGTTACTCTTTCACGAAAAAACTACTGGACGGATTTGGATAAAACTTTACAGCAATATAGGTTATACATCAGAATAACACATAGGGTACTTTTTACTGGGAAAACTTCTCACTCCCACGGGATACCGACTTCCACGCGGACGAAGTCGCGGGCGTCCACTAGTTATATATATAAAAAATGACGTTCACTGTACCTCCTTTAAGATAACCACGTCCTCTGTTTTAGATTGCTAATTATAAAAAATGAGTACATATTAACATAGACGTAAAAAAGAAACTTCTAAAAACTTTAGGATTTGAATAATGATTTTTATCGTTTTGAGTTCCACAGCAAAAAATCTCGAGCATGTTAGTTTTTTTATAAGTTAAAATTGCTATTTATAAATTCTAAAATTACAGTCTTTAATACACACAGTTAATTAATTATATATTTACATAAAAGTAAAAAAATATACAAAAAACTCGATCGTGTACTTGTGTATGGACTGCTACCCACAGGTAAATGATTGCACCCCCACATAGATGACTTTAGTTGCTAAACTAAAACTACCTATGTGGAGAAGAAACAATTATTTTCACCTATTAAGATTCCAATTAGAGATGACAGAAAATAAATTAAAAAAAGTGGAAGGAAACAAACTTTTAAAAAATAAATAGAAATGTTAATATTAGTTATTACTTTACCATGAAAGTCAAATTGAGACGCGTAAAATATAATTATAAATTAAAATCCTATTAATATTATAAAGGCGAAAGTTTGTAAGTATGGATGTATGGATGTTTGTTACTCTTTCACGAAAAAACTACTGGACGGATTTGGATAAAACTTTACAGCAATATAGGTTATACATCAGAATAACACATAGGGTACTTTTTACTGGGAAAACTTCTCACTCCCACGGGATACCGACTTCCACGCGGACGAAGTCGCGGGCGTCCACTAGTTATATATATAAAAAATGACGTTCACTGTACCTCCTTTAAGATAACCACGTCCTCTGTTTTAGATTGCTAATTATAAAAAATGAGTACATATTAACATAGACGTAAAAAAGAAACTTCTAAAAACTTTAGGATTTGAATAATGATTTTTATCGTTTTGAGTTCCACAGCAAAAAATCTCGAGCATGTTAGTTTTTTTATAAGTTAAAAAGAGTATTTTAAAGATCTTGTCTTAGAAAGATTAAATATTTTTGAGAGTTACAGCTTACAATACAGTTTAAGAATGAGCTTTTGGAATATAAAGTTTGCAATTTCATTAGTTACATAAAATTAACTAAACAGAGTTTAAGTACTGGCAGTGAGATTACGGGAAAGAAGACACATCACCCGCCAGAGCTTAACCCGAGTTTAGTTTTATTTGCACCTCTGGGGTCCTATCATAAGATACGAAATGCAACGCAAACGCCGTTGTGAAAGAAAGACGCCGCTATGCGCGTGTACTGCACCACTCCGCTTTAACCATTACCATTGAATCGCGTTATAAAGCTCGTGGTAAGACCCCTGGGCACCTGGGGCACTAACTGAAGTTTCACGGTACAAGACGCTTAGCAAAATGTTGCTTATTAAAGTTGAGGAGAGGATTATAAAGATGCTTTTGTATAAAACTAGTTACTTTTTGTTCATTTGTACTTAAAATATAAAATTGATATTATTGTGCGTTTTTTGGATACACAAACGATTAAGATAGCTATGAAAATAAAAATAATTAGGATTTGGTATATATACATTATAAAAATGTGTGCAAGTGGATATAATTCAAGAATTTTAATATTATTATTTTGTGTATCGTGACTGAAAATATGATTTATAAGACCCCTTTGGCGGAGGTGCAATTTAGTAGGCGTATAATTTAAGAGATAGGTAAAAATTAATTAATAAAATTGAGTCACCAAATATTTATTACTCGCTTAAAGAATTTACCAAAATGAAAACTGATGTGAACTTTAAAACATTATATAATTTGTAAAGTTAAAAGGAAAATTTGCCTACTAGTCTCGTCATGTTCTCTTGGGGCCTTCTCTGTTAAAAGTATTACATAAGGAGATCGGTTCATAACTCACCGCACTATCCCAGGTGGTTCGATATTTTTTTTTTAATAAATCGTAGTATCTGTTCACTAGTCCAACTCATCGGAGGATCTTAAGCTCTGTTCCCATAAAGTACCCCACACACTTGTTATTCACCGGTCCTCAGGACGGCTACTTCGTAAACATCCCGGTCCGGTTCACTCTGGATTGCGCAAGTGTCACTTGGCTTAACTTAACACCAGGTTAATTGGTCATAAATTAACGCTGCGAGGTACCATCTCGGTAAATAAAGCACCGGACAGGCTTGCTGCGAACGGCTAAATGGCGAGTACAGTAAATATTTACTTTCCGAATAAGAGATTCCATGACCACCGTTACTAAGTTGCCAATATACATTGTAGCAGTTTAGTTATTTTGTCAGAAACGTATATAGGAAAAGAAATCCTATGAATATTATAAACTTTTTTTATAGAACTAACATTTTTTAAGCAAGCAATCCCACATTAACCGATATGTTTAAAAAAACTTTTTTCTTTAAATTATCAGTATTTCTTATGTTACTAAAAATGATGAGATGCCTTTAAAGTGAAGATTTAGTTCAGTTCCAGAGGTCTATATTTGGATATTTGATACATCGTGAATTGTAACGTCATTTATATTGCTCTAGTCTTCAAATGCCATAGACTAGGTCAGAGAATAATAATGATGTAGCGCAGATTAATTTTAAGAGTATGCCCCCTGAAATAATAATACTGACTGCTCTTTGCCTTTTTTCGAAATAATATATAAATTCGATAGATTTTTTTTTCACCAGCTGAAATCATAAACAAAACTTTGCTTATTACTCTCCGTACTTAAATCATATTTTTTTATACATAACCGATAATAATTTAATCGACTCAACCAAATTTTGGTGTCTTTTGACTACAATATAGATCATTTTAATATATATTCGCGCAATTTTAACCTTCCGCTCGTACAATGTGTGCACACCTCAAAAACCGTAAAGGAATCGTACAAAATTCAAAGCTGTCCTTGTCACACCTTTAGTGCTAATTAAGAGTTAATAAGAAACAACGCACCCTTTAATTACAGCATTGTCGTTATCGAGATCATTCGTGAAACTAAATTAACTGGTGTCCGTTTCAAGCATTGTGATTGTTTTTTTTTTTTCATTTGACAAACTTTTTACAAATTTAAAAGAAGCGAAGATTCATAAGACTATATATAGTAGAAACTACACAACGGATTTAGTGCGGTTTTCATTAATATACAGAACGATGCAAGAGCAAAGTTTTATATGTAGTACAGTCAGCAAAATTTCTGCCTACCTAGTACATGCGGGCGAAACCGCTGGCGGAGAGCTAGTACATTATTCATTAATAAAGTTATAATTATTATATAAAATCATATCGCAGTGTTAGAATGCTGCTTTACATAATTCTATAAAGCTTTTTTAATTGCTTGTATATAGTTAAATTATATTAATAAAATATGAGTTTTTATTTAGATTATAATTACTGTAACGGAAAAAATTGATAATATCGCGATGCATACGACACAATTTATAGAACAAAAAAGGAAAAATAAAGTAAGTGTTAAGTCAAAGTCAAAATAATCTTTATTCAAATAGACTTCTTAAAAGTACTTTTGAATCGTCCAACATTTTTTCCCTACCACTCGTTCAGGACGTCTTTTGGATGATAAGAAGAACGAGCAAGAAACTCACTAGCTCTAATAGGAGTGACATTTGTAAAAATCGGCTCTAGTTTTATGGACAACCTCTAATGAAATAATTAAATTACGAAAAAGGATTCAATATCAACTGAAGATATATATTGAGTTTTACCTCTTCCAACTTCCACTGCTGCATGAAAATAAGACGAAAGTTGTGCGATTATTTTGCTGCGGGATCAAGTGGCTCGTACGTCGATTTCAAGGTATAGCCATCTCCGAGGTTTCGGGTTCGGTATGGAAAATGGGTGTTAGCTACTTAAACAAATAAGTGGTGTATTTACTGTAAGGTATAAAGTAGTAGAAGCAACGAGAATGCATTTCAACTTTCCATTTTTTTTTTGCTTTCATCTAAGCCATTGTTTTACTTGACAACGTTTTGTATCTAAGAGACGGTACAAAAACCGATTCCAGCTTCATACGCCTGTAGGGACACGTATCACGATATTAACAATCACAACATCAGATCTACACGAGTAGATCCGAAGATAGATAGTGTCGAATGGAGCAAGAACCGTTGCATTAATTGAGCTAACAGCTTCATAGACGAGCTTTGGGATGTGTCGCGTTTTAACCATAGACATAGATTTATTAACTAAGCTGTCCCTCGATTAGAAAGTGACATATCTCTCTACCTTATCTTTGTTTTTCTCTTTTCTCACATACGTAGTAAGCGGGAAGAGGAGCAGTACCACAACAGAACGATTTGACGGTTTGCTTATAGTTGTACTTCACTAGTACATAAATCAGTACAGAGAGATAGAGACAGATAAGGTACCATAAACCTTCTGTCTCTTTCAAATTAGAGACTTTATGCTAGTACCAGCTTTCTTCTCTTCTTTATACATGTAGTACATACGGCTAAGGTAAAAACTTAATATTTAGTGAAGCGGTTTCCAAACAAGAAGTTACTTTTAAAAGTAAGATCGCCATTTTTTTCATTATGCTGTAATTTAAATATGTGATGTAGCTTCCGATATGTGAAAAGAATTTTTAAAATCAGTCTATTCAGTGCAAACAAAAAAACCACGGCATTTTATAATATTTATGTTTCATAAATTTTACGGCTAGCAAACAAAAACTCCGAAAGCAGCTGTTACGAGTTCTGAAAATTTTTGCTAAGACATCTTAACGTTCAGTAATGACTTTTGAATTTTAGACAACACGGTCGTATTTGTGAACAAAACGGTGCAATATGAATACTCCATAAGTTTTCAATGTCAAAAGTTGAAACGATTAGAATTGTTTTTTAAACAAAATATTATTGTCTCCGATTAAGCCTTATAAAATATTGATTCAGTATACCTTATCTTTTACCTTTTTTCAGTTGTTTCTTAAATTTTATTGAATATACTCAAAGTTTTTTTTGTGGCTTTAAAAGTTCTTCACTGGCGCATAATTGATGCCAAATAGTTCCAACGATGCCAAGTAGGTACTTGCCAAACAGTATAGGTATACTGTTTGGCTTTGCGAATTTTTACTCGTAAGGGAAATACATTTGGGACGCCGTCACTCTATCCTTTTTAACACGTTATTTTTCTCGCTCTAGCAAAAGGTAATTCTGAACGACAGGAAAGGATAAGGCGACGGAAAACGGCAAAAACGATGTAGCTAAACGCTAACGATATTATTATAAAAAGACTAACTTTAGTACTACTTTAAAACTGTTATCTGACCAAAATAAGTCAACACGTCTCAATTTAACCTTTTCATTTATCATTGTCAATTTGCTTTATTCATATTGTATAATTGATTTTAATGAGATACTCTTATTTAAAATATGTACTACAGTATCAAGTAATAAAGTTAGAACTTCGTTTAAATCAAGTACTAACTTTAGGCCTCATTTTCGACTTTCACAAGTGCTCTGTAAAAGCCTAAACTGAATAAATAAATTTTGATTTTGATTTTGATTTCATCTTATAATAAGACGGTTATTACATACCCTTGAGTATTTTTAATCAAAGTTACAAATTAAAATCATACAATAGAAACTAATAACTTACACGTCAGTATAATGTATATACCACAGTTCTAACGTATCAATCGCCGTTACTATCTTAACGCGTACAAAATAAAGGTGTATTGTAATTAAAAATGACAAGTTATAAGATACTTCATTACTGTGAAGGCTTATTAGGAGTAGAAGACGACCGTCACAGTGAGTCAGCAGCTGTCCAAGCGATATTAAGTCGATCTTGTGGATGACTCATACTGGAAACACTCGACTATTTGGAAGATATATGAAAAATGGTGATTTCATATCTCGGCTTTTATTAAATTTTACTACACATATTGCTTTTATTGCATAATGTAGACTAGGTTTACTTGATTATAAACCATTATTTAATTATATTCATTATTAATTATTTTTATTAAATTATGGCTGAATAAGTCGGTATATACCTAGCTAATTAAGATATGAAATGTAATAGAACTAAATAATTGGAATTGGAATCATCGACTATGATTCTTCTATAGTCTAGTCTCCCAGTCATATTATAATAGATAAACGATTTTCAGGTCTCTCGAATATAAGTTAACTGGGTTATAATACAATAAAACACAATTCGATTTTTATTTGAATTACGCTAAGGGTAAATTTTTTAAATAGATCAATAGAGGAACGAGGTTTCGACGCTAAATTAAAAAAAGATTATGCAAAATCCCATACATTATTTTGATTCCAAATTAAGCATCTATCGCATCTATTACGGGGAATGCTCCGAGGAATTGTTCGGACTCATACCTGCCGCTACCTTCCGCCATCGTTCCATGCGACAAGAAATCCACGCCCATCATTTGGATGGTTGGAAGTCCTCAACTGTGCGTTTTTCTAGAAGTTTCCTGCCTCGCACAGTCAAACTCTGGAACAGTTTGTCGCCAGCGATATTTCCGGACCGATACGACCTTCAAACTTTCAAGCGTAGAGCATATTCTTCTCTCAAAGGCCGGCAGCGCGCTTGTAGCCCATCTGGTGTTGCAGGTGTCCATGGGCGACGGTAATCACTTACCATCAGGTGATCCGTCTGTTCGTCTGCCCCCTATCCCATAAAAAAGCAGTTTTTAGAACTTGTATTATGCCAGATTCAAACAACGAAAGTATCATAACACTCTGGCTTTATTACATTAAATTTAGAGACTAGAAAAATATATAATTTATATATTTTATTCATTGACCATGACATTGAACTCTCGGCCATAGTAACCGATGTTTGAACCACTCAGCCCACCAAGTTGTAATATTAGAAGACATTTAAATTTATAATTGCGAGTGTTTCATCTCTCGGTAGCTCAGGCTACTCTGATATCGCAAGTCATGGAGTATTAATCACTTATTGTAAACTTTATTAAAGGAATTTGTCTCGAGTTGCTCCACTGGATAACATAAATATGAAATTTCTAATATCGAATATTCAATGATTAATTTGAGTTCGGAGACACAATTCTAACATTTCCGTATTATTAGTTAGTGTTTTCGAATGTTACCTATGATCTTACTTAGATGTGAAATAGTAGTAACATATCTGGTTGTCAATAGTTCTATTATAGTATTGTCTTGTAAGGTGCCGTCACCTAATAAGGTCTATTCTTTTCAACCTCTGGAGCGCTAAAAGCCAACCAGCATAACTTCTCAATAACAGTCCTACACTAAGAGATCCTTAAGTTTTAAGCACTTTTAGCGGTTAAGAACAGTGTGCGTTATAATGCGACAGAACCTTAATTAATTTTCAACTGTACTGCGAGTTGATAAAAATAAAAGCCGTTATAGAAGTCGGTGGATTTTTGCAGCAAGTGATTTGTCTTTTTCTGTATTATATTCTTCATTTTCATAAATCGAAATTTGTATGGCAATTTTGGAAATAAAGCACATTTTCAAAAACATCTTTATTGAACTTTGTAATTGATACCAATACTACACAATTTTTTTTGTAGAAAAGTGGTATTTTGGCTAAATGTAGGTTATAAAATTTCATAGTAAACTACCTCTAGCTCGGTATTTTTAACGTACTTCTCATAGTATTAAACTTTAGAAAACTTTCTACAGAAACAAATATTGTTATACATGAGGTATTTTACTAAATCCTTTTCATTGCCATTATGAGAATCACATAGGTGTTATTTTTTCGATGTTCATACAGCGCTAAAGCCTTTTGAGCAGAACGTATTTCGATTACACTAATGGGCTTTGAATCAAGCTATTCTGAAAGCTCTTACAAATATGATTCGAAATCACATAAAGATTAACAGCTCTGAAATGGGAAAGGTTATTTTTTATAGGACAATGAGACCGTGTGTTTTTCTTTATAGATTTTTTTTTATATACTAGTCAATCCGGCGAATTTATCACCTAGATTCTGTGGGGAAAAATGAAGTTCTTTACATGAAATCGATTTTATTTACAGCTTTTGCAGTTTTTGCAGACTTCATTATTATTTATAACTGTTTGTCCGCGTCTTTGGCCAGATAAATTTATCATCATATCTAGCTTTTATCTTAAATCTATCTATTATATCCTAGCACTCATATCTACAGTCGAGTAAAAGTAACTACTTAAGCAAATGTTTTTAGCAAATAGACACAAATTTTAACGAAATAAGAACTCTAATAGCTAATAATAATAGTATCCTAATTATTAACAGCTCTTATTTTATTCAAATACTTGTCTATTTGGTAAAAATAGGCCGAGTAGTTACTTCTCTTGACTAGATACGAGTGTAACTCACCTATGTATGATATAGCTTCTTGTAGGTGAAAGACTTTTTGAAATCGGTTCAGTAGTTTTGGAGCATACTTGATTTCATTAGAAATATTATAAACAATACTCTTACAACGTTTACTTGATAAGTAACACAATAATTTCGAAATATAAGTAATTAATAATTATTCAAAACTTTCAAATAGTCCAAGTACACGGTTAAAAAAAAATAGATTTTTCACACAAACGCGAAGTACTTTGTTTTACAAAGTTGAAGGATATGTGCGAATTATTTACATATATTATTAGCTCCATATAACAAATGACTGCACTTATTAAAGTACTTATTGTTTGACGTTTATATTTATTCAACATTAAGCTTTGTACCTAACAGTAACAGCCCGTAACGGTCCGTGTTGGAATGATTTACGCGGGCGTGGGTAATTTATGCTGTTAGAATGCGACAGATGTTTCGAGTTAGCGTAATTCATCCTCTCTCACTGCGCCTGTATAAAACTTTTCGGTAAGAGTTGCCAGTTTTGTTTTGAAATTAAAAATATGCGAGTGGGAGTAGGTTCGTGTCATCGTAAGTACTAAGCTTAGATTGGGGTGGGAAAAAATTCAGCTGTAAATATCTTGATATATTTTAGTGTAAATAATTCTATAACACATTCATAATTTTATTTAATATTTAATCATCCGTAAATGACAAAACATATTTAATATTAATTATCGTAAATGCTCATCGAGTCACTCTTGAATCTATTAATATAAATTCCGTATACCAACTTTGAAAGTAGCATAACTATGGCAATATACTTATTTCGTTTCAATTTGAAAGACCGTTTCAAATATCCAAAGAGGCTATCTACCTGTTAGAGTTTATAGGGGAAGAGAGGTAAGATGGGAGCAGTGAGCAAAATGGAAAATTGAAGTTGAGGACAAAATGGAAGGAGTGAAAAAATGAAAGTTATAACAATTAACAAAAAAATATTATTGTACAAAAAGGGACATGATTAAGGAAAGTGAGGATAGAAAATAACAGAGAAAGGAAATAATTATTTCTCAGTTTTCCGAAGAAAAATATGAAAAATTACCTATAGAAGACTATCTACGATATCTATCGTATTGTAAATAGCAAGAAAGTGGTTGTGTTTTAAGTTATAATTGCAAAACTTAAATTTATGTTCTATATTTCAAATTGCCTTTAATTTCTCAACGTTTTTCTTTATGAGTTATAATTCGTTTCTGATTGGAATATCATTATATACTTATATAATTACTTTTCAAGAACAATGTGAAAAAGAGACTTAACGCGATAGATTGATAGGTGGTAGATGAAAAACCTAATTATCAATCTATCGCGTTAATACCCTTTTCAAACAATGTAATATAATGCAACGCGAAAGCTTAAAAGTTTATAAGAGACTTAAGCCAAGTACATTTCTATTTATTAATACACAAAGTTAGTCTTCCATCTTGCCCTCCTTTCCTCTAATAAATTGCCAAGAAGGTTTCCATCCAACCTTTTTACTCTCAAGGCTGCAATGGCAGGACAATATGAACATTTTGTCATTTTGCAAGAGGACAAAAACCCTTCCATAGGTACCAGTTTTCAAGTTAAAGTGCAGCTATAATGATGAATTATTAAAAAGGACGTCAACTCAATGCCGCGGCTGACGTTGGTACCGGCTTAAAATGGAATAAAAATCAATAATTACTCATTAAAACGTTGATCAGTCAACGGATCGAGTTTTAATTATCTCAATAATATTATCTGGAATGTGGTTTATACTGATAGTTTTTCAAGATAACAATAAATGACAAATAACTTACATATCAATATGTATGTGTATGAATATAAAAGTTAAAACTAAAATCCTTACACATGAGGAATTCAAAGAAATTTAAAATATAATTTTATTTTACAGAAAAATATTTTTTTTTGATATATTTCTGTACCATCAGTGCATTCTGGGTAACCTCCATAGTTGAGTAGCTCACACATTGGTAGAATATATTGTCTAAAGTTTCGATTCCAAGGCGGGTCAATTTGGAAATTGGAATTTTCTACATTAGCTAGGGTTATGGGACATTCTTTCGGGTATTCATGACAAGAGGCATTCAGTTGTTAAGCTTTAAGTGCCAAAATACAACACGGCAGTTATTGAAGTTACAAGAAACTCCAAAATCATTATTCAAGTGTGAAAATAATTGTATAAAGATAATTTATTACCTAAGACTAAGAGTTGGAGAATTATAGAATTGCCACATTGTCTTAACAAGTTACTTGCTTTCTAGCAAAAGAATAATGCAAAATTATGTACAAATATTTTATCATTTGGAATCGTAACTTTCAAAATTTCGCTCTAAAAAATATTAAACTATTATTTTTTGCTAGGTTTTCTTAGATTTATTTATTAATCCATATATAGTATTTTTTTAAATCGTTACTGTAATAATTTTACTCTACATAATATTAAACTACTAAAATTTGCTACGTTTTCTTAGATTTATTTATACATCCAAAAGATTTTTTTTTATCCATAACTTTTAATATGTTTTAAAGATTAGTATGTGTTTTTAACGATTATATTTATAGAGAGGATAAAGTGTCTATTCTCTTTCAATTTTTTTTTTCGTACGCTATAGAGCAACCTACAATATAAAAAAATGTGCCAGGCATATGTGGCCATTGCAACTTTAGCTCGAACAAAACACAATCTAACTTACAATTGTTCCCCCAACAATCTAGCAGCGTCTTAGCCATAACTATCAAACTGATACGGCATGTATCTCGATACGAATTGACGTGACGCGCTTACAAAACAATAATAAGCTTTTATTCTATTTTTTTCTCCCACTGATAAATTATTCATATCATAATCCTAAAGATGAGAGGCAACATTTACTCCAAGAGCTAATGTGCACAATCAAACCTTTTATTATTAGCTTTCCACGTTAGTTGGTGGAGATTAAATTTAGCATACTAAATTGGACCTACTACCATACGATTTTCAATTGAGCAGACATTTTTAATATGTAATGGATATTGTCTGATGGTTAAGCTAGGCGATAGTCTTGAGACCTTCATAATTAAACGAAGCAATGCCACAGAGTTTAGCTTAGCTTGATTTGACTTGCAAAGACCTTCTATCTGAAATGATATCTAGGACCTGATGATGGAACTGTTAAGTCCATGCTTAGTTATAAAAAAGTAATAAATATTTTTTCATATCTTATACGTACTTAGTAGTTTTTTATTTACGCGACTTAATAAATTAAATAACAAAAGATAGCTGTAATTTTAGCAAAATTTTAGTAATAGATTAACTACTAGCACATAATCTCATATAGTTTTATTATATCCTGTATTATTTCAACTTTAGCCTGTGCTCAACAGTAAATACTTTATTTTGCCGATGATGATGATAATAGTACTTTTTTATTATTATAAAAGAACCCGATCTCCTGGACTAGAACGCGTTCCAGCAACTCACCCGACGGGCCTAATTTAATACCTGCATTTATTATCGTCAAGAATTAACTGTTCCCGATTATCATATGATTTGATGGACGCACTATCTTCCGATCATTTCGTGCCGCCCACCGCACTTAAAAAATGATAGCCATTCGTAGCAGTTCGCTATGAAAAGGTTCCGCATTCGACTTATCCATTTAATCTAGCACAGTGGTCAAAATTCGACCATAATTAATTTTAAGTATAGAAAGAAAAGTCGAAAACCGTTTTATTGGCCTTTACATTTCAAGTATTGCAACATTAGAGAAAAATAAAAAAATAGAGGTACTACATTGGAGGATTTGGCGGCCAACCCGCCCCCTAATTGTCTAATTTTAAATCTATTGCAATCGCTTTCAGTTTGAAAGGTGTTGCACAACCATTGCTTGTTCTTGAAGACAGTTGAAAAAAAGTATTTGTATTATGCAGCAATGGTTGTGCAACACCTTTCAAACTGAAAGCAATTGCAATAGATTTAAAATTAGACAATTAGGGGGCAGGCTATACTATGACTATGGCACTCCCACCCCTCCCTTTGTAAAGAGTAGATTATAAATAACGCTAATTATTTAAGTATAAATTACGCTAATTATTGAGTTTATACACTAAAAATTGAGTTACGTAAACTGATAATTAAAATAAGCTATTGATTTTTGTAAATTAAAGACCGTTTTCCTATTCTACAATTTAACCCTAACTCATTTGGGCCCACAGACGACGTTCATTAAGACTAATTATTGTTACCTACGTGGTAGCAATCGATGCTGTTTTGTATCGGCTACTATGCGACGCATATCTATTTTTTTTTTAATCTAAAGAGGTTCTTGGTCTTGATTTTTTGCTAAAAGCTCTTTTGAAATGACATTTTACTTTTTTAATTGATCCGCTCTGATAAATTTAATGAAGCAAAGGCACTTAAGATTTAACAGCCTAATAATTATGTGTGTGTAAGAAGTTTAAATCAGAAGTGAATAACGTATGTAGATATATAATTATAGTTATGGATTTATAACTTCATCATCGGTTGTTATAGAAATCTTGACAAAATATGTGTATTAGATGAGTTTTAAATAAGATATAGAAATCTTGAGTTTGATATCGTAAGTACAGTCGACAGTACGTCACCTCACATATCCAATTTTGTTAAATTTATTCACCTGCTTTAAATCTTAATTCATCGGGGCTAGAGTTCAAAGTAATTTGAGAAAATTTAACATATTGTAGTAACCTGACATACCATGTGTAAACTTCTTCCTTCTTCTTTATTGATCATTACATGTAGTAAAAAACATAATTCAGTAAACACTAAGATTAATAAAAATTAAAGGCTATTAAATAAAAATGATCTCATTTATAATTTATACCTATTTAAAATATTTCTCAATAACTCACGGAAGCTCATTATAAATACACGTTAACTAGTTTCTGGGTCATTTATCACTTTTTGCTTGCATCATAAAGGTAAAGTCTAAAACACACTTCTCGTTCCCTTGTCATTTGTATTATTTCAGTGTAATGACAGGCCGGTGCAATGACTGACCACTTTTGTCGTGTTCTTCCATAGTGTAACGAATGATAGTAAACCCATACCATACGAGCATAATGGTGTTTTTCCGCAGCAGACAAATCGTCATTATTATTTTTCCTACTTCATGATAACAATAGCATTGTATTTATAATAAGAAAAAAATTTTATTAAAGTTTTCTTTTGGCCGTAATTAAAATGTACTACGATAAACTATTTGTATATATGTACGATATATGCTGTTCTTGAAAAAAAAAATAAACTACCGTGTCATAACAATATTTTGTCTTGAATTACCTATGCAAACATCGAGTACGCTCTCTTACACAAATTAATTATTCGCACAAGAAGTCTACATTTTTCGTCAGTAGGGATCTTGAGTCCTAATAAAATAAGGAGTTTTCTTTTTCGATATTTATCATTCAGTTCAGTTTTAACAAAGCTTTAACTATGTTACATGTATTTACATTATTTTATTAATAAATTGGACTTTATCAAGAGAGAAAGTCCTTCAATAAACTTTGAATATAAATGATTTATTAATAAAAATAAAAATATGCAAATTGAAACATCAGCTTATTATTTATATATTCGAGTTGGACTACTAACTCAATTTTTACTCTGCTCACGAAACACCAAATCATCATTATTTGCGATGATTGGGAAGTTCCCACTGTTTCCAATTTTCTAAATTAAATTATTTTAATGCCCGCGTTTCTGATCTTTCAATTTGATTGTGTTAGATTTGTCGGTTTCCTGTTTCTTTAAGTGAAACTTGGCAATTGATTTTAATAATACACCATGGAGCGAGATTGTATTGATTACTTTATAAAAAAAAGCAATTTCTATCCGTGATTTCATCTGTTCGATTTGTGATTATAAACCTTTAGGAACCTTTTAGTGAAATTAAAAGTATTCTATGTTTTCTTCTAGGATATTTTGTACCATTGTTACAATTTTGAAGTAACCTTAAGAACCTTACCTTCATACACCTTAATAAATAAGTATGTAGTTGTTGCAGCTGAATGGATTGAATTTACATATATTTCCCAAACACATATCAGTTTAAAATTAATACAATGTGGTTGGATAACAAATCCCGTAGATAAGTAGGTACTGAATTAATTGACTTTATATAGCAGAAGAACTTCTTGGCCAGACTTGGGCATTTTTTGTACAAGTTGTATGAATAATATTATCATCATCATCATCTTCAGCCCTGTTACGTTCCCATTGCAGGTTGACCTTCCTTATGGATGGTTAAGGAAGACGGGCCATGATTCTCCACGCTGGCCCAATGCGGATTGAAGGGTATTAACGACTGCAAATGCAGCCAGGATTGACATGCCTTCTGAAGCAAGGAGTAGGTCTAGATAATAATTTTTGGTCACCCATCCCATGACCGACTCATTACGTGGGCCAAGTGTGGATTGGTCGGTGTTAATGAGTGTAGATGCATTCGGAGTCAGAGATTTTAGTTGGAAACAAAAACATGGAAGATGTTCGGTCACCTGTCCAATGATCAGCCTTAACAATAGTTTTAAACTTATATTACTTTAAATTGAAGAAACTCGCAAAAAGAATCACATTTTGGATAATTTCCAGGGATGGGGAAAATTCAATAATAATTAAAAGTAACATAGTTTTGACATTACAACCGAGCAAAGAGTTATTTCATTAACTAAGCCTGTTTGGATTTATTTAAATTCATAAGACACAAACTAATAAAATATCATATTTACTTTTTGTCATTTTCCGTTGTTTATTAACGCCAGCAACACTGTAATAGGACATTAGCATTCAGCTCAGTGCTGGTCAGGTTCCCCGAGTCTATGGAATGGCAGCTACGTGTTCAGGCACATACTACGCGCACTTTATATTTAGGGCCCAAGTGAATTATCAGATTAAAAAAAAAAAGAAATTATATTGAGTTTTCCTTCTCTTTCTTTTTGATGGTAACACACTGTGTCAAGTTTAGTAAGAATTTATACTTCTGATATATTTTTAGAAGTATGACTACATTTCTTTTGTATTTTTAAAATTCTACACATATTTATGAATTTGATAACTGCGTGCAGTCTCTTAATCGGTCTATTGATAACTCTTATAAAGGAGTACAAGCCTTCCCTATGGATAGAACCATATGGGAACCGGGCAGTAAAACGAAATGTTACCTAAAAGTACGCCGAGTTGCATGGCATTTCCGTAAATATCACCTAAGCTTTGGTCGACTCGCCCCATTGGTACTAGGCGTCATTTTAAATTATAAATGCATTAAAGGATTAGAAGGCAAACTCTTGCGGTTGCTCGAGAATCGAACCGAGGTGAGGAGGACTTGAAATTTGTCATGCTACGTGCTGGGTTTCCCAGGGTGCTTTTCACATGGTTGTAAACAGTTGGCGATGTATCCAGGAGTTTGCTGTTCCTTCTCCATCTTCTTCTTCTCGAATAGCTAGTAGAAAGAAAAGATGGATTGTTTAAAAGTTAATGCTATCAATTTGAATAAAGAATTTTTTTATCTGGACCAAGAACAAATTGTATTCTGAGGCACATTTCTAGTACAAATGAACTCACATTATGTGAAAGAATTATTTTGTTTTTCTTTCGCTCGCGTTTGTAACTTGGAGTGTAAACTAGTAAATTATTCTATATTAGCACCACGGTACTTTACAAGCCAATCAATGCAACAATGCACAATACAAAATATTGTTTCGCTAACCTGCACCGCTTTAAGTTGATTTAAATATAAATGGAATATTAAATAACATAGTCAACATTGCTATGTATAAATATGATGGGTTAGGGCCTTCCACGTTGGTCCAATGCGGATTGAAGGGTTTTGACGACTGCAAATGCAGGCGGGACCAACGGCTGTACGTGTCTTTCGAAATACGGAGTAGCTCACGATAGTCATTTTTGGTCACCCATCCCATGATTGACCCTTGCCAATGTTGCTTAATTACAATTACAACTAATTACAATCGAGCTGCTCATAATATTATAAGCATATCAAGTTGTATAGACATACGGCTTTGCTTTTCTGTAAAAAAAAACAGCATAAAACGCAGTTCAAAGCTGTTACAGCTTAGAGGTAAAATTAAATAAAACCGAATTGAAAAGATAAATGGTTTTATTTGATTAAAACTCCATGGTGCGACACCTTGTGCTCGGCTTTGCGTTCGATGCAGATATTTTTTCCGGAATAGCAAAGCAGAAATTGTCACAAGTTTACATTACTCTATCTTACAGATCCACCTTTCTGGTTTTAGCTATTCTACAAAAATGTTACTTGGAATAAATTATAATCAATAGGGATATGAATTGATTTGTGAAACAGGGTTTTAATGTACAATTTCTAAAAAATCACGTTTTTTAAATTAAATGTTATGCTACAAAATAACTAAAAATTGAAGTATAAGAAAAGTTCAGCTACTCAAGTCGACAATATGTTAATAAAAATATATAAGTAAAAGTATGAAAACCCCAATCGAGTGATTTTATATTCATAAAGCGTTCTGTGACAATAAAATATTCAATTCAACTATTGCTTACCCAATAGTTTTTACCATTAGTCAACGCCATCTATTGACATATCGGCGTAGCTCAATAACACACGCAAACACGTTTTCCGTCCCAATTGAGACAATTCGGAATTCAAATGAGAATCGGTAACGGATGATAGTCGGTCTGGACATATGAAAGGGCGCTCATCTGGTATACAAACGTATTATCCCTGTAGTTTTATCTCTGTCTGTCGCACATAGATATTGCTCTTTGGAGAGAGAAAAAAAAATGCCCCTGTACTTATTTCAGTCGCGAGATCCGATCCTTAGGCCGTGGCACGTGCTCAGGATTCTTTTGTAGGCAGAAACTCTCAACCCGCTATTAATCACCGCACTTTGTGTTCCGGAAAGCTACGTTTATTCTTGTTATCTAATTTTATGTGCGCATCTCTGAATACTGAGAATATTTTTCAGTCTTATTATCGATACAAATTAATTCCTCGAAAAAAAAAACACTTAGATAATAAATTTCATAGATAATTATAGAATTATACGCGTTATTAATTTAACACAAATTGCAAAGGTAGAAGAAAATTATTTAATCAGTGACTATACAAAAAACAAACAAAAAGGATAGATTATAATAATATGACACTGAAAAGGCAGCCATCCAGAATTTAAGAAAATAGATTCTATTCTTAATAACCTAAATAAGTATAACGGATAAAATAATAAATATCAAAATATATTAGACGTAAAAAACAACAGATAATTTTTACTTTAATACAACATAAGGTATGTATTTTAAAAATTATTAGTTGACATTTAGAAATAAAATACCTCTACTAATTTTCTACACGAAAAATTCCACAAGAAATTTCCAGTAAAATCTTCATGCTTTGAGCGTGCGAGTCTTGTTATCTCCACACGGTGGAATTCCTCGTGTAGGAATATTTAGATTGTGGTTATAAACACAGCGACTAGCGGAGAGGGACACTGGGTCCACCGGTTTATAAATGAATGACAAAGACAACTTCGCACTTGTTTCAGTTCGAAGTGTAACATGCTTTTATCATAATAAGATAAGTATCTTAGACTTTGTTTATTACGCTTTTTGATGATTAAGAATATCGTTTAATTAAACGAATCAAAGGTTGTCTGGAAGTGATCTAGTGTTAAGACCGCCTTTGACTTGGATGGGCCAAGCATTACAACCAATATTGTTAACTTAATTTCAATGATTATGTGTGAACAATAAAGTATCTATCTATCCATCGTGCAGTTCAATTGGTAGGGTAATTTATCATTGTGAATGCAAAAATCAGTTAACCCTATTATAGAACAAAAAGCTAGTAAAAAATTTAAATATATCAATAAGAAATAACAAGAAACTTAAAAGCTGAAGAGTCGATGAATAAAAACAAGTATAATAGGAAGAGAAGTCGAAACTCTATTGGTTCGTAAATCTACGTTTGGTTCATAAATTCTACCTTGTGCTGAAAGAACCAGCATACAAAAGGGGTGCTTTTTCTCCCAAATAAAAAAAAACTTTATCATCTGTCACAGATACTATTAAACAACAGGTATTTATGGCACACCTGTCACCGCTATCCGTTGCGGCTATCACTATATTAAATGATGAACCTCAAGGTTTTCATGTGGCCTGCGAGGAAGCAGGAAGCCATTACCCGTCATACGAGGGCGCCAGTTTTGGCGGGAGTTGACGACGTTACAGCCTTTGTGAGACAGATGATATTTTTTTTATGTAGAAACTCGCAAAATGCAGTATAATGGCGGAGGTTTCTTAAGGGAGAAATACCGTTTTTAAAATGTTACAATATCAAAAATATTGCTCGAGATATACAAACAAAATATTTCTAATAAGTTTTCCTATTCTTGTACGACATACCTACATATATGCATACAATAAAATGCAGTACACAAAATATGACGCAAAAAATAGCGCCCGTATTGTTTTACTTTCAACGCTCACGTAAAACTTTTTGCCATTGTCCATTTTTGTCTAAACCAGAGCAGACTATACAAATAATATGTTACGTACTTAAAACCCCATGCACACATCATCGAAGTTCAACGAATATGAATGTAATTCTATCGCTGCGTCCTCGAATGTCATCATTGAATGATTTCCGCTGTCTAATGAATTTGTAACCCTCTCTAAATAAATTCTGTCATCATATCACTCGTTTCATATAAATCTTAAGTTTAACGACTTTCACACTGAATAAAATTTATTTTTTAATAGCTTTACCGTGTAGGCGAGTTCTTATAACGCTGTGTTTAAATTTAGAACGATATTTTTGTATCTCAAGTGATAATCTGAGATAATTTACTGCATATGATCTTTATAATCCAGTACCTACATAAATTCCTAATGAAATGTAGTACATTTTTGATGTATTAATATTTGATATTCTCAATATTAAAATGTAATTAAGTATTCTTAATGAAAGTAACTTAAATATCTACTTGGTTCCATCTCAGAGTGCCAGGGACAAAGTGGATTTTTAAAGCATTTTTCATTATAGCATTGTTTTTTTTTTTATTTTATCTGTCATATCATCAAACACATATCTACCCTATGGATGGAATCAATAAGGAGAAAGGGATCATTACCCACGACGTGGTCCTAGTGCGGATGATGGGTATTAACAACTACAGATACGGACAAGTCGGTTTAACGTCCCTTCTGAAAATCGGAACTCGAGATTATAGATTTTGCTCACCTATCATAAAACGGTCCCTTGCGAAAATTGCCCAATCTTGGCATCGCAGAACCACTGTTCCATGTAGTCCATCGACTATCTGTATCTGAATGAATATACTTATATACAATTATTCAAATATTCAAAAGAGGAAAGTAAGATTGTTTGTTTGTAACGAATAGGCTCTAAAACTCATAGGCTGAAATTAAAAATTTTTTCACCTATAAGAATCCACATTATACGTGGTCGACAGACTATATTTTACGCGGACGAAGTCGCGAGTAAACGGCTAGTGATAAACTATTTCACTATGATTACAGAAACAATGATAAATCAAATCGATATAGAATTAGCTAACATAATCTCTTTGGTATCAGTAAAAGCTTAACCAAACTGGATTTATATCGGTGTATAGAATGAGCAAACACGTATGATTTATAATACAATATTAATCCCAACAATATATTTAGTTATTTGAGAACTGGTTGGAGCTAGTAATTTCTAGTTTGTGTAGCGTGGGAGGGTAATTGCAGCTCTGCATTTTATCTATTGCCTCTTGATAAATGTTAGGATGGTGTAACTTAATATTTAAATGTAAAGTTACCGTTTGTGTATTCAATTATGTTGTTTGCATTGCTTCGAAGTATTACTCTTGTTCGGAGATAATGGTGAACACTTATCTTGTAGAGCGTACATTGCTGGTGATGGTAATATTATTCCTATATCAGCAGTATGAATCAGTAATGCATCCATATATATTACATGATTTGATAATACTGACGAATTTGTCTGATTTATTTTTAAAGAAAACCTTTTAACATGTTATATATGTTTTTCATTCATCTCCACTTTTGTTAGATATTAAAGCTTGAGAGTGCAGTAGTTAGCTCGGTCTGCCATAAGTTGATAAGAAACTTATGTAATGGCCGGTCATAGAACCAAAAAAATATTATCTTGAGCTACTCCGTGATGCATCTGCACTCGTTCATACCCAGCTCACTGGGTTCGCATGGTGTGTTACGGCCCATTCTCAATAGGGAAGGCTTGAGCCCCAACAATGGGGACATTAATAGGTAGATGAGAGTTGAAATTTAACATAACTTTCAATTTATTAAAACTTTATGACCAGGAAATAAAGGCGGATTTGATGGTTCTAGCATTCTCTCCAATTCAACGTTTAGAAATACCGATAGACGCAATGGTGGCATAAAATGTCTAGATATATCGACATTTTTGTCATCTAACCAACTCTAAGCTATAATATGCGATGTTCCAATACATTTATGCTATACAGATCATTGTAATATATCATCACCAGCCACTGCTGGGTACAGGCCTTCGACCTATTACCCACCACGCAAGACCAGCTTGGACTACTGGGTGTTACGACTGCAGATGCAGCCGGGATAATGGCGTAATATTAATTCCAAAGCACAAATGAACTCGAAATAATAAAATTGTGGTCATCCATCCTGTGACCGGTCCTGGTTGACGCCATCGAACTCCTGCTTATGGTATATTCATTGGTTTTAATTCCATGTTTTCAATGTGTGTGAGTTGTGAACACACGTGTGCGATGATTACAATCCACCTACCGTATTTCCGTGACAAATTTGAAAAATATCCACATCCATCAAATATGTTCTGGTACTTTGAGTCACAAAAAACTGTTGTACAACAGTGCTATTTTGTTATTAAAAGAGGTCTATATAAAAATAAAGGTCTTATTTCATTAAGCCCTATGCTATGACAACGCTGTGTTTTAACCCAATAGCATCACTAAACGAAAAAGATGGTATCACAATTATATACTTCTTTGTGATAACTTATGTACTATAAGTATTTTTGGCTCATGAAGATTCGGCTAATTAATTTATTTCAATATTATTAGGAATTCAAGACTTTGTCATAAATAAAGCGCTGTGAGCTAAACATTAAAAATTAAATAAAAACTTTAAAAAAAATTGAACCAATTTAAAAAAAGTGATAAATAATACTTTCCTCAAAAGTGACTTATTCAAGAATTCGAGCGAAGGTGACCTTTTATCTAAATAAAAGGTGCCTGATTTCAATAGTATTTTCTTGAATAAGTCGCTTTTGAGATAAGTATTATTTATCACTTTTTTGAGTTTGAAGTCTGTTCTATTTTTTTAAGTTTTTATTTCATGCTTTTAGTAATATTTATATTTTTTTATATAATAGATAACACTAAAATTAAAATAATATCTATGTAAATAAAAATATTCAACATAGTAAGTTTTAAAAAAGAAGGTTTCGTTGATTTGCATGACATAATTTTTTCCAATAATTTATATTCATATTTTTAACAGGAAAGATTTGATTTCTTGTTTGTATTGGATGAGCCTCGAAACTATGGCACTGATTTATAACAGACTTTCATCTACGGGAAGTTACATAATAGGCGGCGGACATAGGCTATAATTTATGCAGGCGAATTCGCGAGTAAAACGGCTAGTTTAAATTAGCGAGAAGAATTGGTTCACAATTCTAGAAGAAATCGATAAACTAATCACTCTTATGTAAATACTTTACTCTTTGATACTTACTATTTATGCCTTCCATAATTGACGTAAATATGTGATTATAGATAAAAAACACACATTCCCGTCGAACATATAACCTCCTCCTTATAGATATTGAAGTAGTTTAAAAAAAAGACGGTGGTTAAAAACCTAATAACATAGTCAAACAGCCGGTTGTACAAGCGTCCATTAAAATTGTTTTAGTTAAAGCCACATTACCGATACAAATTTGACATTCATTTAACCTTAATGGACGTTTGTGCAACTGACTGAAAGAGTAATAAAAAAAAGAGTAAAATGTTTCATATTTCATGATAATCAAATGTTCTTGAAAATCTGAAACAACCAGCTACCATTACACCCAGAAAAGTACCAACGGCAGGACCAAGGGCACGTTAACCTACCGAAGCACAGAGTAGCTCGAGATACTAATTCTACCCATCTCGTGACAGACCCTTCCGAAAGTTGCTTAGTAACAACGATCGCTGGCCATGGCGCTTATCCACTACGCTCACGAGCTACTCAACAATATACGTAGCTTGCATTATACAATGTATCTTAAGAAGGGGCGTGAAGAAGCACCTTGCAGGTCGGCAAGGTGAGGTTGGCTAGTGCAGTACCTACGTACTGTTTTCACTAGCTGTCCTCACGTTTGGGCTACGCCTCCGCTTACCATCAGGTGGAGCGCAGTCATTTGCCCTCCTATACATAAAAAAAAAAAAAAATGTCCCCATTGCTGGTAGGAAGAATCAACCATGGCCCAGCGCAGATTGTCACCAGCTGCTAATGCAGTAGGACTCAATGGCCTTCTAAAATATGAAGGAGTTCGAGATAGTAATTTTTTGATCATCCATCCTATGATCCGTCTCAAAATTGCATTGCTAACTGCACCATCGGGCTTCCTTATATTGTCATAACTTACTTTAATTGTATGAGCGACCATATACATACATGATTACTGACCACATACATTACTGAGTATAATACTACTCTATACATACACATTCTTATATTAACGGGTAAGAAATATTGCAGCATTACCAACTATGGCCTAATAGCACCAAATTAATTTCAATGCGAAACATAATTTCATACGTCCTCGTTAGAGCCGTCGGCTGATTTGCAAACTTTTGCCACCAGTAATAACTTCAAACACGTAAACTTCATAATATAAGCGGCCATTTGGCATGGAAATAATTAGAATGCACATACTGTTTAGTTCATAACAATTAAATGACAATACAACGATTGAAATTCAACTTTAAAAATACTGAATTTTATTTAAGATTGCCAAGTTGAGTATTTAATTAAGGATAAAATCAAATATAATCTACTTTAAAGGGTAATGAAGGTTATTTTGATTGATTCTCTATATAGCGCTGGATTTGACGTTGCGTCCGACGCTGTATAGTTTACAGAATTACAAAGCGGGTAAGTAAGAAGAATAATATTGTAACGGGGTCCGAGCTAGCTTGGTGATTGGTAGTCAAATTTAAAGGATGAATAGGCTCGGTAAGTATATTTTTGGTAAAAAGAAAAACTGTAACAACAAAATAAAAATAATATAAAACAGCTTGTTATGGGATTAACAGAATTAAGATAAATATGAATAAAACACATAATTAAATGCACCGTGTCTGGGTTTTTCTTAGTAGGTAAGATGTTTCATGTAATTTTATATCACAACACAGATTTAGCATTTACATATTACTTTAATAAATATTAATATGAATGATTAAAGTAACATTGACTTGTGTTCTTGCCGGAAGATTTTTTTACGAACTGACATTAAGTATGGACACGTCGTGTTTCAAAAATTTAAATATCGAAAAGCGAATAATAAAACAAGAAATCATCTTAAAAATCAGAGAGAAATCCTAACCGAACCTAGGACAAAATGAACGATGTTACGACGTACCGTTACAGTATAACGTATAACCCAAATTCCAAAAACAAATAAAATTAAGTTCGTTTTCCATATTCACCTGACTGCTTTGATCTTAAAAATCTATTTAAAATATCTATTTAACTCTACATGAGCAATTTATGTTTGTAAAAGTATTAATACATTTTATTTTAAGCGTCTGATAAAATATATTGATAAGATTTTTAAGCTTTAATTATTGCTATTAAAACAATATGTTCCAAACAATGCTTCCAGACTGTTCATACCTTAAATTATGTTTTTTAATTATAATATTCTTTTTTCATCCTTTTGAATCTAATTTAGGGTGCATTTATTTAATATATTCATTAACGTTACTAAATCTAATATATCAAACGCCTCATACGCCTTTACTCAAACAAGTAACCAAACCGATATTTATAAAGTCCTTTACAATTACTGTGACTGCCTAGCGTGACCTTACACCCGACGACCGACTGACGATTAAGTCGTCAGCTAACCGATATTTCAACGCGGTCATTATAATCGAGGTGAAATTAGAAAATTCTCGGTAATATGAAAATTATGTAAAATCGCTACATTTTACAGAATTAAAACTAACTATTCGTCAACGAAGTCTTCATAATAGTTTTGAAACTTTTATTCGTCAGATCAAAATAATGACTTTCATTTAGAAACAATTTTTTTTTTCTAAAATATTTTTGATATTGTTTAAAGTATCACTTACAGACTACGGCGTATCTGGTTGTCCAAAATTTCGATTACCCAAATGGTGGTATAGTTTGCTTATTCTGTAAAAAAAATATAGTCCTTATACTATGTGTTTTACCGGTTTGTTTTATTTTCAGTAAACCTATTCCCTTATATCTGCATCTTAATATTGGTTATCCAATCGCTTCTTCTTTAACTCCTCCAAGACATAATCTGCACAACATCTATGACAAAGAAACAGAATTAGCAAGAGTTAAGATTATAAATCCTTCCTAACATGTTTCTATTTAGCCCTGGCTAAATCTAATCAGGCTTTATAATATTAGTGATGAGCCTCTCACTCGCGAGGTGCCTCACACGTAGTTTCGACAGTGTTTACGCGATTCATTGGCGCATAACGCCATCTAGTAATGTGTAGATGAACCGCGCCGCTGCATTCCGCAACAATATAATTATGAACTGGTGAAATATGATTATTTTTGATCTATTTAGTATTTACGATGCTAATCTTAAAATATTCTGATATAGTAACACAGCGCATTGTGTTCTCTTCTTCCACTCTTATCTGTCAGCTGTCACCTCATCATTCATTATCATGCTTAACGCAGTCTGTCCATCTTTTCTGTAGTCGTCCTCTTGCTCTCCATCCATCGACATAGTTCTAAGTTGATATATAAAAATATAAATCGCTTTTCTATGATATAGTAGAATACACAAGTTTTATAATAACCCCACACTTAAAATGTAGAATATACAATAGGTTATTAATTAATTCTTCAATAAACATCTCAATTTCACAAAATCTAAATAACCTACACTTTTCCCATGAATAAATCCCATTAGTATTATCTATATTTGTATTATCAATTTCAAACTAACAAACGGTTTGAGACCTTTTATGATATGTAATGATATCAACATAATTGTGTGTATAAAGTACTTTAATACCTCACGATAATTAAGCCAGTGAGATCGTCCATTCTAAACTAGCCCTACGACCGTAACAGCCACTTCCGTGACCAATCGTGACGGATAACACTAATTTATCAACAGCGGCATCATTTTATAAGCAAGCTAGCTTGTATGACATTGTATTCTATTACCTATGTAGTAACGATTAATCTTCCTTGTCCAGTGTGTATCGGACAAATTAATGACCGTTTGCTTAGCGATCGAGGGCAGGTTTTTAATCCTGGTCTATTAAGTAGCTTTACTTGGGTCGAAGATGAATTTGTTAAGCATTTCAGTGTAAAAAATTGATTCGGTACACAATCCTGATGCGAGACGGGTAAAGGTAACAAAATTATAAATCATGAAACCATTAAGCGAAATTGCCTTTTTGAAGTAATTAGCACCCGGAGTAGTGTTTTAGACATAATTAAGTAATGTTATAAGATTTATATTCGAATGTATTATTTAACTATAGTTTTGGAATAGATGTTGCAACATATAATTTGGATCTTAATTTAGTGATATCATATTGCATTTCAAATGAAGAACGTTTTTCTTATTTTCAAAAGCGAATCAACAGTTGTTTTTAAAAAAAAAACAAACAATACTGTGACGGGTTCGATGCTTAGGCAAATGAATGAAAGGCTGACTAAGCTTGAGAACTTGATTTATTAGAGGGTAATAAAAAATATTGTTTCTGGGTTTTCCGTAATAGGTAGAACTTATAAGATATTTCACGAAGATATACGTTTATATTTTTTCATTTAAATTAAAATAACTACCTATATTATTATTAGATTTATATGATTAAATTATCATGTTCTCCTCAGATGTTTTTTTGCGAACTAACTGATACTCAAAATTTCAAATTACGAAAGGTGAATAATAAAAGACATCATGTTAAAGATCAAAGACAAAAAGTTTGAATGCGGATACCTAGGACGAAATAAACGGTCGGTGGATGCACCGTTACAATACTATGTAATAGAGAACTAATTATAGACTCACACATACAGAAACAAACTATAACAAACATATAAACCAATGTTACCACTATAGCAATCAAACACAAATATTGAGTATATTAAAAGAAAAACGTAATAAAAATCTCTTCGATCGAGTGAGCAGTTTTATAATAATTTGTCTTCTGAGCTTGAACTTGAACAAAATAGATCCAAATTAACTTTATTACACAAACCATTGAAATATTTCCCTGCACAAAGTAAAATGGAATTTTGCGTATAATTAGTCTTTGAAATGGAAATGTGAATTATCAAAAAAAAAAAACGAAAATTCTTTCCCGAATCATTAAAGTACCTCAAAAAAAGCAAACAATGAAATGTTCCTCATGATAATTATTGACGGGAGTTCTATCATGTGATTTGTTTTTTACCAAGTCTCCAATACTTCGGCATAATTGCAGGAAAATGATGATCTTATGTTAGTAACATGCCACGACTATCCAAGAAGTTTGAAACAATATATCTTAATTTTAAATTAAGTTTCATTAGTAAGCCAATTTTTATTAATTCCTTTTTTGGTTCTTCTTTGTTAATTACTTATTTTATCTTACCCTTTTCTTAATTTCACTCAATATCCACGAATATGTTACTTAAAAATTAATTTTGCGTTCTCTAAATAAGAAATATTTTAATAAATATTCATATTCAGTCGCTGCCTCGTAATCGTCTAATTCGTGGTTATATCCTTTGAACACCGCAAAGATCACGACCCCATTAACAAGCGCTTAGATAAACCTAAAAATCCAATCACATGCTCCGACTAATCTACCCATTTAAAATAATCGGTAATAAACAAAGATATCGCTGCCAAGAAGTCGCCGACACTGATCTCGACGTATCGACAAAAGAACGCTATATAAACTCAATTCGTATTCAAATTCGAATACCTACGAAATGTTACTACAACATATAGTGACGATTCTTTCGGATAGCCTTGAAATTTACATGCGAACTCCATAGCATTTATACAAATCGGGTGACCACTAAAATATATTTTTTAAATAAACTATTTAATTGGCTAGCTTTTAGAGAATACACAAACAAAAAAAAAATATGCATATTATATAATGTGAATAAAAAATGTGAATTAAAGTTTGTGCTTACTTAAAGCCTTACCGCCTAAAGTAAAAAAAAAGAAACCCTTACAGAATATTGGTATCCGATACTTTTTGAATATTTTTGTTTCGTTTATACGAGTATTACATTAGCTAGATTGTATAATTCACAGTCAGAATCTATTATGTTGAATAGATACTTTTTTAGTTTTGTAAAATTATACTTTAACCGTATGCAACACTCAACCATAATTTTGTAGATGTGCTATTTAAAATATTTACAAGAATACGTTTCAAATGTTTTCAACAAATTGTCCGAAGATATTTCATAAAACATAGTGTCACTAACACAGACTAGATCCGAAAGGTGCGAGTATAAAGTTAGGGATAATTCCGTCGACTGGTCCCTATTTATTGCTTTAATAAATATTTATATCATAATCCCGAGTAATGGTGGCCAGATCGTCGACATCCCAACACAGTTCTGTTTTAGGAGACGACACTGGAAAAGGATTTAGTCGACCTGCTTATTTATATCTACGACTAGCTGTTGTCCGCGGCTTTGCCCGCTCGCGCAAATGGAACTAATACTAATAGTGTTGGTTTTCACCGTCAATAGTATGAAAAACTAAAATCAACTGTCACTGCGATACCATAACGATGTAAACTGAGAATAAACAAAAATCAGACTTCTGCAATTTATTAATTGAATTATGCATAGTGCGGATACACACAATGAAATATTATTTATTGATGTTGTTAAGACTACGCTTATCTGCTTCCCTATTTATAATATCTATTTGTGTTTCAGACAGTGCTTTTATAATTTATGATCTTATGTTTTTAAATGTAACTTTTTGTTTTATATATAGAGATAATTATTTTTAAATAAATTTATAATAACATCTTGTTAACTGATTTCCAACATTAGATACATCACTTTGATCGTCTTTAATACAATATTTCATTTCTTCTGAACTTTGTCTGAAATAATAATAAAAATAATAAAGTATTTAAATGTCAAATAAGGTTCTATAAATAAGATATTCCGATTTAAAGGTCAATACGTTTTCTTCCTAAGAATAAACACTAAGATTCAAATGAACCTGTACTAAATTATCAAAGATCTCTAGCACGATGTTACAAAGACTATGTTATTATAAGTTGTTATAGTAAATTTTAATTATAACATTTATAAAGTATAACGCTAAGATCAAAAAGGAAAAAAAGCTATTTTAATCTAAGATACGGTATTTCGTTATAAGTTTCATTAGAAATTTTACGACCACACAATGGCATAACATTAAATAATATCTCTTTACAATAATTTATAGATCCCTAACGAACTCCCAAATAAATTATTATAACTGATATGAAAATTCCAAAAAGGTCTTTAGAGGCATTCAGAAAGTTGAGTATTAATGAACACAGATTAGGTTTTTTATATTCTCCTTTTGTTTCTTTTATCGTTTTGTACTATTCAATATGTCATTTATGAATCTATGCAATAATATTCATTCATTCATTCATTCAGAACTAAATTTATTTAAATGATTATTGTAAAAATATTATTTTCCAAGTATTTCAATAATATATATGTACAATATTTATAGCACATGCACATGCATGTGAGACTAATATAAACTATGTCAAGATTTATAAATGATTTCTTTACTTAGTACATAGTTCATTCGTCAATGAAGTGACAGTAATCTGAGCTAAAAATAAAACCAGAATACATAATGGTTCGAAGATAATGTATAAGGTTTCATATACATTTATACTTATCTATACTAATATTGTAAAGCGGTCAAATTTCTTTGTTTGTTTGTAAGTGCTAATCTTCGAAAATACTGGACCAGATCATGAAAATTCTTTCAGTTACGAAAAGCTGCATCATGAGCTGATGACATGGACTATAATTTACGTAGAAAAGTCGCAAGAAAACAACAAGTTTTTTTTAATAAAATAATATCTATTTTTAATGCGCTCGCTACCATATTAACAGTTATAACGAAATTCAATTCGAAACTTTTTATTACTTTGATGATATAATTTTACGTTTGCAAATGGTTATTGATGAAAATCTGATTATATATTTACTATCTATTTAAAGCTCATTGAATTAAGTGATAAAAATAACTGTGTTGGATTTATGAGATCCTTTTGAAACGTTATTTTCATTATTCCATCCATTTCCATTTCTTCAAATAGAGATAAGAGTAACAAAGAAATGCCGACGGCAGTAGACATTAAAATGCCTTTTGCTTGTCAAGAATTCCTTGTGTTTCAATTAATGAATATAAAAAACTAATAAATGACAGAAACGTAGTCGTAAAATCTATAATCCATTAAGTTTTATTTAATTTATACATAGGAGTTTTTGCAAAACAGTAATCCGTCGCATTAGAATCAATTACATACAAAAATTATTGCTAATCTAAATTCTTAAACATCAAATGATTAGAACCATAAAAATCCAACCCCTGATCGGTAATCAGTATTAAAAGCCAAAAATATCATTTGCTCAGAAATAAAGTCATCATAATAATTCATTATAATCCTAATAATAAAAACTGATACCTATCACTTTTACGACACCAATTTCTGTTATATGAGTATATTGGCTATTGTAAACAACAACTCTTTGAATTTCATTAGTCATATCCTACTTAAAGACAATAAAATTTTATGAAACGGCGAAGGAATGGGCATGTTCTGTTCTAATTCACTGGCGAGGTTAGTAATTACCTAGTTTTGTCGTAAAGATTAGACATACGTAGACTCGTCACATCTATTGAATCTTAAAGGAATTTAGAATCGTAGTCTGGTTTTATTTGTATTTGATAAAATTTTGAAGAAAATATTAAGTTGATACATGGCGAATTATAGCATACTTAATTATTAGTATAATAATTAATTGATAGCTCAATTGAGGAGTCCGATTACGCAATTAATGCAATCGGTCTGTTATGTGGAGGTAAAACTACTTACATAGGGGGACTTAAACTTTGAAATAATAACACAAAGAGCAAATAGTACAATCGGCGGCCTTATCGCTGTGAAGCAATATCTTCCAGGCAACCGTTACAGTTTGGAAAATTTAAATCTAAATTAGGTAGTCTATGGTGTCTTTAGTGTACATGACATAAGCATACATGGATAATTCTCAAAAAATTCCGAAATTTGATTCCTGAGTCGACGGTGCCGTGTCCTATTATGTTAACTATCTTGTGTATTTTTTATTTCAATGTACGCCATCTATACAACTTTTACTACCAAAAGAAAAAGCATAGTCACTAAAGAAAAAAAGATATGGCTAGTTTTATACCCTGAAAATCATTCCCTCACCATGTCCCTTACTCCAAAAAACGACTGATATACCGGTTTATCTCGGAGAAAAAAATATTTCCATAAATAAAATATATAGAATATATTAGAGAAATGTGTGTTATTTTCTCTTAAAAACTTTCTTTATATCAACGACTAACTAATACAAAAGAAAATTCCATTTTAAATATGTCCCGCCAAATAAAAATCATTTCCTCACAGATTATGGAAATTCGATTTCTGAACGTATCGAACGATATTATTGCAGCGCATAAATGTTTTTAGTGACTGGCAACACTCACAATAGTTACAATATGGCGATTTCTTCTCAACTGCAGGTGAGTTTGTACAATAAAATATTACATAAAAAAATATTTAGTGTTACATTTATGACAATCATTACCTCACATTAGATGTACGTATTAAGCATTTTAGTATGTATCTATATAATTTTTTGTTTTTATATGTTATTGGGAGTAATTGCATATTCAAAGTGTTAGCAGCAATTTGAGGTTATGCGCTGGTGTTTTTGTGACTTTAGTTAAAAATCGTCATTCCCTCACCACCATTACCTCACTTCTAAATGAAGTGAGGGAATGACGGGTGTGTGAGGGAATGATTAATACAGTGTTCATGGTATTTTATTCGAAACAGGTACCGACATCGTATATGAAAGAAAAATGGCACGATCAAAAAAAATTACTGAGGCTGAGAAAAAATTAAAAAAGAAAGAGTATGATAGAAGAAGAAGAGAAAAACTTAAAAGTAATGCCGAATCTTTGGAAAAACTTCAAGAAAAGGAAAGATTAAAATATTTAAAAAAAAAAGAGAAAGGTCAGGTTAAATCAGTTACTCAAATGAATGCTAGACAACTTAGACAAAAACGCAAACAATGGAAAGAAAATAGTCAAGCTTATAGGAATAAAAAAGCCATAGCACAAAAAAATTTATTACGACTACTCGATGATACACCACCAACAAGTCCAGCACCAATTTTACAGCAATACAGAGAAGATATAGCCATTCGAAACAGACAACAGATGCGAAGACGTAGAGCTGTTTTATATGCGAAAATTGGAAAATTAGAAAATTAAGTTACCAAAGCGGTGAAATCAGCGGAAAAATATAAGAAAAGGTATTTGAGGCTGAAAAAAAAAAATATCAGCTCCTGAATCAGCTGAAACAAAAGTAAACTCGCTTTTAAAGAATGTAAACGTTTCTGAAAATGTGAAGAAAAAATTAATTTTCGGAGAAGCCTTAACAAGTGACCTAAAAACTACTTATGAACAACTTGGAAAAAGACACGAAAGAAAGAAAAAGTATTACGAAATGTTTAAGATGAAATCAGTGCAAAAATATAAGTTACTTCATGTAGCGAAACCATTTTTTAAACGTGATACTTTGTGTAATGTGCAAAAACCTCGAAAAATTAACACTAAAATGCTAAAGATAAAGGAAGATGTAATTAATTTTTTGGAAAAAGATGAGAACTCAAGAATGTGCCCAGGGAAAAAAGACTATGTTAAATCCAAAGAGGGTAAAACTCAACAGAAGCGTATTTTATATGATACACTTTATAATTTACACAAAAAGTTTTTAAGCACAGTTAATTATAAAATCAGCTTATCAACCTTTTGCAGATTCCGTCCTTTTTGGATTACTTGGCAAAATGTGAATGAACGAAATACTTGTCAATGCATACATCATGCAAATATTACACTAATGATATCTAAATTGCATGAAGTCAAAGCGTTGAAATTTTGTAGCGTGACTTCAGCAATAGCGGCTATAACGAGTATAGTGAAGAAATACAAGCTGTTCACTTTGGTGGAGGACGGCAGCAGATCACAATGCATACAGGTGTACTTTACTTGCGCAAGGATAATGCTATCAAACCTGTATCTTTTTGCTCTCTCTCTAGCGACAATAGACATGACACAATGGCTGTTTGGGCGCACTTAAAACCCATTTTTGACTGGATAAAAACACAAAGTTTACCTATTTCTCGATTACATATGCTAAGTGATGGGCCTGTTAATCAATATAAAAATAAATTCATGTTTGAAATGGTGTGTCGCCATCTAAAAAAAATTTATCCGGGAATCAAATACTTTTCATGGCATTATTCTGAACCCGGGCATGGTAAGGGAGCGCCTGACGGTATCGGTGGAACACTGAAGCGGACAGCTGACAAAGTCGTAGCAGAAGGCCGTGATATCGTAGACCTGAAATCATTGAAATCTATCCTTCAAACCAGATGTCCTTCTATTTTATTGTTTGAAGTTACCACATCAGATATTTTACTGATGGATGATCTCATAAAACAGTCAAAGTCCATTTCCACATTTCGGGGTACTCAAAAAATACGTCAGTTCGTATTTTTTAACAACTCCTTGCAGTGCAGAAGTCTTTCATGCATTTATTGCAAAAAAGAATGTACCCATTATCATTTAGGATATTTTCAGCATAATCAATCAAATCAACTTCTTAGGACTCATAACAAAACCCCGCAAAAGTCAATGAAAATTGATACAATGAATTTAGATAAGGATAATCACCGACTGTATCTACCGTCTACTTCACGCATTCAAAATCATATTGGAATATTGAAAGAAAATGATACAATTGATTTAGAAAATGATAGATCTACTGTTGGCTCCGATAGCGACAAGACTGCTACCACTGGAGATCATGTCCTGATTAAATGGGGCAACGCAAAGTATCCTGGAGAAGTTTTATCCGTTTTTGAGGATGGTTTAATGGTTAGATGTATGAAACAAGGTGTAAAGTTTTGGAGATGGCCTAATATTAAAGATGAACAATTATATCGCTGGGAAGACGCAATACAGAAAATAAAGATGCCAAAGTTAGTTAAAAGAGGGAATTATGTTATTACAGAGTTGGATGACTCTATAAGTGATGTTTAAATTAAGACTGATTGATTTGATATTAAAAAACAAATGAGCATAATTATAAAAGACTAATTAATAATAATAAGAATAATTACTTAAGATAAATGTACGAGAATAAATGAAAACGTATTATTGTTGTAAACTACAAAGTCTAAAAAGAATTAAGGTAGTAAGATAAAATCATTTTGTTACCTACCTCTGTAGTGTATCTATGTTATAATTTTTGAGTTGATTTTGTTCAAACAACAAGGTTTATGAAACCTTATTGTCGTTTTTAATAAAAATACATATTTTTCTTTATTATTCCTGTTTTTTTATTCAAATATATTAAAAATATCATTCCCTCACACTGTTAGTCATTCCCTCATTTATTTATTTTTATTTTTTTATTTTTTTGTGTATTATACACAAAAATATGGAGGACCAATAGTCTTAAATAGATCTCTTATAGTTAAATTTTTAATTTCTGTGAAAAAAACTTCTAAAGCTTACAAAAACAAAAAATTTTAACAAATTCTCAAATTTCGGAATTTCATGACATTTACCCACATACATAATTGTCATATATACTATATCTGTAATATATACATATGCTATGTATGATAGAATAGTATATTCTATTCTATACTATTCTATATGTTATGTAAAAGTTCATAATGACAGATAGTGCTCCTTAACTAGATTTTTGAAAAACATCTTCTGTTTGCGCATGTCTTATATTTTCGGGCAATGCATTCCAGAGACGGGGAGCTTGAACTATAAAAGATATGTCAAGAAATTTAGTGAAATGCATTGGTGTGGCCAATTTTAAGTTCTCTGATGATCTCAAAACACGAGTGTGGGTATTATGCAGGAAATTAAAACGTTCCTTAAGATAAGATGGCGACAGTGGATTAAACAAAATACTATAAAGAAGGGAATTGTGCCAGTGCAGTTTTAGTGGCGAGAGGGAGGAAATTGCACAGTTACTAGGAGTTAATATAATATCGTCAAATGTGATCAATGGAAGTTGAGACCAGTCGATTTTATTAATCATCGTAGAGTTGCCAACAATAATAATTTGAGTCTTGGATGAATTAATTATTAAACCATATGATTTACTCCAGTTAGAAATTCGGTTCAGATCATCATTCACATTAGTTATTAGTTGATGAAGTTCGATTAGTCGTGCTTGGGAGTAAATTTGCAAATCATCTGCATAAAGGTGGTGGGACGAAGTTAGTTGACTAAAACAGAATTGATAAAAATAACGAAAAGTATTGGAGATAAAACGCCACCCTGCGGCACCTCAGCAGAGATATCACTCCAAAATGAAAAAGAATTATCAATGCGAATTCGCTGTCGTCTACGAAACAGGTAACTATGAAACCAGTCAATTACCGCTGTAGATATGTTAACAGAGCGCAGTATGCCAAACAAAATATCATAATCTATAGTGTTGAATGCATTGCTGAAGTCAAGCAAGGAAAGAATCGTAACCTTTCCGTTTTCCATTCCAGACCTCATATCGTCTATGACTTTAACCAATGCCGTAGTAAAACTTTATACAGTGACACAAGAGAAAACGTCAAATTATGACGTGTTGACTTAATTTGGTAGGGTAATGGTTTTAACCTGGTAATAAAGTTACATCTCCTTTTGCAATAAGGCGGCAACTGTTTGCGACAATTTGACTTGGTATCGTTTGGTGTTTCTATGATCATAAATACATACGACGTCGGTCGATTACCTCTCAAATATATTGAATTTTGATGCTTTGGGACATTCAGTGAATATCGTTATATTAAAATTAACTATTTTCAATTAGTTATAAGGTACGAGTATTAGCTTATATTTAACCACATTGTTCTACTTAATAGTGGAAACAAAAATCTTCATTTACAATTAACATAATTGTGCTGTAATTAAGGATTAAAATTTTATGCCAGCATATGGTGTGAGCGTTGCTGGGTATGTGGCCCATAATCTGCCATAATCCCTGTGACAAATTCAGACTAGTACTACCATAATCTGTTTAGCTGCAATAAATTAAAGCATCACGTAGTTTATGGAAGGACGGTGTTAAAGAAATCATACTGTTTAAATTATATAAAATATAATTGCTTTTATAAATACGAACACAAGTGTTCATACATGAGCAACTTATATTAGTTCTGATAATATTTAATAAGGTATAAAACAATTATGAGCTTGTTATTTACGTTTAAGAAAAGAAAATACTAGGAAAAGTAAGTAATATTATTGTTTTCTTTTTCTTAGTAATTAATTTATTTACAAGAAAGCAGATAATATTGGCTTATTTTACGGCAAATGATGGAAAATCTTTATCTTTGTCAAAACGGCAAAAAAAGTGTTTGAATCTGACAACTTTAAATCATTGTTAAAAGCACATTTTTTTATTTTATACAACATCACACATATTGCTCCGATCCCAAATAAAATAGCTAAAGGACCATGGAAATCTAAAATAACGAAGGCAACACAACGCCCAGACCCGAAATTTAGAAAGTTCATATTTTAAATTGTTACGACATTTCAATTTATGTTTAAATTTACTTAGAGCAATTGCATTTAATGTTTGTACTAAGTAAAGAAATAAATAATTCGATATTTTTTTCATAGTGTGGGTAAGGTTACGGGTTCGAATACTATCTTAGGCATCTGAGACTATTAATTTTTAAAGTATTTTCTCCAAGATGAATATTAATATAGTGATGTGAATGCGAAATTTATCAAATACTTTATTCATAATAATATATATAAATATGGTATACGATTTCCCTGTTCTTGGCTTTTTACTGCATATCATCATTTACCTGGTTTATTCCGTGTACAGCCACACATTTTATCTATGCCTAGTTCTCTGGTTGACAGAGAGTGCCACCATTATTTTATTTTTTGTTTTATATTTATTTCGTACACAAACAGAAGTACAATAACACCATTCCATATTAGTCAAGGAGTACTATCATAATGTATTAGTATAATTTATACTTTTAACCACGAATATTGTGTTATTGATAGGGACTCCTTAAGGTACCATAGACTACCCAATTTTTCAATTGTATTATGTATGTCATGTTGAAATTGCCTAACAGAAATTGCTTTTTAGCAATTCTACTCTCTGTAACATTATTATGTTTGTTCATTTACTTATAGTGTGGACAATCAAGTCTTTCATTCATTCATTTATACATCAATATTATTGTAAGTCAACTCATAAAAATGCAACATGTCTAGTTGTACTTCTAATGACATGAGTAGGTACACAACATAAGACAAAATCAAGGCATTTTGACTGGGTTCAAAATTCATGCACAATTAAATACAAAATTTTAAAACAATTATGTGATTTAAATAAATATTTAAAGAAAATTTTTGTTATAATATAAAAATTAATTAGTTTTAGTTCATAATAAATTGGAAATAAAATATTCTTTGATTAATAAATAATAACAATAAAAAATTCACCCCATTTGTACGGTTTGGCGTGCAATAAAGTTTAATTTAATACATGTTTGGTACCAAAATTATTCTATATCAGGATTCACCTATCATTTAGTATCTGCATTAGATCAGTGTGATATTTCGCTGTCCGATTCGGATTGTTCTGAAATGCTGCCTTGGACAGTTACCAGAACTGGTTTGCTTGAAGCTGAAATATGAATGGGGTTCATCTACCATCGGCTTATTCAAATTAGACAGGTGTAACGAAAATTATGTTGGAAGTAAACAATATACTTTCAACACTATTTTTCAACACAACACAATTCCAACACAATTATTGTGCGATTGTGTATTGTAATACTTCACGAATCAGAAATGTTGCCAAGTTATTTATTTAATAATTTTAGTGGAATTGAGTTGGAAAGATTTTTTTATCGAAGGTTTTATGCCTCAACATCTTTTTTTTTTTGTATTTTTTTAAAGTATAATTTGTTATTAAAATATGATAACAGCCTAAAATATCGTCGTTAAATTATATTTATACAATAATATTTTATAGTATCCATGGCACGATTTCCTACCCAAGAAATAGCAAAAATATAAGCTAATGAATAATTTAAAATAAGTTAAAGTAAGTACTAGAGTATTTTTCTTGAAAAATAATAATGATTAAAAATTTTATTCAATAACTCATTTGAAAATGAAACTTCTGTCACAATTCAACATACAACTTTCCCATTGATGTATCTAGATTTTCCAAGACTTAAAAGCTCTGCTGTTTTAGTAACACATTTTATATTCGAAATTCACTTGGGATTCTATTCTGAACTCCGAACTTAAAACTGGAAGCCAACGATATGAGTTATATTTTGTTCAAACCACCTCTCAAACATACTCATTCCCTAAGGATAGAACGAAAATGTTCGCTAACTTTAAAAGGAATGAGAAAACAGATTTTCGAAGAATTGAAACAAGGCGTGTTAATTTCTTAGTATTAAGTGTAAAAAAAATCTTATTCCAAAATTTACTTTGTTTCAATTATAAGAAGCATATAAACTTTTATATATCTCATATCACTTATTCTTATAGATACAATACTAATATTATACATGTTATACGAATGATCGGCGACATTTCAATCATCTGCCATCAAACATCCTTTGTTTTTGTTGTTTTGATAATAAAAGGTCCAGCGAAAGTTAAGTTTTATTTTATTGTATTCCTTTTACAATATTCTTATGCAATACTTATTTATTTCATCTTACAAGAAATATATTTTTTTTAATTACACACGTCATGACAGTTAAGAATTTTCTCTACTACTTTTTTAAATTTGAGGTGCGTTCAGGAAGTTAGTAACATTGATATAAATTTACGTTTAGTAACAAAAATCCAAGAGTTTTTTGGTTTTTTGATATACCTATTTAACTCAAAAAGTACAATTATGAGACGATTGATGACTAACTCATATTTCGAACTGCTTTTATTAATATAGTTGTTAGTATTGTTTTTTTTTTCTTTTTTTCTTTTGTTATTATATGTGAAAACTTGTAAATGGCTTATAGATGTATAATCAATTTCTTATGTATTTACAGCTGTAAGTTTTCCTAAATTAAATTGAATCAAAAAATATATATAATTGTCCCCATTGTTGCATCACACGCTTTCCCTATGGATGCAATAGAATCGATTGGGGAGAATAACTCACTATGCGAGCCCAGTGTGGAATAGTGGGTATTAACGACGTAATGGTTCGACTTACCTTCCGTAGCACGAAGGAGCTCCAGATAATAAAATTTTATGGAAACCCATCCAATGGCTGGCCCTTGCGAAACTAATTTCCACATCGCAGACTGAACACCCTTTCTTGCTTGTCTTAAATTTAATATTTGACCTGCTGAATTATTTAAATTACTTACTACTTATTTATGCTGCCATTTAACTACTTTAACAGTAAATGTATATTCGTACTTACTTTGAAATAACAATTTTTTAGAAGGGTTATAATACCAATGTGACTTTGTAAATTAAATTATCGATAAACATTTAGTTAATGAGTAATTTAATGAGTCTTAATTATTTTTAAATACGGATGTTGTAAATAGTAAACATATAAAAGTAACATAATATATCTATCCCTTATATGAGGCTTTGTACACAAAGTATTGCTCTTGTTTGTTTTACGATTGTCATAAAAGTTAAGCCTGGTCCGCATGCCCGACACCAACCCTTATCTAAGGCCGTTAATGTATTGGATCTGAATATTGCGTGACCCTTGCGCTGACAGTTGACTTCTGACAACCGCTGTGTATTTCTGTAGGGTTGACGACACACGATGAAAATATAGGAATTCCTTATTTATCCATAGAGTTTTATTCATAAAATATACTTTGTAAAGGTCGTTTTAGATTAATGTTAATTTTCCGTAATATGTTTTTGGCATAACTTTTAATTCGCATTACATTACTTAATAAGTAATTTACTTAAAAACCGATTCGTCGGTTGGGTTTAGAACTGTGACTTAAACAAAAAGCATACGGCAGGAGTAGCCGATAAACACCTTAAGACATTTAACAACCACAGTTAAAAAAATATGGTTGAAAATTGAAATGAACAGACAATTTTAAAAATAAATTTCGTTTGATAAAATAGTAATTAAAAATTCTTTTGGAGCAAAAACGAAGTCACATTTTTACATTGATTTCCGAAAGGTTTTAAATACTACAGAACCAGTTTGTACATGAATCCGTTAATTATATAAAATCTTGACAATGTCTATAATTATAACATTAAAGTTGAATGTGAGCTCTTGATAAAAATAAGCTTTTTTACTATTGCAATTTTGCAATTTTGAAAGAAAATATAACGCTTTGAAAACTTGAAAAAAGTGGAGAAAATAAATTACACAAATTTGCTGAATAAAACGTTACAACTTTCACTACAACAGCTATTAACATAAACGCACAAATAACAAAGATTGCTCGGACGCCCATACGTTTTTCACTGCCGTAGCGCCGTATGACGTCACTTAGTGCCTTGAATTAGTAGGGAGCGTTTTCAGCCGACTAGCAGCAGCTCCACAAACAGCGCCGCATCTTTGAAACTATTAATAGCAGACATACTAATATTTCCACATTATTTATCAGATATTAATAATTTATGGGCTATTTATTTATAAATAAAATAGTTATCGACTAGCATATTTAGCACATGGGTTGAATTTATGATGTGAGTGCCTAAGAAAGTATTTTTAGAAATTCAATCCCTAAGGAGTTTCACCTCCTTTCACCTCACAGGTACGAAGGTTATAAGAAATTTTCTCATATCATTACAGCACCACGCAGGCGAAGCCGCTGAAGGAAAAATAAAAACACAGAGTTTTTGTCTTATCGAAGTACTGTATTTGAATGAAATATATCGAAATATCACTAAACAATAATCGATCAAATGAATGATTAATTAATTGAGTGAGTGATTATAACTATCGACTTCTAATCGACTTGTAAATTTGAATATACCAACTCTAGAATTAAAGAGAGTATAATTTTGTTATTTTGGTTTTATTGATGTTTATTACTGTTTCTATTGATGTGGGATAAGCTTTTTTATCATCATTACTAGTCTATTAATGTCCGCACTTTTGGGTTACTGTCCCACCTTATGGATGAAATCTCTTTCATGTACTGATCAATAAATAAACTAATGTAAAAATTGCATTAATTCATAACCTTTGTTGTATTTTCAATTTTAGACCAGCATAAATTTAATTAGTTAATTACCTACACCAGGGAACGAATCTGAGACATCGGATATGGTGACACCACAAAACTGATGTGCAAGTCAGTCGAGCGCGGTGGTCACAAGCGTGACCGCGTTTGTTATTATTAAATCATTCGCGGAATCCATCAACCCTAATAATGGTATAGTGACAAGTGGTGACTCACTGTGACAAGGACGTGAAACGAGCGACGGCTGAGCACTCAACCATAAACCTGGTTCGCGTGTCGATTCATTGATAATATAATGTATTTTATAAATTCTTATTGAACTACTGGGTCATAGTGAAGTAATTTTGCCATTCGATAATTACGGATCTTTTGTTTTTTTTTTTAAATTGATAGTGGCAATGAGCAATGAGATCCAGAGAACTCAATGAGTAAGTCTCACATATAATTAAAGTTCATGGTAAAACGGAGAAAAAAGCAGCCCTTGCCGAGTTTCTCGGTACAAGATCTCCCGCCGTAGATTTACGAACCGATGGCGTAGCTCTCGACTTTCACAAGTGCTTGTAACAGCCTAGACTGAATAAATAATTTTGATTTTGATTTTAGAGACACACTGAAATAATAGATATATTATAAACAAATTAAGTATGTAAACCAAAATTAAATGTGCAGAATAAACGTTCTATTGTTAATTATTATTAAACATAGTGTAGTTGTACACTCCTGGCGGGGTTGTCGTGGTCATGGATCAGTTGCGATATGTGCGGAAATTCTCCGTTGGAAACGTACGTACATTGGGTAACCTGAAATTACCAGATGTCCAATTTGCAGAGAAAACTTACCACTGATAGTTTCCAAAAATAAATATTGAAATAACTACCTACATAGAAAAAATGTAAGTTGAGGCAATGTTATTTGAAGTACAAACGGGCGGTTTTGGGCTACCAGCGGCCATTGATGAAATTAGTGTCAAATAAAAGTACTAATGCTTGGGAACAACTTTGGAAGTTTTATTGGATTTCATTTAGTTTAGAAATAATTAAAAACAAAAACGAAACAATGTAATTGCATAGAACAATATCGCATAGTAATTATTTATTATTTGGATGGACCTAATGCTACCGTGTATACATAGATAATTTATTGATTAGCTACTCAGAGCCACACACGGCTACAGACTCCAATGCCTCATTCGTACAAAGAATTGTGTATGACGACATTCCATTGGTACTTTCGACCTACTGATCTTTTTTTTAGATCGTGGACTTAGAGACATCTTGCCTGATTTAACAAACTTTAATTACTCGGCTTATATACCCGAAACTAAAGACCGCGGTGCAGCTCACAACCGAACAAGCGAATAATAATGCTTTCCAGGTGTCCATCCGGGACAGTATGTATGCAGCCACATTTGTCGATATCATACATTACACTTGAATCGATGAAATTACCTAGCTCATTTTGTTGCTCGCAATAACATAAATAAACAAAGAGCAACGTTAGTAAGTATGTTTGAAGACTTTCCAAATCTCTCAGAAGAAGACCTTATTTTATTTGCTCTTCGTACATATCAAATTAGGCTAGCCATTAGTCAATGTGCTCAGTGTCTTGTACAGGGTTTGTATAATATTGAGGTGTAGCAAGAGCAGCAAAAAAGGGGGCTTAATGAATATATTGAGGAACAAGATGTTAAGTTCCTACGAGTCCGAACTCAGTCTAGACACGTGAGGTCTAGGGTTTATTATTCTTATATCGTCAAAAACAATAAACGAGAAGTGATCGCTCATTATTATTGTTTGTATTTGAGTGGAAGGCGCACGGTCGGATGCTGCGCACACATTATATACATAATCTGGTAACTCGGTATAAAATTAAACCGAAGATATACGATAATCAGCAGCGGAATGAAGTGCTATTATAGACACTAATAAGACCTGGACCTTCTTATAATGTAGTATATAACTGTGCTATCTTATTAAGCAATAAATAGGTGCTAGTATTGATAAAATAAGATTTTTTTTCGCCTTAACTAACGGTTTTACTCTAAACTTAAACTAGTACAGAATAAATTCTATCTACTTTTAAGTAGATTTGGGCGATGTAATCTCCACTGTATTTATAGGACTACGTTATATAAATATATAACGGCGGGTAGTCAGAAGGGGCTATTACGAAGCCCAAATAGGTCGTCCATATCGGAGGACTATCTTTAAAATAACACTGCAGGCGTGTATACCAACGTGGATTTGTTCCATTTTATCACTTTTAACACGAAAATATAACGAGATGAGCGTGATGTCGTCGGATGTCTTTACTCCTCGGCGATCGGAAACAGAACGTGTGCCAAAATGGCGGCAACTTGCTTTTTGTTAACGAACTGTCAAAGTCAGTGTCAACATTCTAATAAAATTAAAAGTATCGATGATCACGCTCTCTCTACAATCGAGTAATTATGTAATCGAGTAACTAGCAATTAAAATAAAAGAAACTAAATCAAACGATCTTCGTAAAGATGATGCGACATTAGAAATATTCTTGGTCATTCATAGCTCAGGCTCCATACAATTTTTCTCATTCTCCCTTCATATTGTTTACCAATGAACAAGTATTTTTAGAATCAAAATGTTTATGAATCAAATTTAGGACTAGGTAATTTAATTTATAAGTGATATGATCCTATTTATTGAATATCTAGTATTATAATATATTCTCGGATAAATGCAGTGTCATATATCCAAAAACAAAAAGATTTTGAATGCAAAGATTTTTCTTGATGGTTCAAAATATAAATATGCCCTTCATAACTAACACAGTGATAAGATATGACAGGGTTTTCATTGAATTACATGCCGTTAGATCATTGCAAGAGTTAACTGGAATCATAAGTTTACAAGTACATGTGTGTACCTTGCATGAACTAGCATCAGGAGTTATTAGATCATACACCCTGTATGGTGTTGTAGCTTTCAATGATGCTCTGTCTTGGGCGAAACTTGAGCGAAACACATGCAGAGTGATTGGTAGTGATTGCAGGATTTGTCGTTGCTTGTATACGCAACTGTATTTGCTTTCACAGGAAAACAGATCTTGCACATACTATTCGTAAGGAAATCGATTAATGCGGTTAGGAATTGCAATAACATAAAACATATTTTTATTTTTTTATCTAATGTCACCCTCTCCCCGCTTGTACGTTAGATTAATTAATTTAAATTAACTCGCGCAAATTGGTGCAAAATTTCTTATCAGAAATCTGGCTACAGATCATGATTTAATTAATCAAACTAGCGAGAAAGTAAATATTGAGAAAATATCTTATTACAAGCCAATAAACTATTGAATAATACATATGCTTCTTCCCAACCTAAAGTATAAGACTGCATAATTTCATAAAAAGCCAACAATTATGTAAGAACCCAATCGAAATTTAAAAATAAGAGACTTGGGTCAACGAATCTTCCAAGAATCATTTTGCTCCTTCCATATCTAAAAAAATACGCAACCTCCAAATCTCATAAAATATCAACAAGCCAAGACCATATGCTATCCCAATCTTAAGATACGAGACATGAGAATCTCATCAAAGGCCAACACCATCTCAATGGCCTAAATCAATGTGAGCCGTAACATTTTTCCGCAGAAGGGCACAATTCGCTCACGATTGCGACGCCTATCTGTTCGGAATAATGTTATTACTGGGGTCATATTCAATGGCCCGGAAAATCCTTATGGATGGTTGGCGCGTAACTATACCACACTTAATGGTCTTGTAATAAGAGTGGTATTTGAACGGTATTTGGTTAAATGGGGAACGATACAAGCGTAACTCTTGACCTGGATGCTGAGGTTGCATTTATGGTGTAACATTGTATTCTCATAGTGATAAGTTTATGATAAAATACTCATCAGTGTCGGATCTTTTCGTTATCCTTGTTTTGATTCCGTTTTGTTTCTAGAGAGTTATGTAACTACTTATATCTAGGTAGTATCAGTATATTTTTTTATAGATTTATTTTTCATAATAACATTATAATAACAATTGTCAGTATTAAATGTCTTAATTTACCCGAAAACGAAAGCAAAATACGAGAGATATAGTAGCTTTCTTTTCTTTATAAGGTTCCGTGCCCAAAGGGTACAAAACGTCTCTCTATTAAGTACTAAAACTCCGCTGTTTGTCTCTACATCTGACAACGTCAGAACGACGCATAGTCGGGGCCCATTCAAATTTTAACAATCAAATCTTCCCAAGGGGCCTCGACTTTGAGTTGTTCTGTTCTGCATTAGAATTAATGATTTGTTTTATGTATGTATCGATTATAAAACTATTTCAATTGTGTAGTTATTTAGTATTAATTAACAGAATTCTAAACTACTGGGCTTTTTAAAAAAAACTTAGCTTTTTTTCATTTTGACAATATGGCGTCTGGTTGTCGGTGTGGTGAATTTTGATTACTGTCATGTCTTTAGTGACATTCGCAAGGCTAAGACGAATCGATTGACGTAAGAATCATCAAAATCGGTCTACGCATTTGTTCTCTAGAACGCCACATAGAAACAAACATACAAAGACTGATAAACACATTACCCTCCCTTGCGTCGCGCAGTCAGGTAAAAAGAATATTATTATCATTGATAGAAGTTGTTATTACATCTCGTAAATGTAAGGTTTTCATTATAAATAATTTATCAACCAATTCGAAGATCACAAAACAAACGCAATCAAATATTCAACATGATTTGAAAGAAAAACAAATGAATCCTTTTTAACATTGTCCCCGCTAATACCTACTTTGTAACACCACCGTGTCAACAAATATGAATTATAAAATAACAAAAAAAAGACATAAACCGACGATTTTTTAAACCGACATCATAAATAAAGCCGGGTTTCACAGCGCTCCTTGTAAACGTCGCGTTAAAAAAAACAACGACGTTGGCTTAGCGCATTTTCATGTGACTTCACAAACACCAATTAACATAATAAATTAACTCATACGTTTCGTGTACAAAAATAAACTGGTTAAATGTAAAAATGGCCTTTAGTGAGTTCCGTAGAAAAAAATTGACACAAAGGAGGGTGTTTCTTTGCCTCTTTAATTATGGAGAGCATCATGTTTTTGTTCCGCTGTTTTTATTTAAAATTTATTAACCAGTTAATTAACGGGCCAACTAATTAACGGGCAAGTGACTCGACCATTGAAGGTCGAGTCACTTGCCCGTTAATTAGTTTAGTTACTCGAAGAACGTGCATATGTAACAATTATAATACCTGCGCTAATATTAGTAGCCGTAGCTGAGATAATAGTGCTATGTAGTCTAATTCAATAAATAATGTATGCAGTACAGTCTATAGCCGTTATTGCCCAAAATGTTGACTGGAGAACTTTTTTTTACTTCGCTACTTATATGAAGGTGATGATAATAATTAATAATTTAACAAACATTGCAAGACGTTCCGAATTAAAAAAAGTAAAAGGTTTAATTAACTTTTTTCTTCTATCCCTAAAAATAATTTAAATTTTTGTTAGGTTCGTAATACAAATTATAATTAGAGACGCAATTTTACTACGGAACCACGTGTAGTCGAGCGGTGAATAATTTAACAGCAACAATGATAGATCGCTTACCGGCCATAACTGGTATGTGTGAAAATTGCCTCTTGGAACAACACGCAATGACGTCACTTCCAACTATGAGTTAAGTATTACTTCGTTAGTTAATGTTGTTGGTCCATTAAGACTTACATATACTATTTCAATTTATGTTGGTGTAAAAACTTCTCATCCTTCTATAGGGAATAGAGAGAATAAGCTGTGACCCACCATGCGGGTCCAGTGCGGATTGGTGGTATTAACGACTGCAGATGTAGCCGGGACTAACGCGTTAACGTGCGTTCCAAAGCTGGCCATTGCCAAAGTTGCTTAACTGCAGATTGAGCGCGCTAGCCACTGTCCTGCTCCTCAAGAGATAATATATCTTTGGCGTAAGTAAAATAAAAGTATTTTTTTCTAAATCATAATATGTAATTTTTGTTGATTTCATGAAGTTTGTATTCGCATTGTTTAATAATTAGTCATTTTTAGTTAATTTAAGTTATATTAATGATGATATTTAATTTATTATTTTCTCTCGAGATACTTTAAAAAAGCAACTGAATCAACCAGACGAGACTATTATTTGTGCTACTACCGACACATTTATAGATTAAATGAGCTTATTTTAAACTGACTTCAAAAAAGAAGATTCTTAGTTTGACCTGTATATATGTTTATGCGCGATTATATCGCGTTTGGCTGAACCCATAAAGAAACGCCTTCAAATTTTAAATTTAAGTGATAAATAGTACTTGTCTCAAAAGCAATTTATTCAAGAAAATGGTATTGAAGTTGGATACCTATCATTTAATTAATAAGCTAAAGAATACCTCCGCCCGACTTCAATAGCATTTTCTTGAATAAGTCGCTTCTGAGATAAATATTATTTTTCACATCAGTGTTCTGGTATGGCGACAATACATTAAAGGGTGTCAAAAAATCGTCTATTATTTATTTGAGGTGGAATGTAAAGTAATTTTTTTAATTATTATACAATTTTAATGCAACACACGAACTTCGGAAACATGAATTTAAAGTATCAATAAATAGGTGCCTTTCTAAACGTGTCGTTGGACTTTAAAAAAAGAACCAATGGGTACAAGTATAGAAAATAACCATCACATTTACCTGTACGAAGCCGAAACATGGCTAATGGGAGCATTATCGACAAAAAAGTACATTAGTGCCGTAAGTGGCTAAAGTATTTGAATACAGGACTTAAGTAAATGTTCCATAAGTGGCCACTCTTAGCGCTCGTTCAGAGCAATTGTGTAGTTCCACGTTCTATAAAAAATATTTAAGAGACTCATTTCTGATTTCAATATTTGATTGAAATATCACAATATGGATTAAGGTTTACATTTTAGAGTTATAATAAATTAGTCACACACGCAGGATAAAGTAAAAGTTTACATTTATGCAGTTATTTGATTATCTTATGTATTATCTATATATTATAACATTAACTAATCTATTCAAACACTGGTAAAAATTATTAAATTTAGGGTCTTGTTTTTTTTAAATTTATTGAAGCCCAAAGTTAATAGACTTTGCGTTTGTACCTATATTTATAAGTGTTGCAAAGGTGAACGAAAATTACCTAAAATTAAATAACGCTTTCTTATTCCATGTAAACGGCGAGATCAAAGTGAAATTAACTCCAAAAAGACCCTCTGCCCTAAAGCTATAAATTATAAGGTACAAAATCAACCACCCCGCATCTCGCGATAAGCTTTAGATGTCAAATGCAATATTCAAAGAAAGGGCATTCTCTTTTCATACGTACCGCCCCGGAGGCAGCTAACTAACCGTGATAAGAGTGCCGTACTGTTAAATCACGAACTAAAAGACTACCAAATTTAGAGGAAATATAACCTCATGCTACGGATACAAACCACAAATACAAAATTCGTAAAAGACAAATGTTATTTTAATATAATCGACTGATTATTATTATGTAACTAAGCTTTTGATAAATCATTACCAGCATTTAAATTTCTCCACTGCTGAGGATAGGGAGAATGGGCCATGACCTATCACGCATGCCCAATGTGGATTGATGGTAGTTAATGGCTTCAGATGCAACCGGAACTAACGGTGTAACGCACCTTCCGAAGCACGGAGGAGTTTGAGATAGTAAATTTTTGGTTACTATTCTTATGACTGGCCCTCGCGCAAATTGCTTAACAACCGTATCGCAGGTGAAGGCGCTGATCACTGAGCCATCGAGCATTTGATAGAATTATTCAAAAATATTTTGTTGAAGACTATTTTCACAAATTATCTGATCATTAAATAAAGATAAGCAGAGTTATTCGTTCAAAACGAGTATGATGCATAATTGATCATGTTCTGTCCCTAGGTGTCCAATTGCCAGGCGCAATGCAATACACAGAGTCATGTGTCTTTTGGATTTAAGCTTTCCCTTAACAGCTCAACGAATAGTTACACATTGTCATTTTATTGGTCAAACAAAAGTAATCCGATTCCAACAGAAATCCGATTGCTAAGGGTTAGTTGCACCAACTTACTTCAACATAGTACTACACTATGTTGTACTACTACTCTAAGCAAATAATAATGAGTTGTCATTTCGCTATAGTTAGATGACGTCATAAAATAAACTACATATTCGTCTGCTTAAGTTTCGCTGGTTAAATTTATTGTTTTACTATGCCAAGAAAGAGGATTAATGTTAAAGTCAGCTTGACAGTTATTGACATAAACTTTAACTGCAATCATGGTGCGACCGAGGCTGACTATTTATTTTACGACTCAGTCACTCTGACGTAGACAGTGTTCAAGCTTTTCTAACATCGTAGACGTGGTGAGTAAAATGCAACTGATAGTTTCATTGTTTTCTTTTTACTCGACTACAAAGGAAGAGTTTTTATTATTATTATTTACGTAGATGAGTAATATTCAGTTTACAGAGAAAAATGATTAAATTATGGATTGCGAATGAATAATGCAGGAATTTAATATTAATATACCATTATATGTAAGTACTGCATTATGTCAACACTTCGCTTGTTTATGTGGGGTATTATTTATTGTTTTTTGAACCGTTGGTCTGTTTCTAGGAACACTTGACCGTTCTAGTGGATCAAAGGATAATTTTTGGTGGGTAAACATTGACAAATATTTATGTTTGTTATGAAATTTTATGTGTATTTGCAGTATGGATATAATATCACTGATGAAGTGGATCGTTTAGTGAATCATTATCGAGTTTTAAAACTAAAAAGTACAGATTGCTCAAGAGGATTTAATAAACTTTTCGTAATTTTACACCATCTCAAGAAAAAAGTCTAAGTAAATATTAGGGGTGTGAAGGAATATAACCGATTATTTTTAAAAATCTATATTTTTTTTACAATAATCGATTTTACATTTCGCTATTTCCTAACTTACTCTCGATGTTTTTAATTGTCGCAGCTTTGAATTACTAAAAATATTTATTGCGTACTTTTAATATTTTAACAGCAGTTCTGTAATAGAATTACTAACAATGCCATCTAGCCTTATTAATATCACTAAAAAGACTTTTTTTTTAAATAGAGCCTACTTCAAAGTAAAAATAATACTTATCTCAAAAGCTCCTTTTTCAAGAAAATGCAAAGCACCTATCAATTAATTAATATCGCACAGAAGACCTCCGTCCGACTCCCATAGCATTTTCTAGAATAAGTATCTTTTAAGATAAGCATTATTTGTCTATTTTCTAGAGTTCCGTTTAAAAAAAGGTTTTTATTATATTTTTGTTTTCATTAACGAAGTTAATTGTTTATGTTGATCTAGTATTTTTTTAGGCTGAACAAATAAAGATAATTGTGGTAGCTTTGATTATAAAGTTGTTTTATTAAATTATAAACAAATATTTTTTTAAGAAATCGTTTATTTTTAGTAAAAAACTATTTATTTGGTTAAAAATAAATCAATTAATTAAAATTTTCTCCAGCTAAGTCACATCCCCATTAAAAATTAAAGTTTCTGTTCACACTTTCAAACAAACATTATTCTACTTTAAAATCTGAAACTCAGTCAGGATAAGAACCAAATATTGATGGACACTAATGATCGTCAATGTCACGATATGATGACCTAAAAGTTTTTTTTTTACCTCAATAAGACTAACCAAGCTTTGGGTCACTTTTTCTTAAATTTTATCCCGAACGCAATTGAAGAAGATAACGTTATCATTTAGGCTATTATCTTATAAATTTGGCAAAATTGATATTAATAAAGATTCTTTAAGACGCCATAGCCTGCACAATTATAACTTATTTTGTGCTTTCTATAATAGTTGCCTGGAAGATATCGCGTAACTGTAAAGTATATTTCATTCATTTAAATTTAAACAGACCGCAAATATTTCAAGCCTAAATCTATGAAATAATGAATCATAAGCTACACCTATGTAAATGTAAACAATTACTCTTTCTGTGCATCGGTAAATAAATTATTGCATTGCCTATATGCATTACCTAGTAATGCGCAAAAGTGGATATTTTGCATCGTATCGTAAAATGTGCGGAATGACAATAGCCATAAAGTTTTACGCACTCAGCCTCAAAATTATAATTACAAATTACTGTAAAGCCGTTTACAAACCGACGCTTATGAGAGGCGTACAGGTAAACCGAGACGCATACATAGTCAACAGTAAGTCAGTTTACATAGATCTATTACGTTTTGACCTTTGTTTGATTTCAAATGTAAATGTATTGAATTTAGCTAGAGTTTAAATTTATTATGGAAATTTGACATTTTGTGGCACTGCTGTGTGCGGATTATTGGAATTTGTGATGATGATATTGATATAACCACGGTTCACCATAGAATAATAGAATTTTTCAGGCACGTTGCTAACTTGAAAAGTTATTTGTCTCGGGTAAAGTGTAAGGAAAAGGGGCTCAGGAAAGAAGCCCTGCATGCTGGACCGACCAAATTCTCTCGACACTCAACTCCACTATCAGCGACGCCATCCACACCGAAGAAGACAGAGCCAAGTGATGCAACGTAATTCGAAATAAGGTGCTCATAAACATCACGACTCCCATCTCATTGTATTTAGGATATCGATGCAAGGAGAGAGATACACATGAATACAACCATTCTTTTATAGACGATAGCCAGGAAGCGTGGATTTTATTATTGAAAATATTGAGTGAATATAATGTAAATTATAATCGAAGACTTCAAAATACTAATTCAAAAGTATTATTACAAATAAGGTACCACAGTGATGACATCAGCTGTCATTGTATTTATCACATTTAATAATGAAATAAGAAATAACGACACTTAGCCTAAATCATAATAAAAAGAAAAAGTGTTTTTTAACTACTGGATATAGGTATGAAATTAGTATTTATTCTGCCAAACCACTCACATACTCGACCGTATACGATCTTACTCCTCATTTCACTTTGTTATGTACTACGCCTTATTTCCTTGCCTCTAAGTGTCATGTGTGAACGGTGCAAAGTTTATTTTACGAGTGGAATGTCATTCAAGTTGTAACATTGTGTTGTGGATTCCAACAAAATTAACATGTTTTGGCTATGTATATTCTGTCTTCTTTTGTTTGTGTACTCGGGTCTAAAGCTGTATTCAATGTCACGAAGGTATTCTTGCTAAGTTATATCCTGTTTTGTTTTAGCTAACTTTATGATTTCATAAATTACAACAATGCTTAGAGAAGTGTGGACATTAAAACCAATTTTCGATATAGTACTCTATCTCATATAACGGCATTAAAAGTGGTAAGATGAAGCAGGATATACAATAAGACAGTCAGAATATTTCGATTTCTTCGGAATTAACACTGACTTCTGATAAACCTACGTTTAAGTTTATTTGTGTAAAATCACTGGTGTTAAGACTACTACTATGAAATTAAAATTTTATTTTCTTTCAATGTCAGTTCAGTCACAAAACATCATGATATTAGTCAAGTATTTATATTCCTCACAAAGAGCAGTATTTATTTCACCAGTACTTAATCTAATCCTAAGTCTAACGTTATGTTATTTTGGAGTACTTTATTTAAGAAACTATAAATTTAAGACTGGCATCTAATGAAAACAGCATTCTTAAGTTAACTTAATGCACGTAATTAGTTTTTTCAAAAGCACTAATAAGCAATTCGTATCTTGCTAAAGATACTTGTTTCTGAATGGTCAGTAAATTGCCCACTCACTTTTATATCTAAAAAGTTTAATTTGGTTCGACCGCAACAGTCACTTGAACTGATAAAGTTCACTCGTTATGTTCTGGACTAGATCCAGAACCTTAAACTATGTGGTTTTAATTAGTGCAAATTATGGCCTAATAAAACAATAGACGTCTTTATTATACTTACATTGGAGTTAAATAGGTAACGCATCTTTTTAAATATAAACTTTCACTTTGGTGGCTGATTTAATTTCCAGAAAAGTTATAACTCAATATGTTTCTGTATTATCTTATCCAGGTTTGATGAAAACATAAAATTCATATTCATAGTAAAATAATGAATTTATAAATTAAATCGTTGACATAGTAACACGTTCTAGGTAACTGGTTATCGATTAACGCGGCAATCGTCTGCTGTAGAACTGGAAATATTAAATATACTTAGGTTCTGCCACAGAACATTCTGCTTTTGTCTGTATTAGTCTAAGCGTTTTTTATTTATTGATCGAATATTTCAATAAAAAAATATTAAAAAGACCCGAAACAGTTCAGATACATATGTGTTCTGTGTAATCTTTATCAATAGGGTACTGATTTTTCAAAGAGGTTCAACATTTTATGAGACCTGGAAAAATTTATTTCCATTTAAACTTAAAAAGATAGTATCTATCGCTTCCCACTAGAAATACTAAAAAGAAAATGTTTTCATTTTTCGAAAAACTGTTGGTATAAACATAATAATTAGAAATGTGTTGATTAAATTCTAGAAACTACTATTTAAGTCTATATGTTAATACTATTTTTGGGTAATATATATTTTTGGATAAAAAAAAAGAACTCGATGAATCAAATACCAAACTAGGGGTCTGAGTGACTATTCAACGAATATATATTTAGGATACCTCATGCACACCATTCTACATTAGCAGCAGTTGTTTCTTAGAAATATTGTTTATTTTGTTGTGCTTTTCTTATAATCAAATGAATCCTGTACCATCATGTACTGTGCCTGCAGCAAGATCGCTCTGACCTGTGCTATTAAAGACTGTCTCATACCACTTTGGCATACGCGGGATGTGGTCTATAATCAAAAGCAGGAACACGGCTAGAGATTTATAGCAGAGAAATAATAGTTTGAGGTAAACATAGATATTACCGGCTTTAGTCTTGGATATAAATAATGCATATTTCTATGTAGGATGTTGTCTAATACGATTGATAGGTATAGAACAGAATAGAATATATTTATTTGTGAAATATAGGCAGATACAATCATAAATGTTATAAATTTTAATAGTGTCACTAGATTTTCATCTTTTTCAAGACATGCAAATATCTATACAAATGTTATAAAGAGGTAAACTTCTCCTTTATATGTTTGTTTGTAGGGATAATATTCGAAATTACTAATTTAATCTTGACAATTCTTTCTATATATGTGGATATTTTGCTGTAATTTACGCAGGTTAAATTGAGTGAAAAAAACTAGTTATAACATATAAATAAATAGGTATAGAATAAATTGTGTAAATGATGTTAATAATATAAAATGGATATTCTAAAAGGGAAATATAATAAGATTAGTTTTTTTTTTATTCCACCTAAGATGGAAGACTGATGATGAAAATCACTATCGAACTAATAATTTTCAAAAAACGCTTTATATAGTTATCATCTAAAACTTTGATTTTTAAAGTGTTACAAGTAAATTTTTGTGTAGTATTTAATCTGATGATGTTTAAAAATAAAATGGACTTGAGTTCATCGTCATTTATAAAATACATATCGAATTTACCCCGAATGGATTATGCAAAATTTTAAATTACATTGATATTTATTAATTTTATTTTTAAACTTGACGATACGATAAAATTATTACTATTTTTCTTTTTAATTTTTAGCTCAAAAGTTTTAGCTTAATTTTTAGCTCGGGGAGGGATGGTAAATTTTCCCCATATTTTCTTTGATAATTTTAAATTATTTAGAAATTTAAGATTTTAAACATACACTTAGGATTCTTACAATATTTTTTTTTATTAAAATAATTATTTTGATTTTTTATTTAGAAGGGTTAATGTTAAGAGCTCATTTACTTCGTGGCACGACATTCCTTCAATTACTGATTTACTAATATGTACCCAATTGGACTACAATCGTTCCAGTAAATCCAGAGAAAATAAACTGTGATAGACGCACGGAAGTTGGAGTTCCGATTCCGATTTTTCGCTAAAAGAAACTTAAGAACTAAAAAATGTTGAATATTAAGTATGTTATGATATCGATGATAACGTATTATAGTAAAAATAACAAAACAACTGAAAATCATTGGTAGCTGGCACACTAAACAAAGGTTGTGGGTACATAAAACTTATTTATTACTAAAGCAAACGACGCACGCGCGCGTATCCGTATTTATTGTGAACCAAGCTTTGAGCCATTTGTTTACGATTGTACTGTTGGCTACAACAGTGACCAGCCTATTTTGACCTGAAATCTAAAGGTGCTTATGTTCAAAGATTTTTAATCCCGTAAAGACATAGTCACTTATAAGAGAACGTCATTTAAAAATCGTCATTTAAAAATTACAACTATAATCACTGACTCGGTGACTCTTTTAACAAGATTTTAGTGTATAGGTATTATTAAGATAAACAAAAAATATATATATAATTTTCAATTTTACATATAGTCCGATAGTGGTTTCGAAATTGTTAAATGAGCTTAATATTGTTGCAAAGATGCTCCTTCAATGGTTTTATTATTTATTTGAGCGTATTCGTGTTCGTGGTAAAACAAGTAAGCCTAGAGACTATAGAGAAAAACGGCCGGTGTAACCTGGTCGAAACGCCGAGAAATATAGGTAGATGAAGAACCAAACTATCGAAATCTATCGCGTTAGTACCCGTCTTATACAATATAATATAATGCAACGCGAAAGTTTAAAAGTTTATATTTAAAATATTTGTTTAAATTTTAACGTTTTCTCAAGTAATTACTTCTCTCGCTAGATACGAGTACAAGTGCTCTTATCCGAGATCTTTTTACAAAGAAAAAAAAATACCATGTATGATGATTCCTTGATATATTGACTATAACGGTGCACATAGTAAGTAATTATAATTTGGAATTAAACCTTACATTCTAAACTTTGTCTTTTCTTATTATATATCTCGTCCATTCATCACTAATAAATCTGCGTTCACTATTTCTGTCTAATTTTAATATTATTTTACTTTGTCTTTTTCTACTGGCGGCTTTTTGATTAAAATATTTTAAGCAACAATTCTATATCTAAACGCAAAAAGACAAAGTAAAAATTATTTCAAAGCCTCTTCTAAATCCAGGAAAAGATCGCTGCTATTTCCTCTTAGTAAAATTTAATTTCCTGCGGTGCTGTTATTGCGTTTCACGTATGCATTGAGTTGCCGTCTGTACGTAGGAAGTAGCATGGGAAGTGCATCGTACATCGCGATGATACATGCACATTCGACAATACAATAAAATACCGCAGATCTATTGCTCTCGACGATTGAGATAGCTACACTGTGTTCCATTTTCAAAATTTCATTTTCAAGTTGGTAAGAAAGAAAATAGATATGAGTATGATATTAATTTGTAAGTTTTTAAACTGTGATTTCTTTTATTAGTTAAGAAAAAGGAATGTATTATATAGATTCAATTGGTAATTGAAGATAATACGAATAATTTTTGTCATCTTCTGCCTTAATTTCTCGATTGCCGGGACACAGGTAAAGGAATAATTAGGAGTCCAGGCCATGTCCCACTGCCTGAGTGTAGATGCAGCTGGGCACAACGGCTTAACCGTTTGCTTCTACCAAAGCACAGAGGGACTCGAAATAATATATTTTCGGTCACCCATCCTACGATCAGCCCTTGCGAACGTTGCTTAACTTTTGCATTGCAGACCGAACTAGCTTATGCTCAAGAATATTGTTTAGTAATCAATTAATGACTAGGACTATGATATGGAAAGAAGTCTGTAAAAAATTACAAAACGACAAAATTTATTTGCATTAATAAGATTGACTATGCATAGTTATTTTGTATTAAGAAATCTTGATTTTAATCACATAAATATATGTCTGATCAATAACTTAAAATTACAATACAAAAATATATCATTAAATTTGTTAATTTTCAATAATTAAATCAACGTAGGCAATTTATAAGGTCTCAATATCTATAATAATCAATTTATTTACTTCCTTCCTTAGCTGGAAGTTATAATAATTAGCTACGAGTGGATAAAATCTATAAGGAGCAAATATAAATATTCTTGGGGAGTTTACGAGGTAATAAAGTATTATGGTCCCGGACGGAGGAGGTCCCCGGAGCACCGCATTATCTACTGAATTAGGTACAGTTTGTTGTGCTGAAAGCTTTGGTTTCATTATTATATTTATGTTTAATATCTTGTTTATATTTTAGATTAGAATTAACCTTAGTCAAGTCAAGGTGATTTCGTTCATCACCAGCCCTTTTTACGTCCCCACCAGGGCCATGACCCTCCACGCTGGCCCAATGCGGATTGGAGAGTATTAACGACTGCAAATGCAGCCGGGACCAACGGCTTAACGTGCCTTCCGAAGCACGGAGTAGCTCGAGATAATAATTTTTTGGTCACCCATCCCGTGACCGACCCTTGCGAAAGTTGCTTAACGACTACGATCGCGGGCCGCGGCGCTTATCTACTACGCCACCGAGCTACTCGATACCGAGATTTCTTTGTAAGGTAATAAAACATCTTATGCGATAACAGGTTACCACATGAATGAGCAAAACCTGACTGAGTAGTCGTCACACCGGTGACAAGGGTTCTATTCCCGTTCGGGCCTTTGTAGAAGATGAACTTATACATATTGCCTCAGGTCTAAATGCTGTGTTACAATCGTTGTCTCAGATACTCCATAATTCAAAGGCTTAAGCTATTTATTACGGATATAACATATTAGTTTTACAAGAAAGATTAAATTTATTATATACATACATGCTTTTTTCAAATGATTTGGTAAATTTAAGTTGGCACGATTTATTCACAAAACAATAACAAAACTAAAGCGCATTTAAGCTTGCGCCCGAACCCACCTGTTTTGCGATCATTTACATAAAATCAATGCGGTTATTTGACTGCGCTCATAAATACATCGCAACATAAATAATGAATTTTGTATACGAATAACGTATACATTTAAACGTTATTCGGTTTAAGAACCATTAGAATTCATTAGTTTGGAAATTATGAAAGCAAACTCAAATAATGAATAGGTTAGAATAATAAGATGTTTAAATAATTTAACGAATTTACGTTTATAGTTTAATTTATTTAAGACAACAAACAATTGTACAATATATGTTTTATCAATCTATCCAAATAGAGATAAATAATAAATCGCACAATCATAATAACAGGGGTTTTTTTCGGCGGTAGGCGTGAAAAGGAAAAGATCACTCTCTTATATTAATTTTATTTAAAAATACTTAAAAGTACTACTTACCATTCAAAAGTACAGAATCTTGTTGTTTATAAATCACTATTCAACATCTAGTATTATCTAAGCTGTACATGTGTAATTAGTGGTGTTTATTTGCACTGTCCTGTCGGTCACTTTCATTCACACGGATTTATACTGAAGATGGCGAATATTACTGCTGTTTTGGAGACGCAACATGCACTTGAGACTAGGCTTTTCAACAAAATGAATGAGCTGGAGCAGCGGTGGCAGGCTTCCCCTGCGCAGACGGAAACTTCACTTGCCTGTCTACGAGAAGTGTTTCAGGGATTCAAAACTGAAATGTTGTCTGTTTTACAACTCCTACGTAATCAAATCTCTGTCCTCTGCAAGAGTATTGACGACATTGAAATGCGCCACAGAAGAAAATATCTCTTGGTGGGTGGCATTCCGGAGGACAGTAACATTGATCTCTCTAATACGGTTGTTAGCTTATTAGCTAATAAAATGGGGCTTGCTTTGTCATCCGAGAAACTCTCCGTTTGCCACCGTCTTGGTAATGTCGTGGAGGGACGGTGTCGGCCTGTGCTGCTACGCTTCACCGAGCCTTCCCTCAGGGCTACTGTTTGGAGCAAGAAGACTGCTTTTAAAGGTACACCTCACACTATTTCCGAGTTCCTGACTCGCCAGCGGCGCGAGGTCTTCATCAATGCGCGTAAACGTTTTGGTATTAGACGCTGTTGGACAATGGACGGGAACGTTATAGTGAAGCTAAAAAACGGCTCCAGACAGCGAATATTTACTGAAGGCGACCTCTCTTCTCTCGCTACAACGGAGGATGAATCCCATCAGCTGGCAGCCGGTCCAGGTCCTGCGGCGTCAGCGCTGTCTTCTCCAGAGTTGCGTACAAAACCAAAGCGGGCGGCCAGGGTGAAAAAGTAATGTTAAATGTATCTCATTTGTTTAGCTTGCTGGATCTCTCAATTGCTTTAACAAATTATTTCATCCAGATATTTGATTTGAAGGTTCATTAATATATAAATTTTATTAACTATTGGCACAAATATTTCATAAGAGGTAATAATGAACTATTTAATTATTTACATATTAAATTGTATCATAGACGTCAAATATCAACACAGACTTGTTCTTTTTTTTTTGCAACGGCAACGGGATCTAGCACATACAGCTTTGTTTAATAATATTTAAAAAAAAATTTTTTTTTTTTTTTTTTATGTCACCCTGGCTATCAACAAGCCATTTTGCGTAAATGTTAATGTTTTTTTTATTTTTTTTCATGTGAATTGTTCTTGTTGTCTTATGTTCTCTTTGTTTATCTTTCTTCAGTCAACCGGCAGGACAAGCAATTTGGTTCTGCTTAAAGCAGTTTTGTAAGATTATTATTTTATATAATATTATATCATATTTGTATTTTATATATATATTTAATTATTATGTCTGATGATGACTCTTTTCATTCAGCTCTTAATACCAGCAATTCCTCATCTGGTAGCTTTCTCTCACAAACTGACCCGCAGACCCTAGGTACCCAACTGTTTAAAATTTTTCAGAGTTTCTCCCACAGTTTCAATGTCTGCCACATAAATGCTCAAAGTATACCCTTCCACTACACCGATTTCCTTGACACTTTTTCCTCTCCTAACATCCATGCCGTTCTAGTCTCCGAAAGCTGGTTCAAGCCATGTCTTTCTTCTTCATCATTTTTGCTTCCTGGGTATACCTTGATTCGTAATGATCGCACAGGTAAGCGTGGTGGAGGTGTTGCAATATATCTCCGTAGCGACATTTCCTACAAACCATTGATTTCTTCACCCTCCGCTTACTCTTGTTCTGCTGAATACATTTTTCTAGAGATCTCAGTTGGTGGTGCCAAAGCTGTTCTTGCAGTCGTCTATTGTCCTCCTACTATAGATTACTTTTCTCATTTCGAGTCCATTCTTGAACCGTTATGTTCCGACTATAGGCATCTCATAGTCATGGGTGATTTCAATACTGATCTCTCGTGTAACTCTTCTAATTCTCTAAAATTATTTAATATTATTAAGTCTGTCAACCTTTCCGTTCTACCCTCTGAGCCAACTCATCACAACCCCTCTTCTCCTGACACATGGCTTGACTTAATTATCACATCTCCTGAAAATGTAATTCACCATGGTCAAATATCCGCCCCCGGTTTTTCAAGACATGACCTTATTTTCCTCCAATATAAATTGAAACCACCGAAAGCGAAACCAACAACCATATGGATGCGCAATTTTGCTCGGATTGATCTCGACAAATTGAAAAAAGACGCTGCTGAACTCGATTTCTCTGCTGTGTTTGAGTCTTCGTCAGTTGACGAAAAGGTTTCCAATTTTAGTGACGGCATACTCAAACTGTATGATGCGCATGCGCCACTAAGAGCTGTTAGAGTCAAGCGAGCTCCGGCGCCCTGGATCAATAAAGGGGTGCGTATGGCCATGACGCGGAGGGATCGTGCTTTTCGTGTTTTCAAGCGTGACAGATCGGAGGAGAACTGGTGTCATTACAAAGTAGCGCGAAATCGGTGCAATCGAATGGTAAGAGCAGCCAAACGGCAGTATTTTCACGATAATATATCCAACAGTTCTTCAGCAAACATCTGGAAGTTCCTACATTCCCTTGGTCTGGGTAAATCTTCTACGCAACCCCTGAGTTTCCCATTTTCTCTCAATGAATTCAATAATCATTTCTCTTCTACTTCTTCTTTAGACACTAACACCAAATCCAACACATTAAATTATATTTCTTCCAGGGCTCAATCTTCTTCAGAATCTTTCTCTTTTTCTCCAGTGTCATCCGATGAGATAAAGAAAATTATTATCTCTGTGAAGTCCAAGGCCGTGGGATGTGACGATGTAAGCAGAGAAATGATCCTACTCATCCTTGATCATATTCTTCATGTTATCGTCCATATCATTAATTCCTCTTTCCTTGTAGGCGAATTCCCACTTCTCTGGCGTAAAGCTTTCGTGATTCCCCTTCCCAAAATTTCTTCGCCAAAACAACTTAGCAACTTCAGGCCTATTTCTATCCTTCCCTTCCTTTCGAAAATCCTGGAGGCTGCTGCTCATCAACAGTTATCCTCGTTTATTTTCTCAACATCCGTACTCACTCCATTGCAATCCGGCTTTCGTCCTGGTCACAGCACCACGACTGCACTCCTTAAAGTCACTGAGGATATCAGAGTGGGCATGGAGACACAGCTGGTCACCATTCTTGTTCTTATCGATTTTTCCAACGCATTCAATATGGTTGACCACGATCTCTTATTGGCTATTCTGAAATCGCTCAATCTCTCGGCTTTGACATTGGATTGGTTCACAAATTATCTTCGTGGTCGTCAGCAAGCTGTGCGTGGGGGTCGTGATATGTCCGGTTGGAAAAATGTGACTGCTGGTGTTCCTCAGGGTGGTATTTTGTCCCCTCTCCTATTTTCCATTTTTATAAATTTTCTCTCTTTCTCTCTTGGCTGTTCTTATCATTTTTATGCAGACGACCTTCAAATTTATGTGCAGAAGACCGTTGAAGAGGTTGGTGCAGGGATCTCTGAACTGAATGGAGCCCTATGTAATATCAGTGCATGGTCAGCTAATTTTGGGATTACTGTAAATCCCTTAAAATGCCAGGCAATTATTGTGGGTGGCTCGAAACAGATCTCTAAGCTCGATATCAGCCTGCTCCCGTCTGTTGCGTTCGAGAACACAATTATACCTTTTAGCCCCAGTGTTAAAAACCTTGGCCTCCACATCGACTCCGAGTTCAAATGGACCACGCAAATCGCCGAATTGAGTCGAACAGTTACCTACACTCTACGTTCCCTCAACCGTCTCAGGAACTTTCTTCCTATCAAGACGAAGGTCACTCTTGCCACTTCTCTTGTTCTTCCACTCATTGACTATGCCGATGTCTGTTATCCTGATTTAAATGAAGATCTTCTTAATAAGTTGGACCGCTTTATCAATAATGCTATCCGTTTCATCTTCTGTCTTCGTAAGTTCGACCATGTTTCCTCTTATCGGTTTCAGCTAAAATGGCTTCCTATTCGACAGCGGAGGCATCTGCGGTTGCTTTGTACACTTTACTCTATTCTTTCCAATCCTCATACACCAGAGTACTTAAAGTGTAAATTTCAATATCTCTCTGACACTCATGGTCGTCACCTGCGTTCTTCAAACTCTCTCTCACTTTCCACTCCCCTTTTTCACACTGGCTTTATGTCCAACTCATTTACACTACATTCAATTCGACTGTGGAACAACCTCCCCGATTCCATCAGAAGATCGCCAAATAAAAACATTTTCAAAAAAAAAGTTCACTCCTTTCTGTTTCAAGGCTTGTGAAGATTGTCATCATCATCTGTGTATTGACGTGTGTGTGTGTGTGTGTGTGTATTTATTTATGTATGTAATTATGTGTAATGTTATTTATATTTTAAGTATGTTGTAGTATGTTCATGATTAGTTTAGTATTTGTTGTTGTAGTTTTTTATTTTTATTGCTCTGTACCGCCATCGCGTTTGTCTGTTTTCCCAAAGGTTGACTGGCAGAGAATGCTATTAGCATTAAGTCCGCCTTTTGTACCATCTTTATTGGTCAATGAAGTTTAATAAATAAAAAAAAATAAATAAATAACTGTAAAACCGTCGTGTGGTCAATTTAGAAAATTACCTTTTCTATATTGTCTCCTTCGTTGTCTCACATACTCCATAATACGGGGGCTTTAGCAACACATCTTGGAATCTGAGCAATGTATGTGATGTTGTCTAATATTTATAAATTATAATACGGAAAAATGTAATATGGTTCCTTCTAGTAAGGTACAGTAGTTACAGAGTATATTTATTCGATATTACTAATACGGATGTCTACAAGTTGATATTGTTACTTTGAATACTATCTTTTTCTTTATTAGATCTTCAGGATGTACTTTTTTAGTGAGCAGAGATCTAACATCACAAAAAGAGTTTTCTTTATTATTCATAACTCTCATCACACACATTCTTTTATTCAATATTAATCTTATGTTACGTTCAATAAAAACAAGGTACATCATATTCTAATATTAATGTAGATGATTACATAATTTTAAATGCAGGTATACGCTTTCATATATATTTCATATGATATTATAACGCATTCTTTCATTGATGTGCTGATAAATAACTGTATATTTGCAAAGTAAATAAAAAAATATTATAAGGCCACAAACATATATTCTTTTAATATTAATTCTTCCTTATTATACATCCAATATTAAAATTCGATACGAAAGTGAAATTGACGTGAGATCACATAATATCCGAACGGTTAAGCAAACGCTCGTCATCGCCATGGGAAATAAATAGCTATATTTCCTTATTCGCGAGAAAACACGCGTCGAAGTAGCAACGGTATAAATATTAGGCAGAAATAAAACATTCCTTTTGTGCGTAAACTTTTAGTTGCGTTGTTACATTTCTTGGGAGAGAGAATTCTATCGACACTTCATACTTCTGTTTGATTCCGAAATTGGTTAAATAAGCTGTATTACAAGAGTAGTTTACTGTAGATGAGAGCTCCTTATTAATAATAGGTTGTTGAAAAATTTATTTACATTTAATTTAACTATGTAGGTATCATTTAGTTCGATTACTTTTTGCCATCTTGCAGCTAGGGACATGAACCCATTGCTAAAGACATTTTGGGGCATCTGATCAAAAAATCCCGACAAGTGGTTTTAGCAGTCCTCACGTGTTGACCTGACACTGCTTAATTCTAAAGAAGCCGAAACAGGTGGAAATCTGAAGGTGCAAGATCAGGACTATGTAGGATGCACTAACACATCCCAGTCAAACTCTCTTAATTTTTGCTGACTGGCAAAATATGTCTGAGGCATTATTATGACGAGAGACCACACCCCTTCTATTGATTAATTCTGACTACTATCTCTTAACTTCTTGCTTTAATCTCATCAGTTATTCCCAGTATAGTTCAGAATCGATGGTTTCACACATCTTCCTAATTTTAATTCAGAGTTATCTTCTTTAAAATGTAAACTTTTTAATGATACCGACACCAGCCAAATACAAATGGTATAGCCAGAAAGATTTTATTACAAGTTTATGCGAAAAGACTTTTTCCCCAACCTAAATATATTCTTAACTGATTTTAAGAATTATTGATCTAAGAGCTTATTCATTTCAATATATTATGCAATATATATGACAGAAATGTTTTTCTCAAGATTTCTAAAGGTTATTTGAGAAAAAAATATAATGCAATTCAAATATTATTATTTACATAGGTATTTATAAATATTCGCTAGTAAAAATATATTTTCGTGATTAAAAAAATAAACATGCAAAAAAGAGACAGTTAATTAGTTATTTAGTAAACTGTTTCACGTTGATTTCCGAAACTGTGTACTGTAAGCTTTTTTGTTCTATTTTACATAACGTTATCATAGCAAATCTTATTATTTTCTGTGTTTTGAATTATGATGTAAAAATGGTTGCATTCATTTTACCAAGTATCATCACCTAATTAATGTAAGGTTCTAATAGATCAGAAGCCCACTTAGCTCTCATTTAGCATGCCTTAAGCCACCGAGTGGGACGCTGAGGTCAGGATCTTAATTAGCCATCGCTCGGGACTGACCACTCGCAAGTGAGACCTAGAATATCTAACAACTAGCAAATGTAAACTAAAATAGTCTTTAAATGTATGGTGCGAAAACTGTAAGTTCAAGTAAGCATTCTAATGGATTATGCATGCGGCTAAGCATGGGATGACATTTACGCAATGTATGCCATTCCAATAGTTCTCAATATGGTATTGCCTTTGCCTTTATGATGTAATGTACGCTCGTAAAATTATATTTGTTTGTTATGGTACAATTGCATATAATGATAATTTACCTTGATTTTATTATTTTAGTTCATAAAATACAGATGTGTTTATAAAACTTAAATTATTTTGTCTGTATATAAAATTTACAACTTAATATTTTACTTTCAATTTTATATTTGATTAAAAGAAACCAAAAATATTACAAATTTCACCTTATTCATAAGTCGACTCTATATTTTCTTTCATATCGCGACATAGTTCTAAGTGAAAACCTACGCAATAAAACAACAAGTGAATTTATGTGACGACCAAATCGGAATGATATACGGCTAGTACATTGGATTTGCTAACAATGTTTTGTTGAAACAAATATCTAATTCAACATAAACTAGTAAAGAAATAAAAACAAAAATAATGGCACTATTTCAAAGTTTAAAAATCTTATTAAAGTCCCTGGTTGAATAATGACTGTATACTGTACCAATGTAAATATTTAAAGTCGTGGTACATATTGTTTCGAATTTTGATTACCGCTAGTCACCAGCGCGCTAATCACCGATAGAAATATTGCAAACTATTTCTATCGCCGACAATGCGCTTGAGCGCGTAGCATGACAAACCGGAGAAACGCTTTATCTAAACCAAATGACACTTTTCTCTGGTGCAGAATGAGATGTTGCATGGATGCCCGAAAAAGGCGACATTTGAGTGTAGACAAAAGTTCCCTTGTTTGACATGCTATGTTTGCTGGCTACATGACTCGCCGTTCTCGTCGGGTTATATGCACGCTTGAAGCGAGCAGACGCTGCAATCTTGACAGAGATTGCGATCGCAATCTTACCAAAGTCGGTCGCTTATTTCTGGAGATAGTAATTTAATGATTATTGCAAGTGTCTACAGTTATTAACTGTCAAATTAACGATTTATTTAGTTTCTTAGTGATCAAGTTTGACAGATCGGTTAGTGAACTCTTTCGCTACTTGACGATCACAAACTCTGTCAAGACTGTAGCCTCGGGCTACTACTTAATTAAAAGCCCGCCATTGGTTTTTATATATTGACGTTATGAAATAAATCATAGGGTATACGATTTAATTGAATTAACATTCAATAATTTAGTATATATTTTAAAAAATTGTTAGAAAAAATATAAATTTATCGTAATTGATTTCGCCATTAGCGATTGAATGTACTAAAAATAACAGTTGGTTTAGCATCTAAATATAAATGAAGACAAACTGTAGCTTCGTAAGCAAATAATAATGCACAATAATCAGTTTGAAATACTGCGTGTCGCGTTGTCACCAGCTAACAATGCAACTCGGTGTGATTTATCGCTGTGCCTGCGCGGTGGATGAATTAATTGAAACCAGTTATAGATTATTTCTAAATCTAAATAATACACTAATCGTGAACAATATTAGAAATATTAGTTTTTTTAAATTGTCTTATTATAAAACGGGGTCTAACTTTAGTACCAGCCCTGCGATTCTGTAAAAAATAAAACCCGAATTCGAATTCACTGAGGTGTTCGAAATCATTTCAAAAAACGGCATCCACTCAATATTGAATTGGTAATAATGTTTCGTGGCATAAGTGAAGTGAGTTTCGAAATGACATAGGAATAGAATATCTGAGACACGTATAATCAGTCAATTTTGTTTTGTATTTTTATACAAAAAATGGAATCAATAGAATTTCTATACTAAATGACGTGAAAATGAGGGAATTCGAATTCGGGTCTAGATGTTTACAGAATCGCAGGGCTGGTCTAAACTATTAACCGACCAAAATAAATCAAAACGTTTCAATTTTGTGTTTCCTATTATGTCATTTTTAATTTGGCTACTTTGAACCACTCTAAGTGTTTGTGCTTCTATTTACGATTGTGAATCTACAATAAATCATTAAAAGAGACAAAGGATGAAATAAATAAAATACAGGTACCACAAAATTTTATTATATTGATTAATCGACACTAGGTACATAATATATTTAGTATATTTTCAGTCAATATTTATCAAGATAATTTCAAAATCACCTTAGATTTAAAAAAATAAAATAAAAATCAAAAAACCCAACTGCGTGAAAACAAAAAAAAAGAAGTGAAAACAAAATATATAATTACTTTCACTAAAAAGGAAAAAACAAGCCCAGTAGTTTGGAATGTTATTGAGTAGTACTGAATAACTGCTCCATTGAAATAGTTTTACGTAAAATCCATACACAAATAAAACATATCATAAATCCAAAAGCAGTATAGAATGGTCAACAGTCGGGACCTATTAATTTTTGACCAATCGACGGAGCCCCGTATATTTTGAAACCTAATAATCATTTTTTAAATACCTAATCAACTTAAAAAGACGTAAACCTAATATTTTTTTAAATACCTAATTAAAAAAGTCACTACAATGCCATAAGAACAAACATACATACATACATAGACTCAACCACATAACACTCCTTTGCATTGTGCGGTCGGGTAAAAATAATATCACTATTCTAATAACTTGCATTTGTTTACTTGCTAGTTGAAGTCGATCTTTTAAGGTTACGGTATACATTGTTTATTTTTTTTAAATCTATAATTCTACTAGCTGCCGCATGTGAGAAATTATATGTTTTAATAAGAAAGTAAACTCAGGTCTTTAAATCATCAGTAAATATTATGTTTAGTTTGAATATACAGTTCATAGACGAAATCCATGAAATTAGTACTCGAATAACACTGAAATCCCTTTGCTGAAAGGAGGTTTAGCAGAAATTCTAATAAGTTGGCTATGTCGGCTGTGTTTGTAGAAAATTATTACACACCGAGCAATATCACAGACATATTTTAATCATACTATTACCACGTGAATATATCATACACGAAGTTAATTAAAATTATCAAAACAAGAGACGTAGAAAAATCATAGGTATATATATATATATTTTAATTCTTCTCCAAATATTGGATAATGTTTTAGATCGAAATTAAGTGTATAATAATCCCATTAATCAGAGAGCATCCAGATTAGATATTAACGCAATCTCATCAGATAACCGCCTTGGGGCTTTAAAAATAACAACACAAATTTATCGTCATAGCACTTTGTCTTATTACAGTGAACGATGATATTTAATGTTGCTTCTAAAGCTCTCTTGTTTGTATATTGTGCTAAAATTTACTTTTGTCTATTATATTTGATAAATCTATACACAGTATTGTGTTTTTATGTTTAAACAAACAGATACTAAGTAAGATTTCCTAATAAATTATTCCACGTAGTTACATATATACAATTTTACGAGTAGACAAAACCACAGACAAACTAAAGCGCCATCAAAGGCAAGAAAAAAAACAAATTCTTTTTTTTTATTATAGGCATAGGGAATTCTGTTACAATATATGAAAATTATATTTTAACACATTTAAATTTTATAGGAACTGTCATATTAAATACTTCGTTTCTATTTTGAATAAATTTACTAGAAGCTAAAGCTTTTATTAATAAGTCTACGAGTTGATTTGAATTTTCTACATATTTAATTTTAATAATATTTTATTCTACTTTTTCACTCATGAAATTATATATTATATAAATGTGCTTTGTTATTTTATGATATATAGCATTATTAATAGGTTTATAGCTCTTTATTACCAGTACATAGAGTCACTGAAAACCGAGGTTTATCAATAATTGCCTGAGTCATAATATTTTTTTGGCAGCTTCACTTTCAGTCATATATTAAGATTCCATAGTTGACAATGCCACAGTATTTTGCTTCCTGTTAGTCCAAGTAACAGGTCATTCATCACAAAGATATATGCAGTGTTAGATTTTCTGAAATCAATGACTGGGGCAAAATCAGAATCAGAATAGCCTATTGATTCTTCATTACAATTATAAGTAATACAAATCTCTTTTATTATATTTTTATCAATTTTGCATTCACAATGCCATACTGAAAATAATTCTTAATACAAAATGCTTAAAAAAATATTATTATAATATTTCTATCCAATATTTGTAATAATATTTCTTTCGGCTGTTTGGGTGGATGCCTGAACATTGATGAGAACACGCTCTGTAGTAGCGAAAAGTTACAAGTACTTGAAATATTCGTCAGTCCTGTTAGGTCCTGGGTAGCTCAGTGGTTAGAGCAGTCGCCCGGATTGCGAAAGGTCGTGGGTTCGATTCCCATCTCAGGGTGCCAGGGACCAAATCTCTTTTGTCTTTAACAAGTATCGAATAATTCTTTTAACAGCATTTACATGATCTCTACTAAGATTATTTAAATATCTACTATCTGAGTGAATCATATATGTCAGGCCTAGGCACAGTTGATTAAACAGGGCTCCCACGGTTTCTCCATATAGAAAATCTTCAATTCTCACCAATTTTTTTAATTAATATTACATTATTATCAGTAGGGATACTACAAGGATTGGCTACTGACATGTTAAATCTGTTTATTATTTGTTTTTTTATTTAAAACAACAGATCCATTAATTTGAGCAATCTCTATACCATCAAATACATTTAAATTCAACTCTATACTTAAAATGAAAATGTTGTAATTTAAGTGTGCAAATTATGTTTGTCAGTTGGATAAATCAATTATTATATATTGTTAAGAAAGTTGAAATTTTTCTATTCCTTCATCGTGATGATTGCTTCAGCTGGAACACTTTAGGCACCTGCATGTAGACTTCATCTAACAACTCACCATAAAAAATGCTGTTTGAACAACAAATTGTTGAAGTTCATCATTTCCTCGAGGTGCATTAGATAATTTAATACGGGTGTAGACAGTAAACGTAAATAAATACACATATTTTTTATGAATTTGTTTAATATACTATTACCGATAATCACATTTTTATACTTAAGATATGTATAATATATTAAATTAATTTTGAAACACCCTTTTTACACATATCAGAACTTAATTCAATTTATTTTTAGGTAATGTAGTAAATTATAGCAATTTTCAGGCAATCCAGCCAAACAACCGAAAAAAATATATTGAGTGTACTTTAAAAAAATATAACATATTTTTAAAAATAACTTTCGATAAACATGAAAATTTGTTAGATATTTGATCAATTTTTCCATCACAATGATATACTGTAGAATCACATTGTATAATAATATTGTCTTTTAATATTAGAGCTGCATTTTATTTCTTGACAATAACATTACTTTTTCTTGTGTGAATGATTGGATTTCAGTACCAGTACCACTTCTAAAAAAACTTCTTTATAAAGTGGGATAATAATCCTTTCCGTAGGCATTGAAGTTAATAATTATATAATTATCATTTAATAAACTATTAAATGATAACTTAAAGCTTTTAAGATAAGCATTATTTTTAACCTTCTTTTGAATTTGAAGTCGATTTTATCTTTTTTAATTTTTAATTAGGTACGTCAATATTTTTTACCTTTACCATATCATATTCATTGATTTGTTTTTTTTTTACTATCCGGCATTTAATTGCAATATACATGTCGCGGTGCTTCGGCATCCATCATTTTTTTCCTTTGCAAGGTGAAGGAAATGAATTACTTTGCTTAGAACGTGTACGCCTGCGACTTTTTTGTTTTACCTATTATATTCAGTAATCGAACTTCTAATTATTTATCTGTATCTATGTGTTCTTATTTCAATTAACTTTTTTGAAGTGATGCATTGTATAAAATGAAACTGAACTCGCTGAGTTTCTTAGTACTACTACTAGTTTCAATATGAGGTATGATAGGAACTAGATTAGAAATCTCTGTGAAACTAGTTGAAAATAATCATATTATTTACCTAATATTTTCAAGCTATTTAAATAACACTAGTTTGAAATGTTAATTCATTTATAAATGTTTAAAATTCTTTATAGGTGCTGTATTCACTGCACTTGATAATGATATCACCATAACTATATGAGAAATACAATCAAGTTAATTAAATTGCATTTCTTATTGAAGGGCAATAATAAATACATCCATATTTAAAACTTAATAAAGCAAAAGAAGTATTAATTGAATTCATATTTTATTCACAATAAAACTTTGGGCATTCTCTGTCAGTCAACCTTTGGGTGACGCGGAGATAACATTAAAGGAAATAACTAAACACCAAATATATTAATAAAATAACACACATGTACCTGTTTATACAAATATAGAAGACATATTATGGAAGCATTGTGTTTCTATAATTACAACAACATGAACATAAATAATATCAAGAAATATTAATTCTAAAAACCATGGTCAATAACTAACTTTTTTACGGGCAGATTTATAGACAAAATAAAAACTCATTTAGTTCAACAAATTAAAGTCATAAAAACCTATAAATATCGATTGCGAAGTTGCTTTCTTTGAGTCTCACTGAAAGTATATATTTTCGTTAGCAACAAAAAATGTGTCTGAAATCGTGTTTAAAAGTCGCAAGTGTGAGCGACCTACTTCCAAATTACTCGCACGCCACGAAAAAAATGTGTGAAAAATCGCGTCGATTACAGCTAATAGCACCCCAGTATTTTCGGTAGTGCACCCCCATTAGACAAATTGATAGAACCAACCTTTGTCTTTCCACGGTTCATTGTCTTTCTTCCATTTCCATTGCGGATAGGGAGATATCAGATAGCATCACGCATCGCAGAATGGAATTGCTCAATCACTAACGATCATATCTCCGGAGATGTGGATTCATGCTACTTAGGATGTAGGTCAATAAAAGTATGAAAAACTGATTACATAAGGTTCAAAGTTGTGTTTCTTTTAATTTGAGTTTTTTCATACAAACGACCGATTGGTCTAATTTGTTACAAGTACCCATCTGGCGTATTTTCCCGATCACCTTCAACAATCATACTACTCTATGTCATTAATAATACATAAATTAAAATAGGACAGACAATGAAACTGTTCATGGGGTTGTTCCATATTCATCCTATAACGTATCACTCCATTTCTTTATTCGTACCAAACGTATTCCTTACTCATTCTGAAGTAAATATTACTAAAAAAGTATGGATAGCACAACAACGTTTAAATGTATTTTGGAAAATTACTATGTTTACAATAAAAATGCAAGTTTAGTTTTTAAAAGTACCTATATTTGTTTCTAAATATGAACTTATCATAAACCTTAATGTTTCCACTGTTGGGACATAGATCTTTCCAGTGGATACAATCGAATCAAGTTGAAAAGTGAAAATGAAATATGATATATTGAATAAATATTTCAAATGTTATAATAAATAAAATAAAAAAAAAAGAGTACAGGGCCAGATAATTTTCTAATTACACTTCATTGAATTACACATGCACTAAAATTTTATTTTATAAATAGCATAGCATTGGTGAAAACTATCTAAAAATGTCGTCATTCGTGTGTAGGTTTGATTGAATAAGCTACAGTAATTCAATCTGGGGGTACGGAAGTACCTCCACCAAGACGAGCACAGAGCAAAAAGGCCCGTGCATTTTAGCTCTTTCCTTGACTTACCATCCGTACCATGCTTTTCTCGAATCCATTCAAGCCACTTTCGAAATATTTTTCCCTGTAATTTTGTTGTGAAATAAACCAGAACTTTTTACAACAGAAAAGAACTGCCTTGCGAATATTATATATTTTTGTGCATGTTATGTTTTTATTATATTATATTCATCTTATAGCAACATTTTATAAAAACTTCAAGAATGAGTGATCGATTAAGTTTCATAGCAATATCCAATTGTTTATACATTTCTTGGATGTCACTTTCATAAGAAACGTAAGCATCGATCAATGTTACCACTAAACAAAGCTAAGCAGCCGGACCTAATTAAGCCCGAATACCAAAGCAACAATAATGAACGAGATAAGCGCCTCTCGAGTAGATTATACAAACGTATTAAGATGCCACTCTAATCACTAATAGACTTTTGTATGTTGGTTTTTATTTTTCCGCAGTCCGGGATCGTCTTGAACAGAAATCACTTATTTTTTTTATGCTGACGAATTATTCCGACTTCGTCCATTCTAAAACATTATTATTCAAATTCATTTCCGTAACTAATTTTTGTTTTAGTTTATGTCTGATTGATGTGACGTACTTTTCTTTTGTTTATTTATTTATTTAACAAACTTTATTGTCCATTAAATTGGTACAAGAGGCGGACTTAATGCTATTAGCATTCTCTACCAGTCAACCTTTGGGATACAGAAATACACGATGGCGGCATAAAGTTGACTTATAAATATACTACTTAAACTACACTTTTTTTTATGACAAAATCTTACAAAGATAGACTACTCCATCGTTTTAAATATTTATCCTGCTGCTTAAACGTTTTTTTTTGATAATCCACATTAATATTTTGGCATAGATCATACTATAATAATAAATCATCATTTTCGTTACCAACATATGAACGTCTCCTCTGCTGGATAGATTCTTTATAGAATTATGGTTAGAATCAAATCGAATAGGGAGACTGGGCCTTGATCTACGGGGGTCAAGTATTCGTAATAACGTATTCAATACCAATACAAAAATCGAGCTTGTTTTGAATGAAGCCAATATTATTTGTACCACAAACTATGCTATTATTAAAAAAATCCGTACTGAAACACAGAAGCTATGAAAAACCACTAATAGCATTCTGACTTTAATCAGAACAAAATGCACTGAAAATGAGTTAAACTATTATAATCTATTCCAGAAGTATTACAATCATATTCAAATACCTTTCCCAAAATAAGATAGGTATATTACAATAATATTAGCCTTCCTGATTATTTTCAAGTCTGTTAAAGCTATATCAATTAATAGTGATTGAATAGCCCACTGATTAACGAAGTCTGGTCCGATAAACATTATACTTTTAAGGTATCCAACCAGCTCGTGTTGGTATAATTCCTTTAATTGTAAGCCGTCAATCAACCTGATGACAGGTGCCTTCTTGATAAATGCTCATTACAAAAGATAATCGTTACCACACACGGCGCAAGCGCACATCGACCGGACTGGTACCTACGGCGATACGTATTTGTTTTTTATAAAGAAAACTCATGAACGGTTAAATAGTCTAATATCATAGTTGCAAAAGAGCAAACTGACGTTCTTGCATTCTAAGTCTCGATTTTAGCCAAAGAAAGGAGTCAACTTTCATAGTGCTGTCTTTGTTATCCTTTGGCATCCTACATATACATGTTTACATGCCATGTCCTAGCAGGACGTCACATGTATCCTATCATAAATTATGTACCACCTCTTTGTAAGAATGTGACATGCAATAAAAATAATTTGAATTTTGAACTTGCATAGTGGCTTTGGTATAAGCTTTTATATAATTTAACCTCTCAAAGATAATACCGCAAGAGGACCATTGGCCAAAACGGCGTCATCTGACCTATCAATTAAAACCGTGTCATAAATTATCCATAATTGTATATATTTCAAACTGTTCCTAATATTTTTGTAAAGGAACTTCATCCGATATACACTTTTCGAAACAAAATATAGACTTAATGTACATCTCCATCTGTTATTGAGAATGAAATCTAATATTGCCATAGATATTATTCATAATAAACTTTACTATTCTTATTTTGATGATCTATATCCGTTAAGTCAACGTAAGGCGATACATCGGGTACATCAAAAACCAGTAACTATTTTAAATTATATTTGGAAACCTTTGAAATATGATTTTAATAACAACTCTTCTAATATATTTTTATCACAATTTTTCGTTTTAGTTGTATGCAACAAATCACAAGACAATATAAACCAGATTGGTATATATTGTCTTGTGATTTGGTACAAATACAGGTTGTTTGAATAAATTGTTTTAAAGCAATAAGACTGCCTATTGTACAACGTTTAATTAGAAAAATTAAACGTTTTTATGTTTTTGGAAGTTCTACAATAAATAATACCTACATACTTTTTCTTAGAAAGAAATGTTGATTTTATTTTATTTAAGATTTTATTTTGTTTAATTTAAATTTGATTTTATTTAAGGGACTAATTTTAAAATATAAGTTTAGTTTAGTCTTAAATACTTATTAAATAAATAAAATAATGAATACATACTTTTGTCATAAAACATTTTTTATTGAAGATAAACAATACTTTATATAGACTCCGATCTCAAATGTAAGCCTTTATTTAAAACCTGAAGTTCCGTCACAAATTTCCAACAAGTCTTAAATAATCTCGCTAACGTCTTCAAAAGACCCGTAAAAACTTTGACGTTTTCAAAGTTAGCTATTGAAAGATTCGTAAAAGGCATAGATTAGAAGCATTAAGGCATCGGTGATAAGCACAAGTAATGTGCAAAAGTTGGCACATAAATTTCTACCGAGCGTCTGCTCTCCTGATAGAAAGAAACCAAGGATTCAGTCGTTTCGACATACTACAACTTTCTTGACGGAGCGAAAGCAATAATCTTACTTTGTAAGTGTTATTGGTGTATTTTTTGCACGGTTTTTATGTGAAAATGGTAGTTTTCTTGTGTATGAAACTTATTTAGAAATTTTACATAAAATAGCTTACGAACTGATATATTTATTTTTAATATAAAAAATATTTCTTTCTTTTAAATTTAATGAAACTTTCCCCAAAGGGTAAAACGGGAACCCTATTACTAGGGTCTTCGCTATATGTCTGTGTGTCACCAGGCTATCTTCTGAATCATAGAAGTTAGACAGTTGAAATTTTGTACAAATCATGTAATTCTTTCTATTGCCACTTCAACAATAAATACTAAAAACCAGAATAGAATAAATATTAACGGGGGCGGGCTCCCATACAACAGTGTTTTTTTTTTTGCTTTTTTCTGCTCGATATTAAGAACGACGACAGGTAAATCCTTGAAAAATTTACAGAATATTTATTTATAAACTTACTTTAAAAATAAATATTCTTTATAAATATTTTGCTCATTTCCTGTACGGAACCCTTTTTTGCTCTGGCGATATTTAAAGATAAAAAGTGATTCTGTGAAAACCTGTAAATCTTTACTCAAATAATACCGTAAGATAACATGATCGTGCAACTAACTATAATAGATTTTTCCAATAAATAATTAGTAATGACAGGCTATGTATCGTGATAATGTCGTTGATAAAGATCTGTGCACCGTAATAACTATGGTGGGGCAGTAAGCACCCGAGGCGAGCTTCCGTCTTAAAATAAACACAGTGTTTTGGAATAAGAAAGTTACAGCGATGATTTTAATAAACCAATAATTATATGTATATACTCGTATATGTCGAAGAACATCCGCCACGTTTAAGAAACCATTAAATTTCAAACCTAAATGCTAAAGCGATAGTTTTTATTTTTAATTCTTGCTCGTTTGTACAGCTGGCGTGGTCGTCTGTACTTTTTTATTTTATTAGAATGGCAACACTGACTTGTTTCTGATTAGAAGTCAGTGTAGATTATTTTTTTATTTGACAGTAAAGCAAATTGCCGCCATTTTGGAAATTATTCTGTTTTCGATCGCCGAGGAGTAAAGACATCCGACGACATCACTCTCATCTCGTTATATTTTCGCATGAAAAGTGATAAAATACAATAAATTCACATTGGTGTACACGCCTGCAGTGTTATTTTAAAGATAGTCCCCCGAAATGGATCAATTCGGCCCCTAATAGCCCCTAATAGATTGAAAGGTGGTAAAAATATAATTGTGTTGAAAAGTGATTAAAAAATTAAGTGATAAAATTAATATTGTAACGTAAAGTATGAAACAAATCTGTATGAAACAAAACAGGGAGAAAATAGCAGCCCTTGCCGAGTTTCTTGCCGGTTCTTCTCGGTACAAGGTCTCCCGCCGTAGATTTACGAACCGATGGCGTAGCTCTCGACTTTCACAAGTGCTTGTTACAGCCTAGACTGAATAAATAATTTTGATTTTTGAAAATTTTTTAAAGGATTCGAAAATATTAAAAAAAAGTATACACATTAAAATAATTCACTCGTCAGTTGATTCACATGCCAAGTCAAGCAAGCTCATCGACAAATTATATAAATTATTGTACATAAGCATTATTAAATGAAATGTACAAGTTTAAGGTATTTTCTCTGGGCTCTTCATGAATCCACTTCGTCGTTCATCTTCGAAGTTCAGTGTTGTTTTGTTTTTATGGAAAAATAAATAAATAATAAGTAGGGTAGAGCACACTCATCTCCACTAGGAGCACCGTCTCTGATACTTGTTAGTATTTTTTTAGTATATTTCAGCTACAGAAAGACGTCTAATATCGTACGATTGGTTATCAGTACTGTACATAGAAAACAATGAAAGCACTGTCCGCCATTTTTCGGAAACGGACGTTAGCGCCGCGTCCGGTCGGCAACGTGCCAAAACCGACAATACTCTATGAAAGTAACGAGAAAATATTTCCTTGCAGAATGAAACAAATCATTTTTTCATTATCTTTCTCAATCTTTTTACTTGTTTCTGTATTTATAAAAGTGAATATTTATTTCCAGTTATTTAAAGGTCAGTTCCATGTCGCCTTTCTTAGCTCAATAGAATCTATATCTGTTAAAATGAAAGTGTCACTACCCTAAAATGTGTTTTCTTTTTAATTAGAGGATGAAACAATAAATGGGATGAAATCTCTGTACGGTGATGTCATAATCGGAAAAAGGATAAGGCTTTCCAGCTGCTCCGATGTGATCGAAAATTATTCCTCAATACAATACTTCTTTAAGAATTGCATTATTTTATTGACCAAATTAATACATCATCTGAATAAAGGCGCGCCCACACACATTGTTATTAATTGTTTCAAACTTCACATTCACTTGCATTGTTATACTCCCAGGATTCGAAATAAGACGTTAATCATTTGCAAAAACTAAAACTAAGCCATATGTTTTTTTTATTTTACACGTAAATGCTAAAGTCGATAAGCACGTGTAATTTTTTCTGTACTTTAGTTGTCACTTCAAGCGATTCATTAGAATTTCTTCTAATGACAAATAAACGTGATAAATTAGGAAAAGAAAAAAATGATAATTCAGTATTGGAGACAAAAGATTACTTTGAATAAATTTTCGGGCGTCCATAAATTACTTAGAGAAACTTTTCCCCCCGTACATTTTGACAAAGGCTAGGAAGGCACGAAGTAATTTCTCAAGAAACAGAAGGGACATCTTTAAATTAAAATTACAATTTACGCATTCCTTCAGAACCTTTGTGAAGGTCTCAGTTAGAGCAGGATTGATATTAATTATCATAACTGTAATATTTTAATTATTCTATACCATCGTTCATAAATTTTAAAACTCATTGTCTTTAGTCGATAAACCGTATGCGGGGAATCCCGAAATTCAATTCGATATTCCTATTCCCGTAGTATGACTGTGACTGTCAAAATAACTCCCCGAATGCGGTCACTATGCATAGTTTTTATAAATCTATTGATCTCTGATCGTTTTTCAGTCAAGTCAACTTCCCTACATTTTTATCAGTTTTTTAATTAATTATTGCACTTTTTATAACACCTTTGTGTTTACCTCTCTCTTCATTTACAAATCGTATTCCTTACATACTATCCTTTTTAGTTTTTATAATTAATTACAACCTTTACAAGCTTTTATCTTGCTGTGTTAGTGAGTTACTTACGTGATGTGGGTCATATTTTATAATAGCCATATGGGCAAAAAAGTTACTGCCAAAACGGCAAGAAATTGCCATCGAGGTTCGTGTTCCTTACCTTACATTAAACATAGCAACCTCATCGAGTTTGAATTGGTTTAATTTTCCTTAACAAGGCTTTAGTCGCAACTCTGTCGAATTCAGGTTTATTTTCTTAGTCTGTACAAAATCTCATACCAAAGATAATATTTAAAAATTGATTATTTTTATTATTATTTACTAAGTTTTTTATTGTTATCCGTATTAATACCTCCGTAGCTGAGTGGTTCGCACGCCGGTTTCAATGTGTCGCCATATCTCTCAGGTTCGATTCTCGGATGGGCCAATGTAGATAATGAACTTTTCTATATTGTCTAGCTTTGAGTGTTATGTTAACTAAGTTGTCTCATACTCCATAATACAGGCGCTTTAGTTACTCATCTTCGACTATGCGCAATGGATGTGATGTTTTCTAATATTTATTTATTATACAAAGGAAAGATGTGTTTGTGCGTTCGTTTGCATTGGATAGGCTTCGTAAATGTGACTTTAAATATTTTTTCATTCATAGACGCATGACATAGACTAAAATTTACGCAAGGAAATCGTGGGAAAACAGCTAGACTTTTATATTTTCTTACACCTTTCCACTATCGGTTTCCAATCCAACTAAATTTTTCAGACATTTTTAAATTTGTGAACAGATAAAAAATAATTATAATTTAAAAACGGTACTAGGATTACAACGGCTCGTTTCGACAATACCAGAATATTCATAATGTTTACTTCCGGACTGCTCGTTATGTTTCGTTGCCGTGTCTGCATGCTGTATTCGCGGCACGTACTAAGAAGAAACGTGTATAATATGCTCCGTCCTAGAATTTCAGAATCATATTATGTATCTACCGTAGTACCGAGGTTAAATACTTTGATGTTTACATATAAGCTTAACATTATCTAACGTTTCGGCTTCACAAGTTACTCTAACATATTGTAATTGCATATAGAACACTTTCGAATAAATAGTTATCGTTCTGAAGCAGATTTTTTTAAGGTTGTATGCGATTTTTATAGCTCTTTAATTAAAAAATCCTATAAAAGTGTTTAAAAACTTAATTTCAAAATTATAAGGCAACATATTCTGGACATATCGTGGAGTTAACGAAATGATTTTCAATTTTTATCAAAAAGTACTTTTTTCATAAAAGTTAAAATAGATTTTGTTCAAGTAAGTTAAACTCAACTAGCAGGGTCGTTGATTAACTGAAATTGATAACACACGATTGATAAAATTTATAATCCCTGTTATCACTAGATTCACTTTTATATTATACTAGTGACCGCAAACGACTTCGTCCGCGTTTTCCATTATTTCTTCGCTCCTAATAGTTGCAGCGTGATGTTATATAGCATAAAGCCGTCCTCGATAAATGGTCTATTCAACACAAAAATAATTTTTTCAATTCAATAGATTTTTTTTTTCAATTTTCAAAACAAACAAACATACTCTTCAGCTTTATAATATTAGTATAGATATTAAAAATAAGTCCTGAAATAGTGATAAGCACCAACTCTAAAGTTGTATGAATGGGATATTACTAATTTCAATTACGGTGATGATGATGATATATATATAGATATACATACGTATTACATGTACATGTAGACGAACTTTTAAAATGCATTTGAGATGTAGGTTGCTAAAAAATCAAGTTCCCTGCAATTAGTCGCTTAATGGCGGTAGTAATAGTAATATTAACGATCACTCTGTAACTCTGAATGATCTTGACAAATGAACCGAATTAATAATGGGTATTACTATATCTTATACGTTTATTACATATCTTAGTTAGTAAATATTTATTAGTATTGTTGTAGTGTCTGGTTAGTATTGTAGTTCTATTATCAATTTCTTTGTGAATTCTTGATTTTTTTTTATATTTACAGTGTAACCACTTGTAATTAGGGTAAAAACTGGAAATCAGTGCTTTGCTCTTTGAGCAAATTGTAAAATTTTGTGTATGCATGATGCAAATAAAGAATTTATCTATCAATATCATCATCATCACCAGCCCTTTTACGTCCCCACTGAGGGGGCTCAGGCCTTCCTTATGCATGGTTAAGGAGGATGGGCCATGACCTTCCACGCTGGCCCAATGCGAATTGGAGGGTATTAACGACTGCAGATGTAGCCGGGACCAACGGCTTAACGTGCCTTCCGAAGCACGGAGTAGCTCGAGATAATAATTTTTTGGTCACCCATCCCGTGACCGACCCTTGCGAAAGTTGCTTAACGATTACGATCGCGGGCCGCGGCGCTTATCCACTACGCCAACGGGCTACTCATATGTATATATTAGGTTTGTGTCATTATTAACCCTGTGTTCCCAGTGCTGCGACATAAGAATCATAACGTATCCGATACAGTATTGAAAATAGAATGCATATGATTCAACCCGTTGTAAATGTACTTACCCACTGTATCAAACGATACTTAAACTATCGATGATGTGCATTTTGATTGAATCTTATGTTAACTAAACCGAAGCCATTACAGTATAGAATATAAAAATAACTACTTTACAGACTCTGACAATCTTGTAAACGTCCGCTATGAAATAGCGGCGCGCGGTCGGTAGGATGGTATCGGTTCAATTCTTGGAACGGGTCAATATACAAAATGAACTTTTCTATATTGCGTCGGGTTTGGTACCTTCATCTTTTCAAATACCACAGTACGAGTGTTTTTTCTACTCATTCTTAATTAATACCTATATTAAGAGGAGGCTTCAATATTCTGCCTGTTTGGGCCGGGTGATGGAGAATTACGCTTTAAACTATTTTTAATGAATAACGGCTATCAAATGATTTACGCTTATTTCAATAGCGCTACATAATTCCTTCGGTTACTAAATAATTCGCGTATTTTAATTTTTTTTAGTAAAGGGTAAGGGTAAATGGATAATAGTGAATTTTAGGGGTGACATTCTAATCTATTTCAGTTGATGGAAAATTATAAATTCACATTTCGGCTTGGACAGAAATCTTAGAAATACGAAATAGCTTTCTAAGTTTCTATTTAATGTTTCTTGGAACTTGTTTCTTTGTTCTAAGTCAGTTAAATTGAGTGATGTTGTGCCCTCATAATACGCAGAATTTGTTTTATACAACTTTCATTGTTCTTGATAGAGTTGTTGATAGATTACGCGATGGTATCCCACTCATATCTCGCTATATTTTCATGAAACAAGTCACGTATTAAATGAGAATATTCGGCCGAGCCTCCGTCGTATTTATCATTCGACTCAGAGCTACACCCCATGAATTTTATACAAGATTGAACGATTTAGTAGGAAAAATTGATGAAGCATCTATAGACGAGATGTCGACGTCTGATTGGACAGTGTTACGGGATCTAGCTGTTTGAAATTTTCTAGATAACAATAGTACACTACAAAAAAAGTGTAGTTTTGAAAACAATTGCTTTAAGTTATATTTCAATTTTACAACTAAATTTTTCAAAAATATTCAAAAGTATTATAATATTAATACTTTTGAATAACCCCAAATTTTATCTCTTATTCGTTTAGGGGTGAGACTATCTAACTTTCTAGTTATAGAATACGACATCTTGCCGAATATTATGACAACATTTCGTTATATTTTACTACTTTGACATGTGTTTTGGTGGATAAATTTAGAATACATGACTAATTTGGAAAAACTGCAGTCTAATTCACATTGATCATTCAGAATATTTTAAAGTAGTAAAATGAAAGAAAAATTGCTATAACATCGCCATGGTAGGGGCTCCTATGGCTAGAGAGGTTAGGCGGTAGCTGCAGTACATATTTTGATTGACAAAAAGAACTGGCGAAAGAAACTTACCAGCTCTCACGGAAGTTTCAACATTTACAAAATGTCACTTTACGTTTATTTAAAAAAAATACAAAGATATGAGCCTACAATGATCTACATCTATTAAAATGGCTGGATCAGCTATAAATTATAATAATCTTTTTATTAAGTAATATTTTTATAGTAGCGATATATAAAAATCTAACGGAGTTAACATTGAATCTGTTATCATTTTGATACCTACATATGTTTGATTAATTTTGCTTTCACGATCATCATAATTCATTAAGGTTTTTTTTTATATTATAAGGGTGCAAGTCCTTCAAATTTACAAAATCAACATAGACAATCTTTATTTATCCCGGGAGAGAAAAATTGATTCTAATATTTTTTATAGATATTAAAGTAAATAAACAAGAGTTTTATCACAAATATTTGTTATTATTAATATTATTAAATATATATAATCAACTGACATTTGTAATGAATTACAACGATTCTCTAAGTCGATATTTTAAACAACATTGATATAAATATTATTTATTTCCTTGTATTTTAAAATAAAATATTCAAGCGTGGACCTTTCCCGTACTCATAGATAAGTGGGGTAATCTTTTCAACAAAGCCGGGACATATTGTAGGAAGAGTATGTGCTCATAAAACACCTACGGGCCCCCAAATTAATTCCCGACGAGGCTTTCAATATCTTAAGCCTCTTTGACGACCGCACACTCGTTCTTCAAGGATCCGTTTTGTACATTTCCCTGTATTACTGACCATCTAACCGTAATCGTTACAAATCTGCTGTAAGCTATTAAAGGGTATTAATGTTATAGAAATTTTATGTTTCTTTTATATCTGGAGTTTAATGATCAGTATCATTAAATTTAAAGACTCGTGAAATTTGAAAGTGTTTGCTTACTCGGTGGATTTTATTGATTTGTTTATAATTATGACCTCTCAACACTTTCCTTGCACTTGGTTTTTCATCACTAGGAGACGCAGTATGGCAGTAATGAGTGTTACCTATCAAAGAACACTTGGGCTACTAAGACGAATGTAACGAAACCTCAATTATCTAAATCCATTCAGAGGTTCTGAAGATATGATGTAATAAAAAAATATTACATGCATACGACATAAACGCGAAAAACATAACCCTTCCACTGCAGTCGGGTAAAAAGAGAGATATGCCTGAGAGGCTTACAAAGTTCAGAATCATATATTTAAAATAAAATACGATTATAATTGATTTATAACATAAATAGAACAGAATAAATTAATTTGAGTAGTTAGTTAATATAATTCTAAAAAATGTTGATAATCAAATAAATAAATTAAAATATTTAGTTTTGTATTTATTCGTTTCTATTATGTCGTCATATTAAGTCGGAGTAGATACTAGAATAGATACAATTCACGTGCGACACTCGGTTTTAGTTGTAACTTCAACGGTTTTTATGTGTCTTTTTTGCTCAACGTAATCTTTTCACTTTCTTATACAGCATATCATTATGCGACTATGTGTTCAAGCAAATTTCGTTTAGTGACACAACATATTCAAAGCCCTCAACAGCCTACAGATCTTGTTCAAAATGTTGTCATTTGGCACATATTACCAATATAGTTCAATTAGAATGTTATGGAAACTTCAGCCAACCAACACTTTCGCTTCATATACACTTCATTCTTAATTATGATAACATTTGTACGACCACTTTGGTCGAGTGGATCATGGTCTAATGTTCACACTTAACAATGTAGGCTAACAAAATTTTCTATTATGTATTGTTTCGGGTTTGGATTTTATGTTACCTTCGATATTCTAGATTTCCACAATACACTTTAACTTCTTAATACGGAGTCTGGGCAATATATGTGATATTGTCTATAATAGATACCTGCTTAGGTATTTATATTAATACCAGCATAAAAATAAGCAGTGCTTTCGTTTAAAAAGAGCAACGTTCCACAGCAAAATTGACGATCTCAAAACAAAAGGCTATCGTTACCATTACGCTCGAAGCGATCACTCGAGGAGGGGTGCACTCGCCATTCTACACATAAGCAGCACTGGACGTGCTCAATTAAAAACATAATTAATTGCTCAGCCAGAGCTGACGCGACGGACGGACAAGAGCATTATTCACTCACTATATTTATGCGAATTCACTGACAGGTAAGGACTGCACGCATCTCGTTATTGCTCGACAATCCATTCACCGTCATTCATCCATTAATCCATTTTCAATGTAAAGTTTTGATAATCACATTTATTTTTACTTTTATATTATCGTATTGCCTTCAGTTTAAACAAGAATTAAATGATAAAAAAATATAAAAGAGGAAACAAACATTAAATTATTTTCTCCACTCTATTGGCAGTTATATTTAAAATTGGTCTGTTAACCGGCTGTGTCTACTAAAGTTTTCATTTTCTTTCATTGGTAGTTAAATGATTTATTTTAAGGCGTTAGCAATAACGACGAGAGTAGGTTTTAAAAATAAATACAATGAAATTATTATTGTTAATACAGCTAGTACAGTAGTATTTTATTAAACTATTGTTTTACGCAAATTATTACCACATGGGCTTTTTGTTAAGTCTCGTTTACAAAACTTAATCAAATCAAATACATTAATTAATATACAATAATATTTTTTGCCCAGAAACTGAGGAAAACTTAATTTATAGTTGTTTTTAATACGTATTACAAAATATTTTACAAAAATAAATGGTTTTGTTCATTTGTTGATCGTGCTCGCTTGGTAGTCGTCGCGTTATAAAGTAAGCAGGTAAATACAAATATTTGTTTTGTTACAGCTTGAACTCGAAGCGTGCATACGATTTTAATTATCCGACTTAAAGTATGACCTTTCCAGGATTACTTTGAAATTTAACATGCCTGGTACAGCTTGTAATTTATCAACATCTTTAAGTTTCCATCTTGTGAACAAATGCATTATTTATAAATTATATGAAGTTCTCGTTCTTGGAATAATGAAGTCAGCAGGTCCATTTCAAAAATTCATTATGTTTACCACAGCAATGCTTGGTGATAGAATTAAGAACGAAAAGATCCGTAGGAGAACCAATTGTACTGACATTGTATTCAACCTCATCTGAAGCGGTAGTGGGTGGAATACAAAGCTACAAGAATCGGTCAGAAAGATTCTGAAATGGCGATCACTCACCGGACGACGCTCATTGGGCAGGCCTGGCACCATGTGAACGGACGTTTTGATAAAAGTTGCGGAAAACTGCTAGATGTAGGCAGCGCAGGTACGATTGTCGCGAAGATCTGTGGTGGAGGCTTATACTCAGCAATAGGCGTCGCTGTCGTAGAGCTGATAATGATGATGATAACATAACCACATTTTTTGCCTATGATTTTAAGCGTCTTTTTTGCAAGTTTTTATTTTGTAATTGTAAATTATGAAATAATAGTTTCATGGTAGATTTTATATATACTTATTTGATCAGCTCTTCGATGCCACGCCATAGAAAACAATAAATCAGAAATAATCAATCAGCTATTTGCTATCCCATGGATCTCGTAAAAGAGAACTATTTGAAACGACAAAATACTAACATTTGTTTTTGGGTCATCATCATCAGTTTATTAGTGTCACCATAGCTGGGGCACAGGTCTTCACTATGGAAGGTAATGGAGTCGAATCTATTAGGAAGATTGGGGTTAAAATCTACAGTGCGGGCCAGCGCAGATTGGTGGGTATTAATAATAGCAGACGCAGCCGTCAAATGCACTTGACGGCTGCATCTGTCGCCCTTTTGCAGTAGGGGCTCAAGATAATAAATTTTTGGTCACCCATCCTATGACCAGCCCTTGCTAAAGTTTCTTAACCTACGTATCGCATGCCGAACGCGCTGACCACTGCGCCGCTGGACTCCTCCTCGAGATTTTTTAAAATTGTCAATTTTTTATTATAACACAAACACTTGTTTAACGTAAAATTATGTGTAAATCCGTTTCAGAAGCTAAATGAAATGTAGATTTCATGAAGCAAATAAACTTAATAGAATATAAGTCAGAATATCTCTTTACCTTCATAATTAAGATCACCAGATGCGTCTAAGTATAATCATTTAGACGTAACAGTATCACTTTATCAATAATACAAAGGAATCGACAGATGTACTCAAGGAGCTCGTTACCAAATCTATTTCCACGTCACTCGAATCCGGCAGTTAATTTTTTATCGTTCAAATTTATAGGAGAAGTAACGGAAGACGGTGGTGATGGCGGCATAGAAACGGGCGCGCTCATTCGCGCCTCATAAAAACTGTACTGAAAGGGTTTTTAATTCACTGCACCAAAATAGAGTTCCGTTATTGAGACGCGTTAAAAAATATCGTCAAATTAAATACTCAAATGGTGAATCTTAAAAAGGAAAATTTTATCTTTGGTGTTAATATAGAGTTATTACTTAGAAGTTTATGTTTTGAAATAACTTATAAAGAACGCGGTCAATATATAAAACTATCAAGTTTAGCTGAGCAAAAGCTAAATTACTCAGCTAAACTTGAAATTTTTAAATTGCCTTTACGTTTTAAGGGTGACTGTTAGATTTTTGAAAAAAGGTTAAAAAATTATATTTTAGCAATAAGCGACAAGTGAACTAATTTTTTTCTCAGAATTACAATAAAAAATAACAAAATTAAATAAAAATATCTTATTGCAAGCACTTTTTAGTCATCTTTTGAGGGTTAATCTATACAGAAACTACTAGTGCTAAGGATTTCAAATTTTGCATGTGGGCTCTTTTTAGGGCGTAGGTGATCACTAAAACGGGTTTTTACGAAATTCAATCCCCAAGGGGATAAATTACGGGATGAAAGTTTGTATGACATTTCGTTACTACAAGGGTTTAAAATTTTGCATGCGGGCTCCTTTTAGGACGTAGCCGCTGGCGGAAGGCTAGTACCTATATAATATAAAACAAAGTCGCCCGATGTTTGTACGCTGAACTCTTTAAAACTACGCAACGCATATTAATACAGTTCCCCTCAATATACAGTGTAATTTAAGATGAAGGTTTACGTGTATAATACATATATAATAATTAGAAAACTTTTACCATAATGTAATGATTAATTTGTTTTGTGATTTTATTCATTTCGTCTGATTAATTGTAGAGTAATAATTTATTATTTTAATTTGATATGTGATCATTAACTTATTTTATAGAAATTTTAATTATCATTACAATTCTTAATAATATTTAATTATATTCCAAATGCTTAAGTTTTGAAAATTGAAAAGTTAAATTGTAAAATAACATGTTTAGTTATTATAACAGACACATGTTGTTGGGTTATGATCGGAATAGAATAACTTATTTATACTATTTGTAATGAAATTGATTGTAATATGTTATGTGTCGTAAATAAATAAATAAATATATATAACAACACAGGATTAAAAACATGATTTCATATATTTAATAATTTCATCTCGCAAACGAAGATCAAGAAGATTATTATTAAGAAACATAAATTCACACCCAGAATAAAAAAATTTCAGATGAAGATTGTATGTTTTTCAAAAAGTCTACAAACGTTCTATTTTCGAAAAAAGACACACACCTATCACTGTCACGCAGATGTATACATAAAAACTATTAATATTAATACCGGGACAAAACGACCGTCGTAGGCGCAAGTCCAAGTAAACAAATACACAGAAGGTTATGTTGTGCTCTCTATAAAATATAATATTTTCGAATTGTGAAAAAAAAACGATATTTGTGTTGTATATGAAATGGCCGCTGCATCATATACGCAAAAGACGGGTTTAGTTTGCATTTTTTTTACTAATCTACTTAACAATACAGTAATATTTTTGGCTTTATATATCCCACACACAAAAGTTATTTGAATCAAACTTATTACGAGAAATAATCTATTATATTATGTGTGTATAATAGTATGTACTTTGCAATAAACACAACCTTCTACCCTCACCTTTCCTACGTCCCGCAGGCGTTGACAACGTGACACATGTGGCGCCAATTAAACTATCTTTTCAGGAGATATGGAGATAACAGCTGAGTAATGGGCTGGGAGACGTCGCACGAGTGGCTGAAACTCGACCGCCATTAATATGATGCGCCCGCGCAGAATGATTGGTGATTAAATATATAATTACGACACCGGATTCGGAAGTGTTACATCATATCTTTTGAAAACTATCACGTTGTCTTGTGATTCTGTTAGTTGAACTAATAAGATTATTATAATCTGTTATACAAAAAGCTCGGATAAGTATAATGGAGATATTTTCAAATGTTGTTTGTTTTAAATCATTTCGGATAAATATACCCGTAAATATAACCGTAAATATACGGCGGGAGGTTTTGTACCGGCTTCGCTCGCGTTAAGATGTATTATTATTAATTAGGTATAGTTTTTGCGGCTTTACTTTTGTTTAGCGTGTGTAAAAAATTAGGGCCTACAAAACTTCTTTGTACACAATACTCTTAACTAATCTGTCATTAGGCGCTAAAACTATCAAGCTATTGGATGAACTAACTCGTGAGCAAGCAACATAAAACTGTCCATGAGAGAAGCAATGTTCAATTTATTCGTTCCATTAGGTACTTATAGGTTAAAACTAATACATTAACATGTTACATCATCCCTTATTTCATCTCCATGGGGATTGAATTTATTAAAATCCTATTTAAGCGGACGTCTTCATCATAATAGCTCCAAACTTTAATTTCAGTTCAATCAGTCGAAAATTTAAGAAGATTTATACAAATTTTCATCCCCTATTTTATCTCCTTAGGGTGGAATTAATCAAATCCTTTCTTAGGGGATGCCAACGTCATAATATCTACCTGCATGCCAAATTTCAGCCCGATCCGTCCAGTGGTTTGGGCTGTGCGTTGATAGATAGACATGTCAGTCAGTCACCTTTGAGTTATATATATTTAGATGTCAAATCAATATATTACACTTGTCTCAAATTTTCCCTAAATTATTACAGTCCAAGTCACCTGATTGAATTAATTAAAGTAAATAATGGAAAATACATAGATGTTTTTCGGAATAAATTCAATAACATTATTAAGGAAAATTGCTATCTTAATTTGCATGTTATATTATAAAAGATTTAAAAGTGTTCTCATACAATAACATGGTTTTTTGATTTTCCTTCTAAATAATAATACGAAACCGTTCCTGTAAACTACTTTAAAAATAAAGTTCGTCTCAATTAACCAGTGTTTGTGTCTCTTTCTGTTTATTTTACTCAGAATTTAAACAATTACGATCCAATTTAATGATTATTTTATTGGAAATGGTTTATTTCAAAATCGTCTAGCTTCAAAAGATGATTGTCATTAACTATCAAATTATTATAATTAATAGTATTCGAATTTTTCAAATCATTTTAATTTTCCTAAGAAGTATCGTTGAAGTTCTATTTTTAAAGCATTTTAACTGGCCAATTTTCAAACTTATCATAATAATTATTGAAGTGATGAGAAATATTTTATTAAATAAATGAGGAAGTATTTAAAAAAAACGAAAGCACTAAAAAAGCACCTCCACTAGATGGCGACTCTAACAAAAGTTGATTTTTGCAGGAAACGAATGGACCAAAGACAGTCATTTCCGTTCCTTTTTACTAAGATATTAAAAAACTGAAATTTGAAAATTCGAAACTCAGATACGAGTATTAATACAAATACGAAAAAGTATAAATAGAATATGAGTTGTTTATTGAGTTTTGAAAACTAATTAACTTTTAAATATGAAAGAAAACCGGAAAGGTTGTCATGGCGAAATCAATAACATGCCGTTGCGACATCTAGTTTGATGTCGCGAACTAATTTTTTTTTAATTCTTCCTCATTATTTTCTTGTACCTATTTTTCTTATCATTTCGTAGACGGTATATGATTATGTTTTGTAAGTTTATTGAATATTAATGAATGAAGAAAGGTTCCAATTGAAAGAAAAATATATTTTAACAATTTACTTCATTTATCGTCGTGATATAAAACGTCCAAAAGAATGAATTCTAAAATTCTAAACGTACTTAATAAAGGAGTGATTTTATAAAATTATCCTAACGCGAGAATACAGACTCATAAATTTAATTGGCCATTCTAAATGCATACCGGAGCAGTCTTTACGAGATGTTAGCATTATAAAGCCCGTGACATACGGACGGACAGTCCCATTTTGTTGGTTAATGGAGCGTCCCCGGTTATGATGTATGAGGGCTTAGAAGATGATCCCGAAGCAGGTTTTATTTACGACAGTTTGTTTTTTAATTTATTACTTTTGTTAATAACTTCATACGTGTTATTATAACATTTTAAATCTGATATATGCAACGTCAAGATTTACGTAAATATATTTTATTTAAAATAAAATTATACTGTAGGGTAAACTTGGAGACGAAATGAAAATATGATTAATAGAATGTGTTAGCTTAATCTTGTAAAGTAATGAAAGTCGAAGGAAATAACATGATAAAACTACTCCATGTTATGATGAGCTTTTTAGATTTGTCACTATTTGAAGACATTAGACAAATATTAAAGTGCCATTTTACCAGTTTACATTAATATTCAGAAAAAAAAAAACTTAACCAGTACACATATAAATGATTTCATCTCCTACTTTGTAATGTAAACATTGGCGGAGAGCAAGAAGCTTACTCTGTTTCTCTATTTTCAAATAATAATGTGACCACAAAGAATCATACTTTTTTATCCACCACCACCACCACCAGCCGTTTTACGTTCCCACTGCAGGGGCCTTCCTTATGGATGGTTAAGGAGGATGGGCCATGACCCTCTACGCTGGCCCAATGCGGATTGGAGGTTATTGACGACTGCAAATGCAGCCGGGACCAACGGCTTAACGTGCCTTCCGAAGCACGGAGTAGCTAGAGATAATAATTTTTTTGGTCACCCATCCCGTGACCGACCCTTGCGAAAGTTGCTTAACGACTACGATCGCGGGCCGCGGCGCTTATCCACTACGCCATCGAGCTTCTCAATTATTAGGTAATATAGATAAAATATATTTCCTAAATTATGCAAAATTCTAAATAATAATAACGGCCTAATGTACTAGTAGTTGTTAATGTAACAGCAAATAATTGACAAATTGAAAAGTTGCCAGCCTCTCGCCAAATAAAGAAGTACTAAACAAATTCATTGCCTAATGGAATTCTAGTAAGTGCTAAGTAAAATCTTAGCGAAAATGTCGAATTAAATGGAAAATCTGTAATGTTTTTCATCCAGCGAAAAGTTAACTCTAAAGAGATTTGGTCATCTTCCCAAGGGTATGGGATAAATATAAGTATCCTAATACCTGAGTTTCCATTAATTTATTATCTTTATATTTATAATATGTGTGAACTAGTTAAATAATTAAGTATTATAAATTTGTTTCTTCATTAATCATAACATCATTAATAAAAATAAAAATAATATTTTTTCTAGAACATCAGAATATCTGTTTGAAGATTCTCTTAAATGTGCTTTAAATATTCCAAAATATGCACAAAGCAGCACGTTAGATTACTATAAACCCAAAAGACACATTTTGGACCTAACTCTTAAATCAAATTTTTTATTCAGTCTAAGCTATTACAAGCACTTGTAAAAGTCGAGAGACTCGCCATCGGTTCGTAAAACTACGGCAGGAGACCTTGTACCGAGAAGAACCGACAAGAAACTCGGCAAGGATTTCTTTGTTCTCCCTGTTTTATTTCATTCATAGCGTCAAGATTGAAAAATTACTTCATTAAAATATGCAGTCGCTTTCCATTACAATATTAGAAAATATAAAAAGTAAAACAGTATTTTCGTCAATCGAATCACATGTCTACTCAAACAAGCTCACTGATAAATAATTTAATATAGATAAACATAAGGCATATAACACCAAGCAATTTTGTCGTTTAAATATTAATTAACAGTATAATATTGACGACCACCGTAGCCAAGTGGTTCGCATGCGGGTTTCAAGTTGTCGCCGTTTCTGAGGTTCCGGGTTCATTTCCCAAAACAAGTTCATCTTTGTTTCTAGTATTATAATTGTGTAATGTAATTGTTGAGATTAAGATTTATTTTATAAATCTAATTCAAGCACAGATGCTTCATATTTGTAAAATTGAGTACATAAAAATGAAATAGGTATTAAATAGATTAATTTATTGGTAATATTGTTTGTAACATGAAGTATACAATTGTATATCAATTGGGAGGCTCTCATTTAACGAACAATCACTGGGGAAGAAAGGGACGGGTAGCTGTTCTAAAACTTTTTAGTAATGCCTCAAATACAAGGGTAGGGCTGAAGCCAACCTAGAACATTCTAGATATGGTATCGGCCCCTATAAATACACGGTGGACGTTCCTACATTCTTCTTTCATTCAAGAAATAGAAATCTGAAAGAAGTGAAACTCGAAGCGATAACTAGAGCGGTGAACGATCTAATAGTGTTGTGAAGTGTTATTAGTGACGTGAAATAGTGAAGTTGAAGTGTGAATTTTGTAGTGGGATTAATTTTGTAATTTTATTTTGTTTAATGAAATCTGATTGTGAACTATAATTAACGTTAATTTTTATCCCGAACCTTAGGGTACTTGCAATATTTACTTAGAATCCAATATTATTAATTGAATGTCTTCCGACACAACAACGGTGTTGTCACCATTGTTGTGTATATCTGTATATATTATATAATAATATTGGACTTCAGGTAGATAGTACTATGGCATAATGCAAGTAGTTGAAATTCTATTGAGATGCCATTATTAAATATTAACAGAATTGACCTGTTTATTGTCCATCCTCGTCATCAAGCAGAGAAAACGGCCCTCCGTTTTCTCTTAATTAATGGTTAAAAACCGAGTACGAGTTATAACCCATCACAGTCGTGCGAAATTGTTTACATTAATAACTGCAAATACAACTGCGTGCGTTGAAAGCATAGTGGAGATCGAGATAATAAATTACCCATCCAATGGCCGACCTTTGCGAAAGCTGCTTAACCTCTATAATCATAGCTTCTCTTTTATTTTATGTTAAAATCTATTCCATCGGCCACGTTGATTGTATAATTTTTAATTCTCATTTAATTCTTTCATGGGTAGGCAGTAGTCTGAGCTGTGTAATGACTGATCAATCTGTCTATCGCTATATATATATATATATAGAAGACTAGCTATTTTACCGTGACATCTTACACATAAATCATCCTGTTCAATTAAATTCCCGTAAGCGAAAAATCGGTCCAAAAGTTTCTAAGCCTATTTTGCAAACAAACAATCAAATCTTTTGTCTTTCTATTATAAGTATATATTAACTTTAATTGCTACTCTAAATTCGCGTCGAAAAGGTATTCACTACACAAAACACTACGACAGACGTGCTGTTATAATTTTGATTCGCAATGGTGCGTCCGATTTGTGATGTATATGCACTGTATTTTGAGCTACCCACCATCTTGAACGTTGATTTATGATATTATACTCTTTTTGTTTCATTTGTTTGATAAACGACAAAAGACGCACTCGCACTTTGCTTGCACATTAAACATCCCATATTATACGATTATGACGATACTAATAAACTGAACCTTTTTTACATCTTGTTTAAATTAGTATTTCAAAATCATATATTTGTGGTAATATGATTTGCATTACTGTTTCTTTTGTGAGTGATTAAAATAAACGCAGCCATAATAATAAGCGCTATGTAGATTTTTCTGAGACACGCTCATTATTTAAAACACAGTTGACTGAAAGATAGCGTCAGTTCAAAGGTTAACAGGATCATGCTACTTTAATTTTATCTATAATGTTTAAGTGTGATACTTATGTCAGTGGAGTAATTTCCAATGTTATATCTACGCCAATCAACTTGACACTATGTCGGAAAATTTCGGAAATAAAATTTATAAGGCTGATATACAACACGTCAGTGGAAGGACGAAGAAACCGGAAGAAAGGAAGGGACACCTTCCACGATCAGATTCATAGGTTATTATTGGAAAGTGATGGCATCATTAACCGATAAATAATAAAAATGGCAAGCATTTACAAAAACTGTGATAAGGAAAATGTGTGACAAAGAAATGAAAACAGTGTGTGAAAACTGTAAATTATGGTGCTTTATTGTCTGTGCAAAAATAAATATAAAGTTATAGAACCCCGTGAAGATATAAACAAACCTACGAGTATGATATCATTTTAAACATCTCAAGCGCGATTTTCGTTTAAATTAATGTAGTAAATAAAATATTCTGTATTATGGTCGTATCATTGAATTAATAATTTATTGGACACACAGATAACAATACAGATTTGGATTTTCCAGTGTGGTGTGTCCTAAAGACTCCAGCTTGATATGCCACAGATATCTGCAACATATTAATTCTAAGTAGATATCTTTTCTTAGTTTTTAATTAACATGACTAATATAATAAATAAGAAATATTTGAATATTTGTATGTTTGTTTATTTGCATCGAATAGGTCTCGAATTTGCTGGACCGATTTTAAAAATGCTTTCACCTTAAGGAAGCTACATCGTATAAACATAGGCTATATTTTATCCCGAAAAACAGCTAATAAAGGGATGAATATTATAAAAGAATGATGTAGATTAACTTTCACAAATAGAACCTGTAAGATATCTGCACACCGTCCGCAGATGCACGTGCACAACCAGCAAAAACTACTACTTTCTCTGCATATTTCTCACTGCCACTATTCCACAAATGTCGTCAGGGGTCATAAGATCTTTTATTTCTACAGTATATTTTATCAAGAACTCTTTGGAGGTTTTTGGCATAGGAAATTGAACGTTTATCTATTGCATTACGAATAAAGTTTCCATATTCTTCTGTCTCGATAATCAGTCAGCTTATTTATATGTATCTTATCTCCATTCAGTAGGATTGACATTTTATTATGATGTACGAGTGCGAAGTGATTCAACCATAAAATCTCTACGTACGATCCTTTACGATCTTTTGCCACTCACGAAAATAACAATGTTGATTGTAACAACTATCATAAAACTTAGTTGTCGCACGGTATTTTTCATTGTTGGTGTATTAAAATCATTCATGTGTGATGTAGGTCTCATTTGGATATTTGGAGACACATTAACGAGCTTACTCGTGTATAAGATCTTGATATATTATTACTTTAAGCTTAAGGTGACGCCTTCTGCAATACATTCTACGGTCCGTGATCACACCAGCCCTTTAACGTCCCCACTGCAGGGGCTCAGGCCTTCCTTATGGATGGATTGGAGGGTATTAACTACTGCAAATGCAGCCGGGACCAACGGCTTAACGTGCCTTCCGAAGCACGGAGTAGCTCGATATAATATTTTTTTTTGGTCACCCATCCCGTGACCTAGCCTTGCGAAAGTTGCTTAACGACTACGATCGCAGGCCGCGGCGCTTATCCACTACGCCACCGAGCTACTATATCTTATATATATATATGTATATATATATATATATATATGTATATATACATATATATATAGATGTTTGTATATATTCTTACGCATTTACAAAAACCTGTTAGATATGAGTGAAATCATCAGAAAAGATACAGCAAGAGCGGACCATAAACGCACGAAGTCGACCTAGTGCGGATTGGTTAATGGTAACATTTGAATATGCATCGGCACTAAAGTTACCTGTCTTCTGAAACGCAGAGAAACTGGGGATACAAATTTTTTGATCAAACTCCAAATATGGAAACCATTGTGCTCATTTAAACGAAACATTTGTAACTCACTTACTTATTAGTAATTCTTACACCATATTTTACTGAACTGTTCTCTTATCATTAAATATTCGAACCGAGACGTCTTTGTTAAACTTCCTTGTCGTGTTAATTATGACGCTTATACGAAGTAAAATGTTAACTAAATTCTAAATGGGGAAAAGAAAGAGAAGTGTGAAGAGAAGTGGTAACAATATTTATAATCACCTTCTATATAACTAGACTCTTATTCAGCGTTCTCATCTACGTGACCTTGGAATTGTAACCCTTGGGAAACCTTTAAGCGGAATAAAAGCATTCTATATGTTAATCTTGATTACTGTTATGTTCGTTCATATACGTTGTAATGCCGTCACGTTTGTAATAGTAGGATTATTATCTACTAGTATAATATATACGTGCGATCGAATATAATACAAATAAGCGTTACATAATCGTTTCTTCCGTTTGGAAATAATAAATTATAACATAAACGGGCTGTTGTTTTCCCAAATCTGCCGTTGATTTTCGCTCTCGCTTTTTATACCTTATATTATTTCATACTTCTAGCAACTATGTGACATCAGAATAACGTTGTCTATGCTATCTATATCTATACTAATATTATAAAAGGGATTTGTTTGAATCGAACAAACTCCGAATTAACTGGACCGATATTAAAAATTATTCACCTATGTAGCTTCATCATATGTGGTAATCATAGGCTATATTTTATCCAAAATAAAGATATGAAAATTAGTTTACTATTGAATTTGCTATTGTGATTATATTCGTATCGTGATGTGAATCGATATTCAAATAAACAGTTCCCTAGGGACCACGCGGGCGAAAAAATAGTGTGATATATATCAATGGTATAACAAAATAATATGTAATCACATGTAGTTGTCTTGATTTGTAACTACAGTAAGATAATAATATCACCCCAGAACACTGACACAATTTGAATAGCAATAAAACCAATAATTGGTATACCAATAAGTACATATATGAAACAATACATACCGTCCTCTGTAGTAAAAGAGGGCACATGCCGATTTCAATTTGTTTTTGGGACCTATGATCATTAGATGCAGAGATATATAATATCTATTTGTATTCTAAATAATAAAGATCACATTTTTTGGTCCTATAAGTAAGCAGATGGCATAATTTTATACATCCAAGGAGATGTTTGATAGATTGTTTCTATATTTATCATAAAGCGGTTCCGATTTTATCTTTATACTTTCGGATATATTATAATGGAACGGAGGTACGGCCACTGCCTCAGATACACCGACAATCTTCATGGATGTTATTTTAACAAAAATTGTAAGAACGATTTGAAATATTCCATATTTTCGTTCGACTACAAATAGAATAGGGCCTCAAGTGTACTTACAATATCTCTAACAACTTCCATATCGTAATAAATCGAAAAGACGTATACTTTTCTTAAAGATATGTGAAACGAAATCTTACATCACGGATAGAATTGAAAGCTGCTGCCATAAGGCAAGTATCGAATATATCATATTTGAATTATTTTTTGCCATATTGTCTTGGATTTCCTTAATAGGAGTGGCTAAAGCTACTAAATACAGGATATGAGCAATGGTGATTTTGTCTAATAAATAATCATATTTTATAAATACTCATATATTAAATATTACTTTGATGAAGTACACGGTGTCATATAATATAGGTAGCAGTAAGTCATTATAAATTGAATCACTTAAAAAACCGATATACTTTTCATTAATATTGTAAATTCCCAATTGAATCTACTGCAACACTAAATTTTTATTACGGGAATTCAATTACTTGGCAACCTTCATTAAGTGATAATGAAGCGAAACGCATAAAATTTTATGACCCCCTTTAAAATAGCTTTTAATCGATAGGTTTTTGTCTGAGGAAAAAACCTGAACATTTACATAGGATTATTATTGGAACATTTATTTTTAAATTATAATTCGAAAAAGGTTACTCTTTCAATTATATTATAGAACTGCCTTAAATAACATTAAGATCGTTCGATTGTATATTATATAGGAATAGGACTTGACGATTGGCCGATAATAGGTCCAAATAATGAATAAATGGCACGTACGATTAAATTTCTTGTTTCATGAATAATATTATGCAATAGGTTTCTATCACTAACACTAATAGCGGGGGTGGGTAGCAATGTAGAAAAAATCTCTATTGTCTCGGGTCTGGGTTTTTGTAGTAAATTAATTGACTCAGATATTCCATAATACGAAGATTTAGGTATTCATCATGTAATCAAACTAATGTAGGTCAAATTGTGTAATATTAACGTATTTAGAATATATTTCGCCGAGAACAAGCATACTGTTTTCAAAAAGCTGAATCTTGGGATACAATTTCTACAATGATTTATATGTATCTGTCCTAAAAATGCTAACATAATTTTCAAATTTAATAACAAAAGAACAGATGCGAAACTGTATTATATTATATTTGCACATCACGTAAGAGAAAGAAAAAAAAATCACACAAACGTCCGACCTGTCAACGATAAATCGACAATTGATTTATTGAAACCTTTTCGCTTTGTGGCTCTGCGTAATTTGTTAGCCAAATAATCCGAGATTGGGAATAGAATCGCGAACACCCCACCATTGGACATTGGTGCTATTATTGCATCGTTTTATACGGTATGGGCTGAATTTTACCCATATTAAGGCAAATAATGGCGAACGGTAGCAGGGTTGTCGCAACTCTATTTTTGTTGGTTCTTTAATGAAATTATGTTTTTTGAAATTGATTTGAAAAATTCTTTACCTTCTATAGCTAACGTGTAAAGGTTAATATAGTAATCTCAGTTCACTTCTTGAAAATTTCTATTAATATGAGGTTTAAATATATAATATGATATTTTTGTGATATTTTTATAAAATACTTGGAAATAGTTTTCGTAATTCTAATCAATACAAAATTATCATAAATTCCATTGGGTGTCAGTTATAATTTAGAAATATTTAGAAAGGTTATATCAATAGTGCCAGAACTAAATATCATTAATAAACTCCTTTGACTCTTGAATTGTGCGTTCTATTTTTTTTTTACTACTACAACTTAGTTATTACACTCCAGAAACGACCTATGGCTATTAATTATTTTACCGAATTGTTGTATGAGTATCGCACACAACAATTTAATATAAGAAGCCCCAAATAACAGCAACGGATTTTTTTTACATATATTTATTAAAGCAGCGTATATTCTTTGTTGAAAGCCCTTTACCGACACGTTACGCCTTACAAAATCCCCTTTATATCTAAATGCACAGTAGGAAAAAAATGCACGGGCATTTAGAGGGGAGTTCTCAATAATGCGAATATTTATGTCCGCGCCACGTGCTGAGCTGGCGATTTTAACATGAATCGTGCATATTCGTAATAACGTTTTTGTGGGGGCTATATCGGCTTTTGATTACATTTGCCTCGATAATTTGATAATGTTTGTTCTGTTGGAGACTGTCGATTCGTATTTTCTCTCCCAACACGTTTAAAATGAAAGCTAAGTGGATTATTAACACAAAATGATTTATTATCTATTATCCTTTTGGTGTAAGACATATAAATTTTTCTGAATGGGTGGGGTAAAAAGTAATCGTCGTCAAAGAACCTGTGTGATATTTCTACATTTATTTATATACAATTTATAATATTTCTGATTATTATTTACATTGAAACGTACAATAAAAACTAAAAAAGATATAAGATTGGTTTTACCCTCTCGGGACCATAAAGTTATAAAGAAGTTAAGTAAACATTCAGACTGTTTAAGGTGATATATAAGACATCCAATATAAATAGTTGTAAAGAAAAATACCAAAAATATTAATGGGCATTCTGATTTTTTGGGACATATTTGTCTCTATGACAAATAGTTTTTACAGCTAGCTAAATAACAGGTAGTTTTTCCGCGAATTTGCCGTGTAAATTATAATCAATGTCAGACGTGTACCATACACGGCCTGAATTTCCAGTAGCTGAAAGAATTTTCATAATTAGATCAGTACTTCCGAAGATTACCCCCTACAAATAAAAAAAAAGTTAGAAACTTTATCTCTTTATAATATTCATAATTTAAGATTATTGATAAAACAAAATGTTTATTATTATACGTATTATTAATTAATTATTATTGATGAAAAATATATTTTAATTGAAAAGTAGTATTTTTGTGACTATTGTATTAAGCAAAACAATTTATATCATGGATGTAGCATAAGTAAGCTTTACATGTAATATAAATTTTATTTATATGAATTACTTTCTTGATCTTGGCACAATTTACACACCATTTTCTGATATTGACCTTTTCCATAAGAAGTTTAGGTAATTGATGCTTTATAGCTCTTCGTTTTTATTCAAAACGAGCCCTAGGCATCTCATTTGTTATAAAAGGTACATTACCAATTGGTCACGTCAGGTTCTGTAGATTAGTAATCTCTCAACGGCTTAGCAAACATGATGATGCGTTGACGTATTACAAGTTCAAACAAGTTACCGTATCGCACTGATTCTGATACTATCTATAGTAATTAAATTTAGCTGTTGAAAAGAATATTTGGAATGGAGTCAATATATTCCTTTCCATATCTTGATAGATTTGCACCTTTCCAAATTAATATCCAAAATTTTCAAATATATTTGGAGTGTTTGTTCTCTTGATGCACTCGAAGACTGGCTAACGATCGCTAAATCGTTCATTGTCAATTTCTACCACAGAAATTGAAAGCTTAGGTGATAATCTCTTGGATTCTTGAAGTTGAACTGTCGTATCTTCAATCTCAAGATCAAAAAAACCTTGGTCATCATCCTGTGAGAGTAGCCTTTACATCCACTTCGTGGATCAATAAATTATTTCATCATCATTATGAAGACAATTATTGATCGAAGTCTGTTGAATTTGGTTTTGCCTTGAGTTCAAAAACGTCTACGAAACATTATCCGCAAACATCAAAACAATAAATGAGGGTAATAGTAAAATATCACAATCACAAATTGAAATACCCTCAAAGACAATAGGGAGAACGGTGTCCCTTTATGTTTATAATCACACATCGAAACGCACAATATGAATTTAGGTTTCATTAGGTTACACAATAAAAAAGTACTCACCAGGCAGTAAATATTTCACAACATATTGAAAACAGCTTTTGCACTTCAAAATCTATGAAATCCGCGCGTGACTAACTGTCAATTTCCAATTACGAATAACAAAGACTGACAATTTTAATGTTTCGTTGCTATGATAATATAATAAACTAGTATATCCTTCTAATTGAAGCTAAAATTACGCCTACCTCTTTCGTATTGATTTACTTATATTTTTTGTTTGCGACACGGTTGTCACCGTGGTCGTCTAAGAGTAAAATAATTACAGACACATATTTCATATGCGGATAAGCTACTCATTCTGAAATCTGAACAATTTTTATTAATAATAAAGTCTTGTCTTGTGTCATAAAGTGTTTCATCAAACCATTTTTCTTTTGGTCTTGAGAAGACTTTTCTTTTTACTTTCATTGGTCTTCTTTTCCACCGATTATTTCATATATTCTCTATATTATTACCAACAATGATTAGGACAGAACAATAGTCTATAACTACTATAGGAATGCACTATTTCATAGTAAGGGCATGGCATGAACGACCTAAGGCACATAATGCTACATTTTACTTAATAAAGGTTTTGGTTGGCGACTGAAAAGTTATATCTGCAAACTAGGTAAGTGATGCCCATTATTCGAAACATTTGGTTTACGATTTTGTACATAGTGATTGTGCATTCAGTAGTCAAAGTTAACCATTCTATAGCCCCGGTTTTTATAATTTGATCCCTATGTAGGTATAACTAGCATCCAAATTCGTTAAAAAAAACATTTTTATGATGAAATTAATTGTTAATGACCTCCAAAAATAAATAAATTTGCGTCTAGTCAGCCATATTAGTGATTATACTTAAGGCAGTGTGCTTTTAAAGTGATGTTTCGATATGATATATATAGCAATCGGATGCGTTCCCTACAGATTATAAATTCTTGATGTAATAGATCTTTATCGTTTTAAATGAATAAAAATATAACTTTTAGAATATAAAAATATGTTGTATACAATAATAGCAGCGGAAGTTAAAAAAGTAAAGTAAATACAATAATTAATTGCCATCTCCAGACGGAAAATAATGTTATGTTCCTTATTCTAATATACTGTTTTTTTTGTATTTTCAAATACATTTTGAGTGACTGGCTGACGATCTCTAAATGGTTCATTGACAATTTCTTCTACAGAAATTGAAAGCTTAGGTGATAATCTCTTGAATTCTTGAAGTTGAACTGTCGTATCTTCAATCTCAAGATCAAATAAAGAAGTTTGCATACTGTTTTGTTTTGTATTTCGACAAGACGTAGGTCGTCAGCATATTGTTTACGAGCCTGAAACCACACAATGGCGTTGCAACAATGTAAGAAATATAGCCGAGGTACAATTGAAAAACGTTATTTCCATGGATAATACGAGTAAAAAGTGACGCATCGAATAATTTAAAACTTAAGTGATTGCCAGAGTCTATTAGCATCGATGATGAATGTAAAAGGTCTGTAAAAATGATTATATTTTATTATGTAGTAAAAAAAAACAGTAAAGTTCGAATGTATTTTACACATTTAAGTAGAAATAAATGTGTGAAATCCTTGTGTTGTGTATTTTAATAAGTTCTTTGTAATATAAACTTTTTGTAATATAAAATCTATCGCGTTAATACCCGTCTTATACAATCTAATATAAGTTCTTTGTAATTTTGACTCTACTATTTGTCCACAAAATAATCTATATCTCTATATTAAAATTGTTAAGAATGTAATATTAAAATACATTACCTGTAATGGAAAGTTTCCAACAGCATTTTGGGAAGCAATGTGAGGACACGTTAGCCCCAGAGAATTCGCCTGTGAGTCTATTAAAGGACCAAAGTACAATAAAATGGAACGACACTAAACACAATTTCGAGTTCATTACGCTTACCAATGTAGTAGAAGTATACACTGGTATAATAAAAGCAGCTGTGTTCACCAAACAGGGAGCAGTTCGTTTTATTGGATCGAATTAAATCCCAAAGGAGAGATTGGGAAAGACAACGCTTGGGAAAAGCCACCTGTTCTAGATAGGCGGTCTTGTCTTTGTTATCAAACGCCTTAATTAGATGAGAAAGAAAGGAAGGGTGGTAAAATAATTAACGCAAGTCGGGCTTAGCCTCGCTAGATTAGAAAAATATAATCACATAAATATCTAAAACTCCAGAGATAATCATTAATTCTAATGTCTTAAATAAAAATTTTTGGCCTTTTATATAATATCAACTACATACGGCAAATCACTCGAAACTACTTACTTATAACACTTTTAAAAATTGTACCTTTATTTAACAGACTTCAAAAAAGGAGGTTCTCAGTTTGACCTGTATATATGTATGTATGTTTGCTTTCTTAAATAAGAAGTTTATATTTTTAAAAATTGTACCTTTTGTTAGATATAGGATGAAGTTAACAATATTTCACATTTAAATCAATCACTGATTATGTATTTCATAAATAAATTCAGCGTTTACAATTTCAGTGTTATTACCTTTTTTTCTAGAGATGTATTCACGATTCATAAAGACATCTCATTCCTGGAACCGAATCAAGTTGTAAAAGGTTATTAAAAAAAGCTATTGAGTGATCATTAATGAAACCTATTTTAATTATATTCTAGATCAGGGCGAATGGAAGAATTTAATAAAGTTTTATAAATCCCTGTACTAAGCGTCAATCGCCCTGAATCCGAGAATACAACAGATTGAAAATGTTCGAACGAAACAAACCTCACCGACGACTATTCATTGGAAGGGGAATGTTTAATCTCAATGAAACAATGGCCCCGTTCCGATCAGTGACAGTGAATTGAGAGCAGCTATTAAAACAGCTCATCTTCTGTTTAATACATCAACTAGTTGCACTTGGTTACTTAGTTTTTTGCTACAACATCTGACCTCTCACAGATAGTAGTTAGACAATTATTTTTAGGATTCTGTACCCAAATGATGGCCTATGAGACTTATTTGTATATCTATGTTTAATTCGAAACTTGGCTATTTCGAAACGATGTGTTGTCTTGACCACCAAGTAACAAAGAAATCAATAGATTTAGAATTATGGTAGGTCGCAATGAATTCATATTCTTGATTAAAATATGAAAGAATTATACTAATCACTTAAATATTCAATAAATTATAATGATTCATGTTGGACTTTATTTACAGGATAGAGTTAAGCTATTCTCCAGTCAAATCAACCATTTTCACAAAACATCAGCATTCCGAAATCGGTTTCTAAATTTACAATGCAAGCAAAATTTTTTTTGACAGTTTTGTATAATCTGACGTTACGTCTACAGAATCTGACAAACAATTTCCAGATGTTTTTTTTATTATGGGATATACTTGATTAATTGTGTTACTTAACAATTTCCAGGTATATCTATGTTATTAATTCTAGTGCTCTCCAAACTATCTCACAATTTTGGACTTTTAATATAATATTACCTAAAACTATATTGATTTCCTATAGGACTATGTTATTTAGTTGTGCTGTCCACACGGACCATATCTATAAATTGTGGAGAGTTTTATAGCGGACAGATGTGGCCGCCTCGGGGGCTCGTAACGTTGTTACCAAGTTCAGGGGGCAGATGACCCCAGTTTGAGGTCTTATTAAACAATCCATAGAAGTTTTTGCAATAGTAAAAGCTTTTTCTCGGAAGTCACATAGCAAGTTCACGCCTTAACGCAAAATATATAAAGTGAAAATCTTTCAAAAAAGTAACAATTAATATATTTTTTTGGCGAATAACAGCTATTTTAAATTTTTAATATTTTATTTTGAAAAATGCTTAAAAATCGACTTGTCCCTGGCAGTCTGAGATGGTCTTATCTCGACAAAGTTGATTTTTTGAGCACTTTCATAAATTTTTTTTTTCAGTATAGCATTGTGAATGCAAAATTGTTCAAATATAATAATTTAAATATTTTTAAGTCTTATGTAGGTTATCACCTTAACTAAACAATGTATCGGCACATAGTCTTTTCTAAAACAAATTTATAGAGATCGATAACTAGCTATTTTTTATATTACCTATGCTTTTCACCGCGAATCATATTATATCTCTTAAACAAGTGTGTAACCAAAGTTATACTTCATTTTATTCACTTTGTTGTATTCTTTTAAATGAAGTCTTAGTTATATAGTTTAATGAGTTGTATTTTCTATCGGTTTGAGTTTTAATCCCTTTGCTTGATGCCTCTGGCGACTTTGAACGCAGGATCACCGGTGTTACTCGCAATAAGTTATTTATTTAATAAAGTAATAATAGTTACTGGCTGGACTCTAGTAGACTCAGTGTATATGCTTCAATAAGTCATATATCGTATTAATATTAAAAAAGGCGAGAGTTTGTAGGTTTGGATATTTGAATACTTGTTCCCTCTTCATACAAAAAATTTCTAAACGGATTTAGATGAAATTAAGTATATAGGCAATTCTTAGTCTGGATTAACATATAGGCTTAAATTTTTATCCCGCCGAAAGGTTCCCTAGTGATAGAAGTACTTTCAAGGGTGCCTATTTTTGTGAACTCTGCCTAAATAGTAAGAGATGTGCGAATGCTTTCCAAAGAAAAGTTGGAGAGGTTTAAATTATCTATAAAAAAGTCCGCGATGACATATATTATCGTGATTCAATTATTTATTTGATATTACCTTCTCTAAGTTTACACGCCCATTTCGTTACAATTAACATTCCTCTCCATTCAAAGGTTGTCTGGTAGAAATCTCTTTCAGCGATAAGCACGCCATTTGTTACACTTTGATATGTTAATTAGTTTAGTAAGTTTATGAAGATATCTGTGGTGTTTACAATAAAGTGTTATTATTATTATATTTATATGCGAAGATTTTTCCACAAAAATTTTAAAAAAATCTTCGTATGCACTTTGCATTTAATTGTTTTTTCGTTATTGAATACTAGTGGCCACCAGCGACTTCGTCCGCGTTTCCCATTTCTTCGCTCCTAATAGTTACAGCGTGATGTTATATAGTTTTTAGTATATGTTAATATACCGGTAACATAATTACATCATTTCATGTAAAAAATTTCAACTGTCTATGAGATACAGCCTGGTGATAGATGTACAGATAGACCGAGGGACGGACAATGGAGGCTTAGTAATAGGGTTCCGTTTTTTGCCTCTGGGTATGGAATTCTAATACGAGTCTCATTACAAAAAAATCTAACTCTAAATCGTACCTAATATCGAGGATGCAGTATACTACTTTTCATATTATCTGTATAGTCAACTTCCTCAACAAAGCTTAAATTCCTCATTTTTGTATTTTTATTTTAAAAAGGTTACATTCAACATGTGAAATTGCACAAAAAAAAAACCGTACAGGGCTTTATTTAAGGCTGGCTATCAGAAAAATTATCCTCTCGAAACACTATTTGTTAAAATTAATAAATACCAGGAATAAACCTTCAATGTGTTGTTTTGAAATTTTTTTTTAATATCAGGCACTAAACAAAAACAAGGTTCACACTTGTAATCCCTACGAGGTTTGTTTACCATGAGTTATGATATTTTGTTACTTCACCTGTTTTACCAGAGAAATGATATTTTTATTACTAGTAATATAAATGCAAAATTTAATAAGTATGAAAAGACAGATATAAGTTTGTATTCTTATATATACTCTAACTTTTCTTTAAAACCAACTTAAAAAGAATGTAACACGGAGAAAAATGATTTCAAAATAATCTAATAATATTTCTTATTCTTATAAATTCAATATAGTTAATATTGATTCGGGTGAAGATTTGATGATTAAGTTTTTTACATGTCTGACTTCAAATGTAGTTAGAATTTGTCATAATAAGATTTATTTTACCATTGTCAAGGTGTTTATTTATGAAAATAAACATTTTTAATTTAGAGTTTCTTTGTGACAACCACCATATCAAGATAATTTAAGCGATTTAGTTCTCACAGTTATTTTTAATGAAAACAAAACTACTGATCTAATTTTGTTAAAGTTTTAAAGAGGTTATTTCGAGAATATACCATGTTAAACAAAAAAAGTGCAATATAGATACAAGATAATAGTCAAATTGAAAACCTATTCTTATTATATGAAGTTGTTTAAAAATACTTAATAAAAAATAAATACTTGTATGACGCAAACGAAGTTACGGACAAAAGCTACTGAGTTATACCTATATGACTAATGCTTCACATTGGCTGTTCCCGAGAACTTTGAACTAAAATATAATCCATCAATTATTTATTTTCTGCATTCGCCGGACAGAAACTCGTGGGAGTTTTACAAATATTGAAGAATATATTCACATTTGGATAAGAGAATATATTTTGCATCTCTCAGTTTTGTTAACCAAATCAAATAAAGGCTAAATCTATAAGTATTTATAATTATTAATGGCGTATTAGTGTGGCCATTACGAGCATTTATCAAATATCATCATATTTTCACTGTTTTTTTACAAAGAAATAGCATTAATAAACAAAGAGAGAATTCATAAAATTTTCTCGATGTAAAATGAATTACAAAAGATCCCCCCTAATATTCGACATTTTATGTATTTATTTTTACAATTATACTTTTTATATGAAAAAATAATAATAATTCGAGTCAATTTGTAGCCTAGCACAGACCAATTGTAAAAGTAACGTAATAATACCTTGCGAGTAATTAATTAAAAACAGTTTTGAATGCGCAATTCAATATTTCTGTCTCTACCCATCTCATTATTATAGCGCATGGAGATAGAGAAATAAAAAAGATAGTCTTTTGACATTACGCTTACTCTTAATAAATGAGTACGAAGGACCAACCAAGGCTTTATTCATGGAAAAAATCACCCAGGAACAACGAGCCAATGTCCACCACGTGAACCCAGTGAGTAGTATCTGATAACTTAATTTTAATGGAGGAGATGGGTGGTGCAATGAAAAGCTGGTAGAATTCTTCAGTCTTGATTTTTGCAAAAAACATACATCGAATCTAAATACTATGATACTCACTTTATGCTGGTCTCGATCAGAAAGGGAAGATTGTCAACCAGCAAAACACGAACGCGCGAATTCGAATACGAAAAAATAATTTCAAATATTAAAGGCCAGCATTGACCATAAACCGTCCCAAGAGTAAACCTACCTATGGTAATGTGCTCGAAAGTTACAGTACTAACGACTACAGATTCAGCCGATACTTAACGTGCCTTATGAAAAACGGAAAAGTTAATAAATTTCTATCACTCATCTAATAACCAGCCTTTGTAATAGTTACTTAAGTTTCACAATCGCAAAGCGCTGACTAAAGACCATCGAACTTTTCGCTAGCAGTTTTAAATATAGGGAAGCACGGACTTTTGTTAAACAAATTGCACAATAGGAGTCGGTGTGGCAAAGCTAATAATAGTGCGAGGGGTGTTTTTATTAAATGCTCATATTGCAGGGGACTGCCGTTGTCTTAATGTCTCTCTAGTCTTATAAGAATTTATTGTAGATTTTATTTAAGGTAAAATATTTTATGCAGCTTAAAAGAAATAGCACAGCAGAAATATTGTGGAGATCGTTAAAATAATAGGTAGTTGTGCAATTTTTATTACTTCGTACACAAGAATATAAGGAATATCTTTAAATATGAAAGGCAAACCTGACTGACTTGTATATCAACGCACAGACGAAACTAATAGTAGTTTTGGCTGTGCGGTATAGTCCTACTGGAAATTAGGAACACGGTTTCCTTTTATGATGTAAGTAAACACAAAGAAAATATTTTTAGAAATTCAATCCCATAGTGGGTGAAATAGGGGAGTTAAGTTTCATTTTTAGACTTAGAAGTATGAAAACTATTCATCGCAGGCGAAGCTGCTGGATGGAATAGAATAGTATATTATTTATTTACCTCTTTGTTGGGCTGAGGAGTTGTGTTAATATAAACGTTGAAATTCATTCTCGATCCCAAATGACAAATATCTTAGCCTTAGCATGTCACTAATCTATTTTCGCAACATCAGTAATCACACTTACAACTGACATATAAAATAATGTTCATTGCTACAGATTTGTTATAAATCTGCAACATACTCCATCTCATTTGCACTTTAACAATTCAACATTAGAGAAACAAGACCCCACCAATGGCTTTGTCTTAAATACGTGTCTAGTTTGATTTATATGGTCGAAGATAATTAGGATCATTTTGATGTATGACCTGTAGGCTAATATCAAAATCTTTAGCCATCCCTTTCAAAGGTAAATCGAGTATGATAGCCATTTATGGAATTATATAATAAAGGTAATATAATTCCATAAATCGAAAACGCTTACGGAACGAATAATGATCTGAATGAACAAAAAACATAATAAAATCTTAGTGAAACCGGTCGAAATATTGGAGGTAACATTCAATTTTTTCATTTGACATTTATCAACCACTCAGCTACGATCTCCGTAGCCGAGTGATTCGCACACTGGTTTTAAGGCACCATCTCCGAGGTCCCGGGTTCGATGCCCGATGGGTCAATGTAGAAAGTGAACTGTAGTCTCGGGTCTGGGTGGTACCTTCGTTGTCTCAGATACTCCATAATACGGGGGCATTAGCTACTAATCTGGGTATCTGAGCAATGTATGTGATGTTGTTAAATATATATTAATTTACTATTTTTTATAATTCTGTTAACTGTCAAAATGAAAGGGACTAATGAAAATTAGAGAATTAAGTCGATCCGTCGACTTGTTTTTGTCTACGGTCGCATCTATAGTAAGACATAAACGGTGCAGTAATTCCAGTCACAGATAGAGCCGTAAATATAAAATATTTCTAATAAGGCATACTTAGTCGTTAAATTTAACTATTAAAAATAATCGATTCACACAAAAAAATCCAGTAATGATGATACGATAAATATATTTGATAGAATTAATCAGGGTTACCAAATTTTTAATTTAACCATACTTTAACTAGTTGTTTCAATGTTTCAGCTTTGATTGATTTATGTAAATAAATAATTGTTTTATTCAATATTATGTCAACCAAGAGAAAATCGCTCTTTGTTGGCCTCCATTTTTTAGAGTGTAATGTTTGCATAATTTTATTTGATAAAAATACCTTGTCATAAGTTTATACACTCCAAAACCATTATCATATCAAACACGTTTTGCACAATGTTTCAATAAAACATTTTTAAACGACTTTCTGAATGACATAACTATAAAATTGATGATTCAAAGCAAAAGTAATATTTGACCTACACACTGGTACTAAAATATAGAGCCCATAGTCAAAATGTGCAGGAGTGTAGTAAAGCTCGATAATTCAGTACGTAGAAGTTAATTGCTTCTATACATATACTCAGTATCCGTATAACGAGAAAGAGTTTTAAGAGATAACAAAACTTATATGAGATCTTATTACGACCTCTTCGTCTTTTATTTTAACAGTATTTATATTAATAGTATGTATAAACCACTCTTATAATACCTAAGAACTATCATAAAAAACCTGAATGAAATATGTACTAAAGTTATTATTATAAGAACTAAATTTTTATCTTTGGTGATTCTAAACTCCATGCGTTCGACCAACGCAATAACACAAAGAAGTTTTAGTTTGACACTTAAAGTTATCATGAAATCTTTTATCTACAAATATTATAGGTTTTCGGTTATAGTAATGGTCTTGTGTTTCCAAAACAACTCTTTAGACAGTAACTTTACTTTTCGCATTTCTCAGTATACGTTATTTTGAGTTTATAACCTCTTTTTAAACAAAAGAGTATGTACACTCTATAAAATAATACCTTCTAGTGGTTTTTCTTCAGCATAAGTCCAGTCGTTATACAAATATTCCTGATATTAATAATAATAGCTTTTCGGTCATAGTAATGGTCTTGTGTTTCCAAAACAACTCTTTAGACAGTAACTTTACTATTCGCATTTCTCAGTATGCGTTATTTTGAGTTTATAACCTATTTTTAAACAATAGAGTATGTACACTCTATAAGATAATACCTTCTAGTGGTTTTACTTCAGCATAAGTCCAGTCGTTATACAAATATTCCTGATATTAATAATAATAGCTTTTCGGTCATAGTAATGGTCTTGTGTTTCCAAAACAACTCTTTAGACAGTAACTTTACTATTCGCATTTCTCAGTATGCGTTATTTTGAGTTTATAACCTCTTTTTAAACAATAGAGTATGTACACTCTATAAGATAATACCTTCTAGTGGTTTTTCTTCAGCATAAGTCCAGTCGTTATACAAATATACCTGATATTAATAATAATATCTATATGAAAATAGTTTTTTATAAATTGGTTTGTTTGATACGGTTTACGAATATATTAACTAATGACTTAATATATTTTTTGTTTTTTTTTTTTACTATTGTCATGAAAACCGATTTCATAGTAGAATGAATACATATTCCAAATACGATATCACTGAATTAATGATATCGTATTTGGAATATGTAAAAACAAGCCATGCTGAAATTTCTTACCGGTTCTTCTCGGTACAAGGTCTCCCACCGTAGATTTGCAAACAAATACCTTGTATTTGATTTGATCAATTTAACTTTTATGATTTGTTCACTATTTTCAACTACCACTCAGTCAGCAGGACACACTGTATAACATTTCTATTCCCATTTAAATTAAATTTTGAATTTATCAATACAAGAAATGGATTTTCAATGGTCATAAACTATCTGATATGATTGTACTGGTTTAAAATTCTAGCTCCAACAATAAATATGCCGCGTGTCAGTTAATCATCGTTTAATCCTTTGATATCTATTCTGATCAAATTGTAAATTAGTATTGTGACGTAACACCACGCTTTGTTGGACCAACGATTTGTTACAAACATCAAAACTATAATTTCTTTATTATTTTTGTAAACCTTATGTGTATTTAAACCTAATTTTGTTATTTAGTTAGTTATAGCAATAGTTTTTCGTAAGTAATAGATCAATACAAATCTTATAAATTTTGAAATTCAAATAAATGTTATCTTATTCTACCTGTGTCCTCACGTCCATGGATATGCCACAAAATATTAAGAAAATATCAAATGTTACTTAATTTTGAGCAATGCTCTAGAATAATCTATAGACAAAGATTCGACCCAACGGTGTGATAATAAGATATAAAACAGAATAGAGACATAATAATAAATAATGGCTTTGAATATCATATAAAAGAACATAAATATAAAACGACCGTCAGCAGGAGGCGCCGCAAACGGTCCCATTGGGGCGCATCGCAGACAAAACCTTTATTGTTCTTTCTGTACGATCTATATCGACTAATATCGTCTACTGGTAATGATGGAGAGAAACATGGTTAGGAGTGAACCTTATTTTCAAAAGCTTATTAATGTATATTTTTTTTTTATTTTAACGATTGAGAAGGTGTTTGAAAATCTTTTCAAAGAGTTTTAGTTATGGTTTTGAGATAAATATAGCTTATTTTATAAAGTAATATAATTTTAATACTTCTAGCAGTTTTCATATTATAGACGCAAATGTTATATCAATTGCATTTCTATTTTAATTAAATTATTATTTATTCATTCATGGAAATATAGATATTTTGAGAGCTAGTGAGTAGCAGACTGCATGTATTTGAACAAGATCATAATTCCGTCCAGAAAATCCCCCATTTCCACAAAATATCCGACGGTGCCGGTCTTTAAAAGTCACTCAAGTGGAAAATAAAGACCATTTTTAAAAATACTTTCATATTCTTAATATTTACAATTTATATTTAAAAAATAATACAAAAAAAACTATAACAGTCCTAAGGTATTTTGAAAGTTTTGATATATAAATATATTGTTTATGTTTGTGTGTTTATTACGACAATAGCAGTAATTTCCTTTAATCGCAACGTCCAGACAGACAGCAAAAACCTACAATTAGTACTAGACTTCCAGCATACTAAATACCTCAGTAGTTACAGGTAGATTCCACCCGCGTGCGACGTGCGTGATTTCTGTCCCTCAATTTCTTTGGTCGGCGATTTTTTATTGACTTATGAGATAAGCGCGCAGAGGTCGCGTGCTGACCCTATCGACCTGTGAAACAGAGCGTTTAGCGCAAAGATATTTCTGTTAGTTACTTCTATAATACGCCTGGATTTGACTAGCATTATCAAATCAGAACCCTAACACTTTTCACTGACAGCCAACAAATAACCACCTCAATAAAGATATTAAATGTCAAATATTGAGAACTGCTACTTTTATCCATATTTTTCATAAGCTCCGATCCCTTTGTGGCGCTCATTGCGATGCACGCGGAATGAAAATCAGTTCACGTATTGAACGCATTTCTTTTCACTTACAACACTGGCACAGATTGTTTAATTTAATATACCTTATAAAAGCGATAGGTCTCATTCACTCACTCATTGCCGTCACAAAACTTGAGAAACTAGAAGTGCAAATTTTGCGCGGAAGTTCTTTTTATGACGTAGTTGCTCAATAAGACGGTTTTTTGAGAAATTTGATTTCGAAATAGTTATCACAGATATCTTATTTATTAGTCGATATTTACAGGCACGATTTACTATTTCTTTAATAAATTTACGGAACTCCAAAATCATAATAAAGCAGTGACAGTACCTGACATTTACTATAAACAATGAACACTGTTTCGGCAAGAAAAACTCGGGGAAACTTTCGATACTCTCCCCCTCCTGTACTCATTGTTCGTGAAAGACAATAATATTCTTAGGAAATATTAACGGTTACATTTGGATGATTCTCTGACACGTATTGTTCTCGGTAAATAAAAGACACCTAATAAATATCTTGGTGTATAAACGCCTTATATTTCTAAGCGACTTGATAACTCATATTATTAAGTCTATCCATAAATGAAACAACTTTTAAGCGGTTTTACCTCGGTTTTTTTATTATGAGTGTATGATAGTTATCTTCAAAACAATACTATTGGACACATTCACAATACAAAAAACAGATATTTTATGAAAACGTTTACATATATTAAATTTAATTATAAAAAAATATATTAACCCCTGGCTATTTATTGTAATCTACCAAGAGATCCAAATTTGGGGATCTTGTCTTATAAAAACTGGCGAAACAAACTTCGGCAGGAAAGGTGAATTACTCACTTTGATTTAATATTTACAGAATGAACTAACTGCATCTTGCAATACCAAAAGATAGCAGAAACAAAGAATGGGAGCAATTCACTTTTCTTGTCGGAGTTTGTTTCGCTTTCGTTTTGAAGGTATCTATACTCTTAATTAAAAAGAATCAACACCTTGGTTTTATATGAAACCTGTAAAGAGTCCAAAACGTCAATAAAACTAAATATAAAACCGCTTTAATGTTATTTAATTTATTATGAGGTTTGTTGCTAACTGTGAATTTTACTATCAAAGCAAAAGCAAAGCAAAGCAAACTGTAATTCCGTTTATCTTAAAAAGTACTTCTAAAAGAATTACTTGTTCCTGGGGTCTATCATATCACTTCCATAGTGTAAGTATTAGACATCACATATATATTGCTTAGATCCGAAATGAAGTACTACGAGTATAACGTCCTTGCACATTACTATGGATTTATTCTTCTAACGTTTTTTGGTAAATGCTAGCGGCTCATATTCGAAAATTTAGTTTTTTCGGGTAAATCAAATCTTAAATCAAAATTTTTATTCAGTGTAGGCTGTTGCAAGCACTTGTGAAAGTCAAGAGCTACGCCATCAGTTCGTAAATCTACGGCGGGAGACCTTGCACCGAGAAGAACCGGCAAGAAACTCGGCAAGGGCTGCTTTTTTCTCCCTGTTTTATTTCATACAGAGCGTCAAGATTGAAAAATGACTTCATTAAAATATGTAGTCACTTTTCATTACAATTTTAGAAAATATAAAAAGCTAAACAGTATTTGCGTCAATCGAATCACATGTCTATTCAAACAAGCTCAACGATAAATAAATTAAAATACATAAAAATATGCCATATTTAACACCAAGAAGTTTTGTCGCTTAAATATCCATTGACAGTATAATTTCCTTCACTGATTAGAAAATTCTTAATATGGGTCTTAAGTTAAGGCAACAGTAAATTTTTAATTTCCATGAGCTTAGATAAGGAGCTAAAAGTATTTTAATTATTATAAAAATTGTCATTGTTAAGTCTCGAAATAAAGTGAACAAGTTCAAAATTCTATGTTTTAGTTATAATAAACCCTCGAGCGGCAATATTCAGTACTTGTATTATGGAAATCTGACACAACCAAGGTACCACAACACCCAGACCAGTTAAATAATTTTTAAAGCTTTATTAGGCGGTACTTCTATATTTGTTTATACTTTTAAAAAATGTGAAGGCGAAACTCTCAAAAGTGTGGTATAGTCTTGTTTACCGATGACAATCAGCCCGCATCTACTGACCCTCAACTTGATTATTTGTTTAGTCTAAAGTAAATGCAGTGAGAGAGAAACAGTGTAATAGAGTTTAACTTTCACATGTTAAGAAAAATAATCAAATGATGAATTTAGATAGCCTTAGATATAGATAATAATTTACCCGATGACGGCGAAGCAAATAGCTTTTAAAATATTATTTATGTTAACTTGGGTCTGGGTCTGGGTCTGGTTGTTTTAGATTTCCTTAATATATGTGATGTGTCTAAAAAAAACATTGCGTTATTATGTTTAAATATGCCACAAACTGCTTTTAGAAGAAAAAGCCAAGAAAACATTGCAAAAAATCCCATTAGATTGGACTTAGGATACCAAACTCATTCCACTATTTTATTGCAACAAAAAAAAAGCTACACCAATCTTTTGAATTTCGAACGAATCGCGAGTCCGCCATGCAGTCGGTAAATCTCCGCAAGTAGGTACACACACGTCAAACATTCCAGCGTCGTGAAAGAATTCGAAATTTAAAATCCCCCGTCCGCTTCGTGTGTCCGTAATCAATGGCTGTCAGCGCGCGTGTGGGCGATCGCCGGCTCTAAGTCGAATGCAAACATTTACCCGGCACACGGTAATTGTTTAAAATTGTGCCTAACTGTGTGGCCCTTGGTGCTTTGTTTTATGTCTGCGATAAGTAAAATCATGCAGTTCCGAGTAGTCTTTTGTTTTGGATAGTTTATATCAGTTTTTATCGCATGTTGCTGACATACGGTTTATGTATTTGACAAGCAAAAATTCTGTTACTATTTTATATGATAGATTATGCAAATTAATGCAACATTACATTGTTCAAGATTTTATTCATAGTATCATATTTTCGCCCAAAATTTACCCTTGTATAATGTCTGAAGTTTTATCTAACCCTATGGTATACAAATGCTATTATAAATATGTAAACATTTAAGATTAAATATTTTTAAACTTCACATTTAATAAATTATCATGTTTCAACCAACACGAATGATTTTAATAAAATGGGCTATGTAAATAATAACAGCAGCAAAAATAAACGACTCAACGTATGAATATAACTTAATATTTGTTACGCTCAAAGATCGAAATCGCTCATTGAACAAAAAAATAGTTCACAATGCGTTGTGCTAACAGCACAATATCCACATAGCGAAATTCGTTTGTGTTTTGGCTCTTATGAGAACGCTCACGACGCTTTGTGATATTCTCAGAATAACCGCTTAGTGAAAACCGAGTCGAAGCTGTCATGCTATTCGACCACAACCTGTTGTGGCAATAAAAAAAACCGTGAAGCGTAATAAATCATATTTGATTAGGTTAAGTTAGAGTATGTTAAACAACGCACGAGTCGAGCAAGCAAAGCGAGCAGCGGCCGGCGAAGTGCCAGAAGCGAATTGCTATTGTAAAATAAGACAGCTAGTTAAACCAATTAATGCTCAGAACGCGTCGTGGCTTTTTTTCATTTCCTCAACGTGTAGAAGTCGAATAGCATTTTAGCATATCAATGGTCACACCGCGTTGTTAACTTTTTTTTCGCTCAATGAGCGATTTCAATCTTTGTACGTAACATATTCATACAGACGTCCTTATTAATTTTATTCCTTTATATATAAACCGATTTATTTCTTTTTATATTCAATTATATGTAATTTTAACTAGACACCAATGAATGACATACCAAAACAAATAAATATCAAGTCCGTTGTCTCGCATACCAATTTGAAGTATCAACCGCAAATCGTTTATGTCCACACGACAGTCACAATATTGACACGCGTGATTCTACAATAATCTGCACCGAAGGACGTTATAATCTATGAGAGCAAAGCAAACGTTTGGCGGTTCACACTTGACCGCCCACGGCATGGTCTACGACGGAGGCGCGTTTGAACGGGCAATTGTGCTGGACCGTCTCACTTGCAGCTACATTTTCCAAAACAACATTACAAGTATATATAAAATCGAAATCAATAATGTTATGTCATATTATTATTAAAAGATGATGACAATTATTTATTTTATTAACATTTGCGAAAATCTCTGTCTCATGTATGTAATTATAACTGCATGCGAAGTAAGTATTTTTAGGCTTATTACGCGAATCTTCTTGATCGGATTTGGGACAACTATTACAATGTTTTATGTCTTTTGTGGGAATGGCTGCTTTTGTCTTTGATCAATAAAATAACTATGAGCATGTGAGGTGCGCTTCGATGTCAATACTCTTTGCGTTGTTAAAAAATAGTGCTACAAAATAATACAAAATAAATTAACATTTCAATTTCAAAATTTCAAATGAAATACGTGTTTAATTTGTTCATTTTGTACAAGTTATAAAGTTTTATTTAGTATTTCTTAAGAATATGATCTTTTAATATTTCTTAGGAATATGAAGATATGACCTGTAATTCAAGTATTTAATTCAACTAATTAAAACTATTAAAGCTAGCAGGAGTACTTGACTTCATAGAATTATATTCGATAATATGACATACTTATACGTTGCTCAGATCCTAAGCTATACAGCCTCAATCTCAAGCTATAGTTCATTTTTTATATTGGGAATCTAACCTGGACTATCTGAGATCGACACCTTGAAACCGACGTTTGAGCTACTCAGCTATGGAAGTCTATTTCATTAAAGTGTATTATGTATCAACGATGACTTATTCTATAATAAACGCCTTAAAGTAATCTCTGAAATAAATAAAAACTAGAGAAAACAATATTTTAATTAGATGCATGGACACTGTGTAAACGCACCGTTTCAACTTGTGGGTAGCACTTATACACTAAGTTGTAACTTGTAAATTACGTACACTCAAACAGAACGAGTCTTACTTGTCTTGAGGCACTTAAACAAATCCATGTGTGTTTCATTTACAGGAATAGTGATTTGTAATAAATTATAATAGAAAAATTCAAGCACAACATCATGTTAATAAGTTCATATAAAGTCAATGAAAATTACACGCATGTACTTTTTGGTCAAATGTTTGTAAGCAATATTTGATATGTCATCGCCAGCCTATAATGTCAATTGCTGGGGCTTCCTTATGGATGGAATGTAATCGATTGGGAGAATAGGTCGTGACTCACCACATGGGCCCGGTGTGGATTGGTGGGTGCTAACGACTGCAAATGCAGACTTAACCAATAGCTCAATGTGCCTTCTGAAGTTACAGATAATATGTTTAAATCACCTATTTTATGACTCGCATTTGTGTAAGTAGCTTAACCTCTGAAACAAAGTCCCTCCAAGAAGAAAATTCTAAACAATTATGTAACCTCTTGAAATATGAATGAATGATGAAATTACAGACTGAATAGTTAAAATTACACATTAAATTATTTCACGCCAAAGCGTTTTTTAGTGTTTTTATTAAAAATTACAACGTTGAAAATTATCATATTTGTCCATCCTTATTACGTTATTAAATATAATTTTAAAAGCTTTTATCAATTCACATTTTCATCACACGACTGAAATAATTACTAAGAACATTAATGACTGTCCGACGCCGTCAATAAAATAATTGTCAATTGCCAATAAAATCAATAAGTTCATTTTCATTAATTATAATTTAAAATATTCCTTTATTATTATATTAATATTATGAAGTAAAACTAGTATAATGTAACCTCTATTATTTATCCTTCTTCTACACGTACAGTAGCAAATTAAGTTAACTATCACAAATGACAATATTTCGAAAACGATTTTGAACTTAACTTATACAGGCTAAGGTTTAAATCTCTCACTATGAGTATCTAATGTTTAAATATCTCGCAGGACAAGTCATACCAGCCATTCGGATGGGTGATCAAAAATTTATACTCAATGCCAAATGTATCTGAAATAATTGGGTGACTCTCATCCCGCAATTTTTGATCAGGTCAGGATCAGGATCAGCGAATAATCTCCTCTTCACCGAACTGGTGTCTCCAACTCTTTCATCTACAGATAATATGATTTGAATACTATACATGTGTAATAATAGATTATTTCATTAGTTTTTCATGTTAAATATTGACATGTTATATACCTAAATAATAAAACATATATATGTTGAATTGTACAGTATATTTTTTACTCTAAAGAAAAACCGATAATGTAAATAACATTGACCTAATTGTCTAATCTCAAAATCTATCACTTGGAAAGTTATAGCGATTTATGGAATTATGTAACGTTTAAAGTCACAATCGCTGTCGGAACCAATGATTAAGAAATATAATGGAAACAGTAAATGAAAGTAATATTGCATCTAATGTCAATTCCAATTAACGTCAAATTGACGATATCGTTTATTCCGTAAACGCACCGTTTCAACTTGTGGGTAGCACTTATACACTAAGATGTAACTTGTAAATTACGTACACTCAAACAGAACGAGTCTTACTTGTCTTGAGGCGCTTAAACAAATCCATGTGTGTTTTATTTACAGGAATAGTGATTTGTAAAAAATTATAATAGAAAAATTCAAGCACAACATCACGTTAATAAGTTCATATAAAGTCAATGAAAATTACACGCAGGTACTTTTTGGTCAAATGTTTGTAAGCAATATTTGATATGTCATCGCCAGCCTATAAATGTCAATTGCTGGGGCTTTCATGTCTTCATATATTTCAAAAGAACGCCGTGATCGTAATTTCTATCATATCAGAAATAGAGCGTGAAGTTCGTGGATGAAAATGTCAAATTGAAAGGGATTTTAATAAATTTTAAAATTAGGCAGGCCCCGTGTCTTGTGGCGGTCGGTACTCTCTGTCTACCCATCAAGGGATGGAATGTGAAGGTATAGATAGATGGACTGCCATAAAAGTAGTACGTTTTTTCAAATAATTTCTGCATTATCATATCAGATAAATCTAATGTTAAGCAATCAGTCGAATACATACTTATAATTCAAAATGTTTATGTTTCACAACGAAATGTTTTTATTTCGATTATGAAACATGTCGAAATTTAGTTAAATCCTTCTTTAGCATTTAAGCAGAACTAATTGAAAGTATACAATAACTCATGGAATAATACGACGAACGCTACCATTTACTGCGTGACGACTTTTAAAGAATTACCGAAAATCTATCACTAGCTTGGGCGTGATTAAAAATGAGATCTAAGGATTAACATTCCGAACCCCACGGATGGAATCTGATTAATAAAAAAAAGGTTCAGGCACACACGCGCATATTTACTAAAGGATTCCGTACATATATAAAATAAATATTCTTTTTTTACCAATAGAGGACTTTGTAGTCAAAACTTAGATAATTTTAAACTAAATGAAAAAGTTTTTATATGAACCTCTGACCGCGAATTGCATCAAGAAGTTCACATACATACATATACATATATATGTATACGAATATATAAATTATTTTTAATTACACAACATTTACAATATACGAGGTCTTATAAGAAGTTCATTTAACGTTTAAAAACAAATAGCAGTATGCCAAACAGCATCGAGTTTATTTTTATGGTTGTACGTATATATATTATTCTCAAAAAATACACTGAAAAACATTTCATCTAAAGTATCAAAACAAAACTTATGTAATAATATGATAATATTATAGGTGTATGTTGTAATATTTTAAAGGACGAGTTATTTTAAATATGCCAATACAATTTACATGTAAATGTATACAGAACAATAAAAATAGCAATTCACAAAGCAACCCTAATAACAAAACAGCTTACGTTGGGGGTTAGGAATGCCCCGAAATTCGATACGCATTTTTGATTTATCGATATAACTTCAACATCTTGCTTCTTATAAATTGCACTGAGGGGAGATAAGCCCTGTTCTCGGAGTCGTCTTACCTACAGTAAATCATAGTATGTGATGGTGATGCTTGGTTGTGAAGTCTAGGAGATAACCGCTGAACAACTAACAGGAACAGGATGCTTGTTTTACAGCTGACGTGTCAAATTTCTAAAGGTCTTGTTAGATTTAAGTGCGCACTCTCTTTGTTAATTTTAACCGACCTTCTTGTTTTTGTTGACAAATAATTTGAAAATGTAATTGGATTGTAGACATGAGATTTAATTATTGGAAAATATCTTTGCTAGCGAGAAAGGTTATTTCTAAAAATAATAACTTTTGATATACAGACATTTAATTCGAAACGTTAAATTCATAGTATTGTTATTGCTGAGAACCTTTATCCATTTTCAAAGAGATAATGTGAAAAATAAATCATCTAATAAGGATTTTTGGTTTAACGACTATCGAATTTTTGGATATGCTTAAAACAATAAAAAGTGACAACATTTTTTTCCTAATTAACAAATTATTACTTAAACTTAACGAGAGAAACGAAATATTTTAGTATGCTTAATGTGACAAGCCATGCTTTTGGTATGTTACAGTGACATAACGTTTCAACAAAATATTTAATAAAAAAAACCTCTGTCAACTAACATTTGACCACCCCGACGCAACAGGTGGGAGATGAACAAACAAGTATGAAATGCAATCGTAACGAACCTATTGGCCACTATTAAAATTCTATAGTTCTTGAGTAAACATTTGCACTTTTTACTGATAAATATAGTAGCTAGTTGTTTTTAATTTTGTTATGGTGACTGCTGTAAGCAAAAAATGGTTAATTTAAGAAAACAGGTATTGTTCGTTCATATAAAAGTGACATAAAAAGTGTCGCAGGGGAGTTGCTTCAAAGTTGCTTATTATGATTGGTATTACTTTTTTATCTACACCCATTTTCACTAACCTAGAACAAGGCGTAGCTTAACTAGGAAATGCCTAATATAACGAATCACCTAAGCAGATTAGTTTAGTATTAGTTTTAGTAGCAAATAAATATTTTTTTCTTTTATCTCCTTTGACATATTCATGACCTGTCATTACGCATATGCCTAGCACAAGGCGCCACATAACGAATATCATATGTAAGTTAGACATTGCTTAATTTCGTTAGGTTCCTAGTCAATGGTGAAATGAATTTTTACCTTAGGCGATTCCTAAATATTCAGGCGACAGATTTGCGCGACTCCTAAGTTTAGTGAAATGCAATGCATCATATGTACTTGATTCTTAGAGAGAAGAACGTGCTTAAAACTTGTGATTATGTGGTATTCACTTCCCATTGATGGCAAAATAAATAAGTCAAAGAACTCATTACTTTGTTAAAAGATGGCGCCACTGTGCAATCTATAGTTCACTTGTTGCATCGACGAAGTATCGATAGCAGCTCATTACGACTTACAATGTACTTAAATGTTATCATAAAACTACCTACCATAAGATGTTTTTTTTTGTTTCTGAAATAAATACTTTGAGCCTAGAACGTAATTTCGCATTAAATACGATAAACTAAATAAATTCCTACAACATTTGTGTTACATTTTCACTACTTAATATTTATGAATCATCGCTACTAAACATTTTGGACCCCTTTTAAAGACCCTTTCTCTACAATCTCTCGGGAAGTAGCCGACTTGAAAAAGAAAAAAATAGGTAGTCGATTGGAAAGTTTTAATTAAAAAAGGGATACATTTTTTTTTATTTGTCCAACAAATCTCTGATTTCATAATTTTATCTTAGCGCATAAAATAACTCTACATAGAAATGAAAAGAAAATACCAAAAATATTTCGAAGAAAAAGTTTTACGTTTATTTTTGTTATTATAATGATCAGTTAACCCTGATGACATGCTAAATTAGTGAAATTATAAAAAGTATAGTATATTATAAGACCATGAGAAGGAGATAGCATAGTTTTAAATCCAAAAATTATCCTATTGAGGGGTGAAAAAAATTTTAGTAATTTGTATTTTTAAGTTAATTCTTATACACGGGCCAAAACGTAAACTCTAAATAATATTGTAATAATATAAATGTAGATTTTCAATGATATTAACCATCTTTATTCGTATTGAATATTCTATGATGTGAGAAAATCATAAATAGGTTTAACGGTAAACAATTTGGTAGAAATTCCCCAGGTATTCGCCAGCACAGGATTATGGGTGGCCTTCATCTAATATTCTTAGAGATCAAGGAGGGCAAAGGGATTGCCTTAAGTCCGGAAATCCTATATAAAGAGGAATTTTGTAGAAAGTTTCCATGTATTCGACTATCAATTGTATTTTATCTAACAAAGTGAATATTAAAGGTATTCTTCGTATATGTAAATAAATTTAGAGCGTAGACCAAATATAAGGGGATTTTGAGGGAGTTACATATTTGATGTGCTTGAATGGTATTAAAGAGATTTGAGTTCTATATACTCTTAATATTTCTTGATCTCTAATATATTATATGTAGGAAAAATATTTAAGAGAATGAATGTAATATTTATCATTTAATTTAGTAACAAATGCTAAAACTTCCTCGAAAATTATCTAACAAACAGCGATACCTGCATTAGAGTGCATGGACAATAGACTTACATACAAGGAAATGACTTAAACGTAGAGCTACTTAAAATCTCAATGATTAAAGAGGCGTCCATTGTACTTAGTACACAAACTAAGTATATTTGTATTAACTTAATGAAACTGTCTATATATTTTCCAATTCTTTCACACAACGAAAAACCATTGAAACAAGCTAATGTCTAATCCAGGCCAGAATGGCTAATTATAATTGAAAATTTGCAACATTTTTTTGAATTTTTATTAGCCGGTATATGGGACGGCGGAGCGGCGCGTGCCCACACATAATGAGAGAGTCGTATCGTAGCACCCACTTTGCATATTTCGTTTGTACAAACACAGCGAATGTTTGACTGTTAAAATCAAGGATCTCGCAACTTTAGGGACAAACAAACAGTAGGTCATCCCTAATTAAACACGTGTTACGAGTGTTAATGGCTGATACGTAATTTCATGTATAATTATAGTTCCTGAAAAGGGTTTGTTCAAATATGTCCCATTAAATTTGCAAGGTCTCTCTTGTTTATTTATTTATGGATTAGTCTAGGTTTCTGACTTTGTTTGCTTGAGTTTAGAATTGTAATCACTTGGTTTATTTTTTCTATATGACGATTTTTAGTAAACACTCTGAAACAGACAGAAAAGGAAAAGAGAAGAATAAGGGGATAACGGCCAACTTTATATTCCAAATGAAAGAGAAAGTGGGAGTCGTGTCGTATTAAGAAATAAAAAGAGGGCAATAAAGATATATGTATGGTGAGTACTTCACAGATAAAAGAATTGAACCTTTTATAAATTTATAATGGACTTTTATTGTTGTGTGTTATTCCAAAGGAAAATTTACAACAAGAAAGAGTCACGAGCAAAGAACGTATTACTACTATCACTGTTATACAATAAAATTAATTTAATACGAACAGTATTAAATTAATCAATCACATGATCTTGGAAGTATATTTATATGCGTATATATAAAAAAAAAAGAAATACCTAATTAATATTTTGTTCCATTTAAATGTAAAATTAAACGCAATCATAATTATATAAATCACCAACAGAAATTACTCAAACGGTGCCAACGTTAATTAAAATTACTTATTTGATTTTATGCTTCGTTCCTATTCCATTTTATGCGGCCATTAAAATGTGAGCACCGAGTTGTAACTGGCACACAGCTTGAAAAGGACGGCGTTAACTACATTTCAAAGACTAGACAAAATAAAAGCAGCCGCCTTCTACAGTCTTATTCCATCTTACAAAATACACCAAGGCTTGCTCGATATTCAAGATAAAAATAAAACAAAAAACTAAATATAGCGTGGAACCATCTCAATGTTAAGGAAAAAAAGAAAAAATACCGTAGATTTCACAATTAAACCGTACCGTAGATTTCTTGGAGGTGGAATTATACTATCTTCATCTAGAATGGAATTAACTATCTTTAAAATCTATCGAGTATAGCGATAAATCTAATACAAGATTTATATCAATACAAGTTAACCTTTCACACAGTTGCACAAACTTCCATTAAGGTTTAAAGATTTCAAGCCATCTTTCGTTAGGTCTAAAAAATGTTCTGAATTTCAAAAATTGTATCAGTAATAGTCGCTTTAAGCTAATGCCAATTTTTATGGATGTTTGCGCAACAAACAATTTGTCTTTTATTGCTTCAAATATTGATAGAATACTTTGCTATAAGTTTTAATATTCTACGTGATAAATTTAATTTTAGTTGACTTTTAGACTTGACACTAAGTCCCGTTGAAATTATTTAAAATTCAGATGATTCATACTGGTCATCTAGTTTCATCAATTCAGTAATTTGTTTGTCAGCCCGACGGATGGGCCGGTGAGAAATGAGATAATATTAAACCACAAGCAAAAATGTAATTTCGAGAAAATGGCCGAGGGAAATACTATTTTATTTCGTTGTTAGACGACAACAAAGAGCCTTTTAGAAAGATTTTCATTGAACGAGTGAAGGATAAGGAAATCTAAGTGGATTTAGTTGGACTCGATTCTTTTAAACGTAAATCTGGTGAATTTTTTAACATTGGTACCATTGTACATTGTAAGGGTTTCAATGAATCGCTTTTGCGTTTAAAGGCTGATGGTAACTTTGTTGGCAAATAAATTTGTTGAAAATTTAATTTGCTTCATTCAATTTAATACAATTGAACAATATTTCATCGTTCGTCATCGTTAGGCTATTAACGATTTTTTTCCCAAAGAAATACTTACTTCATAGACGAAGAGCTTGTGACAAAAAAGGTGTGAGAACTCTATAGGTTGCAATATATTTCAATGTCAACTCAGGCGCTGGAACACCTGGTGACGGCAGCACGAAACAAACTTTTAGCGATTGTTGAATGCCTAAGTTTGAATAATTGTTTGTTCCTATAAAAAATTAAAGTGTTTTATGAACTAACCAGTTATGAATAAATTTTCAACCATTACGAAACTATTTTTCAGAGCTCATTTTCACATCAACTGAAGCAGTTTAATCAATTTTTGTACTAAAAATAAGTTTTCGTTTATTTTGAGATATTAAAAAGCATCTTTAATATGTGTTACGATTTTTTGTACCCTATATTGCCACACCGTTAGGACTACGTATTCTAGCGCCTGACCTCCGTATTGGGTACTGAGTGATGGATACCGTTAGTACTTCATCGTACTGAAACATAAAGATTAAGAAAGCTCTTGTACATTTTTGTCACTATCTCTTAGACTAAAAAAACTCCATAATAAAAAAATAATGCACTGAACTTCTTAAAAAACTATTACATAAATACTTTTTGGATGTATTTATGCTCAAATCAACAGTATTCCCAGTAGGTACTAACGTTTTAGTTCTTTACATTTCCAACGGAACGCTTTTGCTAGGTAATATCAAAATAGTTGGGAGATAATGCAAAGTAGACCTGAACTCGGTGCCCGGGACCGTAGATATGTCTAGCTGAGTGATTTATAATGTTCATTGCATTACCTTTTTCAAAGGGACTGTTATAAGAAGGGTAGATAACGAACCCGCAAGGGCACACGGGACTGTAACTAAAAACTTTGAACGTATGACCTTATCCGGTAACGTTCTTTGATGTTCAACACATTCCGATAGTATTTATATTGAAATGAATGAGGTTTACCTTTTAAATAGAATGGTAAGCTTCAAGTTTTATCAATGTTGTATTAATATATTACCTATAATGCCGTTCATAAAATACTTTGGCGTAATTACTCATGAAAACAGTATAAATTCACTAATTATAATATTGAAAACAAACTGTATATTTTATTATAAAATATTTTTTAACTACTTACCAGCAATGATGCGTTGCCACATTTGGTGATGGTGATATTTGAAAACTATGATACTTTAAGTACACATAAAATTACTTACCAATACAATCCAAACTTGTAATAAATTAAACTCAAAATAAATCTTATCAAAATCATTTACTCAGTTTAGGCTGTTAGGTAGCACTTGTGAAAGTCGAAAACTACGCCAACAGTTTGCAAAACTACGGCATACTGAGAAGAACCTCAACAAGGGCTGCTTTTTTCTTTCCGTTTTATTTCACACAGAAAACTTTTATTGGAAATTAACATCATTATATTATGAAGTTACTTTCCATTACAATATTTTCGATTAGTGATTAATATTCTGGTTGCCGAGTCATTCATACTCATTGACATATCAATATACAGTTTCATAATAAAAGAAAATGAGTGAAATAAGTAGCCTAAAGCAGACTCATCTCCGTTCACCAGCATGACGCATGAGCCAGCCATCGCTTCTTCAATTATATTTTAGGGAACTTAAAGACCCGACGCACACGACACCACCGCATAATTTTTTAAGATAGCGTGATTACTCTAGATGCTTTCCTCAATGGCAGGCATATATATACAATACTAAACACACAGTATACTTAGTAATTAAATGAATAAAACAAATCGAAAAAATTAGTTTCTCAAAGAATTGCTACTGTAAAATACAAGGAAAGATTACTTTAAGTTGGTTGTCTTCAAAAACAATGGAAGTCAAAAATACCAAAGCATTATTCCACTACGAACCAAGAATGTTATAAATTTAGCGATATGATATTTTGTATCTTCGTTTTATAATTCTTTATTCCCTCAATAGTAGAAAAATGTCAATCTCCCGTCTATATAAATATAGGTTCACACTATCTTATATAGTTTTAGAACTGCAACCCGTTCTCCTATTGAATAAATTGTTCATTCTATCATTAATTACAACAAAATCACCAGAAACCTCGTTCTCATCTATAAAAGCAATAAGAGCAACTAATTTATTCACTTCTCTATCTGCGAATAGAAATCGAGTGTCACAATGTGAAATTACTGCTAGTATTATTAAGAGGATTCCCCAGGGTGGGGAGACGCCATTAGCGCCAACTGTTCACTCGACGCTGATATCGTGGACGAATTGTAACTATCATTAATAACATCACATAATGCATAATCGAAAATATGATAGCGTTTTGAAAAAAAAAATTCTCTGTTGTGGATTGTGAGAATTTATCTGTAATAAGCTTTACTGAAATTTGGGTTACATAAAAATTTCAGTGAAAGTTTAAGTTCTTAGTCATTTGCATAGATGTTCAAATCGTGATCAAAGATGTGTTATCATGATTTTCTCTGAAGTAGTGAAAATAAACGAATGCACAGATTAAAATTATTAAACTATGCCGAAAAGACTTTTAATTAAACAATAAAGAACAAAAAGCAATAAAAACGTTACGCAGGGCCATTCAGTATAAATTTTTCAGCTTAATTACAACAATAAAAAAATCCATAATTGATCCTATTAGCCTGCTTAATGCGCTCAAATCGTAATTAAATATTACGAACATCAAAGGAACGGCAGTTATTTTTTTTAATTAAAAGCGGCTACAAAGATAAGGTCAGTTGTTTTTTATTAAGGGATTAATATTGACGTCATGCAATTTTCACTTGGTCATAACTAAGTTATAGTATTTGTTTTCTTACTTATTTAAAAGATAATAAACTTAAATACGACAAACATAGCTTTTTTGTTATATTTTCACGCGCATTAAATAAAACTACTTTTATATGTTTGAAACATTAAATAATTTTACAAAAACACATACACATATAGTATGTGTTAAAGTTTTTGTTATCTTTATGATTTCATTAAAAAAATATCTCAAACTCCACCGTTCCTGGCTGGCTAGTTAAGCCTATGGTTTTGGGAACATCAGCATCTCCTATCCAATATTGAACTGACATGGTGCGTCGTTTAGCGAAACTTAAATTTAATAATAAACTCACTTGTCACATAAACACATAAGGAAGATGCATCTTGACACTATAAAAATCCAGTACTAAAAAGGGAACTACTAAAGAACTAATTAAACCTGAGTAACATTTTTGATTATTCATCTGATAACCAGCCTCAGATAAGCCTCTGAAATTACAGACAGAAATATTATATTTATTATAAGGATCATATCACTAATGATACAGAGAAGGTTTTCAAAACAAACATTTTATAAATTCATATTTGAATACCTACATCAATAGGTATACTACATTAAATTCAATAAAAAATAAGTTTAAGTTTAATAATTATTAACATTACACGGGCATATCGAATGGGTCCATGATGAAAACGAAGAATATTGGAAGTTAATTAACAAACATCAAACTGTTTAATAAACAGAGAAAAGATCCACCCATGAAGTCATAGCTACAGAAGAAAGTGCCACCGGAGACATTGAAAGGGTTGGTGTGAAAATAGGCCGTCTAATAGACCACTCCGTGAGATGGAGCTACTATCGCGCCCTAAATCTGCGACGTAATACCTGCAACTAGGGCTGACATTACTATCTAATACAGATGAGAAAATGGGAGCTGCATGTTTTGGTATGAGGTTAGGTAAATACTTTTTGTTAATTCTATCTTCTTTCTCGCTCTGTCTCGCTGTGAAATGACAACCTGCAAAATACGACATTGAAGTGGTCTGAAATTTAAGAGGAAGAGAGATCTGTAAATGCTGTATAGAATTCATATTATAATATTTTTTTTTTAAATACTTGAGGAGAAAACACGTGAATATAAACTCGGACTCCTGTACCTGAAACAGGAATTTTTTTTAAAGTATTTTTCTTTATCATGAATAAACTCGCCCTCTTCTCACCGTCACCCCTGAGATCTCCGGTTCGATTCCCTGTCGAGGATCAATGTAGAAAAATTAAATTAATAGTTATCCACCACCCAGATTTAGTGCCTTATTTGTTTTAGATTCCCTTCATGCAAGAGCAATTGCTACTTGCGTGAGATCTGAGCTAAATGCCTTCGTTATGATATAATATCTATCAGTTAGCAAACCATTCATTTAATATAATCTAACCGGGTTAAAATATTCAACGGACTGCTGTACTATTAATATCTTCGATTGGTTTGTAAGCTTGGCAGCCCTGTGTGAAGCTCACCAGGTCTTTATATTGTATACAAGGGAGTAATATCTTTATACCGCTCTGGCTTTGTGGATGTAGCTCTTTTGAGAAGCCGCTGACTATGTATTTTGGCAATGTGATGGTAGCGTGCAGTTTCATATCACTTAGCAACTTGTTGGACATGTAACTCAAGAATATCATCGGTTTGCGTATATATTGTATATACTGAATGAGTGGTAAAGAAATCCACGTTTGGAGACATCTGTTTTATATGTTATACTATCCAAAATATTAAAATAAATTAAGATAATTGACTATAGTTGTGCAATAGGCACATATTGATTGATACTGGTGGCAGGTGATTGTGGGTCATGCACAAAGTTAGTTGATACTTTTTTATTCCTTAACACCCAGACTTGAAACATTGTAGAAATGTTCATTTTCTACATTCGCTCTACCAAGAATTGAATCTGGAACCTGGGATCTACTAAATGTATTTATATTTATTATATTTTGTCAATTTTGTAATTACAATTCATTAAGAATATGTATTTGCAAAAAAAAGAGACAAAAGACATTTATTTATTGACCCCACATACATAATCATAAACAAATACAGTAAAGAAGAGAAAACAGAAAAAGATGCGAGGCCAAGATGGACCCCTATCTCAGCAAAGGCCCCCGTATCATTCTTAGTTGGGCAGAATGATACTAAGGGCGCTGTTATTCTAATAAGAGCCCTACAGTTGCGTCGATTAAAAATAAAAATTATATACAGGAAAAAACACAAACCAAATGGATATTTTATAAGAGCAATTACTAAATAAATTATAACGTAAATATTAAGATATATATTAAATAATTTTATATATAATACATAAAATAGCTCATCCTCTCCAAAATCACCAACGCCGAAAGAAAAAAAACAAATACTGCTGTATGGGAGTGATTCCTCAGCCAGCAACCACCAAATAACACATAAGTATGACAGTGAGTCATGTCACGCGCTGTCACTTTTCAATTGAAAACAATAATCCATATTTATATCATAAAAAAAATTGCTCATTTTGAGTCTAAACAGATGTAAAAATAACACTGAAATATTATTACGGACTGCCACTGATCATAACAAAACAAACTGTTGTGGCATACGAAAACGCTGTCCTTTGGTCACAGCGTTTTCGCTATAGAAATATTTTTTTTTTTCAAACTTTTTAGAGCGTAATTCAGCTGTCAGGTTTTAGTTTTTGAACAAATGTAACGTCATATAGCTTATAGCACGCGGACAACTAAGACGCTTTCACAGATACCTCATTTGTTCAGTTACAATAATAAGTTTCGAAGTTATTAGGGAACAGATGACCATTATCCAAAGGCCAAATCTTAAACCTAAAAAATAAAAAATCCTTTTCGCTTCGCCGTAGACGGGAAAAAAAAATATTTAACAGTATGTCAAAAGAGAACAGGGCAAACTTTATATGTATGTTAATTAGATAAGTACAATATTATCTTTATATTTTTGTAGTCGAAAGTGATTTCGTAGTTTAATGTAATACTTTAATATATAGCTTGATACAAATATGTGAAAAACGGAAATAATTCGATATAAGCCTGAAATATTTTTAATCAAGTTTGTGAGCGAATTACAAGAGACTATATTTAAGAATCCATCTCATTTTAGCTGTGGAAGGTATAAAAAAAACATCAAGTCAAAAAACCTTCATTTCCTTCATGCAAAATTACTAACACGACTTTTTTCACAAATTTTGGTTTTATTTATCATAGCGACGATTACAATCACTGAAAGCCAACAAAAAAATTTACAGGGCATTGTTTTTTTTTTAACTTCATTTTCAACTCTTTATTTTTGTAGTTTAATATGATAAAACTTTTATTTAAAGTATTTCTTAGTGGATTTTAATGATATTTAATAGAATATGTATTTAACTCAAAAGTCTGCTTCATATATTGCGTGTTATATTTTTAGGCTATTTGTATGCAATATTCCCATGGAAATTTTCATTGGATTCAAAACAAAACATACTTAATGCAATATAGTAATATCGATTGAAGTCGTATTTCATTGTTAATATTATTGCTTTTTTTTCAATTTTTTTTTACATTTATTGTTCGTGTTTTTATAAAAATATGAGTTTCAAAATATAATATTAGGAAAATGTATGTATTTCATGGAAGTAACATAAGTACAGCGTGAAAATACGTAGAAGTCACTTTATATGTATTTTACTTATCTTGCCATTAAGAAATTAAGGGTTTTTTTTTTACTAATAATTCGAAAGAAAATGTCGATGGATTAATTCATATATTGAAAAGGAAATATATGATACCCTCATAATAAAAAAAAACAGCTGTTATATTTTAATATTTGATCTTCATACTGAAAGTTGGTATTTTTATCAGGCTACATACTTGTTGACCCTTTTCAATTTCTTGCTGGTTGTAGTCATAAGAATCAATTAATTATATGGATTATCCAAATGATATTGAATTAATAAATTTTACATTTAATTCTTGATGCAAATTGACTTTAAAATCAATTTAAGTATTTGTTATACCAAAAAGATAAATGGAAAATCAAGTTCAAAGATGCCAAGCGTTTAATGACGGAATAAGTACTTTTAGAATTTCTAATTTGTTTTGTATCTTTGTACTCCCAATTCCAGCAAATTCAATAGTTTAATACAATTATTTGAGCCTTAACATTCTGTTTAGTACTAAATCTTGTATTCCAATAGAAATTCCACTCCAATTTGGGTGGGTAACGCGATCAAACAGAGTTACACTCCACATCTCTCGTAATTTCTCTCGCATCGATAAATTACAAGGAGCCGTTCAAAAAGCCCCAAATCGTCCTTAAAACCCTCAACAATCATTCCACTCGATAAAATTGAGACATCCTATAACAGCCGCCGCGGCCCAAACCTCTGTCAATCTCCATATCTCGAGACTTCACTCAATTTATTATGATTTCGAGCTTTCCACTGGCGAGAGTTTACTTAAATTTATTGCCCTTAAACATTTTTCCTGTTTGTTTCGTCTTCCTTTTCGTTGGTGATCTTGACTGATTGATGATATGGCGGAGAGGCTTTTTAACTAAACGTGTTGAGAAATGCATCCGTTCGAGTGTTACTTGTTGGTCATTAGTCAAATGTAGTGTTTTTTCTTGTGTGCATTACGGGTCCAAGTTTAAGTAAGACAAATATTTTGAATTTAAGCATAATACCATTTCAATACCACTTAATTTGTATTTGAATCAAACAAAACGATTGTATTCATACTAATACCTATCTATCTATCTATACTAATATTTTAAAGAAGTAGTTTCTAATTTTGTTCATTTGTAGGGGGTATTCACTTCACTTCACTTCATCTAATAAGATCATATCTTTCTGCTAGAATTCAAAAGGTAGTAATCAATGAAGCGAAATCTGCAGGGGCACCAATTACTATGGGCGTACCTCAGGGATCGATATTAGGACCATTGCTTTTTCTAATTTATATAAATGATCTTCCTCACTTTACGAAGAATTTGTGCGAGACAGTATTATTTGCAGATGACACCTCTTTACTGTTTAAAGTTGAGAGGGGTAATGATTGTTTTGACGATGTAAATGATGCTCTCGACAATGTTCTACAGTGGTTCGATAATAATAATTTAAAGCTCAATTCAAATAAAACGAAATGCATAAAGTTTGCATTACCTAATGTGAGGCATGTCAGTACACTTATAAATGTAAATAGTGAAAAAGTTGAGTTAGTAGAATCGACAAAGTTCCTTGGTATTACACTAGATTCCCGACTGCAATGGGATCCTCATATTGATAGCTTGTCAAGTAGACTGAGTTCTGCAGCTTTTGCTGTTAAGAAAATTTGACTCTTGACAAATGTTGAAACGGCAAGATTGGTATATTTTAGTTATTTTCATAGTGTAATGACGTATGGTATATTGTTATGGGGTTCTGCGGCTAGCATTCAGGATGTTTTTATTTTACAAAAGAGAGCTGTCCGTGCTATATATAATTTACGGTCTAGGGAATCTCTAAGAGAAATATTTAAAGAAATAAATATTCTGACTGTTGCCTCTCAATACATCTATGAGAATATTATGTATACAAGAAAACATTACGATTCCTTCACAAAAAAAAGTAGTGTTCATAATCTTAACACAAGAAATAAAGATAAACTTGCCGTTCCAAGCTTCAGACTTCAAAAAACCAGAGGATCATTTCTGGGTAAATGTATTGCTATGTTCAATAAAGTTCCACAAAATGTAATTGACCTACCCATAAATAAATTTCAAATTCATGTAAAGAATATACTTGTGAGTAAAGGCTATTATAAAGTTGATGATTATTTTAAGGATCGCAATGCATGGAATTAATAGCCTTCGCTTTGTTCTATAAAGACTAATTATATGTTCAACTTATGTCCTACAGACTTTGAAAGTTGTATTTACTATTGTGATAAATTGATAATACATATTATTTTGGTAATGACATGATTTATGTAAATGTCATTACTTATGATAAAAAGCTGATAAGTTTCTTTCGCTTGTTCTTCTTGTCAGCTAAAAGACGTCCTGAACAAGAGGTAGGGGAAAAAAGTTTTTTGGACGATTCAAAAGTGCTTGTAATAGCCTACTTGAATAAAGATATTTTCATTTCATTTCATTTCATTTCATTTCATTTCATTTCATTTCATTTCATTTCATTTCATTTCATTTCATTTCATTTCATTTCATTTCATTTCATTTCATTTCATTTCATTTCATTTCATTTCATTTCACTTCACTTCACTTCACTTCACTTCACTTCACTTCACTTCACTTCACTTCACTTCACTTCACTTCACTTCACTTCACTTCACTTCACTTCACTTCACTTCACTTCACTTCACTTCACTTCACTTCACTTCACTTCACTTCACTTCACTTCACTTCACTTCACTTCACTTCACTTCACTTCACTTCACTTCACTTCACTTCACTTCACTTCACTTCACTTCACTTCACTTCACTTCACTTCACTTCACTTCACTTCACTTCACTTCACTTCACTTCACTTCACTTCACTTCACTTCACTTCACTTCACTTCACTTCACTTCACTTCACTTCACTTCACTTCACTTCACTTCACTTCACTTCACTTCACTTCACTTCACTTCACTTCACTTCACTTCACTTCACTTCACTTCACTTCACTTCACTTCACTTCATTTCAGTTCATTTCATTTCACTTCACTTCACTTCACTTCATTTCATTTCATTTCATTTCATTTCATTTCATTTCATTTCATTTCATTTCATTTCATTTCATTTCATTTCATTTCATTTCATTTCATATTCTTCGTTAATACTGATCTGATTATGAAAATTGGTTCATTGACGGAAAGATGTATCATGCGCGGGTAACATGTACTATAATTTACGTGAGCGATGTCGCTAAAAAACAGTTAGTGACTTTTAAAATACTTTAGAAATGGTATTCGATGTATAATACAGTGAAATTTTATATATTTGGCGTTCGACCAAGATTAGCACAGTGCCATCACTGTTCAGTCGGCGTGACGGGATTAAATTCAAAATTTGATGTAAGATATGTGATAAAAACTATTAAATAAAGTATAAAGCTTCATGTCTAACGAGGTTACAAGCGAAAAATTGAAATGCTACCAAAACTAAGTCTCGATTGATTGTTACAGAACGAACATAAAACAAAACTGGGTCATCTGTAGTCGCGTGCGACTGCTGATAATGACTAGAGAAACGACTAGCAACATGGAGTGACAAATTAGGTTTTATATTGTTCAGTGGGACATCGGCAACAGCTGACGACGTCACGCGAACCTTTCAAAATAGCGATTTTCTGTTTTCAGTCAGTCCATTTTTCTTTATAACTTATCCAATTTACAGGATATTTCTTACATTTCATATTGAATAACGTCATTATTTATAATTTAAATTAAATTTTTATTTACTTCTTTATCACACACGTTCAGGAATTCTTTTAGTTATGATTAAGAGACGTGAGGAGCTTGGACATAACTTCTGCAATTGTTTCCACATTCATAAGTGCGTTTCAAGTTATAAATCATTACTTTCACCGAACTGCAGAGTGTGACAGAGTAAGAAATTTTATGCTATCACACGGAATGTTGGCAAAAACATTGGCAACAGCTGGCACTAACGACGTCACGCAAGCCGGCAATATATCGGCAAAGACGCTATATCCCATGCCCTGTTTGATACGAGTGCCAGTATTTACTTTTATGATTAATGGCCTACGCCAGCTACGCTAAGTGGACTGCATTACATTGTTTCGCTATTCAGAAATGTAGCGTGTTTTATATAAAATGTTGATTTCGCGTAATTCATTCGAAAAACATTGTGTGATTTACTTCAGGCGATGGCACGAAAGATATTTTACACAAAGAGCTTTTAAGCTTCAGTGTTTAATTATATGATTTTAATCTAAATTATACTTCCAAAGTTTTTATTTTTAATAATATAGAAATTTATTTATACGATAATATTTCCAATGATTATTTACTTAAGAATTTAGATTTAAAAATAGATTTTCTTTTATTCTGTGTTTTTTGTAGTTATTTATGATTTATAACCATGATAACAAAGCGATGCTAACATATGTAAGTCATGTATTATATTACATGAATGGGAGAACAAAGGAAGACGAATTGCAGTTGGATTTAATAATCAAAAGAAATAATCATATATTTTATTTTTATGGAAGTGTAATTGCGAGAAAACGGTTCATTGTATTATTCCATGACAGAAAATATATAAATCAAATCACATCATTTACACAATCTAAGCCATTACAAATACTTGAGTAAGTCGAAACTCTATGCATTTGATTCACAAATCTTCGACGTGAGAGTTTGTACCGAGTTGAACCGACATGAAACTCAGCAAGAGCTGCTTTTTTTCTACTTCTACTTCATACAGAGTTGCCAAAATTTCAAAAATGACTCAATTGAACTATAAATTCACTTTCCATCACAAAATTCTACACTATACACAAAAAAAATAATATAATATACTAGTCAATCGTTTCTCATACTGTGTCAAACAAACTCATCAATAATAGATTAAACTGGTTTTAATCTAAATTAACATTATTTTTTTGTATAAATCATATCAAGGCAGGCTAACTTAGATCTCTTCGACACTAGTGAGGTTTCGGCAAGGCGTATTTTAAGCAGTATGTTCTTCAACGATTTGTGAGTACCATGTAATACCTATATATCATTAACTACCGATTTTGTTACTAGGTGTATGTGCGTGCGTGATTAATTTAATGGCTATTGTAATACATATTAAGAGTAGTATGTTACTAATGGTGGGGACTTTTAATTGGCTTTTCGTCTTTATTATAGTTTTATAAGATTTTTCATTGTATAACTGTAAGTCTTCCAAAAATTTAATAAATAAATAAATAAAAAAAAATAAATAAATGGATACCTATAAAATAAAAAAATAAACTGCTTATTTTAAATATACCTTAGACATTTTTATTCAAATAATAAGTTTTATAACTTTATAAACTTTACTGACAATTCCTAAAGCAAGAGGTGCATATGTGAAATGATATTAAAGGTCGACGGTATGGTAATTAATCTACATGAAATTTTTTCATTCAGTTCAATTTCAAAGTTGAATCGTAATGAACTAATTTTTCTTCGACAATCGAGTTTGTACTACAAAAACGCGATATTACCGAGAATTCTCTATGAGCATCCGTGATTAGCTGTACGTTAGTTTGGCGCAAACACAATTAACCGTCGCCTAGAATCCATTAAAACGAATACGGCCCGCACAATATAATTATTCTAACGCGCAATTTGCGAAACCGACGCCATTAGGTTAAAGTACGAGTTGAATTAATGTTGGGTTACAGTCACTCGAAAGTTCCATTATCGTTAAGAGATGCGATGATACTTAGACGATACTCCAGCGACACGTGTGCACGATGTTTTTGATTTCGGTAGCTAATTGAAATTCGACTAAAACCTTGGATTATTTTAACATTTGCAATATGTAGACTTTTCCATTTTTAACGTCTCAGATCCTTTGTTAGCTCTGTGTTATACAACCGGCCAGTTAAACAAATACTCCTTAAGGTCAAGTGATGACTTTTGCTCTAATCAATGTTCTTAATTTAGAAATTTGGATCGATAATGTCGCCTTAAAATAATGACAATTCAATGGACGTTTATGCAACTGTCTGTTGTCTTAAAATAATTAAAAATATCTGTAGTATTTTACTGTAATAAACCATAAAGATTACAAAGGAAATGAATAACTAATTTAAAATATTCCGAAACATTTATTTGCACATTTTCTTCTTTTCAACGATAAATATATTAAAAAAATATTTAATCCAAGCAACATTGTAGTTTTTCAACAGTTGATCGATATATGTATTTATAAAAGTAGTCCGTCAAACAGAAATCCGCATTTTCAGAAGTTGACTAAAACGCAATGTGATTCATATTTATATAAAAAGAGGCTTCAATAATAAATCTTAACTGTCACACTGATATCAGATTTTGAAACGTGCAACTAGTAATAATAATTGGGTAATACCACTATGGAAACAATGGTACTAACTTACACAAGACGTAGGTTTCCATGATATACGTTTATTTGGCGCCCAACGTGTTGCTAAAACATGTTACAACTAAAGTGTATGGGAACATATATTCCACTGGCTTCCACTGCTATTTTCGATATAACAAGAGGGTTCAAGCAATTTAGGGATAAAATAAAAACTTTTTGATAAAGTTTTTGTTATATTATTTGATATATTAATTATTTAGTATTAGTACAGTGTTAAGCAATGTTTTTTAATTAAACACCCAATACAGTAATTGTATTACAAAACGTTAAGATTTTAAATATCTGCCCTAAATAAAAACTTATAGTTTTATAATGACACCTACAGTACAGTATTATATAAATATCTAGCAAGACTTGCCATAATATAAATATGCAATGATTTCTATTTCATTTGAAGAAAAAACTAAAAAGCTAAAGTTAACATTCTAGAAATCTTTTTTTTCTAAGTTACGTTATACCTAACCCGATCTAAGTATGAGAACATACTTTCATAAGTTTATGATATGAATATTAACTATTTGTTGCAACTTATATTAATTTTGACGTCTAGATGGCGTTATGGCGAATTACATCGCGATAATAAAATATTTCTGTCATTTTATATATTTAAAATTGGTTAGAAATAAATGTCTCCGTTCTGCGAGTGTGAATTTTATTCATCTCCCCACGATTCCTGGGATTTTGTACCGAAATTGTACAAGGTCCTGACGAGCCGAAGGACGGTTTTTGGATGAAACGCAAATAAAAAAGAAAGTAGTAGAGTGAAATCTATGGACAAATGAAAAAGTTTTATTATCAAGAAGTATAGTTGAAAGTAAAAAGTAAATAAAGAGGATATCTGTGACAAAGGTTAAAGTGTCAAGAAACTGTAAGTACAATTGTGTCAATAATTAGTGAAAGCTCAAGTGAATTCAGTAGTGTCAAAGACTTAGAAAAATATCTCAAGTATTTAGGACTTAGAATATTTCCAAGAAATTGGTTGAGACGGGGAATCCATGCCCGAATTCAGAGCGACCATTTTGCAACCGAAACACTTAGAAATTTTCAAGAAAGTGTCACATTGACTTAGAAAATTTACGACTTTATCTTAAAATATCGCATAAACAATGGAGGCGAGTTTAAGAGTTTTAACTGATTTAAAAATACAAATTGAAAAAGGTTTCATTAACTTTAAAAAATCACCGAAAGAACGTATAAACGAAAAGTATGTTACAGCGAGACTAGAAATTTTGGAAAAGCAGTATAATAACTTTGTACAAAAACATGAAAAGTTGATCAGTGAGTACACTTCAGAAGCATTAGATGAAACGAGTTACATGAAAAGTGGATCATTTGAAGAAGTTTTTGACACATTTTTGAATTATAAAGTAGAGCTTCAAACTGCATTATCTAATATTATTCCTGAGCAAAAATATATTACACGCAACATTTCATCTGACATTTCTAAAAGTGAATCAGTTTTAAAATTACCGAAAATCAAATTACCAACTTTTAGTGGAAGATATATAGAGTGGTCATCATTCAGAGATTTATTTATTTCATTAGTGCATGATAACAAATCTCTTGATGATGTACAAAAACTTCACTACCTTAAAACACAACTGTCAGGTGAGGCAGAGCAATTAATTAGACATTTACCCATCACTAAAAATAATTATGAAAAAGCTTGGATTATGTTAAAGGATAGGTATAATAATAAAAAGTTCATTTCTAATTGTATTCTCAAACGTTTATTTAGTCAGCGTAATATTTTACAAGAATCTTCTAGTGCTCTTAAAGAACTTCTTGATACTACAACCGATTGTTTGCACGAGTTATCAAACCTGGGCATCGACACTAGCTCCTGGGATGTCATTGTAATATATGTTATAAGTTTGAAATTGGACGTCGAGTCGCGGAAGCAATGGGAATTGCAGGTTAGTAATAATAATGATGATTTGCCTTCTTTTGAACAATTTAAAGAATTTCTAAGCACTCGTTTCCGCGCTTTAGAATTTGTAGAGCCCAAAAACAAACCTCGTGTTATGACAAATAATCTTACAAATACAAAAGTTTTGCATGCTACTACTACTATTATTTGTCCACATTGTTCAGATGAACATAAATTGTACAATTGCAAAAAATTCGCAAAGGAGGATGTTGATCAACGTCGTAGCATTGTCCATACGTTAGGGCTTTGTTTCAACTGCCTCGGGTACAATCATTCTAACAAAGTTTGTCGCGTTTTCACCAAATGCCGTATATGTAAACGAAAGCACCACACCTTATTGCATCCCAAGAATCCAACTGATACTGCAATCGTAGCTGCAACAGTAGCTACTACTTCTGCCGAATCTGTATCAGAGAACGAGACCGTTACAAATATAGCCGCCCATTTTTCGAAAGGTACAGCCAATCATCAAGTATTGTTAGCCACAGCTCTTATCAAGGCTGAGTCAAAAGATGGGTCGTCACAAGTATTAAGAGCACTGCTTGATCAGGGTTCTCAAGCCTCTTTTATAACAGAGGCAGCAGTTCAACTGCTACGTTTACAAAAAATTGCATCCACAAGCACCATATCTGGGCTTGGTGGGGGGCAAGGTGACCTTACCTCTAAATATATGGTAATGCTTAAAATTCAGTCACTTTACGACCCCTCATTTATTGTTCAAATTAAAGCATATGTACTAGGCACTTTAACGTCGGTTTTACCTGAAAGAAAATGCTCGTTATTAGATTGGCCTGAAATCTATAATGTCAATTTAGCCGATCCATACTTTAATACCCCTAACAAAATAAATATTTTGTTGGGAGCCGATACTTATTGTCGGATTTTGAAGGAAGGTTTAATGAAAGGTCCTCATGGTACTCCAATTGCTCAAAATACGTACTTCGGTTGGATTATTTCTGGAGGAGTGGATAACAATCTGCAAAATAACTGTCACAACATTATTGTAAGTATGCATGCAAAGGTTGATGAAAACGATTTCCTGAAACGATTATGGGAACTTGAGCCAGAGCCTTATTCACTCAAGAAGCGCTTTACCGAAGAGGAGCAAGCATGTGAAGAATATTTTGCTGCTACAACACGACGAGATGAGTCTGGTCGATACGTGGTGAGTCTTCCATTTCGATGTTGAAATAACTGTTCTTTTTGTTTCAGGTGCAGAAGGCGTCGGCAGTTTTACAGAGTAATCAAATTCATCTGTAGTTCGGTTCCAGGTAAGTCCTAACACTTTTGTTACTTTATCTATTTTTATTTCTACATCTCTTCCATAATCTTCTTTTAACAATTCCAATAATTTATCCGAATTGCTTGTCCACTTTTGTAATTTAAAACCACCTCGCTCCAGTAGTTTGTTTAACTGCTTATAGATTTCAATGGCTTCGCTTTCATTTTGACAACCAGTCATGAGATCATCGACATAAAACTCTTGCTTAACTCTATCAGCAGCCAAGGGATATTCATGACCTTCATCGCAAGCTATTTGTTGCAATGCCTTGATCGCTAAATAAGGCGCACTAGAAGTTCCGAAGGTTACTGTTAAAAGTCGGTAATCTTGAATTTCATCGGTGACATTTTCTCTCCAAATTATTCTTTGGAAATCCACATGATCTTCACTAACTCTTATTTGCCTATACATTTTGACTATGTCAGCAGACAGGCAAATAGGATAAGATCGCCATTTAGTCACTATGTGTCGTAAATCTGCTTGCAATGTGGGTCCTACCATTAAGGTATCGTTTAAAGAAACACCATTTGTTCCTTTGCACGATGCATCGAACACAACTCTTAATTTGGTAGTGCTTCTATCCTCCCTGATCACAGCATGATGTGGCAAATATACAGCATGTGGATTGTTTCTGTCGGATGAGTTTGTTATTTTCTCCATATGTCCAAGCGTCAAATATTCATTAATTACATCTGTATACCTTTTTTTTATTTCAGGATTTGCTGTAAACCTGCGTTCAAGACTTTGAAGTCTTTTAACAGCAATTTGTTTTGAATTCCCATACTTGCAAGGAGGATCATCAAATCGAAATGGAAGACTCACCACGTATCGACCAGACTCATCTCGTCGTGTTGTAGCAGCAAAATATTCTTCACATGCTTGCTCCTCTTCGGTAAAGCGCTTCTTGAGTGAATAAGGCTCTGGCTCAAGTTCCCATAATCGTTTCAGGAAATCGTTTTCATCAACCTTTGCATGCATACTTTGTGGCGCAGTACTTGTTAGTCACCTGCTCAGGGAAATAGCTGAAGTTTTAGGAATGGAAATTTGTTTTATTGGTGCTACTTTCGACTTAGCAGCTACTAGGTTAGTCCGTACATTACCCGAAGAATCAACCACACGGATATAAACAACTGCAGCGTACGCTACGCTAGAAGCATCACAAAAGCCATGCAATTCAACAATATCAAGTCTGTTTGACCCGCTAGGGTGGATAATACCATGTATAATTACCTCTAAAGTTTTTATTCAAAAGTTGTGGATTGCTGGTATTGGATGGGATGAGGAGTTGGTTCCAGAACTCCTGAAACAGTGGGAAACTTATCGTAACGAATTAATAAAATTAAGTGAATTTCACATACCCAGATGGATAGGAACAGTTAGTGATGATTGTAGTGTTGAATTGCATGGCTTTTGTGATGCTTCTAGCGTAGCGTACGCTGCAGTTGTTTATATCCGTGTGGTTGATTCTTCGGGTAATGTACGGACTAACCTAGTAGCTGCTAAGTCGAAAGTAGCACCAATAAAACAAATTTCCATTCCTAGACTTGAGCTTTGTGGCGCAGTACTTGTTAGTCACCTGCTCAGGGAAATAGCTGAAGTTTTAGGAGTTTCTAGGTCCAATTTACATGCATGGACTGATTCTACTATTGTTTTATCCTGGTTAGCTGATCATCCCAGCCGGTGGAAGACGTTCATTGCCAATCGCACTTCCGAAATATTGAATTTGTTAGATGGTACACAATGGGCACATGTCCAATCAAATAATAATCCCGCTGACATAGCATCGCGAGGTGTGACTCCAGCCGAACTTTTGCAGAGTGATCTGTGGATACAAGGACCGAGTTGGTTAAAAAACGACTTAATAACGTATTCAAGACCGACACATCAAACACAAGAAGAAACAAGAACAATTAAAGCTCATACCACAGTTGTTTCTAGTGAAGATGAAGACTGGTTATGGAATAAATATTCTTCACTAAGAAAATTGATAAGAGTGGTTGCATTTTGTAGGAGATTTCTTTTACTTACAAAATATCGTGAGTCTAATACTCCAGTAAGTGCTTACCTTTTGGTTTCGGAGTTGAAGGATTCTTTACAATTATGTATACGTAAATGTCAAAACACATGGTTTCATGATGAAATTAAAGAGCTTAAATTAAAAAGACAAGTAAGTAAAAAAAGTAGCTTACTTTCTTTGACACCATTTCTTGACAAAGATGAAATACTTCGGGTAGGTGGCAGAATTCGTAATTCAGATCTAGCATTTGAAAGTAAACATCCAATTGTTGTACCTCATAGTTCAAGATTAGCTCAGTTATTAATCGCAGATGCTCATAATAAAACATTTCATGGGGGACAACAACTGATGCTTCGTTATTTGCAATCAAAATATTGGATAATAAGAGCAAAATCATTAATTAAATCTTATATTCATAATTGTGTTTCGTGTATTCGTTATGCAGGTGTTACACGAAGTCCGTTGATGGGAGAACTGCCATCTTGTAGAGTGGTCCCCAGTAAACCGTTTTCAAATGCTGGCGTGGACTATGCAGGTCCCATTAATTTACGGGTATCTAAAGGTCGTGGCATAAAATCCTCCAAAGGATACATTTGTTTATTTATTTGTATGTCGACACGAGCTATACATATTGAAGTCGTGTCAGATTTAACATCTGAAGGTTTTCTCGCTGCATTTAAAAGATTTGTCGCTCGACGTGGAAATTGTAGTCACCTCTGGAGCGACAATGGCACAAATTTCGTTGGTGCTTCGCGAGAATTAAAACGTTTATTTGCCAGTGAGAAATCTCAAGTTGTTGTTGAAATTGCACACGCTTTAGCCAATAATAACACCGAATGGCATTTTAATCCTCCTCACTCTCCTAATTTTGGAGGATTGTGGGAAGCGGGCGTGAAGAGCGTTAAACATCACTTAAAGCGTGTGATTGGCGACTCTACATTGACATATGAAGAGTTATCTACAGTTTTGTCGCAAATCGAGGCTTGCCTAAACTCTAGGCCTATATCAGAAAATAGTTTAGATCCAACAGAAGATACACCACTAACTCCTGGACATTTTCTTGTCGGGGAACCTTTAATATTAGCCCCAGATCATAGTTTCGAGAAACATACACGTCTGAGCACTTTACGGCGTTGGCAATTTACGCAAAAGATGGTGCAAAGCTTCTGGCGACGTTGGTCTTCTGAATATTTGACAAGTTTGATTCAAAGGCGTAAGTGGTCTATTCGAAATGCAAATTGTACAGTCGGGGATATCGTTCTCATCAAAGAGGACAATCTGCCTCCAGCTAGGTGGTTATACGGCCGTATTGAAAAATTGCATCCTGGTAAGGACAATGTTACACGTGTGGTTTCAATCCGTTGCAAGGACTCTGTAATTAAGCGTCCAATTTCAAAATTATGTTTTTTGCCCGTACACGATGATGTGTAATTAATTTATGTATAATTCATGTTAACATTACGTTTTGTTATACTTTTTATTGAAATGTTGTGTTTTGTTATTCATGTTAAAAAGAAAAAATATGTACATAATTTATTATTTACTTAAGTAAGGTGCATACCGTATTGAAGTATAATGCATAAATAATACGGTCATAAATATTGTAGAGATTTATTTGTAAAAAAAAACTTTCGATTTTTGTTCTGCAATAAGATTATTTTAATTGTTAACTAATGTTCTAAACTAGATATTTTTTTTCTATATCGTCATGGTGGGCGGATAGAAAGGACAAGTCCTTGGTGGGCGGTATGTTGCAACTTATATTAATTTTGACGTCTAGATGGCGTTATGGCGAATTACATCGCGATAATAAAATATTTCTGTCATTTTATATATTTAAAATTGGTTAGAAATAAATGTCTCCGTTCTGCGAGTGTGAATTTTATTCATCTCCCCACGATTCCTGGGATTTTGTACCGAAATTGTACACTATTTTTGCGATTCATTTAATATGCTAAACCAAAAAATGTTCTTGAAAAAACTTGTAATAGTTAACAATTCATACAAATATTATGAATACAAAAATAACTCTGTATGTTTGTTAAGTTTTCATGCCTTAATTACTAAACCAATAATAAACAAACTCATACATAGTAAAGTGAATCTTGGGAAAGGACGTTGGGTAGCTTTTCCATCTTTGACACACTGACGACGCACTGGGTAAGAAGTAAATACATATTTGTTCTACGGGCTTAAACATTTTGACCTACATAAAGAAAAAATAGGAGGTAGAAACCGAATTTTACACAAGCGAAGTTAGATTGTTAACATACAATTACTGAAAAAATTTACGATGCAAATGCAAACAAAATAACAGGTGAAATTTATTTTCTTATTTATTTAACATTAACTAGTTTTATTTAACATTTTTTACGGTCAAAGTTGAAACGCTTTGCTCTAATTATGAATACTAACCGTAAATATTGTTATAGCAAGCGTAAATAGTGTTATATATACCTAATCATCACCAGCCCTTTTACGTCCCCACTGCAGGGGCTCAGGCCTTCCTTATGGATGGTTAAGGAGGAGGGGCCACGACCCTCCACGCCGGCCCAATGCGAATTGGAGGGTATTAACGACTGCAAATGCAGCCGGGATCACCGGCTTAACGTGCCTTCCGAAGAAAGGAGTAGCTCGAGATAATAATTTTTTAGTCACCCATCCCGTGACCGACCCTTGCGAAAGTTGCTTAACGGCTACGATCGCGGACCGCGGCGCTTATCCACTACGCCACCGAGCTACTCAATATACCTAATATAACTACGATAATTTGGCACTCAACGTGTTACTACAGGGAAAACAAAGTAAAGACACCATGTTATGATAAGGTGTAGTCTAAATTTGTATCAATTATTAATTATAATAAACACTCAGATTTGGACTTCGATTTCAGTGTGTTGACGTGGAGACTCGGGTTAGAAATAAGGGCACTTATATAACATACAATTTTTGTCATTACTTTGTCAAAATTGTATATTTATACAATTGTTAAACGAATAATTCTTTAATAAAATAAATACGTTGTGAAAAACAAATGCCTGTTTGAGTCTGAAAATATAAAAGTATATTTAAGTTCTTTCATCGATATTTATAAACGTTAACCTGTTATTAATTGAAACGTTTAAATTATACTCATTATATTTTAATTCATATCAGTTTGTTCGTAATATTTAAGTGACAAAAAGGAAAGTTTTTAATATAGTCACATAGGTATTTTGTGAAGTTTATAAAAGTGTAATGAAACTTGTTTTAAGTAGTTAAAACAACCAGAAAGTTTATTTTTCCGTACCGTTAATACCGTAACGAACAAGGGTAAGGAAAAATAAAAAATGTCCCACAACAACAGTTTAGTTACTATTAAGTTGAAAATGTTTTACTAAAAATAACTTTCGACGACACATTTCTATAATAAATATATAGTGTAATTTGAGAATGATAAGAGCAATGTATACCCATCTTATTAATAGATTAGTAACCTCTACAGAGAAGGCCCGTGCTCCAGAAGTGCGAGCATTAATAGGGCTGGTGAAGTGGTGTGGTGGTCCGAGTCACAACAGTTACAATTACAATGTTTAAACTTTTATTACAAACTAGGTTTCCGCTAGTGGCTTCGCCTCCGTTATTAAACTTATAAAACAAAATAATATTCCAAATTGATTTTTATGTAGTGTCTATAAAAAATCATAGAATGTACTAAAGAAAGTAATGTATTACTTGCAACTAAAAGTGGGGCTTTAAAAAAATTTAAACAGTATTTTTGCTCCAAAATTATTCCATTACATGACTGTAAATTATTGGTCACCCATCCTATAACAGCCAGAACACGTTCACAATTGCGCCGTCAAATTGTGTAAAGTATACTCTCTGATGTAATAGAAGCCCTATCATTCCTCATTTAAATACGTACAGAATCGTAAAATAATAACAAAAAATTAACTTGCCAAGCACGAGTCATACTCACGCACAAAGGGTTCATAAAAATGCAAAAATTGATCACGTTAATTGTATGCGAGCAAAAACGGGATTCAATTTCTAAGACTGCGCTGTTCGTCCATCTGTGTATCAGTTCGTCTCTGTGACCTGGCTGTATCGTATGAAACGTGATAGCCAAAACAGCGAAATTTTCACTGATGATGTATTAAATAAATATATAAAACTAATACTACAACAGATATAAAAAAAAGTATAAAGTATTTTTATGGGGGCTTCCATACAACAAAGAAGATTTGCTGCTTATACCGTTTTTCAAAAACAATCGTAAGGAATCCTTCATGCGTGAATTGAATCGACAGAGAGACAAAAAGACGGCCATCCATCAGTCCACTGTCCATAGAGTGGAGTCTTAATGATACGGTCCTGTTTTACCTTTTTGCTACGGAACCCTCGAAACCATCGTAGCATTCACGAAGTCAGTGAAGCTCCTTAATAAAGTTATTCCAACCTTTCCGCTCGCGTTCAATCAATATTCAACAACTCCGTAGCGTTGCATTTGAATAATTGGCTGAGTTTTATTCAATCGATTAATGCAATCGGTAGTCTACATCTGTTTTTAAAAAAAACGAATCTGTATCTGAAACTTGTCTTGTTTTTTGGAAGCCAATTGAAATTATTTTTATTGGTGTGTGGTGTGAGTGAATTATTACGCATGTCGTAGTGTCCGCATTCGGGCTGCTTTATTCACCACAGACGATATTACAAAAAAGAACCTGATTACTAGATTATACTGTGGTTATCGTTAGATTAAAGACAAAATAGTCGAAGACGATCTTGATATTTATTACTAAGAGATTCTCGATAATATAATAAATCTTTGATAATATAAAAAGTAAAGGATTTAGGACGACTTGCGCAGCGTAGAGAACGCATTCTGCTGTTTTGCGTTCTATTCATGTTGTTCTATCAAGTTCATACGTATCGGCATCTACGTCACCATTCCAGCAATATCAGGCCAATATACAGGAAGTCGGCCATTTACAACTCCGATTTCCTAACCATTCTATATTGCTCCCTATGTGGCCTACCTAACAAAGTCTGTAGGCTTTTGTTCCCCGATAATATTGGAATCAAAAATATTATTTTCAACCTACAAGAAACCTGAATTTTTTTAAAGAATTGAAGTTTTATTTAAAATGTATATCTTTAAATGTGTATTTTTATGATATGTTACCTTGTACTTGTCTTTTTATTGAACCGTCAATATTGCGTATAATTAGAATAGAATTTTAGTATTGTAAAATTCAATTATGAAATATGGTTTTATTTGAACAAATATTTGAATTTATTCACAGAAAAGAACTTCGAAACGGATGTTTTGTTGGCTTTAAAAGACTGATTTGACTAGTATTACTGTAAGGCAGTTACTAATCATAGAGGCATTTGATTTGACGCGGTGGCGTGAAGACGTGTGAAAGTGTGATTGAATCTAGCAATTTACATTAGATGATTTTATTCAACCCTGGTGTTTGGCATTGCATGGTTTTAAAATCATGTTTAAATATGAATATATTTATTTACATCTCAGATTACTTAGGGCTGCTGGATTTTCCAAGCAGTTTTCATTAAGAATATCCATATCAATTTAAAATATGAATTCATATTTTATTACTCATTCATATAATATGACGGTCAAGCAGGTGGTTTGTACGAGCAGATTATTATTGCATGGTGCAATCTGTTAATGCATCGACCAATCAGGAATGCACCCTTATCCTGTGTTGTCGTCCCCAATTTGTTTCATTATTTATATAACGTCGCAGCTATTTGCGTAAAATTGATTGATGAGATGTAAGATCTTTTAATAATGATTATTTATCGTTACGATATGTGTATAAGTACACGAGCACAAAATAGTTTGACCCCTTCATTGCCCTAACAAATATTTTTTTTTAGGGCAATGAAGGGGTTTTTTTTTTTCAAAAAATAGGAAAGGTTATCGTAGACTTAGAAAAATGTAAATAATTATTATTTCATATTTTACACACCACAACAATTAGGTTAACATTATTTTGAAATTCGGAATGGCTTTGGAATTTATTAAGACTTTGCATTACTTTCACAACAACCGAATATTGTAAATATATAGTCGACAGCATGTACACATTATAACAAGTATAGGCAAGACGCTTAATCAAGACATGTTTATAAAATATTTAAAATTAGTTTCCGGCCAGATGTGAAGTTCCGTATTATACATATAAATTTTCCTCTTCTTATACTCTGTATATTGATGAAAATTGTATTGAAATTCATTGCGTAGTTGAAAAGATCACGGTATACAGACAGTGGGAAGTGATTTTTTACAATTCGTATAAATTTATAGATTTTAACATTTATAAAGATGCTATTCCAAATTCATGCGCTTTTGATGTTATGGCTACATTATAATAAGTGGTTGTTGCGCAGCAGTCAATTATTAACTCTAAATTACTAACATTCGAATTAAACCCTGGTTCAGCACACTCGAGTGGAACAGATTAATTCTGCGTCGTACAATCTGCAGCGTCCGCACCAAATGTGCCCGTCGACCGATCCGTGATGCGACCCCGCAGTGAATTATGACATGCGGTAGGATGATTCTCATAGTCGTGAGTTGTTGATCATGTTGTACGTGAACATGGAGCAATAAAATACTATGAGAAAACGAGATGAAATCAGTCCATGAAACCGATACAAGATAGCATATTTTTTAAAGAATTTAATTTTCAAAGCACCCGAGTGTCCCTTATAATGAAAATTTAATACAATGCAGAGTTAAAACTATTTTAATTAACTACTCGCAAACTTACAAAAATATCGTATTTCTCAATTACAATCGTATTTTATTATTTTGTGATGTGTAACCCTAAAAGTAATACGAGAAAACTTAAAATTTATGAAGAATTTTATATATAATTTTGTATATTTCTTTGTCTATTTTTGATTTTACATTCTTCACCTGTATGAAAGTTAATAAAATCAATTGACGGTTTTAATACTAGTAATAAAATTGTAGTATAATTGTATGTAACATTGTACTTATACATATAAGATCCTTCTCGTGTAAAGCCACTAAGAGTTTTTTTTTGTGTTAAGTAATTAATTCAAGAGAGGTATATCATGATTCCTCAATATTTCCAATCGATAAGTCTGTATTCATTGATATTATTCGTATAATACAATTATTAGGCAACAAACAATTTCATTGTTTTATTTTCGACTTTATTGGGATTCCTCCAGACCACAAAAATTTCCTTACTTTGTGTTGCCGACAGCCTTACCAGGTTTTGATATATTATTACTGGCCTCTTTAAAGAGGTTTTTATACCTACTTATTTTTGACGTGGATACGTCTATGTTTTCGTTCTACAGGGGGGTCATTCTGTGAGCAGGAGTATATGCACTAACACCATCTATTGGCGTATAAGTGAACAATGCTTGCTCTGCAGGGGAGGGGCATTCTGTCAGCAGGAGTATATGCACTAACGCCATCTGTTGGCGCTAGTGAATACTTTTTTCATTCAACAAATGAACGCAACGAATATTTATTTATTTAGTGTTTAGTGTCTTCAATTTGTTTATTTTTTTTTATTCATTTATAAATGCAATTATGCCACAACGTTGCATAATTCCGGGTTGTTTTAGAGAAGCGAATCGTTCAGTTTTTAGAGTGCCAAAGAACATTGATAGACGTGAAGAGTGGTTAAAAGCTATTCGTGATGTGTTTCCTAACCTGGATGTTGGTGAAAATTTTTATGTTTGTGAAAAATATTTTAAAGAAGCAGATTTTACGGCATATATAATTGAAAAATCTGTAAAAATTATTCAAAAGGTATCATTATAATATACAATACAATAAATATAATACAATAAATAAATAAAATTAGCTTTATGCCATAAGTATGCATATGTACACATCCACCTACGAACACGTAAATATTGCTTTATATGCGTTAGCAATAAAATGTAAAATATTTTTGAGTGAATTTGCTAATCTTTAAATAAAAATAAATAAATTCGTGCAAATTCAAGTAAAGGACATCGTCGAAAATGGCCCCAATATGAACAAGCATGAATATTTTACAATAAATCGCCGACATCTTTACTGTCATGTCGTACATGAAGCTGTTAAGGATGTTCTACTTGTAATGTATATAATAATCGATAACTTGATTACACTTTAATTTTTACACAACGAACGATTTTTTTCATTCGTTATAAACTGACATATTAATAAATGGCGAAATATAAAAAAAAAACTTTTTAAAACTGAATACAATATTCGTATATGATTTAATCAAATACTATTTATTAGCACATAATCGTATGTTAATATTTGGTTAAGCATTTGAGAGTATTGCATGTTTTAATGTAGGTATGTTTTAATTGCATGTTACATGTTTGATATACATTACCAATCATATTATAAAAAAAAAATCTGTTGAAGTACCTACTGTAGGTACTTCAACATAATTATAATTGAATAGTATTTCTTCTTCTATTTTTATTTATTTAATTCTTTAAATAAGTTTATTTTTACAAGGAAACAAATATGGGTAGAATAAATAAATGTAGGGTGATTTGTTAAAAGCAAAAACGCACTGCAAAAGTAAATGGTATCGAAAATCATAAAAATCTTTTTCAACCGAATTTTATCGAATCCCATCTTAGTGTATCTGGAACTGGTGAATTTTTTTATCAATTACTCATATATCTATTCATACATAGACGTATCCACGCATAAAATATGGCTGTATCAATGATACAGCCAACCAGGGTTTTTTTTAATTCATATTTTTTACTTTTTGAGTTTGTCAATGTTACTTCTTTTACCTTGTGTTTTTGTACGTTGTTCATTAATAAATCCTTCTCTTTGCTAAAAGTTATCTTAATAAAATTTTATACAGTCCATTGTGCTTGCTGTCGAATACACTATGAATATAAAGAACACTGCGGGCAATGTGTTTACAACTAAGTTTATCCACGTATATACTGTATCCAGTACACTATGATCCAGTAGCCCCCTCGTCACGCCAGAGTTGCAACATGTTTATGTTTTGTCTGCGTGACAGTTACTCTGTTTATGTATGCGAAATCAGCCGGCTCACGTGACGAACGAGTAGCGCGTCGCAGTTTTGAATTCTGACAAAATAGAACCGATATAAGTTCTATTAACATCACACTACCTTCACCATTTTTTTTTCGTCGAGCAAGTGCAGCAGGTAAGTCCCCAGATAAGTACTCGTACCTAGGTAAGTACCCACCATACTACTCTAGACTAGTACAGCGTGTAGATTTGTATGTAAGATGTATGAATGTGTACACACACATTATTAGACTAGCATACACACACTCTCACACGAGAGTGTGTGTATGCTAGTCTACGTGAAATTGTGGACGTGTGATTGTATAACACTACTTTCACCATGACCCTTAAAGAGGTAAAAAATATATTCCCCTAAAACTATCTCTCTTCATGAAAATATCCCAGTATATATGATTATCTCTTTACGCCAAATACTTTTATTATATTGATAAAAAATAATACAACAGATTTAAAAAAATATATAATCTAGGTAAACTTCAATGTGGCTTGCGGCTTGCATCTGCAGTGGACGTGAACGTTCAAACGTACAGAGACAGCCTTCTACGTTAGTTCAAGCTTAGTTTAATTCTATAATTTAATAAAAGTTAACAAGGTTTATTTTATGTGATTTTTGGTTCTTGTTTTTGTTTGCATTAAACAATAACTTGCCATAATGCTCATTATGATTATATTAATGCATGACATATATTAAAAGCAGAATCAAGAGTCGTACTCTTAAAATAATTTTTAATTTACAGTAAACATCATTATTTTCAATCCCAATCTAATATGTTCAAAATACGTAAAAACGCTAAGGGAGCTTTGACATAGAAACTAACCCTATAAATTGCAATTATTTCACGTAGCACAAATACCTAGCCCTCCAGTGGCCACGTCTGCCGTTAATTGAATTGCTGGCTGGAGCACGCGGCCCGAGGGACCGCGCCGACAATATTCGCTTTATCTATTTTTAATGACAACTTGAGGGTTAATCATCGGTGCAGATTTGAGAGGTCGTTGTGTGTTGTTTTATGCGATAATATTTTTTTATACTTGTTTCTTTATACTTTATACCTAATTTTAAGTGATACTTCATTTCTTAAATCACGTGATTAATTCACGTGACAGCACAAAATAGATTTATAATATGTTGCAAATAAAGTATTTTAACATTTTTTTACTTTTAAGACATTTAAGAATTCTTAAAATATGCTGTGACTGAACTTCTTAAACAATAATATTATTGAATGTCCCGAGTATGTCTATCGTAAGAGTTTTATTAACATGCAGTGTTTAAAACCTCTTTGGTTCTTTTAGAAACTTTGTGTATGTCAAGTAATGTTTTTTTTTCCTCGTTTAAATAGGACATCATAATATCCAACAGCAACAAATTTACATTTAAATACAAGCTGCGTAGCTTTCTGTTGGAATAGGCTAATTCATTACACAGTTAGTTATTATTGTATTAGTATATGTAGTTATGAAAGTATATATGCATTGTTTATGTAAGTTTAAATATTCTGTTATAGGTTTTATTTCCCTTATTTATATATTCGGCTCAATTATGCAAACCACCACATTTTATCTCCAATTCACCAATCCGGTTGACTGGTAGAAAATGCCTAAGGCATTTGTTAAGTTTAAATTTATTACTACATTTAATTTTGTTATTACATCTATTCATAGTTACTATAATTGTTAACTAAACTATTTGTTACGATTTATTTCTTTGTTAAAAAAAAAGAGTTTTGTCATTCACTTAAGAAAAAACTACTACTATCTATGGTGTGTAAAATAAAATGGTGAAAAGTTAATTAATTGTGTTCGTGTTTATTTATAATGGTCCTTCGTTAATCGGATCAAGTCAGTAAGTAAAGTGTTGTGAAAAATAGTACATTATTGAACTGTGGTAAGAACTTAATACATTTTCATCCAACAATAGAGAATTGAACTTTAACAATAATAATGATTCAAGTTAAAACTCATATTGAACATTTGTGGCAGTGCTAACATACAATATCTATACAAACTTTGGACAAAGTATTTTGTTATTTTGGACTTCATACAGATATTTGCGTGATTTTGAACATTTATACTTTTGTCATATAAATTGAATTTATCACAAACACTTATATGTTGAACAATTAGTTTACATAGATACTTCTTTTACAATGACAGAAAACGCATCGATTGTATTATTAATTAATGCCATTAATGACAGTTCTACAAGAATTTCGAAATTGCTTATAAATACGAAGAAGTGTGCAAAGGCAAAGATTACAAAGGGATATTTAGATACTCGTTTAGAAACATTGAATTTTTATTGGTCAAATTACACAAATTTGTATAATAATAATAATAATAATAATAATTAATTTATTTCAGGTAGTACCCATATTGTTAGTAACAATTCTCTTAAAAATAATGTTAGTAAATACAAAAATTATTACAAACAATGATATTATTACAAAATTTGCAAAGTCATCACTACAAGCACAAAGTTTTGATAGCGAACAAAATTATGATAATACTGAGGAAGCCTATATGGAATTAAAAACACTTATAAGCGATTACTTTTAATGAATATGGCAAGAGGGAAAAGTCTGAAAACAATGATTTTAGAAGATAATCATTCTCACTCCCAATCACCTAAGTTAAGACCTAAGCTACCACCTATTCCTATACCAAAATTCTCTGGTGATTATAATGAATGGATAAGCTTTCGAGACTTATTTGTTTCACTTATTCATAATGATGACAGCCTTAATAAAATCGATAAACATCATTATTTGAAATCTAGTTTGTCTGGAGAAGCCGAACAACTATTAAGAATTAAGAATTATGATGATGCTTGGAGGAAACTAGAGGATAGATACGACAATAAAAGAATGATTGTTAATAACATACTCAATCGCTTTCTAAGTCAAAAAAGAATAATTACTGAATCTGCAAAAAGTATTAAAGTATTATTAGATACAACTACCGAATGTCTCACTTCACTCAAAAACCTTAAGATAGATACTACCACATGGGATGCTATAATAGTTCACATAGTTGTTTCAAAGTTAGACTATGAATCGCATAAACTTTGGGAACAATCACTTGGCAAGTCCACTACTATCCCTACTTTAGATGAGTTGACCACTTACTTAGAAAACAGATTCCGAACAATGGAAATGATTAATATTACTCCTACAAGAGAACCACAAAGAAAAGACTGCCACAGAAGTACACAAAATATGAACACAAATAAAGTTACTTTAAACACCTACACAACTGAAGTCAACAGCACTTGTACTTACTGTTCACAAAACCATTACATTTGCCACTGTAAAGATTTTGCTACACTGGATGTTCCTGCACGTCAAGAATTTGTGAAGAAGAACAGCATATGTTTCAACTGTCTTGTTAAAGGCCATTCTGTAAGTCAATGCAGACAAAGCACAACATGTAAAAAATGTGGCCGACGGCATCACACTTTGCTGCATTACATAACCTGCAACAAGTCAGTACCTACAACAAGTCAAGTTGAATATAAACAATCTGAAATGAAAGATAGCTCCAAGAATTCTCTTTGTAACCTAAATACTAGTACTAAACCGGAAATTGACAATTCGCAAGTTATTTTGGCTACAGCTCTAGTTGCTATTAAAGTAAAAAATGGTAATAGTTACATATATCGAGCGTTAGTTGATCAAGGTTCGCAAGCATCATTTATCTCAGAAGCTGCGTCACAAATGCTACAATTAGATCGACTTGCTGTTCTTGGCAGGGTCACTGGTATTTCAAATTCATCGGTGGTAACTACAAAGTCTATTAAGAAAGTAGTGATATGTGGTGATATGTGGTGATTTTAATATAGATATTTTAATAAAATGTGCTAAATCAAGTAGATTTTTGAACTTGTTTAAATGTTTTAATTTAGAAAATATTTTTAATGAACCTACCCGCATTACACCCACATCTGCTACTTGCTTAGATAATATTTTCTGTAAATGTAAGGTATTCAAAAAATCGATAATAAATTGTATTCAATCTGACCATAGCGGAATTCTAGCAACTTTCGAGCACCATCATGTTTCTCCTAAATGCAATATAATTTGTAGACCTATTACCAAAAGTAAAATTTAAAAACAGTGTTTCTGCAAATCAGACTCAGTTGACAACTAGTAATTTGGAAAATATAAATGATGTTTATAATAATTTCTTTAACTTAATAAAGGGAGAATTTGATAAAACATTTAAACTCAAAACAATTAACTTTACTAACCAAAAAAAGAAATTTAGTGATTGGGCTACACCTGGCATCTACAAAAGTCGAAATAGGGTGTATGATTTGTATGAGCTAAAGTGTACCTCGACCGATCCAAAGTTTATTGAATATGTCAGAAATTATTCGAAAATTTTTAGGAAAGTATGTGTTTCAGCAAAAGCAAAATATATATCTGAAAAAAATTACAATTCAGAAAATAAAATAAAAACAACCTGGACTATCATAAATCAAGAAACGGGTAAAAATAAAAGTAATGTACGCACATACTCATTAGAGGTTGACAATAAAATTATTAAAACAGATGAAGCGGTTGCCGAGACATTTGAGAAATTCTTTTCTAAGACACCAATAGAAATCACAAGAAATCTTAGTTCATGTTCTAAACTTGCGGTTACGCATCTAGAGTCAGTTGTTGATAAGTGCAATACTGAATTTTATTTTAGACACGTTACCGTCTGCTCAATTATTAAAACATTTAATTGTATTAATGTAAAAAAAACCGAAGATCTTTGGGGCGTTTCAACTTATGTTATCAAATCTATAATCCCAGCTATAGCACCTCAATTAACTTTTATTTTTAATAAGTGCATTGATGAAGGAACTTTTCCTGATTTAATGAAATATGGTAAAATAATCCCACTTTTCAAGGCAGGCGACAAGTCTGATCCTAGTAATTTCAGACCAATTTCTATTCTACCAGCGTTAAGTAAAGTATTTGAGAAAATGATGTACAATCAACTGCTTGCACACTTTTCATTAAATAAATTACTTCACCAAAATCAGTTTGGCTTTAGCAGAGGTAAATGTACAACAGACGCTGGAATTGCACTTCTGAGGCATATCTATGATGCTTGGGAGAATAAACAAGATGCTATTGGCATTTTTTGTGATCTATCAAAAGCATTCGACTGCGTTAGTCATGAAACACTGTTGGGGAAATTAGAACATTATGGTGTGACGAAAAATTCACTTCATCTAATAAGATCATATCTTTCTGCTAGTGTCGAGAGAGGTTTTCTACTAAATACATTTTATCTTTACTTTAAGGTGATGTTCTATGTCAAGTAGTTGATAGACTTTTGTATTGCTTTGTTTTTGTCTTTTCTCAATGGTTTTTCATGGCACAATACATTTTTTGTGGATTATAAGGTTTTTCATTCTTTTGATTCTCCAACGAAATCACATCTGGCGCCCAACGTAAGTAAATAGTGGTTGTTGATATGGAGAAAACAATGAAAAGAGGAATGTACCGTGCCATGTTCACGAAAACGATGAAAAAGTTTTTAGTACATATAGATAAGCAACAAATAAAAGATGCGGAGGTAAGTTTCAAACTATTAACCCAATATATGCAGCAGATGCAATCTGTAGATGAAGCAGTAATTCAAGAGTTAATAGAAGATAACGCTATAGAAGAAACTATCATAAAAGAACTGGAATCTGTTGAGCAGTATAAATCACAGTATATAGGTGCAGAGTTCGACTTAGCACAACTTTCACGAAAAGAAAATGTTGATGCAACAAGTAAATGTGGTAGTGAAAAATATACAACACGAAAAATGAGACTACCGAAAATAGAACTGCACAAATTTGATGGTGATCTTTCTAATTGGTTAAAATTTTGGAGCCAATTTAAAAACATAGATGCAGACGAGGAATTAAGTAACGAAGATAAATTCCAATACCTTATACAAAGCATTATTCCTGGCTCTAGAGCAGGTGATTTAATAAATAGTTTTCCTCCTACTGGTGATAATTATTCCAAGGCAGTCGAAAGTTTGAAAACAAGATTTGGTCGAAGCGATTTGTTGGTTGATTTATACACACGTAAGCTTATACAACTTGTAATTGAAATCAACATTTTTAAGTCAAGAAACAACTTTCAAGTGGCAGTACTTTATGACAAGCTGGAATCCAACCTAAGGTCATTGGAATCTTTGAATGTTACTTCTAATGCCTGCGCACCAATGTTATTTCCTCTTGTAGAGTCATCTCTGCCAGAAGAGTTATTAAGAGTTTGGCAAAGAAGCCGCATATCGACTCCAGAACCAGAAAATCGGTTAAATGCACTAATGAAATTTCTTAGATCAGAAGCTGAAAATGAAGAGAGGATATCAATGGCCACGCGCGGTTTTGTAAACAGAAACACGACCGAGAGTAAAGCAAAGAAAGCGAGTGTCATTTCGGAAGAGGGAATACCTACGGCTTCGAGTCTGGTGGCCGGTAACACCAAAGAAATCTCATGTATATTTTGTAACGAAAGTCATGAAAGTTCGACATGTAATAAAGCCAAAAAGATGACATTAGAAGAAAGACAACGAGTAGTGAAAGAGAAAAACGTATGTTTTAGATGTCTGAAATTCGGTCACGGCTTTCGTAAATGTAAACTGAACAAAAAATGTGCATGGTGTGGCCGAAGACATATTTTGTTAATGTGTAGAGATGCTGCAACGCCCAGTACTTCTCAATTCAATCCTGAGCATCAACAAACTATGAAAACTGTTTCTAACATATCTGTTCATCAAAATGTTTTCCTTCAAACGTTCCGAGTTAAATTACAGAATAAAGGAAAAATGAAGACAGTACGAACATTAATAGACTCTGGCTCGCAGCACTCCTACATATTAAAGGAAGTAGCAGAATATATGCAGTACAAGTCACTTGGTAATACAATTATTCAACATGGACTTTTTGGAGGTTCTACGTCATTACCAGAGACTCATAATCAATATCGAATTTCCGTGCAAAATTTGACAATGTCATTCACTTGTGATATTGACGTTTTTGACAAACAGAAAATATGCAGTGACATTCCAGTAATAAATGATAAAATGTTGATTGAAAAATTGCACAATATGAATGTGTTTCTAACAGATATTGAACAAAACAATGAACCGATTAGTCTATTGATTGGAGCAGATATGTTGGGTAAGATATTGACTAATAACATGAAACAGTTAGATAATGGATTATGTGTGATTGAATCGAAGTTAGGGTGGACACTGATTGGTAAAAGGAACGATAATTTTCAGAGTAACGACACTACATTATCTGTGATTTCGCTTTTTATCCACGATGCTAATATATCAGATCTATGGAAATTGGATACATTGGGTATTATGGATCCCGCAGAGAAAAAGAGTAAAGTAGTGCATGTACAAGAGGTAAAAGAATTCTTTAAGATGACTATAAGTTTTAATAAAGACGGAAAGTACGAAGTATTCTTACCTTGGAAAGATAGTCACCCCCCATTACCCAGTAACAAAGAAATGGTATACAAACGATTACAGAAAGTAACAGCTAAGTTAAAGTCTGAAAACTATTACGAGGTATATGGGAAAATATTTAGTGACTGGATATCTGAAGGTATTATCGAAAAAGTACCTGACTGTGAGTATAACAATGTAAACTGTCATTATCTGCCGCATAAGCCCGTGATACGACGAAGCAGTAGCACAACACCAGTTCGCCCCGTATTCGATGCTTCAGCGCGTTGTTCTAATCATCCTTCTCTTAACCAATGTTTAGAAACTGGTCCTAACTTAATTGAACTTATTCCTAACATACTACTACGTTTTAGGGAGAAAGAAATAGGGGTCATTTCTGATATTAGAAAAGCATTTTTACAAATTAGCGTTTCTCGGAAAGACAGGGATGTGTTACGCTTTTTATGGTGGGATAATAATGATTCTAACAAATTACAGGTTTATCGACATTGTAGAGTCGTATTCGGATTGACCTGTAGCCCATTTCTGCTAGAGGCCACTATTGAACATCATTTGTTGTCTGTGTTAGATAGCACTGATTCTAATCATGATAAGGATATTATTGGTAAGTTACTGAAGTCTTTTTATGTGGACAACAGTGTGACGAGTGTGAGTTCGATAGATGAATTGAATGAATTTCGTGATAAAGCCATAGCAGTTATGTCGAAAGGTGGTATGGATTTACGCTGTTGGGAGTATTCCAGAGATGATAGTGCCCATTACCAAGCCAATGTTTTAGGGTTAAAGTGGAATAAACAACGCGATACACTTTCTTTGGATAGTATACAATTAATTAACAGTCAGTCAAAAATTACAAGACGATTTATCTTGTCAGTGAGTCATAAAATTTTTGACATAATTGGTTTAGTGTGCCCTATTTTAGTAAAACCTAAGTTATTATTACGTGATTTGTGTAGTGATTACTGCGATTGGGATTCTGAGATTCCGGAAGCTCAGAAAGATGCATTCCTAAAGTGGTATTCTCAGATACATTTGATCAATAAAATCGAGATTCCAAGATGCCTTATAGGTAGTGAATGTAATAGAAAAGTTTCGTTTCACTTGTTTGTAGATGCGAGTCAGTACGCATACGCGGCTGTTGTATTTGTTCGAATAGAGACAGACTCGAAAGTGAATGTTAGATTTGTTCAGGCAAAATCCCGTGTAGCACCTAAGTCTAAAAGCATAACTATACCTCGTCTAGAGTTGCTCGCAGCGTCAATAGGTGCACGGCTAATACATACAATAATTTCAACCCTCGATAGTTACCGAGTATATGATATTTATTGTTGGAGTGATTCAGCAGTAGTATTGTCTTGGATTAAAAGAAATTGTCAGTGGGTGCGATTTGTTTGGAACAGAGTACAGGAAATTAAGCAGCTTACTAGTAGTGAACAGTGGCATTTTGTTCCTGGTAATATTAATCCTGCTGATTTACCTTCACGTGGTTGTGACACAGAATTTTTGGTACAATCTAAGTGGTGGGAAGGCCCTAAATGGCTACAAGACTCGAAAGATTCCTGGCAGTCTTGGTCTAGTCGTTATGATATTGACGAAAGTGAAGTCACAAGAGAATTGAAAAAGTCTAGCCAAGTTACTAGTAAGTGTATTGAAATGACAGGGTTTTGTTTAAATAATTATAAAAATTCAGATATAACTTGGTATACACGCTATTTTTCTAATTATAGTAGGATAGTTCGTATGGTGGCTTGGATTATGCGTTTTATAAATAATTGTAGATTAGGAAGTAATAGTCGAGTTAAAACCGATATAGGTGGTTTCGAGTATCAAAACGCCGAACTACGGTTATTGAGATTTTTTCAGCGTGACACTTTTGCCGGTTTAAATGATGCTAGACTAAAGAGTTTGAAGATTTTTGTAGATAGTGATGGGTTATATCGATTAGAAAGTCCGTTATATAATAAAAATGACAGTTATTCATTTCGTTGTCCTATAGTTTTAAGTTCAGAACATGTTCTTACAATTCGTTTAATTACGTTTGAACATAAAAGAAATTGTCATGCTGGTGTACAAACTCTTTTGAACATAATTAGAGAGAAGTACTGGATTTTGAAAGGAAGAAAAGCTGTAAGATCGGTAGTAGACAAGTGCACTGTCTGTAAGAGATTTAAAGCGAGAAGTTATGATGAATTGTCACCTGCCTTACCACAGAATAGAACTGACACAAACATGGGTGTATTTAGGATTATCGGTATTGATTATGCAGGGCCACTCTATTTAAAGGATAACAGGAAGGCTTGGATTTGCTTAATAACTTGTGCGGTTTACAGAGCAGTACACTTAGAATTAGTCTGTTCGCTCTCTGCTGAGGAATTTCTTCCAGCGTTTCGACGTTTTGTGGCGCGGAGAGGGACGCCCAAAGTCATTTACAGTGATAATGCAACAAATTTTACCTTGGCCAGTAAAATAATAAAGGCTGAATGGAAATTTAACCCTCCTAGTGCTGCATGGTGGGGAGGATTTTTCGAAAGATTAGTCGGAGTGGTCAAGAGTGTATTAAAGAAAACTTTAGGTACAGCCAGATTGGATTACATTCAATTAATGACAGTGTTGTGTGAATGCGAATCTATAGTCAATTCTCGGCCTATAACGTATGTGAATGATAATCCGAATGAACCAAGGCCTTTGACACCATCTATGTTTTTAATCGAGTCTTCTGAAGGTGACACTGGTACAATATTGCTATCTGACGATATAGAATCTTGTGCTAAAGATTTAGGGAAACAGTATCGACATTTGAAAAAGATTCGTTCAGATTTAATTAGGAAATTTAGGGTCGAGTATTTGGGGTTTTTATCACGTCGAAAAAATAAGTTGTTCTCTAAAAAAGAACCTAAAATTGGAGAAGTTGTACTTGTAGGCAACGATACAGATAAGCGTATTCAGTGGCCTCTAGCAGTTATAATGGAGCTGATACACGGTAGGGATGGCAAAATACGACTTGCTAAAGTACGTACTAAAAGAGGCATTTTAGTTAGACCGATTCAAAGATTATATCCATTGGAAGTTATTTATTGATGAGGCAGTTAATGATGGTGAGAGCATCTTCTCTAGTGGGAGGATGTCGAGAGAGGTTTTCTACTAAATACATTTTATCTTTACTTTAAGGTGATGTTCTATGTCAAGTAGTTGATAGACTTTTGTATTGCTTTGTTTTTGTCTTTTCTCAATGGTTTTTCATGGCACAATACATTTTTTGTGGATTATAAGGTTTTTCATTCTTTTGATTCTCCAACGAAATCACAGCTAGAATACAAAAGGTAGTAATCAATGAAGCGAAATCTGCAGGGGCACCAGTTACTATGGGCGTACCTCAGGGATCGATATTAGGACCATTGCTTTTTCTAATTTATATAAATGATCTTCCTCACTTTACGAAGAATTTGTGCGAGACAGTATTATTTGCAGATGACACCTCTTTACTGTTTAAAGTTGAGAGGGGTAAAGATTGTTTTGACGATGTAAATAATGCTCTCGACAATGTTCTACAGTGGTTTGATAATAATAATTTAAAGCTCAATTCAAATAAAACGAAATGCATAAAGTTTGCATTACCTAATGTGAGGCATGTCAGTACACTTATAAATGTAAATAGTGAAAAAGTTGAGTTAGTAGAATCGACAAAGTTCCTTGGTATTACACTAGATTCCCGACTGCAATGGGATCCTCATATTGATAGCTTGTCAAGTAGACTGAGTTCTGCAGCTTTTGCTGTTAAGAAAATTAGACTCTTGACAAATGTTGAAACGGCAAGATTGGTATATTTTAGTTATTTTCATAGTGTAATGACGTATGGTATATTGTTATGGGGTTCTGCGGCTAGCATTCAGGATGTTTTTATTTTACAAAAGAGAGCTGTCCGTGCTATATATAATTTACGGTCTAGGGAATCTCTCAGAGAACTATTTAAAGAAATAACTATTCTGACTGTTGCCTCTCAATACATCTATGAGAGTATTATGTACACAAGAAAACATTACGATTCCTTCACAAAAAAAAGTAGTGTTCATAATCTTAACACAAGAAATAAAGATAAACTTGCCGTTCCAAGCTTCAGACTTCAAAAAACCAGAGGATCATTTCTGGGTAAATGTATTGCTATGTTCAATAAAGTTCCACAAAATGTAATTGACCTACCCATAAATAAATTTCAAATTCATGTAAAGAATATACTTATGAGTAAAGGCTATTATAAAGTTGATGATTACTTTAAGGATCGCAATGCATGGAATTAATAGCCCTCGCTTTGTTCTATAAAGACTAATTATATGTTCAACTTATGTCCTACAGACTTTGAAAGTTGTATTTACTATTGTGATAAATTGATAACACATATTATTTTGGTAATGACATGATTTATGTAAATGTCATTACTTATGATAAAAAGCTGATAAGTTTCTTTCGCTTGTTCTTCTTGTCAGCTAAAAGACGTCCTGAACAAGTGGTAGGGGAAAAAAGTTTTTTTGGGCGATTCAAAAGTGCTTGTAATAGCCTACTTGAATAAAGATATTTTCATTTCATTTCATTTCATTTCATTTCATTTCATTTCATTTCATTTCATTTCATTTCATTTCATTTCATTTCATTTCATTTCATTTCATTTCATTTCATTTCATTTCATTTCATTTCATTTCATTTCATTTCATTTCATTTCATTTCATTTCATTTCATTTCATTTCATTTCATTTCATTTCATTTCATTTCATTTCATTTCATTTCATTTCATTTCATTTCATTTCATTTCATTTCATTTCATTTCATTTCATTTCATTTCATTTCATTTCATTTCATTTCATTTCATTTCATTTCATTTCATTTCATTTCATTTCATTTCATTTCATTTCATTTCATTTCATTTCATTTCATTTCATTTCATTTCATTTCATTTCATTTCATTTCATTCATTTCATTTCATTTCATTTCATTTCATTTCATTTCATTTCATTTCATTTCATTTCATTTCATTTCATTTCATTTCATTTCATTTCATTTCATTTCATTTCATTTCATTTCATTTCATTTCATTTCATTTCATTTCATTTCATTTCATTTCATTTCATTTCATTTCATTTCATTTCATTTCATTTCATTTCATTTCATTTCATTTCATTTCATTTCATTTCATTTCATTTCATTTCATTTCATTTCATTTCATTTCATTTCATTTCATTTCATTTCATTTCATTTCATTTCATTTCATTTCATTTCATTTCATTTCATTTCATTTCATTTCATTTCATTTCATTTCATTTCATTTCATTTCATTTCATTTCATTTCATTTCATTTCATTTCATTCATTTCATTTCATTTCATTTCATTTCATTTCATTTCATTTCATTTCATTTCATTTCATTTCATTTCATTTCATTTCATTTCATTTCATTTCATTTCATTTCATTTCATTTCATTTCATTTCATTTCATTTCATTTCATTTCATTTCATTTCATTTCATTTCATTTCATTTCATTTCATTTCATTTCATTTCATTTCATTTCATTTCATTTCATTTCATTTCATTTCATTTCATTTCATTTCATTTCATTTCATTTCATTTCATTTCATTTCATTTCATTTCATTTCATTTCATTTCATTTCATTTCATTTCATTTCATTTCATTTCATTTCATTTCATTTCATTTCATTTCATTTCATTTCATTTCATTTCATTTCATTTCATTTCATTTCATTTCATTTCATTTCATTTCATTTCATTTCATTTCATTTCATTTCATTTCATTTCATTTCATTTCATTTCATTTCATTTCATTTCATTTCATTTCATTTCATTTCATTTCATTTTCATTTCATTTCATTTCATTTCATTTCATTTCATTTCATTTCATTTCATTTCATTTCATTTCATTTCATTTCATTTCATTTCATTTCATTTCATTTCATTTCATTTCATTTCATTTCATTTCATTTCATTTCATTTCATTTCATTTCATTTCATTTCATTTCATTTCATTTCATTTCATTTCATTTCATTTCATTTCATTTCATTTCATTTCATTTCATTTCATTTCATTTCATTTCATTTCATTTCATTTCATTTCATTTCATTTCATTTCATTTCATTTCATTTCATTTCATTTCATTTCATTTCATTTCATTTCATTTCATTTCATTTCATTTCATTTCATTTCATTTCATTTCATTTCATTCATTTCATTTCATTTCATTTCATTTCATTTCATTTCATTTCATTTCATTTCATTTCATTTCATTTCATTTCATTTCATTTCATTTCATTTCATTTCATTTCATTTCATTTCATTTCATTTCATTTCATTTCATTTCATTTCATTTCATTTCATTTCATTTCATTTCATTTCATTTCATTTCATTTCATTTCATTTCATTTCATTTCATTTCATTTCATTTCATTTCATTTCATTTCATTTCATTTCATTTCATTTCATTTCATTTCATTTCATTTCATTTCATTTCATTTCATTTCATTTCATTTCATTTCATTTCATTTCATTTCATTTCATTTCATTTCATTTCATTTCATTTCATATGGTAACATTCACAATCCACTCTACCAAGGAGGTTTCTTCATCAATAGAAGTTAATGCTTATGTATTGAAAAAAATTACCTCCTTACTACCTTCACAACAAGTTCCACAAGATACTTGGCCTCCTTCGCTGCAATTGGATTTAGCTGATCCTAATTATCACATGCCAAGATCTGTTGATTTGCTACTTGGCTCTGATGTACACGCACAAATTATGTTAGATGGCTTGTATAAGCATAATACTCTCATTGCTATTAACTCATGTCTTGGCTGGTTAATATCTGGAAAAGTCACACAAGTTCATTCATCAAGGCACAATGTTATTGTAACACATAATAAATTGGAGATGGACCAGCTATTGAGACGATTTTGGGAAATCGAAGAATACTCATCTCACAAGAGTCACATGACCGATTTAGAGACACAATGCGAAGAACATTTTAAAGCTACTCACAGTCGTAATCAAGAAGGTCGTTATGTTGTTCGCTTACCTTTTAAAAATAATTCGTCCACATATCTTGGAGATTCACGAACATTAGCATTAAAGCGTTTATCCTACATGGAAAAGCGCTTCAACAACAAACCTAAGTTTCAACACGAATATAGTAAATTTATGAAAGAGTATGAATCACAAGGTCACATGGAGAAGGTACCTGAAAAAGAAATTAATAAAAGTAAATCAGAAAGATATTATTTACCTCATCATGCTGTCCTCCGACCATCAAGCTCAAGTACAAAACTTAGAGTCGTTTTTGATGGAAGCGCATCACCTGAAAACGGAAAATCATTGAACGATCTGTTGCTCATTGGTTATCCTTTACAACAAGATATACGAGATCTAATCACGAGATGGAGACAACACAAAATTTGCTTAGTAGCTGATATTCGTAAAATGTATAGACAGATTCTTATAGCACATGCAGACGTCGACTACCAAAGAATTTTATGGCGTGAATCTACAACCCAATTAATACAAGAATACAGGTTACTTACCGTTACCTATGGTACGTCCTGTGCACCATATTTGGCTATTCGTACACTTCACCAGCTTGCCGAAGATGAACGCGAACATTTCCCCAAAGAGTCTGAAATATTAAAAACCGACTTGTATATGGATGACCTTTTGACTGGAGCTTCAACTGAAGAAGAGGCTGCACTTCTACAAGCCCGTCTGACTGAATTGTTGGCCCGTGGTGGCTTTCCTCTGCACAAGTGGTCCTCCAACAGTGAATCAGTGCTGTGTTTTGTACCTGAAAGTGATAAAGAAAAGATTAGTTCAGTGAATATACAAGTGGAAGATACAATAAAGACATTAGGTATTACGTGGAACTCACATACTGATAATTTTGAATTGAAACTAGAGTTAAAACAGACTTGTAAATCTATAACGAAAAGAAATGTACTCTCTGTTATTGCTAAAACATTCGATCCTTTAGGATGGTTAGCTCCGGCTATTATTGTACTCAAAATATTTATGCGAAAAATATGGTTGGCTGGTTTAGAGTGGGATGAAGCATTGCCTGATAATTTAAAGGACGAATGGGTTACTTACTGTAATAACTTCACTAACATTGAAGACATTCAACTTCCTCGATGGTTTAGTGTTTCTCAATTTAATAAAAAGGTCGAGTTGCATGGCTTCAGTGACGCATCTTGTGTAGCTTTTGGTTGTGTGGTTTACCTTAGAGTTTGGGATGATGATGATAATATAAAAGTTCATTTGATCACAGCGAAATCTAAGGTTGCGCCTGTTAAACAAGTCTCCTTACCTCGTCTCGAACTCTGTGGTGCCGTATTACTTACTAGAGTTTTAAATGATGTAAAAATGTCTCTTAAGATTTCTGAAAATAATGTCTATGCATGGACAGATTCAACCATAGTTTTGGCATGGTTGCGCAAAACCCCTAGTACGTGGACTACATTTGTTGCAAATCGAACATCTGAAATTTTATCAATTACTAATAGTAGTCAGTGGCATCACGTAGATTCATCCAATAATCCAGCAGATGTAGTTTCACGCGGCTTAAGTCCAGCCGAATTGAGATCGTCAGTTCTTTGGTGGGAAGGCCCCCAATTCTTAAAAGAAAGTAACAATATATTTACTAATAATTCAATATTACCTGAAACAACTGTGGAATCAAAAATCAGAATGTTAACTAATTTTCATTGTGAAAAAGATGATTTTATTATTACATACTTAAACAAATTTTCTAGTTTAGGTAAATTGATACGTGTTACAGCTTATTGTGTTAGGTTTGTGAATAAATGCAAGATTAAAATTTCCAAAAGCAATGTTACAGAAAATTGCACATCTAATTATTTAACCACACATGAATTGAAAAATGCTCTAAATATTTGTATTCGTTTAGCACAATCACTTGCATTTAAAAATGAAATCGAATGTATATCACAAGGTAAAATTATTCATCGCAGTAGTAAAATTTATGTTTTAAGCCCTTACCTTGACGAGAACCGAGTTCTTCGTGTTGGTGGTCGACTAGCTAATGCTGAAATTTCCATTTATATGAAATCTCCAATAGTTTTGAATTATGACAATCCATTATCAAAATTAATAGTTTCTGACGCACATATAAGGACATTGCATGGCGGTCACCAACTCACCTTAAATTATATTAGACAAAAATACTGGATAGTCCGAGTAAAAAGTCTTATCAAAACAATCATAAAAAGATGTATACCTTGTTTTAAACATAAAGCTTCTCCACTTACCCCATTTATGGGAAATTTACCTAGTTTTAGAGTAAAACCTACGCGTCCCTTTTTAACTAGCGGTGTTGATTTTGCAGGACCTTTTACTTTGAAATTATATCCAGGACGATGTAAAAAAACTTGTAAAGCTTATGTCAGCTTGTTTGTATGTACCGTAACAAAAGCCATTCATCTTGAATTAGTTTCGGAACTTACTTCTGCAGCTTTTCTTGCAGCTTTCAAGCGATTTACTGCTCGACGTGGACGTTGTAAAGATTTATGGAGTGATTGCGGGACAAATTTTGTAGGCGCGTCACGCGAATTGGAATTATCTTTTAAAAATTTAAAATCTCAGACAGTATCAGAGATTTCAGAATTGTTGGCTAATGATCAGACTAACTGGCATTTCATACCACCTAGTGCTCCACATTTCGGAGGACTATGGGAGTCGGGTGTGAAATCCGTCAAAGGTCATATTAAACGTGTTCTTGGACAAAATAGTCTTACATTTGAAGAGTTTTCAACTTTTCTAACACAAGTTGAAGCCTGTGTTAACTCTCGTCCACTTACTTTAATTTCTTCTTCTCTCGATATTCCTCCACTTACTCCCGGACATTTTCTTGTTGGGGAACCATTACTAGCAGTACCCGAAGAATCTTTAATTGATGTAAAACTTTCTCCCTTAGATCGATGGCACATAGTACAACGCATGGTCCAGTGTTTATGGCAACGTTGGCAAATTGAATACCTTACCACTTTGCAGCAACGTTACAAATGGTGTAAAAACCAACAAAATATTGAAATAGGTACTATAGTATTAATCAAGGATGACAGATTACCTCCTGGGAAATGGCTTTTGGGACGAGTAGTACAGCGACATCCAGGTTCAGATGGAATATGTAGAGTAGTCACTTTACAATATAAGAATAATGTCTTTAAGAGACCAGTAGCAAAATTGTGTCCTTTGCCACTGGAAGTCCCTGACTGTTCTTAATATATATGTTACAAATGGTGTAAAAACGGTGTAAACCTGTTACAAATGGTGTAAACCTTTTAATAATATTTTGTTTGTTGTTTGAAGGACATTAGTAGTCCTTGGGCCGCGGGATGTTAAGTTTAAATTTATTACTACATTTAATTTTGTTATTACATCTATTCATAGTTACTATAATTGTTAACTAAACTATTTGTTACGATTTATTTCTTTGTTAAAAAAAAAAAAAGTTTTGTCATTCACTTAAGAAAAAACTACTACTATCTATGGTGTGTAAAATAAAATGGTGAAAAGTTAATTAATTGTGTTCGTGTTTATTTAGCATTAAATTCGCGAATGTACTCTATACATGAAGAGCTAAATAAATGAAGATTTTATTTTATGTGCAGGCAAATATTATGGACAGTTTAAAAATAGGACAGCTTATTAAAGCAATGATTTATTTAAATTTCTCAATTTTCATACACACATATATATTACCGCTAACATTGGGGCTTGACCTCAATATAAACAAGACAACATATGACGTAACTACTTGACCTGATTTTTCATCAAAAGAATAATAATACACTATTTCTTTTTATTCTACTTACTTTCTTGCCGTTTGCAGAGCTTTCTAACCCCTCCGTACGGTTTTCACCCTTTCATTTATCAAGGCGCTGAAAACGGTTAACATTTTCTCGTTTTATTAAGAATAGTTTCCACTACCCCCAGTTGGAACTATAATCGCATTTCTCCCGGACTCTGATGAGAAATTGTTTATTTTTAAGAAACCTATAAAAGTATAGTTGTAATTTTTATTAATGTTCTGGTGAAACTATACGTAGTCTTTTATATATCAGATGACCTATCAAAACTATTTCTTACACGTCAGCGCAAATACAATATATGATTGAAAGTCAATAGAGTTGTTGAATGAGATGACATCGAATACTAATCAGTAGACTAATTCCAAAATCCAACGCATTCCCTTTCAAAAGTGTAACGTTTATGATAGCAATTAATGAACTTATGTAACGTTTAAAGGCGCATCCACTTTCGGATTGCATGATGATTTAAAACAAATCAAAATTATTTATTCGGTCTAGGCTGTTACAACCAGTTGTGAAAGTCGAAACTCTATGCTATTGATTCGTAAGTTTGCGGCGGAAGACTTTGTTCCGAGAAAAACCGGCAACGTGCGTAGCAGAGCGGCTCCCTCGCCGATTCCAAAATGTCGCTAACTATGGGTCGAAACCCTGTCGGGTCAATATAGAAGTGGAACTTTTTTTATATTGCATCGGATATCGGTGTTATGATACCTTTTTTTGTTTCAGATATTCCATAGTACAAGAATTTTAGCTGCTTATCTAAATCGAATCTAAGCAATGAATGTAAAATTTCAGTTTTTCATGAAATAGTGTAACTTTTTTTTAAATTATTTATTTTAATTATATCATATAATAATGTATTTGCTTAGAACTAGAAACCAGCGAAGGAGCCATTAAGCTATGGAAGTGGTCAAAATTTAGATAATTCTTAATCTCTCGTACGGCGCTTGGGAGGTAAGAAAAAACTAATTTTTCATATTGTCTTCGTGATTGATGTCTCTAATGGTGCGAGGGTCATCAGACTATTTCTTTTGTTCACAGATTGACACTGAAAAGGGTATTCGTTTTATACTTTAGATAGTCACTACGTTCCATTGTCTTTTGACTGGAAATGACCTCGTTTTTTAACTTAATTGTTTTCAAAATAATATATTTTAGTTTTAATAAAAAATACTTTTGAATTTTGAGGTTTTTAACGCATGTCAATTTTAAAAACTTTTCATTTTTCAGACGTTTAGAATCTCTTGCAGTCATATATCTAAATTATATGAAACTTTATTTCAGTTACTAAATCTAATTCATATTGCTATTATAGATACAACGTGCTTCTTGTCTTTCTACGTAACGAAGCTGTCTAATTCATCTTTGTCTCAATATTGTCATGAGCCCATGGTTGGTTATGGATATTATTATGATTATCCTAATAAGACTTATCAATCGGGTACACCAAAAGGTATCACTTATCAGTATCATACTGCATTCTCTAATCAACCTCCCACTGGCTTGTAGCCAGCACATGCGGCTGTATAGATTGTTTCGTGTATCATTTCAGCATCGAGCGATAAAATTTAACGGTTATAGCTCGCCATATGCACGGGATATGAACGATACTGCGGCTTTAGTGAAGAAAGAAGCGAGTGATGAGTGAACATTCAGCCTGATATTATGTCATTGACATCATCGTCATCGTTATAAACATCCTATTATTGCCCTCTGGTGGGGTAAAGCCTTCGCTATAGATAGAATCCTATAGAGAGGATGGGACATAACACAAACCCAATTTAGATTGGTTGACTGCAGATGCAACGTATTGTTCTTTGTGAAGCACGGAGAAAATCTAGATAGTAAATTTTTACATACTCAAATGATGGCCGGCTACCTTCATTTGCAAGACGAATATATTATCCGCTGCACTATATATAATAACATTTCATTCATTCTAAATAGTTATTTTAAAACTAAAATTATAGTTAGGTAATGATTTACTGCGAGTTGTGCAAACATATTTTAAACCTATCATTAGTTTAAAGAAACATTACCGATAGTAAAATTAAATTTAAAACATTAATAAAGCTTAGAGTCGTCATTAAACATAAATTGACATTTGTGCAACCGTGTGTATAGTTAATAACTAAAGAAAAAGCTGTCTGTTATATTGTGAAAGTGGTTAAACTCAAAATTACCGAAATTAATTACCTCCCCGAATGTGGAATGTAAATAATGTAAGAATTTCAATTTTTCAAATCTTCGAGTTATCCATTCTGGTCTTCATAATTTTACGAATAATTTTATAAACGTATTCTGCCTCGTTTCATATTGTTCATATGACTGTACCTTTATCCAATCGAACAATGGACAGATACCTGGAGATACCTTCAGAACACCACGTAACAACGGTATCGACTGAAGCAAAATATGTAAGCCTTGTATAGATTACTAATCTTCAGAGGGATATCATTTCTTATTCGACGAAAGGCTGACGTGTATTGAATTTCCGAAATGTACTTTTATCTTAAAGATCTAATACGTTTAGATACATAATACTTGTTTTCCGCGGTTTGGCCCGCGTATGATTAAGCTTCGCGTAGGTGAAAGAATTTTTTTAATTAGTCTAGGTAGGTCTAGTAACTTCGGAATCTGCGATACAAACAAACAAATAAATTTTTCGTCCTTACATTATTAATATTGATAAATATAATTAACTATATGCATTTTTACTCGCATACAAACGCATACCACCTTAGAACGCCTGAAGTATCTTCTACAAAAAGAATTTATCTTCGCGCTGACACTTAATTGCGTCAATCGAATAGTTTCAAAGTTTAAAGCAAGATGCTGTATTGGTAATGATTTTCAATCAAAGTTTGGTGTTGACTCCTAGAATGTGAGTACAGTTTCTGTGAATGGATAATAAAAATATTAAATCAGTATATATTAGGTCCTTACATATGAAATTGGTATTTGGTTTAGGAGGAACCAAAAGTCTAAAATTTTTAATATGATATATTTATTTAATCAAAGTATAAACCACTGTTATCTATGTACTTTTGCCATGTCATGGATAGTTCATAGATCCCCTTACTAAAACAACCATTCAGACGACAATCAATAAAATCTTTGAAGGCAATTTGCACTGCCCCATCGGAATTGAATTTTTTCCCTTGCAAGAAGTTATCCAAATTTCAAAAAAATGCTAATCTTTTGGAGCAGTGTCCGGGGAGTACAGTGGATGTCTCTTCTAATTTGTTAGCCGTCTGTTGTGCAGTGAGTGGTCTAGCGTTGTCGTGAAGTAGCAGCGTAGAGCGATTGACCAGCCTCGGTTGTTTAACAGTTAGTTTTTCCAGCATAGTTTGCAATTGCTGACAATAGACGTCTGCCGTAATCGTCTAGCCAGATTTGAGAAAACTGTAATGAACGACACCGGCACTAGTCCACCAAGGCTTACAAGTAACTTTTTTGGAGTCCTTTTTCGCTTGGGGCAGGATTTGTCTGGTGGCATGCAACCATCCAGGATCCAACCATTGCGATGAACGCTTCCGATTATCGTAGAGAATCCACTTTTCATCACGGGTAATGATTCGATATAAAAATCCTTCATTATTGTGCCGGTTAAGTAATGTAACGCATTAGACGAAGCGCGTTTGCCGGTTTGTTTCACTCAATTCATGAGCCTTCACCTCTTCACCTTTCAAGCTTTTTAATCTTTCTAATTTGCTTCAAGTGGATTAAAACAGATTTATCACTAACACCGCAGCCTGCAGCTAACTCGGACGTAGTTTTCGATGAATCCGCTTCCACAATAGCCTTCAATTCTTCCTTATTAACTTGGGTCTCCATCCGTCTTCGGGACTTGCTCTGCAGGTCAAAATTTCCAGAACGAATACGTTGGAACCAAAAACGCAATGTGTTTTCTTTTGCGACACAACCGTCATACACATCATTAACCCTTCGAGCCGTTTCCGCAGCACACAATATTTCAAGTTTTCCATTTATTATACTAGGCAATGAGTTTAATAACTAGAGAAGCAATCCCATACAACAGACGCGCCAAAAAGCGTAGCACTTTTCCGAAATCAGGACGTAGCTTTGCAAATAATATTTATACTATATAATATAAATAGATTTATTATATTTATCTCCCTCATATCTACGATTAAACTTTAAATTAAACAAAGACAGAATATGCGCGAACGACAGAATGAACGGAAAAATGGGTAATTGATATTGTATTGCCAGCTGTCGAAAATTTCACCCATTGTGATGAATGAATGAATGAACGAGTAGTGTAGATTTATGTATAAAATCAATTAGTAAAATACTGTAACTTTGAAAATTTGTTTGCAAAAACTTTGAAAAAAAAAAAACAATTACGAAAGTAGGCTCTGTGCATACATATCCCTTTGTTTTTCGATAAAGTTAGTGGTTAAGACAAAAACATTTGTCAAAGTTCATAAAACATCAAACAAACTATTTTACGTATTTTCAAAAGTTGTATCTCGACAACTAACGAATTATTCCACGCATTGAAAAAATTAAACCACATTAGCATCTGTGTGCATGAATAAAAAAATTTGCGCAGTTGCCTATACTTAAGCTGAGCTATATAATTAATTATAAAAAGATATTTAGATAAATTATAGCCACGTTAATTAAAAAGAAAAGGTTCCCATATACTTGGGAAAATTGAAAGTGAATAGCAGTGGCAACACTGACGACAAAATGTCGAAATTTTATTTGAAAAAAATTAAATATTTTTATTTTATAACCTAGCTTTAATTTTGTATTTATTGCCAAAAATGTTAATGATTTAAGTGTGAAACTTAATATTCTTTCGTATTATGTGTATTTGTGAAAGAGAATCGAATTTTATCTACTGTTTTTCTTTGTTTTTACGGAGCATTTTTTTTGTACTTTCTTGGCGGGAGTTGAATGAGTAATGAAGTGCAAAACGAAAAACTAAGACAAACGTCTTAGTTTTAGTAGCTTCACATTTTGGGTATGTATTGCGTATCTAGACATATTAATATCATTGATACTAGGTGACGTAAATAGGACAAACAGAAGGAAAAAAAAACAAATGAATGCCGCCTAATGGAACACAAATGCATGTGTAAATGGCTGTATAAATGTGAATTTGGAATTCCCAACCAAGGAGGGGAAATTTGTGATTAAAGTGGCCAGTATGAAAAAACGCCAATTTCATGTGTAAGGACCTAATATTACTTAGACAACATCACATCATTGCTCATATACCAAACAAATTATAATAATTCTTGACAACAAAAGCTTTAGTAATAGAAATCTAAAACAAAAAATTACGTGTTCATATTTAACTAACTGATAATCGCAATTAGAACTAAAGATTGGTATAGCTTAAAAACGGCGTGCGAATATCTTTTCTTACAGTGATCAGACATCCGACATAATTCATATAACATTCGCACAAGGGAGCATCTATGCATTTATATAGTAAACCAACTTGAATCAATATTATTAGAACAAGCAAAAGTTCCCTGAAACAGGTACTGTGGACTAAACTCCAACAGTGAAACACAAATATTGAATCAAAGCAAGTTCCCGAGTCGACGCCGATGTTAATTAATTATTAAACTCCGCCTAACAGATTCTGTGGGCGGTTTTTTAATTTGTTAACTAGATAACTAGTTGAAAGTGCAATTTTAAAAGAATTGCTTTGCGATTGAAATTTTTGTATTAATAAAATGTTCGTTAAGTTTAGAGATTGGAAGCAAACGTTTACGACACAATATTTTATCAGTATTTATATCGTTTAATAGAGTTAGGCATAGCTTATAGTATTGGGATTATCATGATCGTTATTGGCGTATAATGTCTGGGGTGCAGGCCTACTTTCATTAAGAGAAATACAAGGATTGCATTTTATAGCCCATAACGTTAAATCCAGTGTGGATTAGAGGACGCTTAAAACTACAGCTCTGTCCGTGATTAATATAACTTCCGAAGCACAAGGTCACACATCTGATGATGCCTTTGTGGAAGTTGATCACTATGACACTTCGATAAGATAACTAATATAGCAACTTTCAAAACGTGCACACGAGGTACTTGCATATCCTGCACCATTAAATAAATACATGATGTGTCCCATAACCTTTTCAATATTATGTTGCCTTCATCATAGGCTTCTATGTCTTGCATAGATAAAAATTTCTGTATATAAACTTATGTTTTTTATTATATTAGTACAAACTTTCAAATTACTTATTTGCCATATTTTCATAGATAAAGGGGCAGCAGAACAAAATCAATATAGTCATAGACTGTGCTGACTGCTTTAGTGTTAGTTGGTATATGAAACTACTGACTAGGCTTGATAAGTATGGGGTAAATAAATAAACCATTTTCTGGGTTTTACTTAGAACCTACAATGCGAAATTATACACTTAAATCACTTGTAAATCACAGCTTAGAATTTTATATTACGTACAAAGTTTAAAAATATTTTATTACTGCGTGCGAACGGGGAACATTTAGGTATAGTTGCGCCAGGTTATAGTGGCATAGCAACACTTTTTATTAATTACTATATGCCTGAATGTTTTTCATATCTGTTTAAACATGCACTTAAATAAATATGTTTTGTTTTTGTTTACCGGTCCGTAATGTTAAGTTAAGTACATATGTATGGAACTATAGGTTTATATGTTGTTATGTTTATTTTGCTCATATATGTTTTGTTGTAACTGTTTGTTCCTGAATAAATAAAAAAAAAAAATAATAATAATTTTCAATGATGATCGTGTTCTTGTCGGAAGATTTTTTACAAATTCTAGATTTGGAAATAACAAATCGTGTTACTCAAAATTTACAGTTACAGTGTTACAGTTCAGTAATTGTATTCCGCCTGTTTGGTCTCAACTATAAATAATTTGTTTACACTAACAGTTAGATTAGATTGTTTGACCAATAATATATTTGATCTAAAACAAGCATTTCTTGTCACAAACTACTCATAAAACAATAAAAATTCTTCGTTCTGGCTACAGTTTATATTACGAGTATTTTTAATTTTATCAAATAATAATATTAGGTGCGCTGAAATTCAAAATGTACCATAAATTATGATTTAATTTCGAAACAGGGCAAAAGCAACGCGTTATTTGTCAGTCGCATTAAGGTCTCGCAGGAGTGTTAACTCTCGCCCGCCATTTAAGTGGATAATAAAACTTGACTGTAACCTTCATTAGAACACCGCGCGGCATAATGGTTTAAGTTAATTAAAAACATTTTTGCGTTATTTATAAAATTCAGTATTTACCAGTTTTTTATAAAATTCAGTGTTTTAATACTCTATATAATATTATGACAATCAGACATTAGAGGTAATATTGAAGTTACGCTCAGATCTGTGTAATTACACAGATCTGAGTCGTTATAAAAAGTTTTTTTTTAAGCTGGTATATTCGGAATTTGGAAACTCGGAAATCTCGCTACTATACATATACATTTTAGTAGAGATTGTATTTTCTCAGACTTTAAATTCCTTAAGATTTATTATGGTACATTGTTATGACAACATCAGCGTGAATTTCTGGACTAATTCCACGTATATTTATATAATTTCACAATCAGGATATAGAAAATAAGTTGTTGAAAGGTATTTGACATTAATTTTTTTAGATATAACCAAGTTGTATAAAAAAAAAATTAGTAATCCTAGTTGTATGTTAGAAATTATTATTACAACATAGTAAATCTATCCGAGAAAGTGTAAATATTAGTAATATCTCTTCTCTATCCTATTCTATTGTTGTACCCATAAAGAAAAATAAATGAAATATAATTCGAATATGGCGTATTATTTGTTCTCCTAAAAACAACCCAAATTTTATTAAATAACCAGGTATAAAGATTAAATATCCGTGTGTCCGTCATTCATAGATAATTATATTTTATTATACTAGTAAAATTAATGAAAATCTTATTCCAGATGAACCCTGAGATATCCTCAACAAAAAATATATCCCTTTGAAAAAAATGTAAGTTAACTGAGAGCAAACAAGCTTTGAAAAACTAAATTGTAACTTATACCATTATTTCGCAGTAGGCTACAATATAAAGGCAAGTTAGGCGAATTCACCTCAAATGTGGGTTTCGTTTTACGAGCGATATAAAATGTGAAATTCCTCCAGTCAGCTGGCGGCCACCTCTGTTTATTGACATCACCGTTTTAGGGCTCAGTATCAAAAAAAGAACAGACTATAACCACTTTTTAAATTGACATTCTAACAAATAAAATAATAAAGTCAAATTTCACCGTTTTGCTGATAACATGGACGCTCAAAATATAAACATCTATAATTCAAACTATGTGTGTGAATACAACGTATAATCTTATTTTTTTGCGTATGTTGTTTATGCATAGTGAAGAAGATGATACGCTAAACTACATTTGCAATATATATTTTTAATAACTTCAATAATACGCATACATTGTTCAGATACCTTTTCTCCTAGCTCATATTGGAACAATTCTATACTATTTTACATCGGGAATTAACCTGAAGCCTCAGAGGTGGCGACACCTTGAATCCGGCGTGCGAGTCACGCGGCCGTAGTTAAATAAATATGACCAATTTATAATCAATTTATTTAGCGTGCCTTCTGATAAACATAATCAAAGATCGTGATCATTTGCATTAAATTTATTAACCTTTTTAATATGTATTAAGAACTTACTGTCTGTTTCTACACTATGATTAAGACTCCGAAAAAAGTTCCTTGCGTATCTTGAATTATTGGTTGTTATATAAAAACTTGGCGGGATCCGCGCAAGTTTTGTTACACTTGTAAAGCATGATTTACACAAGTTAGCAACTAACTTTATAATATGTAAGGACGGATTCGTGATTAATTGTTACATATAAAATTCATCGTAATCCCAAACTAGGAGATGGATACAAAGGATCAGGATGATATGTTGACGAACATGAGGGGAGATGAAGAATCAGGCCTGTTATTTATGAGATTTTTTTTCCTTATAACTCTGCACTGGAATTTGATTTAATGCACATGATTTATGGTACAAAAGTTAATAGAAATTTTCCCCGCCAATAGCCACGACGGCCTAAATATAAATATTTATGTGGCGAATTTACGTATACTACACACATTAATAAATATCAGACAACATAACACAACCAAAGATATAAATCAATCCCTTACATATTTAGGATTTTTGACAAAATTGACAATTAGAAATATTGCCTCAAAAATGGCTTCTCTTCTTTGAAAGTTAACTACAGAGGTCGTTCATTGTTCAAGAAAAGTTTTAAAATTAAATAAGTATTCTCTCTCGAGTAAGTAATACGTCGCTCGAAGTCAATTCGGGGAAACTTCATTAGAATTTGAAACAAAGAAAGGTACAAGTATAAACGTAATCTGATATTATATAAATCACTTAGTAAGGAGGAAGGGCAACATTAATATCTGCAACCGGGTGTGGCAGCAATACCGTATCAGCGTTGTGGTCAGCCCGGGCGCACCGGACAGCACGTAATACCGATGAAGCAACTCATGTGACACCACGTGGCGGTACTGGGATAATAAACGATGAGCTTTGGATACTGGACGCATTTCCGATATTAAGAATTTAAGTATAAGTGCATCCAGATTTTCGTATTCTTTTCTATTATTCTCCTATAGTTTTTTAAAGTATTTAAAAAATGGCACTAAAAAGCACTTCACTAGATGCCGGTTCGAACAAAAGTTGAGTTTTGCAGAAAACAAATGGACCAAAGATAGTTACTTGCGTTCCAATTAACTAACATATTAAAAAACTGAAATTTACAAAGTTCGAAACTTTGATAACAAATACGAAAAAGTAAAAATAGAAAAGAGTTGTTTATAGAAATTTGAAAATTAATTTACTTTTATACATGAAAGAAAATCGGAACGGTAGTCATGGAGACCGAGAAAGTACCGTAGCGACATCTAGTTTGACTTCGGAAACTAATTTCTTTTTTTTAATTACTTCGTCATTACAACAGTCGAAATACAAAAACAAAATATGTTTTTTGAGTTATTGCTGTTAATTTGAATGGAATTAGTTCACCAACGGCTCTATTGTATTACTGAAGGAACATAATACACCTAATCAAGCTTTTTTATACACTTACATATGATATATTTACTATACAATCAATCGACAGCCTGGATGGGTGTCAATTGCCGATTTTGTAGATATAACTATAGTTTTGCAACTTATCAAAGTAAAATTAAAAAGTAAGAAAATTAACATTCCGCAGTAATACATTGTGCATTGATTACAACCTTGTTAAAACAATGGTATATATTTATTAATTGTAGCAATCTTTAAAAATATAAATGGATTATGGTAGTTACTTTTTAAGATACCTATGTGTATGTTGTGAATTAATATCTGTTAGCGGGTGTTGTTGGCACGGCCGCGTCAACGCTGCGGTCAGCTCGCGGCCAGTGGAAGGGACGTAATATCTTTGGAAATTGGCCCAAGTTATAAACTTTTCTTATCCCTAATTACTGTTTTGTTCAATTGACTACAAATGCAAAATATGACATAGGCAGTTCTATAATATTCATGAGTACTTGTAACAGACTACGATTACACTGAATAAAAAAACCGACACAAAAACCTACGTTCCCTTTAAAAAGTAAAAAACAATAAAAGAAACTCAATCTTAAAGTACTTAAATATGTATCAATAATTCAAAAAAATATGTGGCGTTGGGGTACTTATTAAATTGATAGGTTAGGAGCGGTCCTCCAATTTCTTTAGACTCTACAGGTTCCGCGTTAACCTACAAAGGGTCCTAAATGTCATGAAAACAAATATAAACGCGCCGATTTAATACAAATATAAAATATAACCGAATAAAGTAATTTCATTTAATAAAATTATCTTAAAAACCGATTGGTTAAATAGACATTTACATTCTACGAAGTATAAAAGAATAGAAAATATCCGCTTTCCGTTTATGAATTTCACTGTCTAAATATGGGAATAGCTTTACAGTACTATATTATAGCAGATAAATGTATGCACCGATGATATATGCACGCGATAATACGCTGATTCCACTGAACTAAGCACTGCAAATTTCAGTAATGTAATAAACGAAAATGGTAAATTTGAATGGAACAACTCGAATGGAATGAAACGGAACAATCCCCTTGTTTATTTAGCAGTGGGCGGTTAAGAATATCACCAATTTCATATGAAAAGTCATACTAATATTTAAAAATACTGTAAATAAAAATATGAAACATCAATTTGTAACTCGCTTATGTTTCTTCTAAGAACGTGAATCTACAAACAGCATACATCTGAAATGACATATAGTCAAAGCTGAAGAGAATAATGTTTGTAAATGACACTCAGTTAATTTTTACGACGATAGACAGACATATCGATTACGGTGTAATAAATATTATATCACAAGTATTACACATATTTGTTCAATGTTTATAATATTAAAAAGAACACCAAAAATGAAGTATAAAATTCACGTTACTTTATATAAAAGTATATAGAACATGGACACGGGCATGGACCTAAAACTTATCAACAAACGTTTACTGTCAGTAGATTTAACAAATTTCTTGGGCATGCTTCTGGGATCGAATCAGCAATGGTATCCGAACATTTCCATGTTGTCTGGCAATCTCAAATATTAAGTTTTAGTGGGTGCCTATTTTTATTAGAAAAATAATAACAATAACCTTTTTTTTATTTATGTTTTAAAAAGCAAAATTAGAATTTTTTATTTATTTCTAGCTTAAAAATTTCATCTTCATAAAACATCTCATCAAATTCTTACGTTTCATACCCACATTATAAGAGTGTTTAATACAAAATTCAATAAGACCAACTAGGACTTAGTTCGCCATATTGAATTTAAAATAAAATCAACTTATCTATCGTAATCTACTCAACGAACCCTTTTAATATACATATACCTATGTAACATTGCAAATTGAAAAAGGCCTGAAAAACGGAATGTGAGAGAAGTCAAAACAAAAATGTGTGATATTTCACAGTAACCTAATGTTTTGCTGCTAGTATTTCAAGTATTAAATACAGCAAAACTCATGAAAATATATTTATCGAGAGCAGGTATAAAATTGTTAGCACGTGCAATTCTCTCGTATTTCGCTAGAAGCTTTTTATTATAAATACCGTGCATTTTCTAGTTAAGAATACTATACGAAAAAAGAAAATTTCTCTTTAAAATAAATACATTTTCTTTCTTTAATGAGAACAATGTCTTTTATCTTAGCATACTAGGTTTGTGTAGTTTAAATATAGTATTTTATTGTGTCTAGTTTGGGTCGCTGTTTTGTAATTTGTGCGAGTTTTTATTATAAGCAGCGACAATACCCATTATATTTTGAGTATAGTCGTCCCAGTTTCTGTGAGATCTAATCATCAAAAAAGTTTTCTTTTTCGCAGTTATGATGTATTTTTAACCGACTTCAAAATCAAAAAGGAGGAGGTCATATATTCGACGGCGATGAATGTATTTTTTTGTATATACATAAATAACTCCTTTAAACAAAATTTGCAGTCGGTTCTATTTTATTGAAGTTATATTATCTATCCGCAACCTCTGAAATGTTTACCGATTACAAGAAAAAAATCAGTGCTGTAGACTGTTGCAGCGACAATGCAGTGTTATGAGATTGTTTCCGCTAAGAATGTTCAATGTGACTAAAAGGCAAATAACTTTATGTAACACAAGTATTAGCATGAGTTTCGAAGAATTTCTTCTACAGAATTGTCTAAACAGATTTCATATTGCATAACCAAAACTTCATTTTAAATTCACATCATACCCGAGAAATGTCTTTACAAAATTTGTAATTCACAACGCGCAACGAAAATTTGGAAAAAATTAAAATTTCCTTACCTCCAATCATCCAAACACCCCCAGCTGAATCCCAACGCAATCCGTCCCCGATAATTGCTGTGATAATTGGTTCTGTGGCTATAAAAAAGTTGAGGCATCCCTTCGCGGTTCGCCTTATTTATATGCTAATGTTGCTCCCGGGCGCGTGCACGTCTGAGGTACCTGGCAATTATAAGGACAACGTTTGCACCCTTGTGCATTTTCATGGAGTTTTCTGCATGGAAATTGAGCTAAATTCCGTCAGCGTACACGGGAGATGCTTCGCTTAAAAAGATACATAGTGAAATTAAAACGGCGATAAAACGTGAATTTTATTTCTGAAACCAGAGAGGAATAAGATAGTTGAATTAAAGCAAGGATAAAAATGATCTTAGTTTAGTCTAAATCTTATTCTGTTTAAGACGTCACTAAAAGTCAAAATATTTCTAATTTAAAAATATATATCTATATTAAAGATTAATATCCTGGACAAGTATAAGCTTATTTAATCCTCTTTTCACGAGTCCAGAATGTTGTTCTTCATCATCAGCCTTCCAAATTTTGGGAAACAAGTTTTTCTTATGAATAATTGCATAAATATAGAGCCATAACGCACCACGTAGGACTAGTGTAGATAAGTAGCTATTAACGACTGCAAATACAACTATGGTCAACAGTTCAACGTGCCTTCTTAAGCATGCAGCAGGATTTAGATCATACACTTGACGTTCATTTATTTGTTTATTTAACAAATTTTTAACAGTTGTTTAGTTCTAATACAAAAAATAAGTATACAGCATTGAAGCCAATTATATAAAATTTGTATGTTTACAAATCTTATCAATTAATTAATCATAAGAAGGATAGGTAACAAAGAAAATGTAAGTATTACGCAAAGAAAAATATAGTATCAATAATATCGCACAATAACTTTGGTGTATATGTGTGTGACTTTATTGGCCTGGAAAAATTACTTACATTTTACAGACTTGCCGATGTAACTTAATTATATGAAGGTTTTAATATAACGCTGCGAAATAACGTATAGTAGCTTGTGGTATGGAAGTAATCAGTACGAATTCAACGGTATAAGTTGCATTATTTGTTAATATAATAAATGCATAGTTATTATATTATACGGAGTACTATACAATTTTCTATAAAATTATAGAAGATTCGTTGCTTACAGTGCGTACAAAGTGGTCGTTTAAATTTAGCCTCCACCCATCAATGGTAAACTGAATGCGCTAACGATTATTCCACCAATAAATATTCACTCAACCGTCCAATTTCGTACTATTTTGCGTACTATTTTAACCCAAAATTTTCAAATAATTTTTCACTTCATTTCGTTGCTTTTTGTTTTATGAAGTAAGGAGTATTTTGTGGTAATATAACTTTAAGCCCTTTTTTAATCAGATGTGATACTCTTGTATGTTTAACTATGACCTAGAGAACATTGTTGGTATAAGTTTGAAAGTGAAATACCAAAACATTTTCCAGCACGGAACTATTCAGCATGCCTCAACAAATTCCTGTGTTATCACAGAGCGCTGCTTTGGAAGCTGGATCGTATACCAACTTATATTTGTTTAATATAAATCTGCACTTATTTCTGGCTCACCAATATACACAAGTTAATAATCTAAAACGGAGAAATATTTATGATTATGTCATTTGACGAGCTCTGTAAATATTTAGAGTATCTCAGTAAAAGAAGTTAAAAATTAAAAGATAAACTTGTTCTTAGTATTAAAAAATATAATTTTTATTTAAACAAAATATTAGATATTATAAAAATCAGGTAGATTCTCTCTCAGAACTTAACACCTCAGGATTTCTCACAAGTTATCGCAAAAATACGCTCTGAGAAATAGTTTAATGTGATTTAAATGTGTTGATACTCACTTGAGTATTCACTAAAGCCGCGTTTACACGTGGTCAGCAACTGACTCTGAAATCAAAGCAAAGCGTTCGTCATCTTACCACGCCGAAGGCCCTCTCCACGCTAGGGAAGAAGACTCATCGTGGTCGTCTTGTCTTCGCTTTTATAACAGCTGTCCCACTCTACTTTTGTCAAGGTCCTCACGTGTCTCTTGATAAAAGGGATGGGACAGCGGTCATAATGCGACTTTCTTTTCAATCCGAGAGCCACCTAGTTCGTCAGCTGATCCACTCTTTCGTTTTCAATCACCCCAACGTGGGCTCTGATCTCAAATAGGGAGACATTGTAATAGTTCTCCTTAAGTTGTACCAGGTTGCCCTGTATCGCCTAGGTGAGTGGATGCGACGAGTCTGGATCTTGCAGGGATTTGAGCGTGGATCTCGAATCGCTAAGCACGGCGACCATCAGTCCTGTTAGGCCCTGTGTAGCTCAGTGGTTAGAGCAGTCGCCCGGATTACGACAGTTTGGGTTTAAGTCCTATCTCAGAGTGCCAGGAACAAAGTGATTTTTTTAAGCATTTTTCATTAATGGTTTACTATCTACTATTTATTTTTTGTTCGGCTAAAAGCAGAACAGCATCGGCAGTACAGTGTGAATTTATCGTACCTTAACACCATTACCCGTAGTGCCATTTGTGTTGATGTTTCCCCTTCTACCCCGAGCATTAGTATTCATGGAAGTCAGTCGATCGAGGAAAGAATTCGCGGACCTATCTGAGAGAGAGGTTTGGGGTTTTACTATCCAACTCTTCGATAACATAAAAAAATAAAGACATTTCTTATATTTTCTGTTTTAAGTAGTGCATGCTTTAAATGGATAAGATCGAATGCTATCATGATATGAAAATTTGAAATCTAAGTCTATGTTTAATCTGAAAAAAAGGGGTCAAACAAAGCTTTACGAAATCAGTTTTTTTATTATTTATGGCTATGTCAAAACATCTGAAATAACACAGTTAATTCTTTTATATGCAACATACTAAATTGACGAATCACTATTTCGCTTATCATTAACCTTCTACCCTTGCAACCATTCGAATTTAAATAGTGTAACTGTGGAAACCTAGTCCTAATAACTAGAGCATTTCTAAAGTACTAGAGTATAAAATACCAAATTGATACGAACCAGACCATTTACATTTATCAAATGAGTCGATCTGTTCTTTTTTTTTATGTTATGGTTAATCCTATTAATATTATAAAGGCGAAAGTTTGTAAGTATGGATGTATGGATGTTTGTTACTCTTTCACGAAAAAACTACTGGACGGATTTGGATAAAACTTTACAGCAATATAGGTTATACATCAGAATAACACATAGGGTACTTTTTACTGGGAAAACTTCTCACTCCCACGGGATACCGACTTCCACGCGGACGAAGTCGCGGGCGTCCACTAGTTAAGACATAATAGCTCATTTGTCATTCCTAATTTCTGGTTAAGTATAACAAATGTCCAAAATGATAAATTCTTTTGAATTCCTATGACGAAATATTAAATAATCAGATGCATTGAAAATGTAACTCTATCAGTTCCAACATAACCCCACCAGTCCGATTTTGTCGAGTGCGACTGAGTGGCCGCCATTTCCTCCCTTCCTTTATTTTTTCTCCAACAACTTAATGGAGTCGTAAAGAATGGCGTGGCATTTCATTATAATGTATTAACTTTATCCGGCGGCAATTATGCCACGCGGCATGTTGACGCGCTGTTTTTGCTTGGACTATTGTGTAAGCAAATTGTATTTAAATGTCACTTGAGTTATGCATTTGGTAAATTGAACTGAGATTATCTATTTGTTTGTTTTCCACACATTAAATTAAGTGCTTAATTAAAATAGACTAAAACTATTTTTTTTTATTATTTTGAATAGGCTTTTTTATTGTGCATATGAAGCATGGATATTCGTGAAGATAAATATGTTTAATGACTATTTACAAAATATATTAGGAATGGGATTAGTACTGTTATGGCAAGTCTATCCAAAGGCCAATCACAGACTGATTATATCGACTAGATCCTCTTTAAATAATCGAACTGCAAAATTTTATTAAATCATATATATTTTCGTATATTATAGCCCATTTCACCCTTCTTATGGTGTAGCTTCATGATCAAACAAAGTTAAAACTTAATCTCTATAAAGTATTTGTATAGACAGTGCCTATTCTTTTGTAGGTGCCACTCTCTTGACTAAACTGGGTTTCGATACATAGTTATAATATACAAGCTTTCCACCAGCGGCTAGGTAACAGTTTATTTGGATATCGATTCATATCATGACATGGAGATAATTACAATGACAAATTGAATTGTAAACAATGATTATAATTATTATGGTCAAGTTTTGTTCCGCTATACAAACTTCCACACCTATTTTCATCTCTTTATTTGCTGTTTTTCAGGATAAAATAAAGCTTATGTTCACCGCATATGATGTAGCTTCATGCAGGTGAAAGAATTCTTAAAATCATTCCAATAATTTCAGAGCCTATTCGTTGCAAACAAACAATCAAATCTTTTCCCTTTATAATATTAGTATATGTGAAATATAAATTATACCTCTATTAAATTATAATATATAACAAACTAATTAATTTGTGTTATCTTAATTGTTTAGAGAATTTAAAATACTTTGACATTATTACAACTAAAGTCAGTAAAGATTCACAGCCATTATAGAACAAAAATCTTACGAGAGCGGGATGATAAATAGCTAGCCTAGCATAGAAAAACTTGAATTAGTGTTGAATTAAAAGTATATTTATTTTTCGACATAGTCTCCTTGAAGCGCTATGCACATGCAGCCAGGCCGGCCCCCTAATTGTCTAATTTTAAATCTATTGCAATCGCTTTCAGTTTGAAAGGTGTTGCACAACCATTGCTGCATAATACAAATACTCTTTTTTCAACTGTCTTCAGAAACAAGCAATGGTTGTGCAACACCTTTCAAACTGAAAGCGATTGCAATAGATTTAAAATTAGACAATTAGGGGGCTGGTCTTTTTTCACTAATACACTCTTGTAATTTATCCAGTAGATCAGCATAATATTCGCCATTTATGTTTTGTGCTTTTGGAAGGTAATCATCAATATACCCTTTGAATCCCAAAATACTGACGCCATGACTTTCCCCGCTAATTTCACGGCTTTTGCTTTCTTTGGAGCCGGGGATCCTTTTTCCGTCCATTGTTTAGACTGAATTTTTGATTCAGGTATAAAGTGGTGAACTCAAGTCTCGTCTGTAGTAACAAACCGTCGCAGAAAATCAATTGTATTGCTTTTAAAGCGGTCCAAACATTCTTGTGAAATTTGCATACGAACGCGTTTTTGATCAACTGTAAGCAATCGCGGCACCAACTTGCGGATATTTTTTTCATACATAATTCTTGAGTCAAAATGTAATGCGCCCGTTCTTTAGAGATGCCTACAGTATCAGCTATCTCGGAAAGTTTCAATCTTCGGTCAGCTAAAACTGCATCATGAATTTTGATCACAATTTCTGGAGTAGTGGCACTTTTTGGACATCCTGGACGATGTTCATCGTGGGTGCTGGTACGGCCACGTTTAAATTCAGCCACCCAATTTTTTATGGTCGCATATGAAGGAACATTTTCTCCCAAAACATCCTTCATTTACGAAAAAATCTCTACACCTTTTAATCCTTTTAAATGCAAAATCTTTATCACAGCTCGTAGCTCAATTTTATCCATTTTGCAGAAAAAAACAAAAGAATGCTTTTTGAAATGTCAATATTAAAAAAAAAAACTATACCATCGATTTGAAAGGGTTTAGCCGGATACGTATGACGAGTCGGCCCCCAAATGGGAATCGATATTGAAACTTATGTTTTAATATAGACTTGATGTTCAAACACGATTTATGTACTTTTCGTGACCGACTTCCGCTTTGACCTTGAGATAGAGAGCAAAATATCCGTATGCTTGACTATTACTGAATGTGATATATCTCTGAAGCTAATTAAGATAAAGAAATGAAACTAACGCGAGGTGTTAGGTTACATTACAGAGTATATCACATATATTTTTTTATAATTTTTAAGAATAAAAAATTACATTAAAAAAATAAAAATAAAAAAAACATGTTTTTTTTTCTGAGGTCTCTGTGACTTACAATCACGAAATTAATATATGTTATGCTCCTTTGTGTGCTCTATCACCCATAAAAATTGCGTGAAAAAAAAGTTGGTGCAACACAACGAAAAAAAAATATATGTGATTCGAGCCTTGTAGTGTGAGTGTATAAACAAACAAGTTCGAACATGTTATCGAGCTGTTTACTGCATCGTTTGTTTAGCTAAAGTAGCAGTCATTTGTATTACAAAAGAAGGCAGTTTGGGACTCAAATTCTGTCATAGGTATTTTGTATCAGCATTTTGAAATTATTAACTATCGAACCAAATCATTATTAAGTAATAATGTCGAGAAAGTGTAAAAATTGTAACAAGTACCTGTGTAAGATTCCTGGTTATAAAAAAATTATAAAGAATGAAGAAGAAGCTAAAGTGTTTAGTGACTGTTTGAATAAAATCGTAATTGTTAATGATATTTTTTGTAAGAAGTGTCGACTTATCCCATATATTAACAAAAAAGCTTCTACTTCTAAATGTGCAGCATTTAACTTGGCCGAAATAATGGACGATCAAAATAATCTCTCAGTACAATATGTGAAATCAGCACCTAATATCATCAAAGCAGAAGTAAAATCAAGACATAAATAGAAAAGTCTATCGAATTTACATTCACTATATTTCCGAAGGTAATGACTACAATAGTATTCTTCGTTATTGCTGTGATTGCCCCAATGGCAAACGTACAGTGGGATGCTGTTCTCATGTAGCAGCTATTATTTATTATCTATCATATGGATGATATTTGTCCAAAATCGTACGTCCTGCTGAGGTCCTAACTAAGTTATTTGCGACTCAAAGTGTTCCGATTGTAATTAATTACAACAGTGACGATGATTAATATTTTGTTTCTTGTATTTTGATAGACACGAAAAAGTAATAATAATAAGTATTGAACACTGGCTGTTTTTATTTTCATTTCTTTTTTAACTATTATCCCATCTCTTAAGACTAGTTACTTATGTTTTAAAACAAGCTGATGTGAAATTTCGAAAAAAAAAACAATGATGTAATGTGATAACCTTATAATACAGGGGTATACCATAAGACAGAAATCACATATAATTTTTTTTCGTTGTGTTGCACCAACTTTTTTTTCACGCTATTTTTATGGGTAATAGAGCACACAAAGGAGCATAACATATATTAATTTCGTGATTGTAAGTCACAGAGAACTCAGAAAAAAAACATGATTTTTTTATTTTTTATTTTTTAATGTAATTTTTTATTCTAAAAATTATAAAAAAATATATGTGATATACTCTGTAATGTAACCTAACACCTCGCGTTAGTTTCACTCCTTTATCTTAATTAGCTTTAGAGATATATCACATTCAGTAATAGTCAAGCATACGGATATTTTGCTCTCTATCTCAAGGTCAAAGCGGAAGTCGGTCGCGAAAAGTACATAAATCGTGTTTGAACATCAAGTCGATATTAAAACATAAGTTTCAATATCGATTCCCATTTGGGAGCCGACTCGTCATACGTATCCGGCTAAACCCTTTGGAACACTGGCAGCTAATAAACCAATGAGTAAAATACTAAGGAGATTTTATATCGTTATTATACAAAATATGGGTTGGGCTAGCTATTTATCATCCCGCCTACGTATTTCAAATTTAAGTATATATCTATACTATAATAAAAACGTAACCGATCGATGTCTGTACATTGAAGATATATGGAAAAAACTGTTATAAGGGACATTTATAAGCGTAATAGAATACAACACAATGATTTTTAAATTTTTTGTCTGTTTGTCTGTGCGTTTGTGCACGATAATCTCAGAAACGGCTGAACCTATTTAAATGCAGTTTTCACTATTATGTTGCGGCATTCTTCCGTTAACATTTAGTGTAAGATTTATTTCAATCGGTTCAGAAATAAAAAAGTTATGTCAATTTGAAGTGACGTGTTCGCCAAAATTGCTATGAAATATTAACTGTTTTATTAAATTTTCGTCTTTGTTATATTGATTATCATCATTAACTATTTGACAGCCAAACTGCAGGGCCTCAGGCCTTTGTTTAATAATTTTTGGTCACCCATCCCGTGAACAACTCTTGCGAAAATTGCTTAGCAATAACGATCGTACGCAGCGGCTCTTATCCGTAGCACCACCGAGCTACGAATTAATATTGTCTATAAAATGATAATTTGTATGGTGACAAATAAAAAAATAAGATTCCAAAATTTTGATAACATCAAAGTAAGTTGACCTCATTTATATATGGCCAATCATATTAAATATGGTTTAGCTTATAATGGACGTGTGGTATACGATCACGCGAGTAGGAGAACAAGCGAAAAGAACCTTCGGATAATGCAATTAAGCATCGAGTAGTTTACAGTGAATGCATATTTTTATCAGATTTGATTCACGTCGTCTTCGGGGCCAGTGGAGGTGGTTGGCAGCCGCCCCCGCATTGCACGGTTTCGTCTGTCTGGGAGAGGCATTCGATTTACCCGAGCCTCTCCAATTTTCCATCTGCAAGGGGACCGATGGTCCAATACTTGAGTGTCCTGGTGACTCGGCCATAGCTTGCCGGGTTTCACCTCCCGTGAAATAGTGTAGCGTACGGGTTTTGGTGGGTAGGTCTCTAGGGACCCACTGGGCAGCTCACTGTCGGGTTCACGGAGAAGAATTCTACTAACCCCCTGTTGCTTGCCAGGTAACAGAGACGATGTCAGAAGCTTTTCCACGACGTTAAAAAAGTTAGATTCACGTCAACTGAAGTTAAGAACGTAAAGAAAAATCGAGTTATATATTTTTTTCTCTTATTACTATATTTTATGTTAATATTCTTTTTTTTAACATACAAATTGTTGTAGATACGTACTTCAAAGCTGGTATTTTCAGTCTTCGCTGGAAACAATGGTTTATTCATTGGCCAAACACTCATATAATATTACGCGAGTCTGAGGGTCGATTCAAAGTAACTCGGTTGCGTAGTGAATAAGCGCCATGGCCCGCAATTGTAGTTATTAAGCAACTCTCGCAAAGGTCGGTCGCAGGATGGGTGACCAACACATTATTATCTTGCACTATTATCGCTGTGCACAACACTGGCACAATGCACGTTAAGCCGTTAGCATCACATCAGCAACGTTAACACCCACCGATCCGCATTAAGCTCGCATAGTGGGTTATAGCCCATTTATCTTATTCGATTCGACTCCATTTATAGGAAAAAAATTATTCTACCAAAATATTTCCCACGCAGACAAAGTCGCGGGCACAGCTAGTATATATAATAAAATTCAAGAACAAGATGTAAAACTGGATTCCATTATACTCGTTCACTCGTATGTTCCAATAATATATCTAGTTCTAAAGTACAATAACATCATTGTGTTACGCGTGATTCGCATCGAAAGTGAACGTATTTTAGTCAAGCGACTCGTACCTACAAAAGTTTGTTCATGTATTATCCTTGTTTTAAGAAGCTGAATGAGGAGGGTTTTCACTACTCTTCCTTCATTTTAAGGTGACTATAAACTTTAGTGACCTTGGGCATACACTGTGTGCAACTCCCACATCTGCAAAAATTATATAAAAATATTCTAACTATTCATTTTCTAGATAAATGATTAAAATATGTTACTTTAAACTTTCACAGGCATAAATATATAAATCCTTCGTGGCTTGTAACAATGCTTAAATCTCAGAAGCTCAACAAATATATGGTACGTGGTAGCCATGCCGTATATAACTATAATTTTAAATACTTAAAAAAACTTCACCAGTCCCTGGTTCGTTTGATTGCAATAGGTTATCGATTCGAATCCCTATTTCGAATACCTGGTTATTTCAAATATTATATAAATACTTTTTTTCAGTTGTTTTATAATAGTGCAAATAAACAGTTATACGCTTGCCTGATTCTATTTTAATAAGACGATGATTTATACAACAGAACTAATTGCAAAAAGTTTCAAAACTTAAAATGCCTTTGATAAACTATCATTAAACTACGAATCAATAGACAAACTACAGTGATTTCAGTACTAATGGTATATTTGTTCCGATTCACTGACTTACAGTTAAACTTTCTAGTTTGTAGGTTAGTACACTGCGCCATGCCACGGCCTTTGCGTATACTTCGGAATAAATTATCCTACGAAACTGCTTAAAGCTGTTGCCGCTGAAGACTTTCACAGGAAGAAGCGACAAATAACGAAAACCCATTTTCACATATACTCAAAACTTTCAAATCTTAGTAATTGACTTAAACAAAAAGATTAAATCAAAAAACGTCTGTCAAATTGAAATTATCACTTTTTTTTGTTCGATGTTATCTGACCGCCCACATTTCAGAAGACAGTATATTATATTATGTGAATTTTTCAAAAACAGTTTTGTAGAACTCGTTCAAAACTTAACCGGTGTCATAAAATAAATACTCGTTTTAAACCACTGGCCACCTAAAGCAAATTGATTACGACAGAATCAAAAACTGCAAATTAAGACGAGTCAACTTATTTTAGTCGGATAATGGTTTAAACTTGTAGGTCAATTTTGTTAATGTTCACATAATAGTCGCATCTAAATATGATCTCAACTACTTGCATATTACCATTGTGAACTGTCTACCTGAAGACTTGACCTACTGGTTCTAAAATTAGTCTATGTCTTATAATAAGACGAAATGAGTATTATTGCTTGATAAATAGTTTTAACATTGCACCTGATAATAGTTGGGAAAAATTTCTTCGCGTTTTAGATGAAAACTCAAAACATTTTTTAATAAAATTCATTTACATTGAAGTAAAGTATATAGGTATCATTTTGTTCGATAACTTTTTGCCGTCTTGTAGGTAGACACGTAATCGCTTTGCTATAGAAATTTTGAGGCTTCTGATCAAAATAATTCGGCAAGTGGTTTTGGTAGTCCTCGCCTGATGTTTACCTGTCACTGCCTAAAGAATTCTGAAGAGACAAAATAAGTGGACATCTGAAGGTTAGCAAGGTCAGGACTATATGGCGGATGCATTAACATCCCCCAGCCAAACTATCTTAATTTTAGCTGAATGGCCAAAGATGTGTGAGGTCTAGCGTTATCATGATGAAAAACCTCACCCCTTCTATTGATTAATTCTGGCCGCTTTCTCTCAACTTCTTGCTTTACACTTGTATCATCAGTTGTTCACAGTAGAGTTTAGATTCCATGGTCCTGCCGAGCGGTAACAACTCATAATTAATAAGCTCCTTCCAATCCCACCATACACGCAGCTTCACCTTGTTGCGAATTAACCCGGGTTTCGCCAATCTATGAAGTCTGACAGACCTTTAACCATGACCTTTATCACACATTCTTGTCATACATGATCCACTTCTCATCACCAGTCATCAGTTTCTTCAAAAATGGATCGGCTTCATTACACCGTAATAAAGAATCACAAATGAGTACACGGTTCATTAGGCTACTTTCAGTGAGCACGTGAGGTACCCAAATATCCAACTTTTTGTGTACCCATATTTTTTCAAATGCGCCAAAACTGTTTTTTCGTCTAACCCTAGTTCTTCATCTACGTTATAACTACTGATATGCAGATCTTGCTCCACTTTTTCAAAATTGGCACCCATTTTATTCAGACAGGGCGACCGGAGCGACGAGTATTTTTAGCATCAAAATATCCGAAATGAAAACTTTTCAACCAAATTTGTGCTACTCTCAGAGAAACTGCACTAGGTCCATAAACGTCACATTTTTTTTCGCGGATTCCGTTGCATTTTTATCTAATTTGAATTAATATTTTAAAATGTATAGAATTTCTTCATTAGATTCACCCATTTTGACAGTAAGAACAAAATCACACATTTTGCTTATTTAAATTCGGAGTTATCTTCTTTAAAATGTGATTTTTTTAATTATACCGAAACCAGCCAGACACAAATGTATAGCTAGAAAGATTTAATTACAAGTTTATGCATACTACATGAATTACATAACATACATACATACGGAAAGAATTTTATAATATATGTGTAAAAGATTAGAAACAAAAACAATCCTGAGACTAATCAAACAACGAATAGCACAAAAACAACGCTTCCGATGCCATTTGTCCCAATTAAGAAAACAATATTGAACAAAACGTAGCCAGCACCATTAACCCAAAACTTCAAGTGAAATCCTCCACTGTTACCAAACGTTAAAGCTTACTCTTCATTGATGAGTTTGTGGAAGAAGAAGTTTGTTATTGATTGTTGTGCCTTGTACCAGAATGCAAGTGGGGTGGAGTGATAGCTGAACGAAGATATATCGCACTATGTATACGTATCAAGAACATGCGTCTTATCATGCGCCACTGGTCCAATAGTCTATAAGATTTGTACAACTACTTCGTTCATGAAAGGAATCTAAAACGTGGAATTTTAACTAGCAGATGAAATTTATACACAAATTGGAAAAATGTATATACGTGATACATATACCAACAAACAATTATCCTGTCTATATGTTGCGCTATCATACTTAGGCCATTGTATTGATATAAGGTAAAATTTAATATGGAGATATGACATACCTAATTTAATTTCACGAACTATATAGTATAGACAAACCTTCTTTCACCAACTTGGAAGAAGTTGGTGAAAGAAGGTAAGTCTATACTTTAATATATAGAAGAAAAAATCTTTGTATTAATAGTATAGACTAACTAATATTTGTTTGCATCGAATAGGCTCCAAAATGATTAGACCAATTTTAAAAATTCTTTTACCTAGGGGAAGCTATATAATAGGCGGTTCACATAGGCAATAATTCTTATATTGAGAAAGTACCATTAAAATATTTTACAATCCTCAAGTAAAGCAAAAAAAAACCTGATTCTTATAATAATTTGAAAAATAGGCTGCTTCAAATACTACTTACACTCGACCAAGCCGCGACCAAAAGCTAGTCAGTTAAATTTGTATGGTACTTAAAAATATTCTGTGAATTGAAATTGAAATACCATTCTCTCAAATCCTTTGAAGCTGTGGTAATCGAAAATATTCTTAACCAATTTTAATAATATATGTCCGCGGGTAGTCAGGTAGGGGCTATTACGAAGCCCAAATAGATGGTCCATATCGGAGGACTATCTTTAAAATAACACTGCAGGCGTGTATACCAACGTGGATTTGTGCCATTTTATCACTTTTCAGACGAAAATATAACGAGATGAGCGTGATGTCGTCGGATGTCTTTCCTTTTCCCTATATATTATACTACTCTTTGTCTTTCCTCCTCGGCGATCGGAAACGGAATGTGTGCGAAAAATGGCGGCAATTTGCTTTTTGTTAACGAACTGTTAAAGTCAGTGTCACCATTCTAATAAAATTTAAAGTATCGATGATCACACTCTCTCTATAATCGAGTAATTAAGTAATCGAGTAACTAGCAATTATAATTAAAGAAACTAAATCAAACGATCTTCGTAAAGATGATGCGACATATATGTTAATAACTTCCTAAATATGCAATCAAAATTATCGAAACGTTCAGTGCTATACTATACCATTGGATTTACAGAAGAAATTTGCATTGCCTTTAAGGCTCTTACGCTCACATTAAAGCCCTAATTTGTGGAAGACTAGGTCAAACTTTTACGTGCCTGTTTTTGTTTTCATTAGTAACATTGAGTAATTAACACTGCTTTAGTTAATACTGACAAAATTATTCGCTCCTGGAAACATTCTAGATATAGTATAATATGAAATTTTCCCGGAATTAATTAAAGCCTAAGATCATAAAATTGAAATTACTTACAGTTTATTTTGAGTAACTGTTAAGATATTAAATATTTTTGATATAATTAAGTAATTACATTATATTCTTAATGAAAATGCTTAAAAGATAGCTTCGGTATAGCATTTTGAATGGGTAATTGATCAAATATAACAGTTATATTAAATTAATAAAACTATAAACCCCATTCTAAGTTTAATCCTTTGTTTAAATTTAATTTAAGCAAAAACCAAATCGATCTGTTTTTGAAGTAATTGCCAAATCATCACGAATTACTGCCATTAAAATTAAAGATTACGCAGTGCCTTTGTTGTTTGGACAGTTACAAGTATAATGTTTAATGTTAATATTAAAATAATAATAATAATAGCTCTCAGTAAAATAAAATTTCTAAACTAACCATCATATAGCATCAAGCTACGATAACATTCAAGTTCAACTTGAAAGTTATCGATGATTTGTTAGAAGTTGGTTCACATTTTACGCATTTATTACATAAATATAGCTTATTATATTGTAATAAAGGATACAATAATATAGCTTGAGGCAATATTTATAATGAAAATTCTTAGTTTTTCCTTTTACGTGAAAAATATTGCTGTTGTTAATGATGTAGTTATATCATTATTTAGGGTAATTAATGGTTACTCGTTAAGGAGCCTTATGTTTTTCTGACTGTGTTATTAATGATGGTATTGCTTATCTTTGTGTTTAGTATTCCTTCTAGCTTTATAATTTATTTGACTATTATCAACCATAAAATAATAATGTTGGGTTATTTTAATGCTTAGCATTGATATTCTGTAATAACGCCAACTTTTAACTCAACAACAAGCTATGTCATAGCATAAAGGTTCAATCAAATAGTTGGTTCAATAATAACTATCTTCAAAAGGCATTATAAGTTGTATTTCATTTAATACATATTATCTGTGATAACACTGTGCTCAACGTTGAATTCTAGCCTGACTTTATCAAAAAATGATACCTGCACATTATCTAGAGTCCAAATTTATTTCTTTAGAATTAACCATTTTGAAGATTTATTTTCCTCCGAGTAGTTTTGTGACTGTGCTTATTGTATATTACATAACCTAACATAGCTTTTAATGGAAATCGAGCCGAGAATACTGACTAGTACTGCCATTTGAATGAGCATGAAGACGGTACGGATTAGAAGCATCGGGCGCAACTCGGCAACTGAACGCACGTGGATGAAATACAAAACTAAATACAATTTCGGATGGCGTTTTTGCTTTTCAAAGTATATATGTCGTGGCCAGATCTTAGATTTGATCAATTCATAATGCGGCCGGTCATTTCAAGAAATAGTCGTATTTCATGAAATGGAAAAAACTTGCTGCCCTCATCATGACGTTGCCTGGCCCATATCAATGAATAATTTGCGTTTAACGATATGGGCCGCTGCTTTTATGATTGCTTCATGATGTGGCTAAGCACTAGTGATCATATCGTAAAACAGTTACAATATTCTCAGTAAAGGGCGCTGATGTAGCATTGTTTTTGAGATACATAATGCATTATCATTCTTAGGTTAAACAACAAATTAAAGAAAGTAAGGTGATCGAACAACGGAAAACAATTACTTGGTTAAGTTTAGTTTAGCGCGAAGGTCCGGCGGTAAAGGCTATTGTTTATGATACGAGGGTCAAACTGAAAGTTCTTAGAACTGGCCACTTATAAACAATATAATAAAAAAATAATTCTAAAATTTGAAAATATAACTCTTTGCCAATATTACTGAGTATATATTTCATTCATTTGTCATTTGTTTTACGATTTGGCGGCAAATTGAAAATTGTCTGTGTCACGTCATCATGAATTTAACACGAGAAAATTTTCGTGCAATGATTTTTTATGACTTTCGATGTCATTTAAGTCAACAAGAAAGTTATGATAGACTACGATTGGCCTTTCACGATGAAGCCCCATCTCGTGCGACTGTTTACAACTGGTTTAATGAGTTTAAACGTGGTCGCACTAATCTCACTGATGATTTACGTGAGGGACGGCCTTCTACGGCGACGACTGAAGATAACATCTGTGTTGTGCGGCGTATGATAGAGACTGACAAAAGAGTGACCTATCAACAGATTCGTACAAGCTTAGGCATCGGTATGAGTCAAGTGCACAAAATCCTCCACGAACATTTAGCGGTCAGGAAGCTTTGCGCCCGGTGGATACCTCATAATTTGACTGAGGCTCAAAAACTCCATCGTGTGGATTGGTGTCGTAAAATGATTGAAAGATTTAACGGAGGTGACTCAAATGCTGTGTTCGACATACTAACAGGTGACGAAAGCTGGATTTACTGTTATGATCCTAAAACCAAAAGACAATCTGCTCAGTGGGTGTTTCCTTTCGAGGAGTTGCCAACTAAAGTGAAGAGAGATCGAAGTGCGGGAAAAAAAATGGTGGCCTCGTTCTTTGGAAGGATAGGTCATTTTGCAACAATTGTGTTAGAGGATCAAAAAACAGTTTCTGCAGAATGGTACACTACCAATTGTTTGCCACTTGTCTTGGAAAAAGTTCGAGAGAAACGACCTCGCAGTAGGATCCTCCTTCACCACGACAACGCCTCGTCGCACACCGCCAAGCGAACGATCGACTATTTGGCGACATCAAACGTTGAATTACTGGGTCACCCGCCATATAGCCCCGACCTCGCGCCTTGTGATTTTTATTTATTTCCAAAAATTAAAGAAAAACTTAAAGGAAAGCGGTTTATGAATGCTGAAGAAGCGGTGGCTGCGTATCGCGATGCCATTGAAGAGACCCCTAAGGACGAGTGGGCAAAGTGCTTTTCCCAGTGGTTCCATCGCATGCAGCGGTGTATTGACGTGAATGGACAATATTTTGAAAAGATATAATAAAACTAATAACTGGCTAATGTAATCAGTTTTTGATTTTCTAAGAACTTTCAGTTTGACCCTCGTAAAAGTATATGGAAGATATAAAAGTTTTAGAAAAATTAACTGAAATAAAGTTGCTATATAATTCACTATTGTAGGTCATGTGATAGGTTAGACATCTAAGATTTCAAATTCATCATATCAAACTTCAAGGTTATATTTTTTAGAACACAAAATTATAACGATAACGTTTAAATAAAACATTTCAGCAAATTATAAGATTTCTTTATTGGATACCCTATATTGATGATGTGACCAAACGTAAAGCTTAAAGGATATGTTCATTTTTAGGTGGCCGTTTCATGAAATCCTACCATTTCATGAAATAGCCGGTCGGATCATGAAATGATCAATTTTACGATATGGCCACGACATGTAAATAAATATACTAAGAAAAATGTATGATAAGAACCTGTTATAATGCCTTTTACGGCATTATTAATTTAAGTAGTCTTTTCTTATATTTTTGAAAATAAAAAGTTTCTAAGCGATGCTTGAGATAAAATGAACAAATTAAATTAAATATGAATCGACATGTTAATCGATACCATTTAAATTTATATTTTCACTTTAATGACGATCGCGAACTATATAATTTTAAAGCGTAACCAAGGCGTAGTCATGATACAATACATATTTTACCTAAAATACATTCTACCATCATTAGTTATTGCTATTTAAAAAAGGGTTTTGAAGGGCAATTAATTAAGAAATTATAATGGCGAATCAATAGAATAGGTAGATTCAATTTTCTTATATTCTAACTCCTTTCTAAAAACTCCAAACACATTAGCGGCACAAGTAAACGTTTACAAAGTCTCTCGCTTTTTAAATACATCGGACCTTTTCTTCTTTAGAGAGAATCGCAACGTATTGATTTCGTTTATACTGAAAAGCACACTAAAAGGGAACACAAGCTAGCAGCAAATTGTTTGGTTGTGTACGTGAACAAATGTACGGCAAAGCACTGTTCAGCAATTTATGAACAGGCTATTGTTGGAGCCGGTGAGCTTACTCTGCACCTTAGCGACATCTACAATTTGAAGAACTGCATTTAGCGAGACTGTGCGATGAAGTAACGTTAACAGCTTTAACATTTTGATCGATCTAAGTGAATAGTGCAAACTTAACCGAGACTTTGTGAACAACTTCAAAATAAGGGGTTTTAATGAGAAATGCTTAAAATAAACCTAATTATATTTAATAAGTTTTGTTATATGATTAAGAAAAATATCCCGTCATCTGTTATTAGATTGTGAGAGGGTTCATATGTAATTTAACATGCAGAATAATAATATCAAATCGGGTTATCTAGCTAAATCGGGTACTTTTAACATTATGTTCACTGTCAGTCGTTTATTTATCAATTTCCTTCATCTATTATTCATTGCTCGAAAAACAGGGATGTCTTTTTTAAACTTTTTAAAAATCAGTCCCGTACTTTCGGAGCCAATAATACACAGACAAACAAACAATCAAATCTTTCCTCTCTGGAATGTTAAATAAACTCGCTTTTTATCCAACGTATATATTATTATCTCTTAAATGAAACAACTTTGAAACGTTTTGATCGTCCAAATATGAATGTGTCCAATAGTGTTGGTTTTAGAATGTAGCTTTACCTTTAATTAAAAAGATAATCAACACCTTTGTCTTATGTGAAAACGGAACTTGTAAAGGGTGCGAAACGCCAATAAAACTGACGGGTTCGATGCTTGGGCAAATAATAAAAGGCTGACTAGCTTGAGAACGGATTTATATTATGGTAAAGAAAAGAAACCCTTTTGGGTTTCTTAATAAAAACTTGAATCGTCCAAGTTTCAGGATATACTTGTATTATATTATATAATTTTTATTTTAATCATAAAACCTCATTAATAAAATTTTATGTTTAAATTTATACGATTTACAATATGTGTGGTTTACATGTTTACAACAGACGAATTTTTTACGAATAGACATAAAGAGTATATTTTGATTAGTCAAAATTTCAAATTACTAATCATCACATCATCACCAGCCCTTTTACGTCCCCACTGCAGGGGCTCAGGCCTTCCTTATGGATGGTTAAGGAGGATGGGCCATGACATTCCACGCTGGCCCAATGCGGATTGGAGGGTATTAACGACTGCAAATGCAGCCGGGACCAACGGCTAAACGTGCCTTCCGAAGCACGGAGTAGCTCGAGATAATAATTTTTTGGTCACCCATCCCGTGACCGACCCTTGCGAAAGTTGCTTAACGACTACGATCGCGGGCCGCGGCGCTTATCCACTACGCCACCGAGCTACTCCATAATAATAATAAATTACTAAAGGTGGATAATAAAAAGAAATGATGTTGAATATCAAAGACAAAAAGTCTGCATGTTGAAACCTAGGAAAATAAAACGGTGGTACGGCACACCGTTACAATACTAAATACAAACGCGATGAAACCGTTTAAAAGTTGTTTAATTTACAGATAGAACGCGTGAAAATATAAGTAATCAATAATTATCTCTTGTTTTGTCATTAGATTTCAATGCATGAAAATTAATGAAAGTTTAATTTTATTTATTGTAATTTGTAACATACATGAGCTACTGTGATTCCGATCTGAATGTCAAAGGATTCCAAAAACTTGATTAGGAAATTTAACTGTAGATTTTTTTCTTGTGAAAAACAATGCTTCTTTGATTAATCATCATCAGCCCTTTTACGTCCCCACTGCAGGGGCTCAGGCCTTCCTTATGGATGGTTAAGGAGGATGGACCATGACCCTCCACGCTGGCCCAATGCGGACTGTAGGTATTCATCTGGGACCAACGGCTTAACGTACCTTCCGAAGCACGGAGTAGCTCGAGATAATAATTGTTTGGTCACCCATCCCGTGACCGACCCTTACGAAAGTTGTTTAACGACAGCGATCGCGGACTGCGGCGTTTATCCACTACGCTACCGAGCTTCTGATTACTAAAAAGTATTTATTATGAAGTTTATTCTTAAAACATTATTATTTTACTAATCTTAATTTCATTAGATTTATGTAAATGCCCGATTCTGCTTTTTAGTGTAGATAACTTTTACCAAAAATTATAATCCAAAAGAATCATTACATACAAAAAAGCATTTCTAAAGTTAAACAATTTACTGCAACAATAATTTCCATAAACGCTTTACATGCAACGGCATAAGTTTTCCTTCAACTTTGTAAATTAGTTTCGACGCTACTATGATAAAGTTAAAGTTTAATTTACGTTCTACAAAGCGATTTTAAAATACCATTATGACGAGACGTTCAAAGACATTTCATATTATCCTATTAATATTATAAAGGCGAAAGTTTGTAAGTATGGATGTATGGATGTTTGTTACTCTTTCACGAAAAAACTACTGGACGGATTTGGATAAAACTTTACAGCAATATAGGTTATACATCAGAATAACACATAGGGTACTTTTTACTGGGAAAACTTCTCACTCCCACGGGATACCGACTTCCACGCGGACGAAGTCGCGGGCGTCCACTAGTATACCAATAAATTAGCTATTCCTACGACTGGCCGCGTAAGGCTATGTCACTCGTGTATAATGTAACTTTCCGCAGGTTATTCTTTTAAATCGATCCGATAGCTTAGGACCCTATGCAATGCAAACAAATAATCAAACCTTTCTTCTTCGTTATATAACTATATCTATAGATATGCATAGATAACATATTAATGGCGAAACCATCAACTATCTAATTTATTAAAGGATATAACGACTATAAGGCCGAGTAGTTCGCACGACAGTTTGAAATTGGAGCAATTTCTAAGATCGCGGGTTCGATACTTCAATATAGAAAATGAGTTTTGCTATACTGTCTCGGGTCTGGACTTAGTGCTACCTTCGTTATCCCAGATTCTCCATAAGACATGTGTTTTGTTGTAGTACCTTCGTTATCTATTCATTAGACATGTGTTTTAAGCATACACAATTTCAAATCAGAACAACATCACATAAATGTTGTTTAATAATTATTTTATTAATCTTTTAAGAGAGGCGTTTTAATTTTGAAGGTGCTGAGAGGTGAGTTTGGTATAGTTTATGTGTAGTGGTGCTCACGTTTCCTTCAAAATTTAATTATAGATAAATTCTTTATTTGCATCATTCTCACACAAAATTTTACATAACTGGTTTCCATAAGTAATTGAGAAAGAAAAATAATAAATGCTAGAGAACAAGATGTAACTTAAACAAGATAATCAAATAGTATGTGGACCACAGCGATGCCAATGGAAGGAAACTCAGGAGTATTTACTCAAGGAGCAAAGCACCGATTTTCAGTGTATACACTATGCGAACACTTGACTGCAATTTTGTTGCTCTTTTTTTTTCTGTGACATTAAACCTCAGAGCCCCAGAGATAGCTACAGCATTTTTAAAAATTAGCTGATTAGCATAAATGGTTCAAAGTCAAAGTCAAAAGTCAAAGTCAAAATAATCTTTATTCAAATAGACTTTTTAAAAGTACTTTTGAATCGTCCAACATTTTTTTCCCTACCACTTCTTCAGGACGTCTTTTGGCCAATAAGAAGAACGAGCAAGAAACTCACCAGCTCTAATAAGAGTAATGACATTTACAAAAACCATGTCATTACCAGATCTATACATTATAAACAGAGATAGAGAAAAAATAAATAAATATGGTCTTATAATGATAACATATGAGGACTTTAAATCGGAGCACATTTTTGTTATACCGTATGAAACCTTTAACCCATAAGTTTAAAAGCCCACACAAACCATAACGGGCAGCGCGGGCACTGTAAATCAGTAATCCACGTCAGGCTAGCCTCAAGGATTGCAGGCACGTTCGTATAACGAACCGATTGACTGACACACCCCACTCTAACGGTGATCATGCAAAATTATACTTTATCAAAAACTGAATAAGATTTATATTATGAATCGATAGTTGTGTGGCGAGCTAATGTCGTTACAGCACTCCCCTCACAAATATTGTCAGTTTATAAAAGTTTTGCGCATCGTATTAGTGCCATTTCGGCTCGCTATAGACAGTACGAAGTGGTTTATTTTGTTTTTAAAATTTTATGTTTAATTCCCTCTTACATACTCGTAAATACAATATATACATCTTCCTATCTCCATAGGTTTGATGACAGTCAGTGTTATATTTATCAAGTACTCCAACGTGCCACTTTTCAGTCACATTCAGTTATTTTTCCGGTTAAATTCATTTCAGTTTCTATAGTTTAATGAATAAATACATTTTTTCTGTGACAAAATCTCATACTACACAGATAAAAGAATTCAAGGCTTTTTTACCCGACTACGCAACGCAAAGGAGAGTAATGTGTTTATGAGTCTATAAATGTGTGTTTGTTCCTATATGGCATTTTAGAGACCAAATGGCTTGGCCAATTTTGATGATTTATACGTTAATGTATTTGTCTTAACGTTGCAAGTGTTACTAAACAAACAGAAAACAAAATTCGTTTTTTAGGATTACAAGTAGGGGTGTAAAGTGGGGATGTTATTTTTCGTTTTCCCTATTTAGTGAACGGTCACGAGCAACACTTGTTAGTCCAAAACACTGACATACTTCGGGTAAAAGTCAAAGAAACCAATGTTGCAAATGTCGCTCAAAGTCAATGTCAATTTATTTTTGTGGTATTCAATTTTAGAATACTATAAATCTTGTGATTGGTGCATTTTCTTTCATACCAGACTGTAACTGTTGATGTTTTATCAATCGCATCTAGTTTCATAGCACCAAGAAAATGTGTAGATATCCAAAAGGATACCTATACATACTACAGTAATACATACATGATGTTTCTAGAAAATTGTCGGTGTAAAACAGAAAGTTATATTACAATTAGCAGCTATTATACCACTATCATTCATACCAATGTATAAAGTTACTATAAATTTTTTGATTATACAAATAAATATGTTATGATATTTGATGAAACACTAAGATAGAATCAGCGTTTATGGGGATAGATATTAAGAGATGTTAAATCAGCAGTCTATTAATGTCCCCCGCTGTTGGGACATGAGCATTTCCTATTACATAATTAACCAAAATTAAAATGAAGAATGGGTTATACACAATTAAAACACTGGCCTTGCGCAAACTACAGATGTAACAAGGACCAAGTTTTAACAAAATCATGATTTAAAGCACTTTTGAATCATCCAACATTTACTCCTGTAGTCAGTAAAAAATAAATAAAATCAAAAGCCTTTCGATCACGATATCAGAAACTAAATTATGTTTCGTCTGACTTCAGCAAAGCACTATACGAATTCATTGCCCAATACAAATAAAGTTCCCCTAAATATGGAAATCTACCTCTCGTACACTATATTGCAATGAGGCTCACGCACCTCCCGCTCGAGTGGCGTTGAAGGTTCCCAACAGCTGCCATATTGGTTTTTACTCACCGGTTTGTTTATTTTAGACTATTGAGTTGGATCTAGCTGGATTGAAGAAGTTCACTAGAACTATATATGGACTCTCTTTAATAAACGATTGAATTTTTTTTTCTATTCCAACATGTGAACTTTTTACATGCAATTGAAAATCTTCAACTAAAATAATTTGATTAGTTTGTAAAAACATCCTTCTGATTTAGTATTGGAACACACAAACCGTCGGAATAAATTCTAAAACAAAGAAACTTTACAGTTAATTCAAAAATGCAGGCATCTTGATGGAAACAAGCTAAACAATCCACGAGTTCAATCAGTCATGTCATGTTAACTAAATAGATAATTGCCTACTTATATATCGTAAAATACTCATTAAGAACTCACGTAAATAAATAGTTACATATAATAAAAATACCTCAAGAGGTACAGCCTTCCAAGTTAAATCAAAATAGTTTTATTTTAATTAAAAACGGCGTGTTATATATTTATTTTAATATATTTATTTCAAAGAAATTTTGCATATACTTTCTAGAATATTTAAAACAATAATTGTGCTGAAGGCTATTGAAAAGTTTTCACACTATGCATGTACTCCCTAGTTATCATGATACAACACAAATGATTGTTTTAAATTTGAATTTGCATCAGCTCCATGCATTCCAGTGAAGAAAAAGCGCGCTGATAAATAATATAATGTAAATATAGTAGTCTTGTAATGATGGTCACGCAACATTCACACTTGAGTGACAGTATGACAGCCCCACAGCACGCGAACACCTAAGCGGAGGGGGCTGCATTTACATGTCTCCCAGGACCTGGGTATACGTGGGCATCGTATGTGACATGATTGAATAAAGCTTTGTTCAACAAATCATTTTATAATCCTTTTTTAATTACTGATCCTTTCGTGGGGTGTTGACTATTTCTATAAACCACTATTTCCTGTTTTAGTTTTTACCTGTGTTTAACACTACATTTTTTAAAAAGTACTTTCAGCTATTATCTGTTATATATTTAATTTTCCCTAAATGGTTTTATGTAGATTAAATCTGCTTTATAATCTGTCTCCCCGACTGCTCAATTAAAAAGTGGTGTGCTATTATAAAATATATAAATTAATAGTAAATGGGTTTTTTCTAATACTATGATTGAGTATCTATCAGTGTTATTAATAAATAAGGTAAATTTGGAGTTTAGGTGTCGGAGTAAATTTACGCTGATGCTGCACTTAGTATTAGTAAAAATTAATATTAATAAACAGAGACTTAACAAAGGTTTACCTAGTACGAGGTTCTACTGGAGTAATATTTAATTCTAGACGGCAACACATTTGCTATGAATTTAATTCTCTGTTTAATATGAATTTGGTAACTAGAACCAAATGGTAACTAAAATGAAAGTGTTTTTAAATCAGTAAATTATTTTTTTAAAACCTTCTTTATTAATAGCACTGTATATGTACAAGTTTTATTTCACTAGAAGCTGATGATTATTATAGTCTGAATAAATAGGTATTAATTAGCCTATTATGTTTTTGATCGACCTTACATTTGATTCCTATTTAATTAGATATGACACCGAAAGATCCTATGAAAAGAGGGAGAGGGATGGAAGAATGATGAGAATTATATAAATATGAAAACCTGTGAGGATAACTTGTAACCTAAAAGGGTGTAAAAGCCAATGGAGGTCAAGAGGTATGTTGACCATGTATTATTAGAAGGTGATGTCAGTTACGTCAGTCAAGAAGTGTAAGACTTACCTATCCGCTTTGCTTAGTTCTGAAGAGATTTAGCATGAAAATGTAGAATAGTAGGTCTAAATATAAGTATAAAAGAAAATAAACGAGCCACCCAAGCCGGTGGGCAATCCCAGCTAATATAATTATGGTACAACAACGGACAACTGTCCACATGCTGCTCCTCTATTCATTAACTTTGGTATCGCACATCTAAAATACAACGAGGCCAATTAAAGTTGACCCCCGGCGTTCCGCCGCTGCACTCTTAATCAGAAACCAGATACACGGCTAATTAATGTGAATCCCCTTTTATTATACTGCACAGAAAATGGACTATGCCAGGGCTGGTAATCTATTTATTTATTAGTTTTTTTCTTATGAATCTTTTAGAATATTGAAAGTGTTTTTAATTCAGTAAATATTTTTACCCTTTAGAGAAAACCTTGGAATTTGACAGGAAATTTTGTAATAAACTTATCAGCAGCTTATTTAATTATCAAAATTGTTGGCATAGTTTTCGACTTTTTGATGAGTACTTGTAACAGCGTTGAATGAATAAGATTATTGAATTTGAATTAATTCTTAGCATGATTATAATATGAGAAATTGCATGAGTTTGCCAGAATCAAACTGAATAATATATATAATAAATATGTTAGCATAGAAGAAGCTTGGAATATTAATACGGTGCACTACTTTGTATTATTATTCTACGTGCAAAGAAAATGGAGTATTTGTTAGGGATGTCACGTCTCTTCATAGCAGATATTTAAGCCATGGGGTTCACTTCAATCAAACCGACACGATTGCATCTAATCAGTGAAATAGAGGCATCCTTTGTATTATTTTAAGTTCTAGAGCAGATTGTAATATATATGCTTGTATGAAACGACTGGTGAAGAAATGTTTGTAATACTCATAACAAATATGTGAAAAGAAATGTCTAATTGATTCTTAAACTGCGTCAGTATTTTTAAAGAATGTCATACGATTGCAATTAGCATTTTTATTCCATTGATGGTTTTATAACATTGTTTTACTGGCATATTGCAGCATTGATATAAAAATGAAATGTATGCACAACGATACATTATGTCAGACGATGGCGTGATGAACTCAAGTAAATACCAGTAAGTAATATATTTTATTTATTTACACAAAAACTAATATCCAAACATTTTAAACAATAAAGTAAGATTGAAACTGATAACATTTGTGAGCAGCATTTAAACATTATTAGATAAACATACAATTCATAATATATAATCCGTTTTAAAACACAAAACATTTAAGAATTAACTATAAACATCATCTAAATTAAATTATAAGTTCAGAGATATAGTTCTGTAAATTATTTATAAAATTTAATTAAAATTACACCATAATAATAAAATTATATAGATAAATAATTACATTCAAATTAAATTCTAAATTAACTGATCAAAACACCTCGTCCTTGGCAGTGTACTTTACTTTTCTCTTATATGAAACAAAACTTTGTTGGAATGTATCAACTTTAGTATAAATTTTATTATAATTTCTGCACATGCGAAACCGAGGGTTATTGTCAGGTACATGGAATAATTTTTGAGTGTGTTCTCTCCCTGTCATAAGCGATACGATGCTCAATAACTCACTAGCATCCCATTTTGCATTTGATAATTTATTAAAAAAATCTTTTTTATGCGTGGTGCGTCTATTGTGTAAAGTGTCCGTTTCAAAATATCTTAGTCGATGGTAGTAAGATGGACGTTTTCGTTTTAAGCCCATTTTAGAGCTAAGATATTTTAATAACTGATTTCGAATTGATTCGGTTATAATCCTATTCATAATACGAGGCCCATATAACCAAACAGTACTCAAATATACTACAAATAATTGTATTATACATTAAAATGATGCAATCTGGATTCCTAAACGTTCGTATAATCTTGATAAGGGTGGAGCTTTTCTGCGACTGAAAGTTAGAAGATGACACTCACTAACGTTGATCTTCATATTATATCTGTGACACCAGATTAATCTGAAGCGCTACACAATCACTATCCTTAACTATTCTATTTAAAAACTTGATATCGTCAGCGTATGCAACACACTGAGAATTAATTAAAAGCAAAAGATTTTTGATGAACAGAGTAAACGACAATTGACCCAGATCGGAAACTTGTGGATTACTCATATCCATATGCTGTCACCAATTTATTTCTGTTCATCAAATATGACTCTAGACAACACAACGGGCTACTATAAAATATTATAATATTTTAGCTACTGAGCTGCTACTACTAAAAACTCATATTGAAAACTATTGTAAGAGAACCCGCTTAAACTCGAGCATAAATACGAGCATACACTGGAGGTATACCATCAAGACCTGAACCTATATTTACGTTTAATGTCCTTCATGCTGTTTCTACCTCTTTTTCTGATATCATTACCTTAGATAGACAATGCAGTAGGTTTATAATTTGTAGGTCGAGACTTACTGTATACCGATGAAAAGCAATTTGCAAACAAATCAGCTATAGCTTTCCCGTTATTGGCAGTCTCATTACCTAAGCTCATTACATCTGGAATATCATTGGTGGTTCTTTTAGATTTAGTGTAACGCCAAAACGCTTTTACATCTATTTAAGGGGTTTCCTCGATTTTGCTAATATACCCTAAGAAACATTTTTCTACAGCAATCTTGGCTCTCTTCTCTTGAATAATGTTAATGTATACTTGCTTTCCTAAACTTTTTAAATTTAGCATGATATTTATCTTTCTCTTTGAGAACTAGGATGGATATTTATGCCTGTTAACTTTAGATTTGAAAGTGTTTCTATTAATTACGTCATCATGTTCATAAAATTACCAACAAATTCATCACAAGAAATATTATGATATTATTCCCAGTTAATTTGATTTAGCTCAAATACAAGTCTCGAAATTGGCCTTACGATAATTAAGCCTACTGGTCACCCTCTCTTTGAGTGTACTTTATGGCAACTGTGATGTCAACATCAGAATATAAAACAAGGTCCAATATTCTGTTATTATAATTCTTCACATAATTATAATTTACTAGACTTGCTATAGAAAGGAAGTCACAAAATTCTATCTCATTTTTATCATTTGAATCTAAACTACCTATTTTATCCCAATCTATGCGTGATAGGTTAATGTCACCAATAATTAAGGTATGGTTACAATCAGCCTCAAGTATATTACATTGGCATTCCTCCAGAAATCTGTTCCTGCCACATTTGACCGACGAATAAGTTCGTAAATATGTAAAATTGTTGCGTTGCAGGTATTGGTATTTATAGTTGTTTGTAGTAGTTGCAGGTTTTCTTATAATTGCACGTGAATGTGTGATTTTTTTTTCTATTCATTAGTCTTGCAGATAATGAATTGGTGAAAACTCTTTATTGTATTATCACTTTGCCCGGGTAAATTATAGTTTATATCATCCACATATGATTTTAAATCGATCCAGTTCCTTCCTCTTTATGACATTAGTATAGACTAACACTTACAAATTTATCTTAACATATTATGCGTTCAAAAGTTCCTATGCCCAATGAAATCCACAACCGAAAAGCATCAACCCTATTATTTTTAAGTGTGTCGCACAAACTTGCAGCTCGCGCTACTAACAGTAGCTGACGGGTCTTTATGTACGCTATAATTTATTTCAAAACAAAGCTAAGCGACTATCTTTAAGTCATTAAAGAAATTTTCAAAGTTACTATTTATTTAATAATGTAACTTTTAATTAGTAGTGTCCGTGAAAATATAATAATTGTGTCTACAACATTTGTTCGATATTGCTAGTATAAATGATCAGATAAAAAGATATTAGACAACATCATATACGTTCCTCATTTTCCGAGTCGAGTACCAAAGCCCTCGTATAATAAAATATCTAAGACAATAAAGGTAGCATAAAACCCAGACAAGATACAATATTGAACAGTTCATTTTCTACATTGTCGCGACCGGGAATCGAATATCAGAGATGACGCTACCTTGCATGTAAGCCCCTCGCCCATAAAAGTCATCGAAATGAGTGACTCTCCACTATATCTGTCAGCACAACAGATTGTATGGGTTTGCCGATGTCATACGTACATTGCAACCGAAATTTTAATGAATTAATCCTTTACGATACATTACATATACCCCAGTGTATACGAGGGTCAAACTGAAAGTTCTTAGAACTGGCCACTTATAAACAATATAATAAAAAAATAATTCTAAAATTTGAAAATATAACTCTTTGCCAATATTACTGAGTATATATTTCATTCATTTGTCATTTGTTTTACGATTTGGCGGCAAATTGAAAATTGTCTGTGTCACGTCATCATGAATTTAACACGAGAAAATTTTCGTGCAATGATTTTTTATGACTTTCGATGTCATTTAAGTCAACAAGAAAGTTATGATAGACTACGATTGGCCTTTCACGATGAAGCCCCATCTCGTGCGACTGTTTACAACTGGTTTAATGAGTTTAAACGTGGTCGCACTAATCTCACTGATGATTTACGTGAGGGACGGCCTTCTACGGCGACGACTGAAGATAACATCTGTGTTGTGCGGCGTATGATAGAGACTGACAAAAGAGTGACCTATCAACAGATTCGGACAAGCTTAGGCATCGGTATGAGTCAAGTGCACAAAATCCTCCACGAACATTTAGCGGTCAGGAAGCTTTGCGCCCGGTGGATACCTCATAATTTGACTGAGGCTCAAAAACTCCATCGTGTGGATTGGTGTCGTAAAATGATTGAAAGATTTAACGGAGGTGACTCAAATGCTGTGTTCGACATACTAACAGGTGACGAAAGCTGGATTTACTGTTATGATCCTAAAACCAAAAGACAATCTGCTCAGTGGGTGTTTCCTTTCGAGGAGTTGCCAACTAAAGTGAAGAGAGATCGAAGTGCGGGAAAAAAAATGGTGGCCTCGTTCTTTGGAAGGATAGGTCATTTTGCAACAATTGTGTTAGAGGATCAAAAAAACAGTTTCTGCAGAATGGTACACTACCAATTGTTTGCCACTTGTCTTGGAAAAAGTTCGAGAGAAACGACCTCGCAGTAGGATCCTCCTTCACCACGACAACGCCTCGTCGCACACCGCCAAGCGAACGATCGACTATTTGGCGACATCAAACGTTGAATTACTGGGTCACCCGCCGTATAGCCCCGACCTCGCGCCTTGTGATTTTTATTTATTTCCAAAAATTAAAGAAAAACTTAAAGGAAAGCGGTTTATGAATGCCGAAGAAGCGGTGGCTGCGTATCGCGATGCCATTGAAGAGACCCCTAAGGACGAGTGGGCAAAGTGCTTTTCCCAGTGGTTCCATCGCATGCAGCGGTGTATTGACGTGAATGGACAATATTTTGAAAAGATATAATAAAACTAATAACTGGCTAATGTAATCAGTTTTTGATTTTCTAAGAACTTTCAGTTTGACCCTCGTATACACGGCTTCACAGAGAAGATCTAAACGGAAATATGTTATTAAAAAATCAGAAACCCCAAAAAATTCAGGGATTGTTCACGGAATTAAATGTTAAGCAGCGGGGTCCCGTCCGCTCGGACCGCGGATACCGACGTAAAATATCCTTCCGTTTTGTTAATTTATGTGAGTACCGTCTGAGTGTATTAAAAAATATTTTTTATCATTACTGTTGGTAAGCGGCGTACCTTTTGCGTTGCTAATTTGAATGTACATTTGAGCGTAAATTTAAAACGTATAACGGTATTGTAAAAGAGTCAAAAATTTATATATGGATCTTTATGTGGAAAAATAATGTGAACATTATCATAAAATTATGAAATTTTTAAAATTTACAACTGCCTTATAAGTCATTAATAGTTTTAATCCACACACAGTAGGTTTACTAATATAAATAGCTGCAAGCTGCAATACCAGCAAAATTCCTGTGCAAATTTTATTTTGTTCTGGGGGAAACTGCCTAAATTACACATTTTCTTATGATCTACTTTATGAGGAAGAAATTACAAGCCTCCAAAAATAACATGAAACATAACCGACCCCAATAAAATAAGGCATACTTTTATAGCGTGATATTAATCACACTTAAAAAATAACCTATTCATTAAATTAATCACTAGAAATCACTAGATGCCGCTGAGAGTCTCAAAAATGGCCGAACAAATAACGCCTCACTTCAAACTGGTATTATTTTGATTTAGTTTAGTTAAGTGTTACGATGCCACAGTGATTTAGAACTGCAAAAAAAACAATCGGAATAAAACTTTCTCTATTGAAATATCCTATTTTTTGTTAATAAATGTCATTATACAATGTCAATAATTAATAAATCAAAGTAATATCAATAAAATAACAGAGTTTTTTTCCTGAGTCAACACACGCGCTAACATAGTAAACATTTGACCAAATATTAGATAAACTTTTAAACTTTCTCGTTGCATTGTATTAGATTGTTTAAGACGGGTATTGACGCGATAGATTTCGATAGTTAGGTTTAGGTGAAAAACCTAACTATCAAAATCTATCGCGTTAATACTCATTTTATACAATCAAATATAAGATGTTCTAAGACTATATAAGATGTTCAAGCACTTGAGTACAGATCACCTGATGGTAAGCAATGCAGTGGTCTAAGATGGAGCGTGCTTGCCTAAAAGGAACCGATTCACTGTTGACTTGAAAAGTCCCAGATTGTATTTTATTTGTCCGGAAACAGCGAGTCCGGTAGCGAATTCCACAGCTATTTACAATAAAACTATTTAAACCAAAAAAATACAATACCTGAAAATCAGGTCACACACTGCAAAACCTAACTTTACAGTTAGTTTCTATAAACATTAAAATAATAGGGAGTAATCACTTTCTTGTCGGAATTTCTTTCTCCAGTTCTTCTCAGACGAAACTTCCAAATTTTGAACTGTTGGTAGTTTATGGTAGGCTAGGGCAAATAAACAAACAATAAATTAAATAATAAAATTTTAGTATTATGGATGTGTCCAATAAGTATTTTTTGAATTCATAATGTTTAATTCTTAATTTTCTATTATAATGTGTACAAAGATAATAAAAATATTTTATAATTGTCATGTTGTTTATATTATAATAATAATAATAATAATAATAATCATTTATTTGCCTTTAAATAGGGTACAATTTGATAGTAATTAATTAAAATAAAATAAGAACTTAAAACCTATTTAGCCATATAGAAATAGCATGCAAATATTGAGTTAAATAAATTTTTTCATCACTGTTACAATTACATTTAATTAATTATAAGTCAATATCCTATGTCACATTATTTATTATTGTTTACATGTCATCTTTATTGTTAATTAATTATTTTAAACATTATTATCATTGTCATACTCGAGTTCCTATATTTTATAAATTATTGTCGTTTATCCAGTTGTGTATCGAATATATCATATTATCTAATAACCACATTTTAAGTTTTTTCTTAAATTGCAATATAGGTAACTCTTGAATAGAAATTGGTAATTTATTAAAGATCTTTATACACATTGCATAACAGTTTCTTTTAAACAATTCTGTTTTCGGCATGAAATCTAGAACCAATCTGTTACTATTTCTCGTATTACGTGGATACAAATCTTTTGCTCTTATAAACAGTTCAGGGTGACCTTTTACAAAAATACAAATTTCAAAAATATACATACATGGTAGCGGTAATATATTAAGTACTTTAAAATATTCTTTACAAGATTCATATGGAGGAATACCCACTATAGCTCTTATACATTTTTTCTGAGATAAAAAAGCCCGAACAGAATCGGTAGAATTTCCCCATAGTAATAAGCCATATCGTAATATGGAACTTACATAACCATGGTAGGCCAGTAACACTGTATGTTGAGTAGATGTCTTTCTTAACTTATTTAATACATATACGAATTTGTTAATCTTTTTACAGACGGTGTCAATATGTGCTTTCCAATTACAATATTTATCTAATGTTATCCCTAAAAACGTAACCTTATCAGTTTCTTTTATATCAGTACCATTATAGTTGACTTGTATTTGATTAATTCTAGAACCATAGCTTTGGAATTGCATGAAACATGTCTTACTCAAATTGACCATTAAATTATTAGCTTGAAACCATTGCATTATTGATTTAACTGTATCATTAATTTCATTTTTAAAATTAGTAATATTATTAGATGTCAGAATTATTGAAATATCATCAGCGAATAGTGTACACTTAAATTTTGTAATGTCAGGAAGGTCATTTATGTAAATTAAAAACAGTAGTGGACCCAGAACGCTGCCCTGTGGGACGCCGTGTTCATTTACAAGATATATAGATCTTGATTTATTCAAAACTAAATCCTCTCCTAGACAATTAATGTCAACACACTGTTTTCGTTTGTTTAAATAACTTTCAACCCACTGAAGTGCCGGTCCACGAATACCATAATTTTCACATTTTTCCAAAAGTAATTTATGAGAAACGCAGTCAAATGCCTTCGACATATCAAAGAAAATTACCAATGTCTGTCTTTTACTATCAACATTAATCAGAATGTTATGAATCAAGTGGAAAGCGGCGAGTGTTGTTGATTTTCCCCTTTGAAAACCATTTTGTTCTTGTTTTATGATGTTAAATTTAGTCAAATAACTATTAAGTCTCTTATGCATAGCTTTCTCGAATATTTTAGACATAATTGGTACAAGTGCAATAGGTCGATAGTTAGTTAAGTCGCCTTTATCACCTTTTTTGTATAGTGGTATTGTTAATGACCTCTTTAAGCTAGTGGGAAACCTGCCGTGTCCGAAAGACAAGTTTATTAAATAAGTTAAAACTGGTATTATAATGTTATCACATTTTTTGATAACATTCGTTGTCATATCATCAACACCGACAGAGTTCGTATTATTAAGAGATACTATTATATTTTTAACTTCTAAAGGACTCAGAGGTTCTAAAAACATACCATGAACAGATCTATTTTTATTTGTATTACAGTATATCAGATTATTTTGAGTCTTCGACGTAAAGTATTTATTAAATTCATTTGCTATATCAGGGGGGTTTTTAACTATTCTATTATTAATTGTTACTTTTTCTATAAAATCTAGGTTCATATGAGTCTCTGTATCATCTTTTATAACTTTCCATGAAGCTTTACATATATTTTTAGCATTTTTTATAAATTTATTATTATGTATTTTTTGTGACATATTCAAACATTTATTTAATAATTTAGAATACTTTTTATATTTAATCTTAATATCATCTGTTTTTTGCATATAGTATTTGTAGCGTAATGCACGCTTAGTTTTAAGGCTGTGTCGTAAACCCGGCGTAATCCATTTAATATTACGCTTTTTGTTAATAATCGACTTTCTAAATTTAGGAAAACACAGATAGTAGAAGAGTGCAAATTCTTCATAAAACATGTCAAAGGCAGCGTCAACATCTTTAGTATTATAAACATCATAAAAACTTAAGCTGTTTAAGCATTCACAAAATTTTTTTATATTTTCAGGACTATAGTCGCGTTTTACAATTGAATAATTTGTCGGTGAAATAATATTTTTTGTGTTTGGTACAAATAGCATTTGAGCTGTATCATGGTCTGATAGACCAAGTCGTAGAACTTTACCATTAGCATTCTTAATATTGCTTATGACGTGATCGATGCATGAATTTAATCGAGTAGGTTCATTTATATGTGGAGTCAAATCGTAATTAAACAAAATATCGTTTAAGGTTTGCACATTTTTGTTATGTTTCAATGTATCGATATTTATGTCACCAGCTATTACAATTTTTTTTTTCTTTTTTCTATCAGATAATAATTTAAATAATAATGTATCAAAGTATCTGTAGAACAAGTTTAAACATGACTTTGGTGTACGATATACACACAATATAATCATTTCAAGAGCCAATATTTCTATACCACAGCATTCAAACACTTTATCACATGAGTAACTTTTAATAAAATTCAGAACTTTATATTTTATACCTTTTTGAACATAAATGCATACTCCACCACGGCATTTCTTCCTACAGTACTACCTACAGTATTAAAAACCCCCACCTCCCTAAATAGTGATCGGACAACTTTATAAACTCTATTTTATATTACTTAATATGGGAAGTAACGTCATTTTGTAACGTAACCTCCCCCCTACATACTATATAAATAGCAAGCTAAGTATGTTTATAGATTTTAAATAAAGTAAATCTGTAATAAAATTAATATTTGCCACAATTATAAAGTTGTGATCGTCTAGTGGTAGGACTCTTCGTTGTTTAGTGTTTTTGTAGCAACCTGTGAGTGATTAAATAAAATCTTACTGAGAATAAGCAAAAGATTAGATTAAAAAAAAAACTAATAAATAAAGTTAAAAAGGTGATAAAATATAGTCGTACATAAAATAATACAAGTAAATGTTTACCCTTTAGTAAACCAATAAAATATAAGAAACGTTAGTTTACTAAGTTAAGTTAAGCTAAAATGTTTAAAAGAAAGTTATAAAATAAGTATGTAAGGTAGAAAATAGAATAAGGTGTGTCAATACAGCAACAGTGCCAGATAATATATAAAAGAAAAGAAAATAGATACAGCACTGATTATGTTTAAAGTGCTTTCGAGCCCCAATCACGCTCAAAGCCTAGGGCTTATTTACCCTACACTGAGCTGATGGCATAGATAATCAACCGAGCTATCTCTCACAATAAGTTAGAATCTAAAAATAAATTTAATTATAAAAAAATCCCGCTAAAACGTCTACTTCTGTCTTAACGTCACTATGACGTCACATCCTTCTTATCTAATATTGCTCTATCAATGCATAAGGTTTAATTATCTAAGTTCTGATATTAGTTAGAAAGGCGTGACGTCACGCGCTGTTTGCGGTCTCATAAAATATTTGATTTTCCATAATACATTCATGCAGTATTATAAATATGATTAGTATAAAAGTGTGATTAATGGTAATCGTATATTAAACACTACCAGAAAAATATAATACGTATTTATTATCGTTCACAGTCTACACCCGTCTTTAGACACACAAATCAGAAAGGCATTACTACGTTGTACCTACTGTACGTGAAAATGGAAGCAAGAAATGTTGCATTTATTAGCACGCGGTGTATAGGTAGTAGTTGCAATAAAATATTGGTGTTAACTAATTTACTAAATTCTTACTTGAACATTTACTAAACCTCACAACATCTCTGATGTAGCGTCGCCGCTGCGGCACAGCAACTGTTGCGACTGACCGTACGACGCCGGGCGGCAACCCATCGCGACTTAATCGTATCGTGTGGCCGCACGCTCATACCACGCACAATGTACGTTTTTAATAATTTTATTATATAAAATCATCCATTAATATTATCGCAATAATATTTTTTTACCTTTCAAATAATTATTAATCATAAAATCATTTATTTACTGAACACACGTTTAACTATCTTGCGATACCTAATTAATCTTTATTGTTTAATTCTAGTGATTGAAATATTTGTGGCATATCTTTGCTCTATTTTTGGTGTCCGGTAGAGATGTCTCCGGCATTAATTCTGACATTTGCTTTCATTTGGCAATAAAGAATAAATAAATAAAAAGAAAGTATCAAAAATATATAATGTTAATTATTATAAAACTAAGTTTTGATAGATGAAATAATTTTATCACGACGACCACTATTGACGGTATCGTTTATACAGGGTTATGGGTAATTAGACCAGATCCTTTTTAAGGGTCATAGGGGAGGTCATTTACAATTATTTTCACCTCACATTATGTATCCGAAAGTGAGCCATTTGTGTGATAAATTGTATTTATTATTTTTCTTTAAAAAACTTGAAAAAAGTTTTTATGGCCAGAATCTAATTTTGTTGACAGTTTTGGAGAGATAAAATTCTAGTTCGTGATAAATAATAATAAAACCCAAATAATCTTGACCCAAACAGAAGCTACAGAGTTTTAAATAAAATAAAAAGTTGTTTGTTGTTATAAATTTGCAAACAAAAGTGCATTTAAAAAAAAACTTTCGGTTATACATTGTGGGGTGAAAATAATTATAAAGGACCTCCCCTACTCCTTAAAAGGATCCGGTCTAATTACCTATAACCCTGTTTATTACTAGTTTTTCACCAGCGGCGTCGCCCGCGTAGATTTGTATTATACATAATATACATTACTCATGAATTTTCATGAAAACCGCATTAAAAACCGTTGTAGTTTAAAATATCTCAACATACAGACATCGGGGAGCAACTTTGTTTTAAACTATAAAAAGATTACTTTTTTAAATTAAGGCACTTTATTGTTTTAATGCACCATAAAAACCAAGAGCTATTTCATTATTTCAAATCCACAAAGCCTACCAGAAAAGTCCATCAATAACTCATATTAAAACATCACTACAGTATTTAACTGATTCATTAATCCTAAATTAAATTTAAAATAATTACATGACACGAGGCGCGATAAAATTTCACACAGAATTAAATCCGTAATGTACCGAACGGAATGTCGCAATTAAGCCGCATACTGCCGGCTGCCGCAATGTTAATTGATGCGATTTACACATAAAATACGTGAAAAGGTATCGATAATTCTTATTGGTAATTACTATAATATGAAAACAGAATTTATTATTAAAATAGATCAATGTTACATTCACAATGCTATACTGAAAAATCTACTTTGTCCCTTGCATTCTGAGATTGGACTATACTATTATTGTAAATAGTAGTTGTGATTCTTCCTCTCTCACCTTGCAATAGAACGACGTTAAAGTACAACTTTTGTGTGGCAATAATTGAATGAGAGACTGAAAAGTGATATACGTCACTTTTTATTTCGGGGGACAAATAATTTCTCTTTGATCAGGCGAGCGAAGACACATGTAACATCAAGTACCTTGTTAATATTTGATGACTATCCACGTGGTCGACTGGTTCGCATTTCGGTTTTAAAGTGTCGTCTCTAAATCTCTAAAGTATCGTGTCGTTTCTAAAATCAATGTAGAAAAATTTTTCTATAATAACTAAATCGGTTCTTGGTGTTACGATTCCTACATTGTTCCACACGTTAGATACGTAGTCATCTGAGCGCTGCATATGGTATTATCTAATTTATATATAAGTCACACACATGTTACTTACCTTCTATTAATATTAAAAACCTCTTTACTAGCCCTTCACAAATATAATAGGCTATAACGGTGGGGGGCCAGTAAAGAGGTTTTTTAATATTAGAAACAATTTTAAAAGTAATGATTGACCTTTAGTATATTAGATATTGGTAGTCTGTTAGTCATAAATAGAGATAAATCTAACAACTTACATAAGTACTGATCGTTAAGTGCGCGGTGCGCAATATTTTGACGTTAGCAAAATATAATATGGCCCCATTAATCCATTGGATAGCCACGTGGCGTCGCGATGCTCACACACCCGTCGAACCGGTGAAATATGGCCAACAAGAGAAGTTCGCGTACACCGCAAGCGAAGCCATAGCAACGCTATGACGAACTATATTTGTTTTATGATTGAGAAATATTTTAAAGGTCGTCAGAAGTCATAAAAACCAGCATATATGACAAAGTGCTTCCGATATTAGTGAATAAAAACTTATGAATATATTATTATTATGTTACGTTATGTTTAGTCATCTATATGTCTATTATTAAGAAAAATACATATCCTGTAACACTTCATGGTTGAAAACATTTTCTTGGCAATTTCTTCCTACATTGGTAACAGGTTTTATATGGTATTATTTAATACTACTTTGGAAAGAATATAAGTTATATAACTTTAACTTATCGGAACCTGTTAACAACTAGACTCCAATTGATCTGACGGAGAAGTAATAAGGTAATGGTTATATATTTTTTTCTTTATATATAGCATTACACTGGAACACTGTTTTAAATGTGGTCTGCGTGACCCGACCAGCATATTAAGCCAGCCTCGTATATTGCGATAGAAAGAGGGTTAAAGCTAGTTCAGCAGTTTATTCAACAATCGTAATGACTCTTCGGAGGGCCTATTTGTATTCTCAACGAGCCTACAAAGTATATTGCTACAAATAGTTGGGACCATATAAATTGGTGTTGAGAACTGGTAAATGCTGTTAAAGATAAAAACATTTTGGTAATAAACTAATTTCTTAGCTAACTGAAATTGGAAACGCTATTCCGTGGCTTTTCTTGTAAACGTTTTCTATAAATGTGACTTGTCTCCTCTAGAGGGCGCTACATTGAATTTTAATTTTAATGCATTAATAAATGATTTATTTATGAATATTTAGTTTAATTTCATATAATATACCCTTCAACGCTACCTTTAAAACCTTCATTGTTAAATTATAATGAGTATAGTAGTTACAGACGGGTGTAATCGGAACAGATGGACATACTTTATACTTATGATTATACATACAGTTCTAAAATACGTAAATTTTGTGCGTTGAACATGCTTAATTATTTTTTGTAAATATTAATGTGGAGGTTTTTTAAGAAAAATAGAAAGCATTAAAAAGCCCTAGATGGCGACTCTACCAAAAGTTGTTTTTGCAGGAAACGAATGGACCAAAAATTGTCATTTCCGTTCCTTTTACCTAACATATTAAAATACTGAAATTTGCAAAGTTCGAAACTTACAAATACAAATAGTACATATAGAATATGAGTTGCTTATCAAGTTTTGAAAATTAATTTACTTTTATACATGAAAGAAAACCGGACGGGTTGTTATGGACAAATCAAGAAAGTACCGTAGCGACATCTAGTTTGATTTCGGGATCTATTTTTTTTAATACTTCCTCAGCGAATTTTGACATCACACAATTGACTCGGCCTCTAAAAGTATGACTTTCCTGAAGTCATACTTAAATTCTAATGAAAGTAATGACTGAAAACTAACATCTCCGTTTTGTTTAAACATCTACTAATAAAACAACATTATTAAAATATCTAGAAAAGAATAGGGAAGATTCGATTCGAATATTATCAATGTACTAAGTTTTGGCCACATTTTAAAGCAAAACATTAAACTTATAAAGGTCGATTTACATCAAACGAGCGAATGCTCGCTTTCGATTAAACTATTTAATTCTATTAAAATGTACTCTATTACACTATTTTAGTGTAAACAGTCTTCGAGTATTAGCCAGTTGTTCTAACTGCGTTTGCAAAGATTCTATGGAACATTCTAAGAATGCTTGTTCGCTTTGTATAAACTGCACTGAAGCGTGCGAACAGTTGCTTAGAACGTTCTTGCGTGTACGAACACGCTCGCCATCGTAGCGGTGTCTTCAAAACATTCTTGTGATCTAGTGATTTGAGTACATTTCATTTACACTAAAGAACACAAAAGAATGCTCTTGTTCTTGCTCTAGCTCTTTGTTAGTTTGATAAATGCACCTTTACTAGAATTATAGCATGAACCATTGATTGTTTTAAACATCTTTAGCTATATATTAATGTTACATATTTGTATTTGCAAGACGTGACTACTAAATACTTTTAAGGACCTACCTACGTCAGAGTTACCTAAGTTATCCAATCTGTAACGGTTGCCTGAAAGAAATCGCTTATTAACGATAAAGCCGCCGATTGTACTATATATAGTATTTGTTTGTACTATTTATGTCTTTTGTCTAATTGTGTTTGTACAAAAAAGAATAATTAATCATTCATTCATTATAATCTACAGGGGAAATCCGGGACACTTGATCAGGTAGGAAACATGATCTTAATACATATAACCATTTAAAATTCGTCCAGGTAGACCTATCTTATACAGGTTGCCAGAAGCCGCTGAGTAAGGGCAGCACAGAACCTATCGTCGTGGAGAACTGGGGGGTTCCTATGCTCAGCAGTAGGCGTCGAACGGTTGTTGATAATGTTAATTAAAAAAATATGTTCGATTATGATTGCTGTCAGATTGTTGTATACTCGTTTAAACTTCTTAAATAATGATTCAAAAGAACATAACATCTAACAACCTGATGGAAAACCCGAAAGCGCGAATTTTAAACTAATTATATATTATGGAGTATTTCTCCTACGTGATCAAGTCTGCTGGATTTCTCCTGCTAATATTATAAGGGAAGGTTTGATTATTTGTTTGCATCGTTTAGGCTCTGAAAGTACTGAATATTTTTCAAAGATTATTTCGCCTACGAGAAAGTACATCATTCGTGAATAACATAGGCTATATAATATATGCGAGTAAAGTGGCAAGATCAAGAAAATATTTCAATATAAATGTAGTAATATCGTCGTAAATAAATATTATCACTTAATTAAAGTTGTATTTGAAATAATGTGTTAAGGCCACAACAAAAAAAAAACTATTTTTGTGCTATTATTATTGTTCTGACGTTCTAATTTCATAAAATGATCTCTCAGTACTTGAATAAAATTGCCGTAATAATATAAGCCGGCAAACAAAAGAGTGTAACTAGAAAATTGCCGTGTCGCAGCGTTGCGCGGAAGCGGGCCGATTTATTACGCTCTGCTAAGGGTGTGGTTTGTGTTACGGGAGAAGAGGGACCGACAAGCGTTTTCACTGCGTTATTGACTTGATATGAGATAGATTTTGTAAGTTTTTTCACGACTGCCCGACTAAACTTAATGTATGTATGTGAGTGTATTTGTTCTACCATAACTTTTGAAAGACTTAACGGTTATGAAAGTATACATTGGCCTTATATTATTTTAAAATGAGGCAGCGAGTGTATAACGCTTTTAAAAATATTTATAAAAAACAATATTTAATACGAATAATGCCGGTATCAAATTTACGATCTTGATGAGTAGATTTCAAAAATATACAATTTATACACAAAATAAACTAAAAGGAATTAAATCATCACCATCAGATCGTCGGTCCACCTTGTGGGGCCTACCAACACTGCGTCTCCCGGTAGGTACGCGGTTGTCACTCCAAGACCTTACCGCCACAACGGCCGTCAGTCCTGCGAGCGATGTGCCCTGCCCACTGCCACTTGAGGTTCGCAATTCTTTGGGCTATGTCGGTGACTCTCGTTCGTCTGCGGATCTCATCATTTCGGATTCGATCTCGCAAAGACACCCCGAGCATAGACCCTTTCCATTGCCCTCTGAGCGACCTTGAGGCCCATCGTAAGCGGCCACGTCTCAGTTCCGTATGTCATCACTGGCAACACGCACGAATTGAAGACTTTCGTCTTGAAAAAAGGAATTAAATAGAAATGAATAATTAAAGAAACAAGTTAACAATAGATGGAACGTTACGATTATTCTATACAAATATAAAAAACACACAGATTAACAATTAATTTGAGTTATATCAATGAAAATGAATTATTTAATACTTCTCTAATAATCTCTTTTTGCTCAACAAGTAATCCGTGGTCTTACAATACCGAACGTTCATTGTACCATTCACTTCAGAATAAATTTCAACTTTCAATCTTAATGCAAATGGGTTAGAGTTCAATTTATTTCATTGTTATTTTAGTAGTGCGTGGCAAAAAAAAATATATTTTATTCGTACGGAAAACCGGAAAGCACTACGTTCCGTTCCGGTGTCGATGCGTCGGCCGGCCGATATATTATCGCATATAAATTGATGCCGTCAAATTAGACAAATTGTTAGCGCTGATGTTGATAAATGTGTATAAAAAAAATTACCAAGAATTACTACAATACAACTAGCGAAAGTATAGTTCATTTTATTTTGTTACTCGACTTATAACCTCTGGATTAAATATTTATTTTAGTGTATATTTTATCTCTTTTTTATTATGGATTATGACTATTTTTTAATCCATTATGTAGATTGCCAAAATCACATCAGGCCTATGTATATTTACTTAGTTGTGTCCTCAACTTCAATCTACCAAAATAAGTTAAATTTTCGCTTTCAAGTTAGCGATAAATTATCTTCAGATAATTCCTTACGTTAAAATTAATAAGTTATATTGACGTTTTCTCAATTTGGAACACAATATTATATAATAAAGATATTATATATAATATAGAGCATTAAGTAAGATATTTAGAAGTATCTTAGAACTGTTTTCTAATTTCACAATTAAGAGTCATTAATAGTATGCAATCAGCACCATTAATCTTATAACAGTTTAGATAAGCTTAGCTTATGGATATAGACTAAACGATTAAATGCTTAGATATACGGTATTTAAGATAAAAACTAAGAGCTTATTAATGAATTCAAGGAAATTATTTTAATTTAATAAGTTTTTTTTAAATTCAATAATATTCTGTATAGTTAAATTGTATTTTTATCCGCCTACATTACAATTTATTATTTAAATTTAATAAACAGTAGGTACCCACACCCGAAACCGTCCTGAAACAATATGACACCAGTTTTCATTAACCTAGAACATGGCATAGGTTAACTAGGCAACGCCTAATCTTACGAATTGCCTAAGCAGATTAAAGCCAACTAAACATTTTTTTAGTTTTATCCCTTGACGCATTTGTAACCTGTCATATTACGCAAATGCCTTGCACAAGCCGCCGTATAAAGCATGCCATAACTTGAGATTTTTTTAGATGTTATTAGGTGGTTCCTAATCATTAGAGAAATGCATTTTCATCTTAAGCAATTCCTAAATATTTAGGCGACTAAGTTAAGCGAAAATGGACATCAAAAGGTTATATTATTTCATATTAAAAAAATGTTATAATAATTGTAATTATAATAATGTTATAATTTTCACGGTCCAAAAGTTACGAGCAAATAATTCATCTTTTCCATTTTTTTTATAATATTGTTATTGTTATATATTATTATGTTTCATATTATTATAGAAAACGCTTTAAAATTTGTTGTAGTTATTAAGTAAAATCAATACGCTGTCTCAGATACATGTCTGAAAACATTTCTGAAAAATAATATTAGAAAATAACTGATTTCTATATGATATACGGTTAGTTGCACAAACGTCCATTAAGGTTTAATAATGCCTTTAAGCTCTCATGAATGTCAAATTAGTATGGGTAATAAACTAATTAAAATTTTAATGGAAGTCTGAGCAACTGGCTGATATTCTTATAAAGTACACGAAGGTGTTAATGTGTTGATATTAAAGTTGAAAATTGATTGCAAAAATATTGCATTTGGTAGTAATCTGATGTGTTACTCTTTAAACATTTAAGAAAAAAAATTAATTAGTCATTGTTATTATCATTATAGTATACTATTTCAATCGTTTACTTCATCTGTTCTCTAAAGCACAAGTAGAGCTTAATATATATAAAAAAGCAGTCAGACTTTTTAACAGTTTATCCTTCGTAAAAATCAAATAAATTTAACCCTGTGTGAACTTAAACTGCTTAGCGCTCGGATCAGACAAGGACAACTTTTTCCCCCTATTACATTTAGAAATATCAACGCCTGGCCTTGGTCTAGACCAAAACGATTTGTTCTACCGATAGCCATGCCAACAGACGGGTACTAGAATAATTCAAAGAAAAACTCTTTTACAAATCGTTGAGTACGGTCAGTCAGGTCGGCATTTTATCATTGAAACGGCAGGCTTTTATGTAATATATGTAAGTTATGTTACAAAGTTAAAAATTGCGAAAGTCACTTCTAACCATTACATGCAAATGAATAACTAAGCGATTGAAGAAATTAATATTGGAGTTGGTTGAAATTGTATATTCGTAAATAGTATCTTTAAAGATAAATTTCTTATTGTTATTATCTAATTCTACGAATTCAATTTATGCAAACATTTTAAGAAACCACTGAAGCTTATCTACAAAGTCAAATATGTTCATATCAAGCAAACAATTTACATCTATCTCAATCTATGACATAGATAGATAAAAGTTTTACATAGATTTTATGTAATACTTTGATCAGATTCCAAGATGGCATATCTGTGACAATGAAGGTATCATAACATTCAGACCCGAGACAACAGACAAGAGTCCTTTTTCTACATTGAACCGACAGAGAATCGAACCCGGGATATCTTGAAACGGGTGCGAGAAATATTCGACTACGGAGGTTTAGTCGAATATTTCTCGCATACAATATTATTTAATGTAACAAAATAAATACAAATTGAATGTTACTAAAGACACTTTACTAACTCAGAGGAATTTCGATTTCATTATCTTAACCAACAATTGTCTCAGAAACGGTCGTACGATTCTTACCCTCTGTTTAAGGCGAGGGGTGATCGGTACCTAAACGAATAGTTATTTCGATGCACTCGCTCGGAAAAACAATTTGGCCGACGGAAAGAGGGAACAAATTAAAGATTCGTTACAGTTCACGCCAATTTGACGTTGCGATGAGAAAGTGCTTTAATCATTTTCTGTGTAGCCGCCATTGTTCGAAATGAAATGAGTGCTATTTCTGATTTAATAGATACAATGTTTATTGTTTTTTACAAAAAAAAAAAGAGTTTGTTTTCATAAAACAAGCTTTTATTTGTGCGCACTAAAAGGTAAATAAATAAATTCTAAACATTTAAAGGAAAAAATATGTGTATATGTATGTTTCCTATTTTTTCTTGCTTTTCAAGTCAATTACCGTTTGAGAGAATTTTGATTAAAAGTACTTTCATCCTCATCAGCCCTTTTACGTCCCCACTGCAGGGGCTCAGGCCTCTTCTTATGGATAGTTAAGGAGGATGGGCCATCTTAACCATCCCTCCCTCCACGCTGGCCCAATGCGGATTGGAGGGTATTAACGACTGCAAATGGAGCCGGGACCAACGGCTTAACGTGCCTTGCCAAGCACGGAGTAGCTCGAGATACTAATTTTTTGGTCACCCATCCCGTGACCAACCGTTGCGAAATTTACTTAACGACAACGATTGCGGGCCGCGGCGCTTGTACACTACGCCATCGAGCTACTAAAAAGTACTTTAAATGCTTAGAATTTATATAAGTTTTAGTGCGCACAAATAAAAGCTTGTTTTATAAAAAACCTTTTATATTGCATTTTAATTTTTTAGTTTTGTCTCAATAACATATTGAGTTGTTCTCATAATAACGTATCTAACAAGCCCAAACACGACGCAGTTGCTTTATTTAATTGCTAAGTTCCTATGACCACCTTCCAGTTACATCATCACCAGACTTTGGTCTGGAAAGCATCCAGTACATAAGATTTTTTTTTTTATGGGATAGGCGGCAGACGAGCAGACGGATCACCTGATGGTAAGTGATTACCGTCGCCCATGGACACCTGCAACACCAGAGGGGTTACAAGCGCGCTGCCGGCCTTGGAGGGAAGGGTTGAGGGGTAGAGGGAAGGGAGTAGGGAGGGGTTGGGCCTCCGGTACCCTCACTCACACGACGAAACACAACGTAAGCGTTGCTTCACGTCGGTTTTCTGTGAGGCCGTGGTATCACTCCGGTCGAGCAGGCCCATTCATGCTGAAGCGTGGCTCTCCCACGGTTAAAAAGTCCTCATCCTCATAAAGATCGTCCTAACGAGCCCAAACACGACACAGTTGCATTATTTCATCATTAAGTTTCTATGATCACCTTCCGAGTTCATAACCATATCAGCTTACTAACACTATAATATTGCATTGTAATCTGACTCACATGTCTATGCAAAATTTCAAGTCTATTGGACACGGGGAAGTTGGTCAAATTTGAGTTCCTATATTTGCCCACTAACAAACATACAAACAAGGAAAGTAAAATAAAAGCTTGTAATAAAAATACCTAACGTATTTTCGATGGTCGCTTTACCAGTTCTCCCCACTTTATTCCTAGCCTGCCCTCCTCTTTGGTGCTTTTTTATTTCTATCGTTTATTTGTGCATTTCGAAGTTGGGGCTGGTTAATTTTATTATTATCACCCCCAATATGTTGATCTCTGCTTGAAAGATATATATTTTTATTACATAATTATCAATGTTTTATTATTGATTTCATTTCAGTGAGGTAGGCCAATCATTGGGTAAACAGAATATTAAAACTTAAATTGTTGTTAGACGAGGGAGACATCAGAATTGTACATCACAATCATCAAGCTTTGCGCTAGCGACCTCCCGCGGTGTCCCTACAGATCCGGGGCCTAATTGTACACAACTAGAATTTTAAAACCTATTCACGAATTTCACGCTACAACTACATAACATGTGATATGAAGCGACAATATTTTTAAATATTTTGACGTTAATTAAAATTTTCTAAGGCAAGCGTCACGCAAATATTGCCTTGAGAGCTATTGAGAAATGTCATACGAAAGAGTTGAACGCTGACTGCAATCTTTCAGCGGATTAACTATTCTCATCGTGTTTCTTCATTGTTCAAATCACCATTCGTTCTGAAAGGAATTGCGACTTTAAACTTTACAAACTAATTCATAAATCGCTATAACAATTGGTTTTTTTTTTTTTGCAATAAACCATTGCAATTCAAGCGGGAGGTGAGCGGGAAATCATATTTTAATTTTATTTTTGTTTAGTTGTTATTTTTGTCTACATTCTTTATAATTTTAATTAATTTATTGATTATTGCTTTTTTACACTTAATGGATTGAAAATTAATTGTTAGTAATTATATGTATTGACTTGTAATAGTATATGTATTTTTGACTTCGAATAAGTGTATGTAATCAGAAAGTGTTCTGTTATTTATATCCACGTTTGCATGCCGTGGCAACCTGTAATTAAGGCAAAATTTAGCATCGATTTTATATTATAAGCACTGAATGATTTACTTATAGACGATTTGTGTCTTGTTGGTTGTCCTAATCAAATAAATAAATAAATATAACTTTGAAAGGGTTTGCGATAGATTTTGAAATTGGATGATTAGCCCACCATTTGGTGAACTGTAAAGGTTGAGAATTATCTGTATACCAAATTTTACCAAAGGCCGATCAATGGTGTTTGCGTGAAAGGGTAGTAAATATACCTACACACAATTTATTTCATTCATTTTCATTCATTTCATTTAATATAACAATTTGCATATAAACATTTCTCTTTCAAATATTCATGGCCTTCTAAAATCATTATTTCAAATTCACCCCTGAAAACTTCACTAAGAAATTTAACCCTTAGAATGTTTCAAAGAAAAATTACACCAATTCGCATAATAAAGTAATCGAGTGCTCTCCGTGCCAGTTAGCGCCTCGGAGGGTTAACAGGGGATAATTTCCCTGCCCACTTCGCCAGGGGAAGGTAAGCTCGCGTGCCCTGCGTGAAAGACATTACGGTCTGATGTTTTTCTATTAAGATTGTTCCTTTTCTGAATAATTTCATTTCGTTAGTTAGTGGAGTCATTTGTTTTCTAATTCGCAGATTAACATCTAAATTGACGTTAACTCGGATAAAGTGTTCAGCAGATTATTTTGTCGAGCTCTACCTTGGTGTCTACATTTGATTATCCTTAGGCATTAATCGAAAGAAAAAAAAAATCTACTAAAATTTATGCAGACTAATTGCAATTGTTTCAAGGTTAGAAGAATTATTTTGATAAAGCGTACAGAAGAAAAAGGGAATCTGTAGGGTGATACAAGATTATTTTAGCATGTCTTTTTCTTCTTTAGTTTATATTAGAAATTTAGAATTAAATACACAGATCGACTATTTGATTGACCATTTATTCAATAACAAGATAACATAGATTAGTACAAAGAGTACCTAATCTCTAACACACCCCCTTAAACACAGATCCAACGTAAATTAAAATAACATTATATTAACAAAACAATATAAAAACCTTACAAACTCTGACAAGCTGCCTAGCCAAGTTAACTGTCAATAAAGTTCCTTAACTTGGCCTTCGGTAGCGCTTTAGTCAAAGCATCAGCTATGTTGTCTGCTGTGGGGTTATATTCCAGTGATATGGAACCACTGGCGACATAGTCTCTAGCGAAATGAATCCTCAGCTCAAACTGGATTATAAGCCAACTTAATCACACCTTGGTTATCCACGTAAATTTTCACACATATACTGTCATCACTTGGAATGAGGCTCACCAATTTTCTTAGGTAAACTGCTTCTTTCGCAGATTCGCTTAGTGCAATGTACTCCGATTCCGTTGATGAAAGCGCCACGCATCTTTGTTTTTTGCACTCCCAACATATTGTATTTCCACCAACTTTAAATATGTATCCCGTAAAGGATTTCCTAACCTTGACATCCCCGGCCCAATCTGCATCAGAGTTAATTTGAAATTTAAAATTAAATACACGGGTCGACTGTTCGATAGACCATTTATTCAATGACAAGATATCATAGATTAGTATAAAGAGTACGTAATCTCAAACAGTTTAATTATTTGCCATTTTGTTCTGTTTTATTTAAAGGCCGTTATTCTTTTGACCCTCTAGTCTATAGGTTTCATATTTCTTTTTGGCTCGTTAATTTTTCTTTATATCTAATACATCTTGCAGTAACGTTTCATTTATTATTTTATATATTTGTAATTTTTTTATCTGTATTTATTTAAACAATCTTTCTCGATATTCAAATACAAGATCAGTTTCTACGAAATTACTAGTAGATTACTCTGTTATACGAGTAATGTCTGATTGAAGTTTTTTGTTACCCGCTCCTCGACAATTATTTTTTTATTATACAAAGGCTCTTTTGTAATAGATACCATAATATGAAATACTAATTTGACTTTTCTCAATTTTCTAGATATAAAAATATTTGTACTCTTTTAAAACTATAGTTTTACACTTATAATGAAATTGATATATTGGTGTCTTTATCTATCTGAATATGTATATAATATTAATAAAAATATCCATACTAACGTAAGTATGTGTGTATCTGTTACGTTTTCACTCCTAAACTAGTAAATTAATTATAATGAAATTTGGTATACAAATAGAGTGGACCTAAGGATAGGCGATAATAAGCCTTTTTTTACTCAGGAGAAGCCGCGGTTGAAACATGTTGATGATATTATGCAAACATTTTCTTAAATATTTTTTAACTTTGATTTCGCAAGAGAAAAAAGAGGAAATGCACGAGCATTTATGCACATAGTATGATTTTGGTGGGATTGCTTTATGTCTCATTTTTTCTTTTAACTGCTAAACTATCGCTATCTAGTATCTATGCCATTTCGTTATCTATCATTTTTCAATCAGCTCTTTTCACACAAAACAATATCTATATCATCTGTAACAGGAATGTGTAATAGCAAAAGTTATCACTGTAAATTAATATGAACATTTGAACAAGAACCATTAGGCATTTCACAGAGTAAAATAAACTAAACTGTGACGTTAGACTTTAAAATAAGTACTCCAATAACATTTTGTGAACCTGTAGGCAGGTTTGTTGCATTCTAATGTAATAAACGAAACGAACAGTCTGTCACTAAACAACATTGCGGCTTGCAATAAGGGCAAACTGAGGGTTGTCAGTATTCAAATAATATAAGTTTTGAAACTATAATTTAATTTTAAACAGTTGTAGTTGTGACCCATACTACTATAATATCTATCTCACCCTGCGTAATTGCTAATCTACAGGAAAACATTACTATAAATTAGCTAAGGTCATTCCCATAACGAGTGTCTTTGATTTCTCACTGGGAAGTCTCAGCGTATTTATTGTAGTTGAAAGATTTCAGTAAAATAAGGTTTTAATATTTTTTTTTATATTAGCCTTTCACAGTTACGAGATGACGTTGTGCTACCTTCATAGTACTTGTGAAATTTCTACAGTAGCTACATATTTACGAGAATAAGGGCAATATTTATCTGTTGGACTGTGAATCACGACACCCAGCCTTGAGGTAGACAATTTCCCATAAGTCTCCCTTACAAGTGCCATCAATAGCAGGCTTTGGAAAGGGCTGCTTTTTCAACTTCTTTAATTTTATAAAACATCTCATAATTAGGAAAATATTTAAGTTAGTTCCCATCTTAAACTAGTGACATATAGTTCAATATGTTCACAGCATATTGAAGATCCAAAGAAGCATCGATTTATGGTGGAATTAATGTAGAACATGAAGTTATACCTTCATTGTTTTAGTTTTTTTAGCTACTAAATTAGGTATCTGAGCTCTGTAACTGATGTTTTCTTATACTGATTTAACAGTAGATCTTCACGGATGTCAGGTGACAGCCCTTGGGTGTAGGGCGACCGCAATGGAACATTCCCATTGACTCCGCGGTTTCGTCATTATGTCAATGTTAATATTTGTATGTGGCCGTTCACTCGCTCGTTCGTTACATGCCAATATTACTGCGTACATTACAATGTCGGTTATTCTGAATATGTAAATTAGGCAAGAGACCTTTAATGAATTCAATATTTACGTATACAACATGATCTGAAAATAATACATCACTTCTTATATCAAATTTATTCATGGAAGATCTTCTTTCGAACAACAAAATTCCTAGTGATGAACGATACCATGAAATTGAATAAACTCCTATTCTAATGCTGCAAAAATATTTGATGACACTCACCACCAGCCCTTTTACGTCCCCACTGCAGGGGCTCAGGCCTTCCTTATGGATGGATAAGGAGGATGGGCCATGACCCTCCACGCTGGCCCAATGCGGATTGGAGGGTATTAACGACTGCAAATGCAGCCGGGACCAACGGCTTAACGTGCCTTCCGAAGCACGGAGTAGCTCGAGTTAATAATTTTTTGGTCACCCATCCCGTGACCGACCCTTGCGAAAGTTGCTTAACGACAACGATCGCGGGCCGCGGCGCTTATCTAAAACGCCACCGAGCTACACTTTCAGTTTTTGTGCCCATCTTCATTCATCCTTTTGTGCAAAGTAAAATTCAAATATTTTTAAATAAGGCTACGTGAACTTATAATTTCAGTAAACTTTTATAATAATTGTTAACCCAATAAAGTATACTCAAAAACCTACAAACTCATTTTCGTTGAGCTTAATAAATAAATGGCCCGAGTAAGCAATTGGCTGCTAGTTTTGGTAAATCACTTGCACATTTAGCAGTGGTCAGTTGAAAGATATTTGATCTGTCCATTCTGTTGTCTGCGATTTTGCCTTGCACTTCACATCCACGTCGTGACACGTATAAGAAAATAAGGGAATTTTTTTTAGTACTGTACTTGATATTTTTTGTTTGATGGCCAGCTCTCGGAGCAAAATTACCGAGTCAATATAGATAAGTTTTTAAAACGTAAGTAGCCTAATATTTTGTATCGGTTCATTAATCGTATCTCTTTGGATATTGCAAACATCACTTTAGAAAATGAGCCGCTCAATATTATTGTAAGTGCTTTGTCATCGCTAAACTAACAACACGTGATCTGTTTACAGGGTAAGTTTGAAGTTTTATCATTTTGGCCGCGTATCACTCAACTTCTTTGACTTACAACTAAAAGAGTTTAGAAATGTGTTCAGGGGCAAATAGCGTTTGGTCCTATCGATATCATAATATTATGGAGTTAGAACTTTACTAATATATCAAACATTATGGCCTTGCTCAAAAGAAGACATACTTACATTATATAAAAGGCGGTGCTAGAATCTCAGTCGGTCTACTATTTCCTATGAAAAGTATAAAGATCAATATCACATACCTCTCAAATGAGATCATATAAATCTAATGCTCTGATTTAACAATTTCAATTTTTTTTTTGTATCTTAAGTATTTCAACTGGAATGTCATTTTATAGAAATCACATGATAACATAGAAGCTCAAAACCAATGAGTCATATTGAATCATGTCATAATACGTTTTATGTCTAATCGATTAATTTGACGAATCCCGAATTTCATATTTCCACATTCAAGTGTCAAAAATCTTTTGGAATACTAAACTTAACGGACTATATATATCCACCGGCTTAACTTACTGCTCTCGAACTTATGATTGATGAAAAAATTCTCAGGATTTCTTTGGATGACAGTTCAAATTGAAAGATTGACGAAAGCCTTCGAGTGGGTCGGGGCAAATGGATGAATATTCGAAGCTCGCTCTTTTTAATTAAGAATGACGAATGGCGGGTGTCAATCGGGGAAATATACCTCGAGAATTGAGGAAAAAAAATTTAATATTGAATATGTTTCAAACGTTGGCATTGATTTAAATAAGTAATTTTTTATTTTATTTGAAAATCTCCGAAGTTGTTCATGGAAGTGGAATACAAACATAGAATATTTTGACGGCTGTAATAATAACAACGCGTTTTACGTCAGTCGAATTTTAGCTCACAATGGCTCACTGCTATGTATCTTACTCATATTATTTTAAATTTAAATTTTAAGATCAGTCTGGTAACTTATCTGTTATTGAATGAAGATGGAATGGATGGAATGAATGGAATGAAGTGTATATCGTACATCAAAAACTTATATAATCAGGAAATAGTGTATTGAATTAAGGAAAACAACTTCAATAAACTGTGTCACTTAGAATGATGGGTGACGGAGTTAATGTCCACATAAGTACTTTTGTTGTTTGTAAGTTTCCGCATGCAAACTCTTTGTCGTTGATCTTCAACATTATTTATTTTTATTATTCACATTTCGTAATTTGAAATTTTCAGTAATCCAATATGCTCTTTATGCTGTCAGTTCGTGAAAATTCGTCGAATAACAAACATTAAACATACTTAATTTCATTCAATAAATTTAAACAAAAAATCTTTAAATTTATTTATTATTTTCATTGTGATCACGAGTTCGAACTCAATAAAAATGTAATAAAGTTAAATAACTGACTAAATTCAATTCAATCATACGAATTGTTATATTCCGTTTTTGTAATTAAATCAAGTTCTCAAGCTTTGTCAGCCTTTTATTCAACTGCATAAACGTCAAATCCGTCACAAGTTACCTACTTTTTTATTCAGATAGGACTTGAATAACTTACTTTAGAGTATAGAAATAAAGGAACGATGAAATTAAGGAGAAATAAGTTATTTTATTTAATTACTTTAAGTCCGGACGCAAGCATTGAAATTTGGTGTGTTTTAATATTATCAGAAAGTCGCACTTTTGAGATCATCAACATAGTATTAATGTATAATACAGGCCTTTTCTGTAATAAAAAGGAAGGAAGCCCTTGGACCCTCGTTGAATAGTAGATATTTGATTACTTTTAGGATTATTACCGATACAGAATGGACCAAATGACTAATATACCTTCTGCAGCACGATGGACTTCTATGAAGTAAAGCCTTTGTGAAATTTGTTTAACCTCCACTTCTCAACTTCTTTTCAATAGACGAATTATAAAAAACAGTTCTCTGAATTTTGCTTGTAACGGTTCGTATGGATTTATATATTTCCTAGTTCTGATCTGTTATTATATTATGTTCTATATAATCTTAACACAATACTATATGTACTTTTCTGTTTATTAGTTTGTCATATTCCGGCAGTTCTCCTCATCTCGTTGGGGGGGGGGGGGGGGGGACAGTAGCCGGTTGTTCGGTGCTGTAAGTGAATTCGTTATCCCTTAAACTCCGCCAGTTAGGTTGCACGGGAAACTTTTTTAATTTTTCCCGGGATTAAGCTTTAATGAGAGGATATCCTGATCGAGTATGCTTATTAAATTTTCATATGCTCTCATGATACACTATGATTAACACAATTAATGTGAGACCGAAAAATAAATCCTCCTGGAATTATTATAAAAAAAATGAGCAGGACAGCCATTTTATAACTGGATGCTTTAGAACTTCTAGGTTTGAAGCTCCTATAATGAATTAGGACTTACAGCTAGATTTTGTTTATACTAACTAATTGAATTCAATGAATTACATATACTTATATTTATTTTATTTTTAATAATATGTAATTTAACATGTTACTACACAAGATGTAACGTTTTTAATATGGGATATTGTATTCTATAATAAACGATTATTATTATACCTTACAGACATAGCAGTACCATTGCAGTTCCGAAAAAACGTATCATTTCAATTTAACTCTTGAATAAATAAGTTTTAAAACGAATTAGTGATATTGACTTACAACTTGAATAACCTGATGTGATTGACTGTGCCGATATATATCTCAATAATACAAAGTTCCATAAAAAAAATAAAGAAATCAACTGACTGTTTTTAGAAGTTTTTGGTCAAAAATATATAAATGCAAGTCACTTTTTTAATTTACATTTTTAATTGCCTCTATGTGCATACCACGGACTTCTAACCAAAACTAACTTAATCCATAGAAGTATGTAGGTATTAATATATTTTGAATTATTAAAAATCGCGAAAAAGATATAGGTAATAATCCTGTATAGTGCATAAAATGATACCACAAACACAGCTATGCCTCAAACAAAAATATGTGAAGGTGATTTGTTTATGATAATTAGTTAAAGTTTCTACAATAATTAGCGTCTTTAAACATAATTCATGACATAAAAAGACACTATGTTTATATTTATGGAACAAAATGAATGTCTCATAATAAAAGCTTTTGTTTTTAAAAACAAGTGTTGTATAATAATATTCACCGTTTTATTATGATAGCCTTAATCCGTTGATGCGTATTATTCTTTCTGTGGTATAATATACTATATGTCGGCGTGTAGTCAGAAGGGCCTATTACGAAGCCCAAATAGATGGTGCATATCGGAGGACTATCTTTAAAATAACACTGCTGGCGGGTATATCAACGTGAATTTGTTCCATTTTATCACTTTTCATAAGAAAATATAACGAGATGAGCGTGATGTCGTCAGATGTCTTTACTCCTCGGCGATCGGAAACAGAATGTCTGCCAAAACGGCGGCAACTTGCTTTTTATTAAGGAACTGTCAAAGTCAGTGTCACCATTCTAATAAAATTAAAAGTATCGATGATCACGCTCTCTTTACAATCGAGTAATTATGTAATCGAGTAACTAGCAATTAAAATAAAAGAAACTAAATCAAACGATCTTCGTAAATATGATGCGACATATAAATTACGAGTTAAATCCCTTCATTTGAATTTTGAAAAAAAAAAGAAAAATAATTGTGATCCTAATAATATTTATTTCATTCCTTCCAATTTACAAATAATAACAAGGTTGAAGTTATTAATTATGTTTACCTGTGACATGAAGCTTTTGATATTGAGTTGGTTAAACAAAAATATGTAACGATCAATTTTCTTGTGGAGGTAATTTCGGAATAACAACACAATACTTTATTTTTTCATAATTAATAATGTATTCAGAATTTAAAATAAATTGTACACAGAAGCAAGTCAAATTTAGCTTGCAAGGCGTGACCAACCCATACTGACATGGCGAATTAAATAAAAATAATGTTATGGAGCGCAGCGGCGCGATGTTTCATATACCCGTTACTAGATGGCATTACGTATATTATAAATTGCGCTTAACCTGTTGAAACTACGTGTATCTATGAGGAAGTCTAGTCAGTGAGGAAGAGACGGTTACTGAAGAAGAGAGTGACGGGTAGCCAACCTAGAACATTATATATGTGGTATCAGCCCCTACAAATACCGAGGTGGGCTACCCATCTCGGCATTCTTCAGTGTTCAAGCGATCTGAAAGCGAGAGCGAATACAAGCGATAAATCGAAGCGAAGAACTAGTGCGGTGAACGATCTAGTAGTGTTGGGAAGTGAAATAGGGAAATTGAAGTATATGTATGTATTTTATTGTTAGATTAACTTTTATGTTTTGATTAAATTAAAAAAAGGATTCTGAATTTAATTGGCGTTGATTTTTATCCCGAACCATTAATTAGTCATAACAATAATACACAAGTATAGTTTGACAAGTCAATGATTATTGAAAATAAAAAGAAAGTTTTATTTTTCAACATAAATACCTTACCCTAAGTCGTAACAATAATATACAAGTACGGTTTGAAAAGTCAGTGATGTATTAAAATAAAAAAAAAAAATTATTTCTCAAAATACCTTTTAGCTCGATAAAAGTAGTCCAGAGTGTCTGTATTTTTACTCTCATAATAAAAACCTTTTATTTCGTTTTTAAAAGATACAAAACAATTTTACATAAGGGTCCAGTGTATTAAGTATTTACTACTTAAGATGAAGCTGGCAAAAAAATTACGTGCCTTCAGATGAAGAAGAAGGTGTCACTTATTTGATGACTAGCCCTTGCGACAGTTACCTAACTTCTACACCCAGTTCAAACGCGTAAAACACTGTGCCACTGAGTTCCTCTTCCCCGACTTACAATTTTAATTAATTCTGATAAGGTATTCACGTGTTATGTAACCACAAAACAGCTCAGTAACATATCGCACACGCATTACACTGTAATTTTCCACATGGTTACTGCAGATTTGCCGCAGAATACAAATTATAATACCGCATTAGCAGTCAATTCTGTGAAGGAACTCTTAGAGCTGTGCAAAAGTGTGACCAAATATTTTGAAACTCACGGGATAAAAGCATTATAGTTTAAGCAAAAAAAACGAATTGAGGTAATAATGTCAAGTAGTACGTATTTTTTTTTATATAACGTGTGTTGTGTTATAAAAAACGTTTTACATGTAAAACAAAGAGTTATGAGCATGAATATGGAGAGACATATATGACATATCGAGAAATATGGAAGAAGAATACATATTGCACTGACCCCAAATAAATAATTAGAAACAGGTCAAGCAAATGACAATAAACTTTTGTCTATGTATTTTTTATTTTGATGTACACTATCAGGGATTTTAATAAATGAATAAATTGAACTTATAAGGAAATCCATAATTTATTTTCCTTAGTTATGGTCATTAGCAATAATAATTTGTATATCATTTAATTACATAAATAACAGTTAATTAAGTATATTGAAAACTATTGATTTTTTTGTAACTTATAATTTGTAACTGTGCCGCCTGAGAAAGCCCACTTTTTTAAAGACGTAATTGGTAACAACATACTACTAACATAAGTTTGATTGAATTATGGATATATGTCTATACTGGTCATAAAATTACAGGACTACAGTGAGAATGTTTCACTTTGGCATTCAAACACAGTGGGTTATTAAAGCCGGCCAAAAAAAATGTAATAAATTTCCTATCTAATGATGATTCATGGCCATCCTATCATACTCCAAGTAATTTCACGAAAACCCGCTTTTAAAATAAATTATTCATTGCGACGAAACGCCTGAAGCCTCGTATTCATTTCATTTCGGAATCTGAATTTCTACTTTTCTTTTTCGCCCTTTTTTTCATCGAATACACCTTTAATTTTTAATAAGGATTCCGATTAAAACAGTAAAGTACATAGAGGGATCGGAGGTCCAATTGTAATTTTCCTCCGTCCTTATAAAGTAAGTTTTTTTTATCATTCTTTTCGTATTACTTTGATATTAGTTCACTATTTTCTACGTAACATGATATTTTGGAGCTTGTTAGTGTCGTTTTCCTTTATTACAAGTTATTTTCTTTTAGTTTCGGGTTGTCCAAAAGGGCACACGTCTATTAGTTTTGCTTACTTTTACTACCTACTGAGTTCTGTTGAATGATTATTTGGTCAAATGTTTTAGCATTCAGAACAAATTTAAAAAGGTTTAGGTCTTCCGGAAACGAATGGTGGTCGAAATTAGTTAGTGGTGGTGGTATATTGGCCCTTAACGTTATCTATTGCTGCTATATAGTGATTATTATTTTTTTCATTCAAAACAAAAGCCATTATTCCTTCCATTATACTACGTATGTATTTTGTTCATTATATCTTAGGAAGACCTATAGCCAACAAACAAAAATGACAATGAAATGAAGAATCAGACCAATCACAGGTCCAGTAAAGCATTATAATATGTATAGAATTAGAGTTGCAAACTGGAAAAGTTATATCTTATTTCGTTTGTTGCCGAAGATGGAATAATATTAAATAAAACAAAATTATTGATATATAAATTATGACCAAATACTATGTATAATAAAGAAAATGGAAAAAAAAAATAAGTAGGCTTCAGCAGACACATCCCTGTTGATAGCACACGAGTATGGCGCATGCGTATAGCCCTTTTTATCTGTTCTGTGCGTATAGCCATTGCTTCGTCCAACCATACAAAAGCGGAAATAATGATATAGGTAATTGAAAAAATACAGGTAATAAAAAATCAAGACTATATCCTTTATGGAAGTATACAACCTTTTGTTTGAAAAATTTTAATTATGATTAAAAACACTTACCATAAAATTATATTATACATAAATAACGACGGAAATTTAAAGATAATTATTATATATTGTTGTTCCTCTAAAACTAAGGACGAGCCCTTTGTTCGGAAACACATAAACGATATTTCACATAATATCTCCCTTAACTATAAGGCTATAAGATACTTTAATCGCTGTTACATATTGCTTACGTATTAAACTATAAGGTCAACTATAGGAGATAACAACTTGTTCAGTTGTTAACGTGAATCTGATAGTACATCCTTGTAGTTAGTGTTTAGTGTTGGACGTGACTTATTAGAAGTAATTAAGATGATCATGTGTTGGAATTTCATTATATCCTAACTACATTATTAAAGTTATTGATTATAAAATGATATTTGTTTTGACTACACGTTCTTTTAATTCATAGAATTTATTTTTGAGTTGTTATAATTTCTTAATGCTTTAAAAATCAACTTTGCCCCTAGTGGATTGTCTGACCATTGATGAAAATACGCATTGTAGTAGTGAAAAAGTAACAAGTGCTTGAATAATTCGACAGTCCTGTTAGGTCCTGGGTAGCTCAGTGGTTAGAGCAGTCGCCCGGATTGCGAAAGGTCGTGGGTTCGAGTCCCATCTCAGGGTGCCAAGGACCAAGTGGATTTTTTAAGCGTTTTTCTTTAAGAATATTCTTCAATACAGCCCTGTGAATGCAAAATTAATCAAATACAATAATTTTTATGATTTATCAAATTTAATACTAAATTTATTAAAATTCATTTTACATGTGATTAAAATATAAAACGATTTTTTATTGTCTCTAATATTCACATTTAGTTTTTTTTTTATGAATGAATAAGTAATCATATTCCTCATGAACACATAAATGTCCCTTCGTCCGGACCAGGTTTGTAGTCAGGCCTTTATACAATACAATACAATACAAAACTCTTTATTGTTCACATTAGACAATTAATTACAAAATTTTTTAGTAAATTAACACTATTATGAAACAATTGGCGGCCTTATCGCTTTATATTATTGCAATTAAAGACCAGGCCATACTCTACCACGTGAAGCAAGTATAGATATGTGGATATAAGATAGATAGATAAATCGTTTATTGAACCATTTCTATCACTACATAACAAGTTATTGTACATTACTTAGTTGGTGTGAAGAAACATTAATAATTACAATAGACAATGATTCGCACCACCGTACTAGACTATGATCAGAGACCCAAGAGGTATACAGCTCAATTTTGGAAGTTTATATAGGAAACAGACACTAATTTTCAGCAATAACTGCAGATGCAACCGCGTCCAAAAAAATAACGTACCTACTTGAGGAAAGTAAGAGCTAAAGATACTTAATTTTTGGTGACTCATCCTATGACCGGCGATACCAAGCCATCGAGCTCCCTCGAGAAAGAAAGAAAAATCATTTTTGGTTCAAAAAATATCAACCCACTTTCTATTTATCATAAAAAAGTACCCATATAAATCTGTCTTTAAAATTAACATTAATTTTACACACACAATAGATGCTCAAGAGTCTTGCTGAAAATCGACTTAAGAAAATTTTACCGCCCCCACCCGAATTTGTGTCAGACAAAATACCTCGATAATCTGACAGAGAGTTATTCAGCGCGTAGTATCACTCAGGAAATTGGCTTCGTAATTTTATCAGGGCTCATTGGTGCGGTTTAATTAACAATTCCCCAAAACAACGGCCGAGCATATTTCAGGCGAGAGCTGTGATGCAGCGACGGACGTCCGCGTAACAGTTGGCTGCGACATTTTATGTTTCATTTAAATAAAATTATGTGAAGGTTTTACACGACGGTAGATGGATGTGTGGCTCGGACGTTGATATATAGACTTTAGTTGGACTGGTGCTTGGAATTAACTATTTGATATATATATACTACTATTATAAAGCTGAAGAGTTTGTTTGTTTGTTTGAACGCGCTAATCTCAGGAACTACTGGTTCGAATTGAAAAATTTTTGTTTTGAATAGACCATTTATCGAGGAAGGCTTTAGGCTATATAACATCATGCTGCAATTATTAAGAGCGAAGAAATAATGGAAAATGCGGACGAAGTCACTGGCGGCCACTAGTGTTAAGAATAAATTTTTAAGAGATACCTTTCGAGCTCAATAGCGCAGTGGTTGACGCTTGGTTTGTGACGCGGAAGTTAAGTAACTCCAGCAGAGGGTGAGTACTAAGACCAAATGTCTCCGATAGATCTCTAACCTAATATATTGAGTGCTAAGTTCCAAATTTATTGCAGAAATTTTAACATGTAGTCTACGTTTTATCGATAAAAGCTGGAGCCAGCAAGACTCTAATAAAATAAAGCAGGATTAACAATCCGTTGCTGCGAAGTATCCCAAATATTTTACAACAAAAAGTACGTCCCAAATTTAAGCCGGCTTAGGTGAAAGCTTATTCGATCTCTACGATCACGGATGCAGTAAAAACACCCATACTAATAAATAGTCATTTATCCCGGGATAAGCACCCTGAAAATCGACTGGAACACCATGAAACAGTGTACCTACTACAATTCTTTATTAATATTGCTAATGGCTCGAAAGAATGGTTTAAAATGTGTGGTCTGTAAGGAGGTCAAAAAGTTTTTATAACAAGCGTTCTTTTTATAGTACAGAAAATGGCTTAATGTAGATTAGGTTTTATTAATTATATTATATTTAGGAACAATATGCAGGATACGACACGATATGTTCAAAAATGTTATTACAAAATAAAGATTTCATTAATTAATTCAAAAAATTGTTGAACTACATCAATTCCATAAATAAATCGGTTTACCAGATCGTAGAGGAAACTCTAACTTTTGAGATTGAACGAAGTTAATTGTCATATGTTAAATATGTATTTAGATATTAATCTTTCAAGTTAATAAGATTCCTTCTCAACAAAACGAATACGAACTAATTATAAAGTAGCAAGATTTTTTCGCTATTTTACAAGTATAATTTTTTTTTTTTAATGGAACCGACTTCAAATTTAAAAAAATAATAATAATACTTATCTCAGAAGCTACTTATTTAAGAAAATGCAATTGGGACCTCGGTCTATTAAGCTGTCAAATAAAAATAGTATTTTTTAAAATCGGTCAACAATTAGCGTAGATATCGTGGAACAAACATAAGAAAAAAAATACATCGTCGTCAAACATATAACCTATTCCTTTTCGATTTTTAAGTCGGTTAAAAAACAGGTTTTGCCCGCAACTTCATTTGCGTAGTATTTACAGTCTTTTATTTTTAAACAACTTCAAAAAATAAGAATAGATTTTCAATTTGATTATTTTGTTGTATCCATATTGCACTGTTTTTGTTTCACATAGTATATTCTCGAAACAATCCCATTAAAGCTTTGACGAAATTAGATCAGTGATCTTGTTTTAAGATAAAGAAAAAATACTGGGAGAACTACATAACAAGTTTAAACTACATTGCTACTACTACTAAACTTACATTACTACTACACAAAGACGTGTAAAAACTTCAAATTTTCCATAAAATTTTTGCCCGGTTCAATATTGAGTATATTGAATTTATAAGAATAAGAATAATTATTCGATTCTTTGGATATCGTTTTTTCTCCAAGTCTTCATCAAGTTTACATTATTTTTAAATAGATATAAATATTAATTATTGGTTTTAAAGAATGTTTAAGAACGTGAGTAAATAAATTATTCCCCATACAAACTTCTATCTGTCTTTTCATTCCTTTCATAAGATTCGTATGAAATGTAAGTATTAAATGTCTTGTTTAATGTCTCATACTTTTTGATACCAAATTTTATCTAAATGGTTTCAAAACGAGACAATTTTGCATTTACGTATATATTATTAGTAAGAAAAGTACCACTTCTCTGGTAAAACAGGTTAACTTATAAAAATATCACAACTCATGGTAAATAAACCTCATATATTTGATGCCAAAGTAAAGGTTTCTTCAGGATGATTGCTATAAACTAATTTTTAAGAAAAATTAACCCTCAAATTCGAACACTAGCAAAATGTTTAAAGTCAATTATTATTCAAAAATTGCAGGCTGCAACTTACATATATTTTCTGAGTTTCAAAAATTAGATGCCATCTTACAAAACGACTGTAATAAGATTAAATATTAGAATTTCATAATTATATCATCATAATTTCAGAAATAATCACTTTTGAATATAGAGTCAGAGTATCAAAGGTTTGATAACGATATCATGATTGTTTTGAAGTAACAAAAGCAGTTCATCAATTAGCAAGTTCTGCGGCTCCACAACTGAAGTTTGGTACATAAATGTTTTCGAATACAACACTCGGCCCCCTTATCGACCAACTTCGAACATAATGAACACCTACACGACCAGATTGAGAGTATTTCTCAAACATTGGGGGGTGCGATTTATATCTAATTCTTCTAACATATCATACTTAATTAATAAAACTTTTGGTTCGTTTGAAATTTTATTATTAAAGTTTCCAAGTTAATTTGAATTGAATAGTTTTTACAATACAGTGGTAAATAATTATAAAAATGACTCAACGTATTTAAAAAAACAAATAGTGTCATCAGGAGCATAAATATAGAACAAAATAATATCTTTATGAACAAAATGCAATAAAACTTTGTACTGCCCTTCTAAAATCGAGACCAACAAATCAATATTAAAACTACCTAATTCTGGGATGGCATTAATATCAGATGGTTGTCACCAGGAGCCCAGAGGTGGCTCGGAGGTGACTGTCGTCATAAATTCTCCAGCCCCCGCCCTATTTGTAAAGCTAAGCTGTATTAATGTACCGGCCGCCTGGAGAACCTTTGATATTAAAAGAGAGACGCCCCAAAGTACCTTTAGTATGATTACAGATTTTCATTGTATTTTTAATAATAATAATAATAGTATTTTTTATTTCGGACAACATTAGGGAATCCAAATTTTTTTTTTGTTAGGATTACACAAAATACATCTGAACAATTATTATTACCTTAGATAAGATCATAGGACCTTTATCCTATCTGGGGACCTCGCTAAATAAGTATTGAGATAAATGTTAAAAAGAAATAAATTATTTTAATTGGTACATGAAAATAATTTATATTATGTTTAATAGTAAACTTCAGTCCATTCTTTTTTTTACAAGATGTCGACTTGGACATTTTTAAAACAAGTATGCTTTATTTTATAATAAGTAATTGAATAATTTATCATTGATTATTATCAATTTTTTAAAATAATAAACTAAAACGTGTATGAATGGTCCCAATCTTCCCCTACCTGATTTTCTCTATTTTTAAAGTTGGTAAAAAAATTATAGTCGTTACTTTTCTATTGAATTTTGTTGTTTGTAAGTACTAATTGGTCTATATCTCAGAAAAGTCTCACAAAAAAGCAGATAATTACATACATATGTAATTAACTTATAATTACATAATTATTAGTGCAAAATTTAGCACACGTGATTAAAAACCAATATAGACTAACATATATGAATGTTGAACTACTACTTGCAAAATCACATACACATATTTCACCAATTTCACGATGTCAGCCAAAAGATTTCATGAAGGATGATAGGAAAAAAATGTCGGAAGATTCAAAAATGCTTGTTACAAGCTTATTCGAAAAAAGTATGTTTCATTTTCAAATCGATAACCTCCTTTTTAAGTCAGTTGCAAAACAAAACTATTCGAATAAGAAATATAACCTCAGCGTAATTTTATTATTTCACATCTTTCGCTTGTGATGGCTCCTATTTTGCCGTAAGTTAATTTAAGTTCAGTAATAACATTGTTTGTTGTTTACATTCTGGTAACGTTTATGGTTTTATTGGTTCTCTAAATTACTACCACTAGGATCTGTACATCTTAGCAGTATTACCAAAATAAGAACTGGGAAAAATAAATAATTGTAAATTTTGCTTAACGTTTTATAAAAAAGAAAATCGGTCAAGTGTGATTCGGACTCGCGCACCGAGAGTTCCGTATAATCCTGTAGGTATTTATTAAAAATATTTTTATTATATGATGTAACTAAAAAAATATGTCTTACACATTTTTTCCTTTATCTGTGCTATAAGACGTTGTTTCGTACGAAATTCATTTTCTGTAGATTCCCTTGCGCGTTTCGAAAATTTGCGGCATAAACGATCGTTTCTTTTGATTGCGTTGGCTTAACAGTTTGATTTTTTCATAGTTCCAAGGGACAGTAGACAGTGTACTTGATATAAATTTCAGCTTAACACATTCCTGAATAAAAAAGGTCTTGACATACAGACGGAAGGGTTTCGTTTTTGCTTTCAAGGTACTAAACACTAAAAATAATGTTTTTTTTTTTCAATATGTGGGTCGAGAGTGTTACAAATAAACAATTTATCTATGCACACATAGGTTACAGCAGTATCGGCGTATGTACGTAGCATCAATGCCAACGATAAATAACCATCGGCCGCGGTCCGGGTAAATTAAGCGGCGGGCGGGCCGCGTCCCGGTCCCGATCCCGACGGGGACCAATTAGTCGCACCGCGGATATTTATATGCGGTGATCTAGAACAAGTCACCGGGCCAGACTTCCGATCCTCTATCCACCACCGGTACATGAATTTTGTTTTGTTTCCGATACAAGTGCAAATAAAGTTTCGAGTTTAATTGATAATATGATTCCATAGTAATTGAGGAACTCGGTGGTGTAGTTATTAGCGCGCTCGGTCTGCGACACGGTTGTTAAGCAATTATAGCAAGAACCGATCATAGGATGGGTGGCCAAAAATTTATTATCAAGAAAACATGTCAAGTCAATCCACCAATCCACATTGATACTACCTTTATTAGAACAATAATACCTTTATTAGAAGTTGTTGAAATCGAATCAGCATCTCTAAACAAACTACTTTCAGGATGTGCATTATATGTTACACGTTACATAAAGCACATGGTAGCAATATCGTAATTAACGATTATCCCAACTATTCCTTTTACTTTAGCCTAAACTAAAACAAAAAAAAAAATAACTAACGTTAATATTTCTGGTAATAAAAAATAAGATCTAAAGAAACTAAAGACTAAAAGAAAAAAGTTGTAGTCGTAAACTAGCCGCCGTCTCCGGGCGTGCCTCGGAAAAGTCTCGCCATTACCGTAAATATCAATTTGTATGATGCCAGTTAGGGTACCGCGCCGAAGCTGCGAGCGGGACATCCCGCGATACCAGATTTCAGTCACATCCCGGCAACTTTAAATTGGACGTAGAACTCGGCTAGTTTAATAGGAAAAATCATTTTGAGTGGACGCAGTTTGAAACTGACCTATTTGGTTAACAGCAAAAAGTTATTTTACTAGACTTCCTGTAAGTTTCCGATGGGCACTAATTAGCTCTTGTTTATTAATAATTTTGTTACTGTTGAGTCTAGTCTTTCTTTTTTATTGTATTTTGAATATACTAATACATATTTACAACATTCTTTACACCCATAAACATTTAATAAATATTTCCTTGCTGCCAGTCTGTTGTAAACTCTTATTATTATAACAACAAATTCATCTTTTACTAAGTCTGCATTAATACAAATATAAAAGATATATGTACATACCCATGGATAGTTTATTACTATATGTGCTCATGGGAAGTTCGTCATCAATAACGTGTAAACAATAAAGAGATATAAAAAAATATCAAATCTATCTTTATTGAAAATACTTAAAAAGTATTTATCAGCTCAGCCCCAGGTGCTCCGAGATGGCATTCGAACCCAGAACCTCAACCGAGACCCACAAGATCTGACGAATTTTTCAAGCATTTATTACTTTTCGCTATAAGTGAGTGTATTGTCATCAATGTTCAAGTAATGTGGGTTTTTTTTTATTTAAATAATTTTTCATTTAAAGATATTTCTCAATATAGCATTCTAAATGCAAAATTAACAAAATGCAATATCAAAGTGGAAATGGGCCGGTCATTTGGCAAGAACGAAAGATGAAAGATGGACAAAGAAAGTCATTTTATGGAAAGGACCTACAGGAAAGAGGAAACGTGGAAGACCACCAAAAAGATGGGTCGATGACATAAAGAAAATAGCTGGAAACGATTGGGAAACAAAGGCAACAGACAGAAAAAAAGTGGTTAGAAATGGAGGAGGCCTTTACCCTAGAAAGGGGTTCTCATTTATAATAGGTTTAAATTAATTGAAATTCTTTAGTAAACACAAATAATATCTGATTAATGTAAATGAATATATAGTAATAAATAATAAATTAATTAATTAAATTATAGTAAGTAGTTAAAATGTGATATTCTTATAATTATTAAATGTGTATTTGTAAAAACATAAATTCATTTAAATCGTATGTAATATTATTATTATAATGCATGCATGAATGTAATGAATGAGAAATTATTAAAGGCTTTTTTATTTTTTTATTTATTTAACATCAAATCTAACCTAGTCTCAATACCAATACAACCTACTTGTCGGCTAACATTAGAATCGCAAATTTCAAAATCGCACTTTAAAATTTTACGTAAAACGAAAACATTGTAGCCAGTATCGTGCAGTCCATAATTCCATCAACAAGTTATTAACTTAGGCTGGGTGTAAGCAGCCATTTTCTTGTCCGCTGCTTTGTTTTAGCCTTATTTAACTTCGCCTATTGAGGTCTCATTTGAAGTTAACGAAGTTATCGGCCGGGACCGGATCACGTTCGCTACTCAGCTGGGGTTAGACTTAAGGTTGATTTCACAATAGTTGATGCGACAGTTTTGGTGTAATATTATTTGTGAATTAGACTTATGAATAATATTAGTAAATAGAAATATAAAAACCGATAAATGAGTTACATATTTGTTCAATTATCTATTAATAAAAGTGAAGATTGTCTGGTAGAAATCACTTTGAATGATAACACCGCAAGCGTGATTCCCATATAATGTTTATTTATCTGTCATGATAACAATAAAGAGTTGTTCTTATGCATTTCACATACCGATAAATACTTTGCTTAGTCGCGTTTTTTGAATCCTTGCGAAGGCGAGCGCATGCAATGTGGGGACCTGGGAGTACGTGTGAATTAGACAAATGTTGCGTTTTGACTGACTTTATTATACTCAACATATTATTTATAATAGGGTGGAGATGTACACACTACACGCACTTGAACACGTGTCAATTAGGTAATTATAGAAACAACGAGAGCCCGGTGACAGAGAAATCAAAAAGCGAAAAGATCCAATATTCACCAGAACGCGCGTGCCCTAACACGATACGATATTAGTATTTTGCTTTTCCTTATAAATATTAACGCGGTATATAACACCTCAGGTTATAACAAAATTTCGAAATAACGGATTTCACTATGTAATACGCTATGTCTTTTATAATTAATATTATTTATATTTTTTAATATTCCTATATATAGTCATAGCGCAGTGCTGTAGTATTATTACGTACTAGATTAAATAAAAAAAAAAATTTGCTCACCTGTTATAGGAAAAAGTAGGTATATGAACAAGTCTGATCATATGAGATTAGAAAACATGATACTCACCAATATTAATTATCATCATTTAATGATGATCATCAGCCCTTTATACGATCCCACTTCAGAGGTTCAGGCCTTCTTAGTAGATGCTTAAGGAGGATGGGCCATAACACTTCATACTGGCCTGATTCCGATTGGAGGATATTAATGACTAAAAATGCAGCCTGGACTAATGGCTTAACGTGCCTTCCGAAGCACGAAGTTGCTCGATATAATATTTTTTTTTTGGTTTATCATCCCGTGACCAAACTTGACGATAGATGCTTATCAACAACGTTCACTAGCATCGGCGCTTATCCACTAAGCCTACGAGCTACTCAATATTAATAATACATAGAAACAAATTTCTAGCTAACAATTAAAATTCCAACCATACAACTATCATAGTCAGCTTGCACAGACAATTGAGGTTCCAAGAATTAATAGTTTATATCCAATAGATCGTTCACATATTTACGACATAATCCAACTTCACAGCTAATTAAGTGTTCCCGAATACAGAGGAACCCTTATCACACAAGTTTGAACATTACATGAGACTAGTGAACCCTTCATGCCAAGTTGACGGAACAATTAGTAGCTCAAGTGATAATTCGAAATGGGGAATTATGAGCCCTAATTTATAAGTAATAAGATCCTGGTTGATCTGACGTATGATAATATTCTAAAGGTTTCATATAGTCAAAATAATTAACCCAATATTAGCTGTGAAGTTTGAGATATTCTATTTAATATTTAACTGAATTCTGAACATGAAAATGTGGAGGAATTAATTCATGACGTATTCAAGTTAATGAGTAAACAACTATTAGAAGGCATTTTAAGGGAATTATAAGAATTTCTATCTTCAGTTTGCAAAACTCTTTGAAATAATACTACCATATTTATTAACATAAATATTTAATAATTTCAATGAATATGTTAATATTATTCCCATTTTATTACGTCCAAAATGAACTTCGTATCAAGAAAAGTTTCCTATAATACAAAAATTGCGCGAACGAAGGAATGTAAAAGGTAGACCAGACAGTTAATAGGGGAAATAAGTAGGTACTGTGTTAATATTGTGATAACGTTTAAAAACTACTAAAAACATATATTATTATTACATTTATATATTTTACTCTTCGCACACATTTCTTTATTGAATTTCAATAATATAAATTAATTGGTAGGAAATACAATACTAATGAACTCATAAAAAAACCCGACTGCGTAAAAACAAATTTTAAAAAATACATGAAAAAATTAACTTAAATAAAAACTAAAAAGAAAAATAACTACACAATTGAAATAGTTTTATAAACGATACACACATAAACAAATCATAAATTCTTATTTCAATTGTGTAGTTATTTAGTATTACTTAACAGAATTCTAAACTACTGGGCTTGTTTTTTTTCTTTTTAGTTTTTATTTAAGTTAATTTTTTCATGAATTTTTTAAAATTTGTTTTTACGCAGTTGGTTTTTTTTGTCTTTCTCTAAATTATTTATTTTTATTTTATACTTTTTAGTTACAATTCGTTGACTTCGTTATAAGATGATAAATTTCGCAATCTAATCATTAACGTCGTGGGGATTAAGTAACTTGCGGTGGTCTAAACTACTGATGATAAGTCCCTCTAGAGACCTAACTCGGCTCAAAGCTACATATGCTTTATTTTTTTACTAAATATATTTGTTCTTCATGCTTTTTTACTGTTTTTTTTTTGTTTGTATATCGTTTATACTTAAATAAAAACCTAAATCAATAAGTAAGAAAATTAGCGAATATGATTGTTTTGTTAAACAACTTTAAATCGTTATATATCCTAAGCTATTATTTAAAATGAAAAGTGATATAAGGAACCTAAAGATGATTTTAAAATACGTATTTAACGACACCCCACTTGACATAGTTCGTCGAATTTTTTTTTCATTTTTACAATATGGCGTCTGGTTGTCGCTGTGGTGAATTTTGATTACTGTCATGTCTTTAGTGACACTCGCAAGGTTAAGAAGAATCGATTGACGTAAGAATCATCAAAATCAGCCTACGCATTTGGTCTCTAGAACGCCACATAGAAACAAACATACATACATACATACATAGACTGATAAACACATTACCCTCCTGTTGTAAACGAAGCTCAATGTTAATTTATTATCCATAGGTCGTTTCTTGAGTTCACTTATTATAAAATTAAACATCGCACTTGTAAACATAAGAAAGAATTTATTATTTACACACCTTGTGTACATTAGATTAATTTATAATTACTTAATATTTAGCCGTTAAGACTACTTAATAATAATTTATTTAATATTTGTGGCTATAGCCCATACGCGTCTCAAAATCAGAAGTTCGAGAAGACCGCCAAAAACGGCAAAACTTTTTAAATCAATTTTTTGCTATGCAAAGGAATTTGTGTTCATTCTGCTTTGAACATAGTCGCGGCCTCTACAAAAGAAATTATACAATTTTAAAGTTTTATAGTAAATTAAAATTATCGTAAATCTGCATACAGTTAAGTAAAAAAAATATAGACATATATATAATATAAAAACTACAATTCAAGGCAATTTAATGAATACCTAATACATTATTATCTTCTATTGGTAGAATACAAACTTTTGATATACTTGTTCTTGTTACAAAACCTTTTTGGTTTTTAATATCTAAAGCCCTCACCTTTCCATCCTCTCCAGGGTACACTTTTATTACTCTGGCCATGGGCCATGCTAGAGGACTTACATTATCGTTTTTAACGATGACTAATGTTCCAACCTGCAAATTAGGTTGAGCTACCTGCCACTTAGGACGATTCTGTAACTGAACTAGATATTGCTTATGCCACTGCTTCCAAAATGACTGTTGAATTTGTACACACTGTTTCCAAAATTTTAATCTATTGGTAGGAACGTTAGTAACATCAAGCTCAGGTAGACATTGGAGAGATGCACCTGTGAGAAAATGACCAGGTGTAAGGTAAGTGAAGTCATTCATATCAGACATTATTAATGGCGTTAACGGCCTAGAATTTAAAATCCCTTCTATTTGAACCATTATAGTATACAATTCCTCATAAGTAAAACATTTGTCACCTACGACACGTTTTAAATGATACTTTACACTTTTAATTCCTGCTTCCCAGATTCCCGCAAAATTCGGTGAATATGCAGGTACAAACTTAAATTGAACGCCAAGCGATGACGTATAATTTTGAACACATGTTTGATGCTCAACAGAATTTTTTAACTTATACAGATCATTTAATTGGTTGTTTGCCCCATGGAAAGTCGCAGCATTATCAGAATATATTATAGAAGGCATGTTGCGTCTAGATATAAATCTTTTTAAGGCAGCTAGAAATGCTTCTGTGGTCATGTCAGATACAAGTTCAACATGGACAGCCTTAGTCGAAAAGCATATAAATAATACAATATAACCTTTTGAAATTAAAACCTTTCTTACACGTGACTGCTTTATTTGAAATGGGCCCCCATAATCGACACCAACTATTTCAAATGGACGGGTTGCTGTGACTCTCTGTTGTGGCAAAGAACCCATCAACTGTGAAGCTTGTTTAGCCTTAAGTCTAAAACATACAACACACTTATGTATTACAGATTTAATTTCTCTTAAACCATTGATCAGCCAATACTTTTGGTTTAAATAACTTAATATAAGTTTAGGCCCTGCATGTAACAGCTTAACATGGGCATCATAAATTATTAATTTTGTTATATATGACCCTTTCGGCAATATTATTGGATGCTTTTGAGAATAGGGTATAGATGCATTTTCTAATCTACCACCAACACGAAGTATTTCCCTTTCATCTAGAAATGGATTCAATTGTAACAAATTACCTTTTACTGGCTGATCCTTTGCTAATCTATGAATTTCATTATTAAAATATTGCCTTTGTTCACATTTAACAATTACTAAAGTAGCATCATTAATTTCCTTGGCATTTATTACACCATTGTGTCTTTCATTTTTAGGCAATTTACAATTTTTATAAAATCTATATACATATGCAACTACTCTTTGGAGTTTTAAAAAAGATGAATATCTATGCAATAAATTTTTTATGAAATTTTTATCATATGAATCAATTGTAAACAAACATACATTTTTAATTTCAGGTAATTTTTCAACTAATTGGACAAAGTCATTAGAATGTTCATAATCTTTATCATGCATAATTTGTGGTCCATGCCACCAGAGAATATTTTCTTTCAACATATCAGGATCTAATCCCCTAGAAATACAATCTGCTGGATTAGATTGTGTATTAATATAATGCCAAGACTAGTTTTTACAGGAATCTCTTATAGATTTGACTCTATTAGCCACATATACAGATAACCGTACAGGTTCTATTTTCAACCAAGACAACACTATTTGTGAATCTGAATACAAGTAAACATTCATAACTTTCTTATCAAATTTTAAACATATACATTTATAAACCTTTTTTATTAAAATAGAGAGCAAGAGTGCACTATTAAGCTCAAGCCTAGGTGTTGAAAGTTGTGTACCAATGGGACTGACTCGAGAATTTGAACATAACAAGTTCATACAAACAGTACCATCTTCTTTTACAATTCTTATATATATACAACATCCATATGCATTATTTGATGCATCAGCAAACCCTACTATTTCAATCTTAACAAACTTAGAAACACTAATGTTTCTTGGAATAGAAATATATGACATGTTAATTAAACCTAAAGCAAATTTTTTTCCATTTATGATTTAAATCAAAGGAAAGTGGAACATCCCAATTAATATTAGCCTTCCAAAGCTCTTGCAAAAATAATTTTGCTTTAATTAATATAGGACCCAGTATTCCCAAAGGGTCAAAAAACTTACTAATAAAACTTAAAATCTCTCTCTTAGTATAAACTTCCAAAAACTTTTGTTCTGGACAAGTAATATCAATATTGTCTGTTTTAATATTGTAATGTAAGCCTAACGTTTTAACAGACATATCATCAAATGCTAAATCAATATTTTCTAGCTGCTGCCTTTCAGCAGGGATATCAGCCAGCACTTGCGGTGCATTCGAACACCATTTATGTAATTCAAAACCTCCTAATCTTAATAAATCTATTAGTTCATATTTTAATTGACTCAATTCATCAACATCATTAGAAGTAAAATTTACATCATCAACATACGTGTTATTTTTGAGTGCAGATGCTGCTAATTTATATTTATCACTAAATCGGTTAGCTAACTCTAAAAGACATCGAGTTGCTAAATAAGAAGAAGTTTTTAAACCATATGTAACAGTTTGAAGCTGAAGGCATTTAACAGGATCATTAGGCGACTCTCGCCATAAAATATTTTGAAATTTGCAATCTTTTTCATTTAAATTCACATTCCTAAACATTTGTTTTATATCACTTATAAGAATGTATTTACCTAACCTAAACTGTATCAATATATCAAATAAATCACTCTGTACTATGGGACCATTGAGTAACATATCATTTAATGAAATTTTGTTTTTTGTCAGCATGCTACCATCAAACACTACCCTTAATTTAGTAGTTTTGGAATTTTCATTAAAAACTGGATGGTGCGGTAGAAAATAAACATCACCCTTTTTAAGGTCATATTCAGATATATTAATTACTTTTGCATGCCCCTGCTTAATATAATCATTTATAAATAATTTGTATTTTTCAAACAAAACTGGATCTTTAGAAAACCTTTTTTCTAAATTATAAAATCTTTGCAATGCACAAGATAAAGAATCACCTAAATTAATTTCCTCTGCAGGCAATTTAAATGGCAAGGAGACTTCAAATTTATTATTATTTAATTTACAAGTTTCATTAAAATATTTCTCCGCCAATTCCTGTTCAGAAGTTGATTCAAAAAAGGTTTCATTGACATTTTCGCATTGCCAAAATTGTTTTAACTGTTGATGAATAGAGTCTTTACAGTAACCACATGGCTCTTTCTTTTCAGTATCATTAGACTTAAAATTTAAATTTACAAAATTACAATATAATTCATCTTGCCTCAGGGCCTTACCCACAACAGCTCCTCCCACTACATAACCTAATTTGGTATTTATTAGGTATGGGCCGCTAGGTGACAGTGGTATGCGCTATATATATATATATATATACAAAGCATTTGTACCTGTGCTGGTGAATGAAAACTTGTATCAGCAAGTTGCACATAAGGTGGAATATTCATGTGGGATATGTCTATGTTATGATGAGGCAAGGTGCATGAAATCTTCTCCACAACAGAGCAAGTGACAGGCAAAGCAAAGTTAGACTTGGTGCAAGCATGTATTTTAAAGTGAGCGAGTGCATTTAAATTATTTGTGCCTTCACAAACACCCACTACTGTATGCGACTCAAAAGTAGTCAAGCATTTTATTTGGTTAGCCACTTCTTTAGTGACCATAGAAACCTCACTTCCAGAATCTAAGACTGCCCGCACAAACATAAAAGAACCATCCTGTTTACACAATTTTATTATAGCAGTTGGTAAGAGAACACTTTTATTTTTAATACTATTGAAAAGTGATACCTTTTTATTTTCAGCAGTTTCAGGATATTGAGCTGTTGAATTAATATTATCAATATGCAACAAAGTATTATGATCACCCTTGCATTTAGCACAACGAAAGCCAAAATAGCATTTTTTTGTATGGTTATTTAAACACAGTTTACACTTATTTGTTCTTTCTATGAACTGTATTCTCTGTTTGACAGAGCTAGTTTTAAATTTCCCACAATTATAAATTTTATGAGAATCTGACTGACAATACTCACATGATGATTTATTTGTAAGCAAGCTTACACGTTGAGGTCTGCTAGCTGTAGCTCCAGACATCCTTTCTTGCCCTGTAGTGGCCTCTAAAGCAATAGCCTTATTTTCTAAAAATAATATTAAATCAGATAATTTATATGGCTTATCCCTATTTATCTGTTCCATATAAAAAGATCGTACTGTGTACTGGTCTATTTTTTTTGTTAATATACATATTAAAACCATGTCCCAGCTGGAAACAGGCTGGTCTAAACTCTCTAGTGCACTCAAATTCTGTTTAACATCAGCAATTAAGTTTCTTAACGCTAGAGCTGTACATTTTGTAATTGGCACTATATCTAATAATTTATTTACATGATCAATAACAATTTTATTTTTATTGTCATATCGTTCTACAATCAGGTTTAATGACCTTTCATAATTCTCATCTAAGAGCGGTAAATTTTTAATAATATCTAGAGGCTCACCTCTGAGAAAACTACGTAAGTAATAAAACTTTTGTGTATTATTTAGACTTGCGTTTTTGTCGATAAGCGACCTAAATAAATTTAAAAACGGATAAAATTCTTCACTTTTACCTGTGAAGGTTTGAATTTCAATTTTAGGTAAATTGACATGGTGCTCGTTGCTTACTGATGGTGATGATGACAATGCAGACTGATTACTATTTAACGTTGTTAACGCAGATTGCAAGTTAGACAATGCAAGTAAATATTTGTCTTCATAATCATCGAAATCTGCATCGCCTCGTTTTTGAGATAACGTTTTAAAATGGTTATCAGTATATTTTTCGAACGTATTTTTTAAGTAACTAATTTTTATTTCTAATAAACTGGATGTTACCTTTTCTCCAATGTTAGATGCAAAATTATAAATTTTAGTTATCGAAGCCTTTAGTTGACTTCGAGCAGCCACCAATTCCTCTATGTTATCCATTCTTAAAACTATATACAACTACACAAATCCAATATTTATACAAATTTAAGAGTTTCTACAAAATAAATTTTCACAAAAATGGCTTCTTTTTGTTAGTCACACAACACAGCACAGAAAAATGGCGCGACGACGCTACACCGGCTTGACGTTCTCTTCTGGACGAGAAGACTTGCGCAGTGCAGTAAACGTTCACAGCGCAAGCGCGAAAACGTGTTTCACCCAATCAGCGCGCACAGCCGCTGACGCACTTTGTTGTAACAGCCAATAGCCAAGCTCGACGCCGACTAATTTGGAAATAGCTCCCCGCGAACAAACTTTTAAAGGACGCGGCGCCAACTCAAAATGGCGATGATGGAACCAATTTATTTCTTCACTAGTGAAGCAGTATCTTCTTTGTTTTTGCCCAATGATGGACCATTTCTTGCATTCCAAACGAAATACTATTTCTTATGTTCCAAACGAAGGACCATTTCTTATGTTGTAAACGAAGCTCAATGTTAATTTATTATCCATAGGTCGTTTCTTGAGTTCACTTATTATAAAATTAAACATCGCACTTGTAAACATAAGAAAGAATTTATTATTTACACACCTTGTGTACATTAGATTAATTTATAATTACTTAATATTTAGCCGTTAAGACTACTTAATAATAATTTATTTAATATTTGTGGCTATAGCCCACACGCGTCTCAAAATCAGAAGTTCGAGAAGACCGCCAAAAACGGCAAAACTTTTTAAATCAATTTTTTGCTATGCAAAGGAATTTGTGTTCATTCTGCTTTGAACACCTCCTTTGCGTCGCGCAGTCGGGTAAAAAGGAAACCATTTTAAGAGATTTTTTTATTATGCCATCTTATGAGATCTGAGAAAACAGCTGCTGGTATCAATAGTCGATAAAAACATTTCATAAATAAATTAATATATTGAAGCAAGAAACAATATTAAACTTTAAAATTGGAAAGATGGTAATTATAATGAAAACTAAACCATTTCCAGAGGCGTTTTATTATGCAATTACAGACGAAAAATCGCTTTACAATGCTTCAAAGTCAAGTTCTAAGTTACCATCTATATCACTGGCTCGAAAACGGGCGAAGTAAATGGATTCAGAGATCTTTGGACAAATTAACTTGACGGAAGATTTAAATTTTTCATCAAACCGTCTAATTAGCTTTATAATTAACTTGGAAATTACGTTTCCGTTCCGTAGAATCTGAATGAATGCGAATATATAGCGTAGGTATTAATTTCTCGGTTAATCAATTGAATAAGCTCGAATATTAATCCGAGTTATATTTTACTGATGTATGAAGTTTTAGCTTATTCTATGTAGGCATGTAGGTGTGTTTATTCATTCGCGAGCCGAGTAATTTGATTATCCTCACTGATTAAGGAATTGAATAAAGAGAATATTAATATGAGGTTTTCTTTGTAATAAATGTCTAATTGATGAAAAGATACAATGGTTACACTATAATTTATTTCATAGCATTCAAGACAGACAGGAATTTCAGATTTAGATTTAAATTGATGTAGTGTTTTTTTTTTCAAACTACATTACAAAAGGAGGTCTTGATTGAAGCTGTGAATATCGCAATCATATATTCACTAAATGAGTGATCAATAACTCTATTATCATCATTTACTCCAAGCTTTGGATAGCACGTTAAGTTGTTGATTTGGTTGCATTTATGGTCTTTAGTAGCTAACAATTCGCATTGAATCGTCGAATTGGAAAATAGCCCATCATCCTGCGCTTTTTTCCTATCGGGAAGATCTGTGCTCCAGTAGGGGGGACATTAATGATTTGATGATGAATAAATCAATGAACATGTAATCATCAGACACTGACAATTTTTGACATACTTTCTGAGAATGCCACCCTTTATACTTAAAGCTTAATGAAATATATATTTGCATACTTCAGTTACGCAGTTTCTAGAATTGTGATTAAAATAGCAGATATATTTTTCATTAAAATAAGTTTATTAGAAACGGTTCCATTTCTTGGAACTGAATCATCCATTATTATAATTATTTTCCAACCATAAAATTGGACAAAACTACCAACGTTCATCAAGTCATCGGTACGACATTTACAAAGTGTCAAGATAAAGTTTCCTTATTCTAAGAAGGACTTTCTATTTAAAACATAATGCTCGAAATACTTTCAGCATAAAGCCATTTCTCCGACCAACTGATTGCAAATTCTGAAAATCGCTTTTATACCGAAAAACGTTCCGACAAAGGATTCCGGCAGATAGACAAAATGAAGGGGACCCTTCAAAATAAGCATTGTTAAATCTTTCTCGGGTCCTCCAACTTTTTGCCATTAAGTACAATTTAAGTATAGAACTTAAATGAAGCAGGAAAAGTTGACCGGGGAGATCACGGTGACGCTTTTCAGACAGTAATTTCGACTTGAAATTTTTGCAGGGCACAGTGCCCTGTGTAGCTCGGGGTGAAGACGAGGATTTTTATAGCCATTTTTTATATGATACGTGGTCGTAAACTAAGGCTGCTTAACTACGTTGGTTACAGGAACTTTTGGATTTATTTTAGTATATTAGGTGTACTTTTTGTGTGAATTTTTATAGAAACCATTGAAAAAGATAGAATATTCAATTGTCCATCATTCGGTTGATGGTTCGTTGCCCCTTCAGGACTCGCAACCAACTGTCCAAAGCGATATTTAGTTCGTAGGACTCTGATATAACTTCACAGCCGGCTGTGCGGTATCCAATTAGAGATTCACCGCTTACTTCCCTCGTTGAGAAGGTGGTCTCAAAACCCTAAAGCCGAAAAAAGTTATTGTTAGCAAGATCGGCTGCTAGGCTAAGCTCTCTGCTATGGTTCACGACCTAGTGCTTACTAGGTGTTAAGTGGATTCCCAGCTTATTAGAGGTGAGACATACTGGACCAAACGCGTACTGAGTCTTGGAAGTACGATTACGCCAAAATACTTATTCCGTAAACCTATTCCACGAGTATTCAGAAGGTTTAGATATGAAGACTCTCGACACAAATTTTGTCTAAAGATATCGCGAGTGTGTGAGGTTTGATGCAAAGTTATTGTCGGTAAGGAGTTGCACGTTAATACAATTGTAAGGTATTTTAATTTTACTTTGACGAGCAAAAGAGAAACTTGACGAGCAAGCCTTTAGTAAAAAAAAATAGAAAAGTGAGTTTTTATAGATTGCACTATCTATACTATACCATATGTCTTTCTGATTAAATATGCAAACATTGATATTCGCTCGGCACAATATTCTGAATTACAAAAATTATACATTGGTTGTTATTCTGAGTACAAGTATCAAGCTTAATAAACAAAAAATAAAGTAGCGAATTATATTTAAATAATCAAAGTAAAAAACATAATGTATATCTACAGCGGTTAAAGCGAAAAGACACTCAGAGTTTGTGTGAGTGTAAGTCGATACTTCTAAATACTCGATACGCATTGGACGCTGATACGATACTTAGTATTTATTTTATTATATTTACCACTCACTTCATTTCTCTACATGCATCCTCAGTATTCAATTCAATGTCCACCGTCCACACCTCCTCCATCGCCACAGTAAAACCTTTTACAATTAGCACCCAACGTGGGTATATCTAGACTGGACCCCCAAATATGATTGCAATTTAACTTCCGTCTACCTGGACTGAAAATCTCTTCATACCCTGCAATTGCGCTCCAACTAGTGGACACCTGGAGAACTCCCCTCAAACACAATTAGCGCTTCAACTAGTTTCCACTTGGAAGATCTGGATATGCACCCGGAGTACCTAGATGGAGATTTTCGTTCATTCCGCATGAGAAACCCCAAAGAAGAGGCGGACCTTTATTTAAATCGGCAAGACAGTGAACAGAAAACCAACTGAAATATGGTTTAATATACAGAGTTCTCTGGCATTTTATTTAACATCCTATGGTGATCGTGTAACCAGTAACCAGCCAGGAATCTGAGTTACCATTTTTAATGTAGCTAGCTAATCAAGAAAATAGACAGATCAAGAAAATCGAACCATCTTCCTCGACGGTTCTGAAGGAGATTTATTTAACTCTTTCATACTTTTATTTACGAAAAAAAAAATAATAATGTTAGGGTAAGATTTAATGAAAATAGAGCTAATTGGGAAAGAATTAAAAATACCTTTTTTATGAAACCAAGCATACCTAAATATGAGTAATAATGTGCGTTTAGATTTAGATTAAGTTCCAAGTATCATTACCAGGTCTGCACTATTTGATTTAATGCAATCATGTACTATGACTTATATTCCGTAATAAAGGCAATGAAAATCCATTACACACACAGATATTGTGAGCGTAAAACTTACGTTTTCGTAAATGACTTACGTTTGTAAATGACTAAATTATATTGAATTAAAGATGTAATTTAAACAAGTTTAAAAATAAGCAATTTTTTGTGCGCACTAAAACGTATTAAATAAATTATAATAATTAATGTACTTATAATCAAAATTATCTCTAACAGTAATTGACTTGAAAAAACACATATTATATGCGCTACAAGCTTTTTTAAAAAACTTTTTTTTTATAACATTTGTTTTTTACTTTTTAGTTTTGTTTCATTAGTTGTAGTTCTCATATATACGGATCTAAAGAACCCAAAACACAGTTGCAATATTTCATTGTTAAGTTCCTATGACTCTATCATCACCAGACCTTGGTCTGCAAAGCATCCAGTACAAAAGTCAAAAATTTAGGACATAGAATGTTCATAGCATTAGGTTAAAATATCTAACACCGTTGCTTTTTGTGTTTTAACAGTATAATGAATATCCTTCACTTTGTAGACAATATGTTATACGACTTTTAAAATGATTTGTTGGCAAAGCTAATATATCACTGGGGATCTTGATAACGTATTGTATACAATGATCTTATTTATAATTTTCTTGATCCCTTTCTCACATTCTAGAAGAAGCTGACTATATGTTTCCTTATATTTTTTCTGTTCTTCCAATGTTTGTTGCAGCTTTACTTCGGTGATTTGTACTACAGCTTTACAGGTCATCATTTTGACTTAGGAGATGATTCATTATTCACTGAAAGTACTAAAGAATATTAAAATCTTTTAAGTATTTATGTAAATACAATAAATTAAACAAAACATAGAAGAAATTAAATTAAATTAAGAGTTATCCAAACTTTTATTTGTATGGGAGGAAGAAAAAGTAATTATTTACTTATATCAATCTCAAATACTCAATATTTTATAATTATACAGTACAATTTGAAGAAGTTTAACAAATAAAAATTTCATGTAGGTAAATGATTGAATTTTTAAATACTAAATTAGTAAAATAAGTGTTGTTTCAATAACCCTTATAATAAAATTAGTATTTAAGTAAAAAAAATGTAAGTTTCACTAAAGTATGTGTTTAATATAAAAGATGGTGGTAAGTAGGGCAATGTACAGACACAAACAACATTAAATTAATAATTACTTTAAACGTATTAGAAAGAACAATTATTAGCCGAATCCACAAATTTCATTAAGATTTGCAAATGAATTTAAATTTTGACAATAGGTTTAATTCAAATCTGAAGAAGTTATCTATTAGATAAAAAAATACAAAATCGCATTAGTTAGACCATTTACAACCCTAAGAAAATCCGAAAAGATTTTAATTATGCTCAATTTCTTTTGTTTATATTTTTGTATAATTGTTGTATTGTTGTTATATTGTTTTATAATTGGATTTGTCTTCGCTCAGAGTAGGAAAATATTTTGTAAACTTTTAGAAACAGAAGGTGTAAACAGGTTGGTGATGTTTTATAATAATAACAACTTTCATAGGCGACAAAAAGTCAGACAAAGAGAAGCCATACGTGATTTAAAAAATATTTTGAAGATCTCGGGTCTTATCCAAGTTCATTACAAAATATAATACAATTTGACTAACAGGAAGCTTCATAATACTTTGTGAATATGAAGAAAGTTTTCTATTCTTAGGAGCTCTGTGTGACACACACGTTACCCCGACAAATCTTTAGGCACACATGGCGTTAAATTATAATTTGCGTCGACACAACACGTGGACAGATTTATTCCACACCTACTTGTCCACGTCTGACCATAAACTTGTCTGCGGACACTGTTTGGTATTAATTTTGCGTTAATAAGTCACTTGGAGGCGGTGATCTATGATATACTAACATTTACTGACTGGTTATGGTGAGATCTGTTGAGTTTTATGCATTTAACTAAACATTTTATGATAAATCTTTTCAATGTTATTCAATTCATGTGAAAATCGTCTTTCCTCTCTTTTAAATTTATATTCAAATTGATATACCCTTATACCCTTCTAGAATAATGTAGCCTGCCAATGTTGAAAAGAAAAAACTAATTCTTCAATCACATTCAGATATTATCTTTCAATTCATCCCAAAAATCATTTATGTTTTATGAAGTATCTAGTATAACAGTTCATTCACAGAAATACCTTTGTATATATTAGGTCTTCACATATGAAATTGGCGTTTTGTCGTACTGGCCACTTTAATCACAAATTTCTCCTCCTTAGTTGGGAATTCCAAATTCAAGTTTATACAGCCATTTACACATGTATTTGTGTTTCGTTAAGCGGCATTCATTTGTTGTTTTTCTTCTGTTTGTTCTATTTATGTCACCCAGTATAAAAAATGGAAAACTTGAAATATCGTGTTTTTAAGTACGAGTTCCACCGTGGTACCAGTGCTGCTGAAACGGCTCGAAAGGTTAATGATGTGTATGGTGGTTGTGTTGCAAAAGAAAACACAGTGCTTTTTTGGTTCCAACGTTTTCGTTCTGGAAAGTTCGACCAGCAGAACAAGCCCCGTGAATGGCCGGAGACCCAAATTAATAATGAAGAATTGAAGACTATTGTGGAAACGGATACATTGCAAACTACGTCCGAGTTAGCTGCAGGCTGTGCTGTTAGTGAAAAAATTGTTTTAATCCACTTGAAGGAAATTGAAAAGATTAAAAAGCTTGAAAGGTGGGTACCTCACGAATTGAGTGAAGCAAACCGGCAAACGCGCTTCGACTGCAACGTTGCATTACTTAACAGGCACAATAATTAAGGGTTTTTATATCGAATCATGGCTTGTGACAAAAAGTGGATTCTCTACGATAATCGGAAGCGCTCATCGCAATGATTGGACCCTGGCATGCCAGCCAAAACCTGCCCCAAGCGAAAATTAACCCCAAAAAAGTTATTTGCAAAAAAAAAAACTAATGTTAAACAACCGAGGCTGGTCAATTGCTCTACGCCACTGCTACTTCACGACAACGCTAGACCACTCACTGCACAACAGACGGTTAACAAATTAGAGGAGCTTTAATTGGAATGTCTAAGACATCCACCGTACTCCTTGGACCATGCTCCAACAGATTACCATTTTTCTCGAAATTTGGATAACTTCTTGCAAGGGAAAAAATTCAACTCCGATTGGGCAGTGCAAATTGCCTTCAAAGATTTTATTGATTCCTGTCCGAATGGTTTTTTTTAGTAAGGGGATCGATGAGATGGCAAAAGTGCATAGATAACAATGGTTTATACTTTGATTAAATAAATATATTATATTAAAAAATATTTGACTTTTTGTTCGTCCCATACCAAACACCAATTTCATATTTAGCCACCTAATATTATTTCTGTGTATAAATTAGTTTAAACTTAATTTGATTATTTAATAATTGCATCTGTTGTTAATATGAAAAAAAAACTTTATTTGAAACGCAAACTTGTATAACTATATAAAATACGTAGTAAGCATACCATTAGTAGTAGGAAACAGTTAGTATACTATATCCTGTGCGCGTCTTCGCCGCTATGATGTATAGGCGAACTTCCTCATACCATTCGGTTGTTTATTAGTCAGTTTATATGGATTTATTTATATAAAAAATTATATGTATAGATCATTAAAGTTAATTTAGAGGTTATGTCATGATGCAGAATAACTCAAAAGTATCTCTACGTTGTATTTACTAAAATTGAAAAAATAAACTTTTTGAGAGGTCTAGTGAATGGAACGCTGGTTTGATACCTCACTCAATGAATTTGTCTGGCGATAGCCTTCGGTCCATTTTACATATAAATACTGATTTATTTTTTGGGTTACTTTTAATAATTATAATGATTATTTCTAATATACGATAAAGTTGATGAATTAAACTTTTTACTTACCAAATACTTCTAAATTCAAAACATTTCTATGACAGTCTTAAAAACGTCAATCAACCCCAAAACTACATCGATTTCGCTCACAGGCATTGCAGAAGTAAGTAAATAGGTTTAAATTTTGTTTAATAAAATTTCAAAGCGTTGACACCATATCAATTTAACTTTTTATTTATCAAAAATATTTTCTTATGCTAGTTTTTATTCTAGATTTTAAACAGTAAATAATATTTTTAAGTCAATTTATTTTAATTTTAAAAGAAAATCCAGAACCCGGCCAAGATATTATTATTATTCTGGTACCCGATGCCACATCAGGGAGTACAGTAGGGATATATTCAGCGAGCTCAATCCAAAATCCATATTAGTTCAATATCAAAAGCTCCAGTTACATCTACAAACGAATCACACTCCGAGGAAACTGTGATAGAATTGAAATTCAATTTTTACAAAGTACCTATCTAGTTGGTACGGAGTCGCAAAAGAAATCCCACAGAAACCTTTTAGTAAAACAGAAATGTACTGTATGCTGAAGATTGTCAAGAGAAAGAAATTTCATTAAGATGAAAGATCTTAATGAAATTTCTTTCTAGAATTATTTTAAGTAGAATTTAAAAATAATCTTTGACAAATCTTGACAGTGAAATAAATGCTTTGTTGGCTCTGTTTTCTTTTTTTCCGAATAGCGATAGGTGCTTTTATTTTTTAACCGTAAGATAACTTATATAAACTGAACTAAAACGGCATTCAGTTTCAATAAAAGTTATTTTTAGATATTAAATTTTAACATGCCCATCAACAATTATACACAACTTTCTTTTATTATACTTAAATAATCAAAGACAACTTTATAGTTTAGTTAAAGCCATTCCGCAATTAAAAGTAATTAATATGTAATTATATACTATCAATAAATTGTGTAGTAGAAGATGTCCGCTATTTTATCCTACTTATAGTTTGAATATTTTCTCAAGAAAAATACTCCCAACATCTTGTTCAATACTTAGAATGAATACAGCAACCTCAGTTACTTTGTAGACTGCATCTTGATTAAAAACTCATCTGTGCATTGTGCCCAGCAAGGAAACTGCCAAGGAAATGAGGTCGCTACTATACTCGATTGTAACACTCACGGGGAATTGTATTGGATTTGAAAGATTTCCTTCTATATTATCGCTCCCTATTTATTTCAAAGAAATTTAGTTTTTTAAACGCAATATGTCATATTGATACTTGTCCTTCCTTAACCCTTATAAAGGAGACTGTTTTGTAATTAAATAGAGCCCTGAAATTATTTTCATCCTTCTGCACGCTGCACGAATGACTAAGGGGAATTGATTTTCTCCGAGCTTTAATGAGACCTAAGCCAATGAAGATTGGAAAGTATATATATGTAACATGGTGCATAAACTTAATGAGTGCGATGCAAGTAATACAGACTAATCTCGAAATTGAGCAAGTCAAACACGTAGACTGATTTACGGTCAATTAAGTGATGATCTTACCGCGATGATTATATGATTATTCGCTACGTTAATATATAAGTTATTTACCAGATCACTAAAAAGTATTCAAAATAAATATCTATAAATAAAATCTATCTGTGAAAGAAATATGTTGACAACAAATACTGATGTTAATATTGTTTGTTTTTCCTTTAAGTATTTGGCAGTATTCCAGTGAATTATTGAATATTATACACAGGTTATACACAGGTGATTTGACAAATATTATTTCGTGTGTCATTATTATGAATACGAGAATGTCTTATCGTTATTCCGTTATTATAATTCTCTAAATAGTAAATCATAACCAAGCCAATTTGTTATAATTTTCTAGGAAATATTATTTGTTATAAGTGGCACATTATATTTGAAAATTCAATTAATAGTGAATTTGTTACGTATTCATGATAACATAAATTGATTTACAATGAAATCCTCGTGAAATATACTAAATACTACATTATTAAACGCGAATTATTAAGTTTAAATGTCATCGATAATTAAATGATTTCATTCTAATATCTGACGTTTTATAAACTATTATTATATTTATAACCTTTTTGTGTGATTTATTTAAAGAATCTTTAAAGAAAACGTTTGTTGTTTTTTAGTTACAGTTAAATAAATGAAATAATATATTTTTTTAAGTTAACAAATTCAAAACAATGCAATTATGTTATTCGGTTAAAAAAATATGCTTGAACAAGCCTTGAGGTCCGACAGTATAGAGCTTTAATGAAATAAGCTTTATTTGGTTTAACCTCACCGCCGTGACAGCGCTGCGCTCGACGACGAGAACGGTTTTATAATAGAATAGCACTGCAGTATGCTGGATTCGGTTGCTGTTATAGCTGTCTGTATATACTAAATAGATTTATCTTACCATCACTAATTCAGTAGAATGGCTCTGGATACAACTTTAAGATAGAACTCTGTTTAAATACTTATCTGTAGTAATCTCCGCGAGATGTTCCGCCGTCTGCGGTCCTTCACCAACCCAGTAACAGCTCTCGAGGGCACACTGAGATTAGCATTTAGAGTGAGCGCAAGATATCGCGCCCTTATCACGAGATTGTGTTCTTACTGACGGCTAGTATCACCCATAAACATAATACGATACACAAGAACTGTAAACTACATAGGATAGGACTTATCCAAAGAACGATTCGGATATGGCCAAAAAATTCTTTATTATGTAAGTCAAAGAGTGGAAATTTCTCAGGAATTTGGCTTGATAAATTTCAAAAAGCAATTATAATTTTGTGTTCTTGTGAACACGGAACATGTTAAGAATTCGAAATGTCTGAATGATGCAATATTTTATCCAGATAAAAACGTTCAAACTTAGTTATAATTAATGAGTAGTGCGCATGAAGATATAAGAAACGAGTATGAAACAAAAATTTATTGATTCGGATGTGTGGAAAGAACACAAGATGAAATATCATCTAAAACTAATACAAAAACGAAAGTAGATGAATGTCAGAAAACATGGAAGACCAAGAAATACTTTCCATGATCACTTGATCAGATATATTGAGTACTATCGCAGGGAAGAACTAATATTACCGATAAGCACGAGTTAATAGACGTCAAAAAAGCCAATGACTTATTACTTACTATATAACGGACATCCAAAATCTATTATTACAAAGAATTTAGCACAGACCCCAAAAGTACTAAATTTAGCACAACAAAACACCATTTATTTACAAACCACTAAACCTCATTTCGTTATATTATTAAAAGGGTCTCATTTAGAACAGGTCAGTCGGTCTGTCTTGAACAAGTGAAACTTTACAAATTACTGGCAAACGCCGGAGCACCTGAGTGCTGAACACCTATTATCGTGAAATTAATTAGTGAACTCGTTTATACGTAGGATCTAATTCTAATTTATTCGGCTCAAACGCTCGGCTCAACCACAGTGTAAGATTTAACAGTTGATCCACTTGACACATCACTAAAAAGAAAGGCAATTTTAATATATATACTATTTTCTTTATATTTATGTTCTTTACTTGGAAATTTTATATTTTCCTGAAGAGTTACTTAGTATTATGTAATATAATGGGGCTACAAGGACAACTAACACGTATTCATAGTATTCTTCGTTTAAATTTACTTACTTTAATTAATTTACCTTCAATACATTTTTAAGATAAGTGTCAATAACCGTCTAGTAATTGAACAAAATCTTTGCATATTAATTATTATTCATTGAAGAGGTATCAAGTGCTATTTTGTTGAAAATACAGCGGCGAACTGTGAGTCGTGCATATGCGGCAATACAGCTCCACACAGCATTACAGGTTAAATCGAATAAAACAGACTTCAAAGTGTAGTAAAGATCTTAATTGATTTAGCCTCTAATATTGCAACATCGCTGTGTTCGACACTGTATTTTTAACAGAAAAGTAAAGCATAAACAAATATAAATTATTGGTACAGTAGGTATCATGTTATCTAGAGAAATATCTGGAATTTCAAGTAAGTGCACGCCAATTTGGCAAAATTAGGAACGAGTGAATTAATCTGACAGATTAGTATAACATACTTTGAAAATCTCTTGACTGTACTTACTTCGTTACACTGTGTCTTAGTTTCCCAAGAGTCTTCGATCAAAGGGTGATGAAACCTTTTTTGTCGCTTTTTGCAATTTAATTAAGTTTTCTAGTACCTTACATTTTTAATGGATTTCCAGTTTTCTTCCGGTGATATTTTAATAATCCTTCTTATGAACTCGCAATGAACCTGCTAATGTCACTATATGATTTGAGAACACTTTTAAGTTTTTAGTATAAAAACTCATTTGTCATAATTTTCTATAGGTATTCATGTCACCATTCATTAAATGTTTGTTCGATTTTAGAAGACTATAAGGTCCATTCCATTAACAAAAAAAAATTAGTATCTTAACTTTTACAATTACCTCTTCCTCTCTAATAATAAAAAAGAAGGTTGAAATAATAAAAAAATCAAGAGTCGCATTCGACTGATTAGTAAATATATAACGTGTGACAAAAAAGTGAATTAAGTCATACTGTTTTTTCTTTAATATATAATAGATTTACTCGTATTTACCATGGTCATATATAACTTCCACGTGCTTGTGACAATAAATAAAAAAAAAGTCAGTTGCCAGCCCTAAAATTCGACTTAAAAAAACAGATTTTTACTGTGCGTTTTATGTAAACTACCTGTGATATTTGTGTCAGAGTGAACGATTTGGGTCAATAAGGTGACAGAGATCTTACATGTTATTTCACTTAGAGGTTATTGAATCGTAACACGTAAGTATTCACAGTATTGCTTAATAAACAAAAAACTAGCGTTTATAATGTGCATTTTGCAGTACGGCTATAACCATGACAATATTGTAATTAGTGCAAACAAACTTTCACACTGCCCTCGATACTTCATCCTGAAAACCGAACAATTCACCGAAACTGGCTACAAATCCTCGGGAACAAAAGCTGTGCCCGAAATTAACCTGCAGGAAGCTCGTTATCCCAGGACAAAAACGGGTTTTCGTCTGGAATACGGAGCGTTATATTCATATTTACGGTGCGTAATATCTCCCACTTGTTGCATAATGACTCCTGAGGGATGATTAGCTTCATTGTCATATATGTATATTAGAAATTTCAGGATGCTGTTAAGCCTCGGCATGGTGTCACGCCTCAGTATGATCGATGTATCAAATCCCGATACTTATCGAAAGTAGGTGATGTATGTGCATATAACGTAATTTATAAAATATACATATACAGTGCAGTTTATTTTACAAAATGGCATCTACAGCGGTGGTGTCCTCTGGACATATGACTTCAGCTTGCTTCAGCGCTTGTGTTGAAACATATCCAAAAAGGTTGGCTTAATGAAACGTATAATGAGTACTTTTTGTTTTTTTGTCTAAAGAAATTAAACATAGATTGAGTTTAAATGTCTTTGTATGTTTTCTGCGTTACATTGTGACGCAGCGAGCCCTTACTCCTCAACTTCAATGCCTATTATCTAAGCCACTTCTTTATAAATTGAAGCAATAAAAATACGTATCATATATCTTTTAATTTAATCTATCTAATTGACAGACTAAGCAGAATTTTGTTTTTTTACAGTCATCATCCTAATAACAAAAATGCGAATTTTGCATATTATATATATAAACAGTTTAAAGAATTATGAGGATCGTCTATTTGAGTACACATGAATTAATGATAACTCCCATCTTATTATTATATATGATCGATCTTACATTCACAATTCTACACGAAAAATATTGTTAATGCTTAAAATATCCACCAGACCGAGGAAACCGAAGGACAAAGACAAGGCACTCGAACCAATGACTTTTAGTAATCCGGGCAACTGCTCTAACCTGTGCTAACCGAGACCGAAGAGGACTGACGAATTTATCACGCACTTGTTCGAATCCCACCTCGGGGTACTTGGTACTCTTGGCTGGTGGATTTTTTGAGCATTTTTCATTAAAAACTTCCTTCTTCTTAGCAAGTGATTTTGTCAACAATAATGACCGAACAAACAGAGAGTGGAATACACAAACTGATATCACTGTTTGATATCACCCGCTCTGCTGCTATTGTCAGCTTCGTTTCAGCACACCCGCGTCCGTCCTTGCTACTTAGTTTATACCCAAAATAATTATATGTTTACAGCACCTGCTCGTAGATTCTGCTACACACTGACAGATATTCATTCACTCGAAGCGAGCAAGTGTATCGAGCTACTTGACGATCAGTCCAACATATCTACCAGTACAAGGCTTCAGCCCAGGCATCTCAGCAGATCCACTTATCCAACACAAAAGACTAAATATTGCTATTCTTATTATTATCACCATCAACCCTTTTACTCCACTGCAGAGGCTCAGGCCTTCCTTATGGATGGACCACAACTCCTCCACATTGACCCAATACGGATTGAATGCTATTAAAAACTGTAAATGCAGCCGGGACCAAGAGCTTACCGCGCCTCTGACAATAAACTCCTAATTATGATAACACAATGACACCATATTTATTAAAACAGTTAGTCTTGCATTTTTGGTTTACAGATTATTAAAAACAGTTCTATTTTTTCAAAACAAAAGTGAAATTACGCTAGCAAAACCTAATAAACCTTAAAGCGTTTTTTAAGACCTCAGTTTCTGTTTTAAATTTCAAACTTTAATTCTTGTTGAAGTAAACTAGAATGTCGTTTGCTGTTGTTCTATTAAAACACAGCACTGCTTTTAAGCTCTCGTTTGTAGAGTCTCATTTGTGGCACGAAACATTTAAAATTAAAGTGAGAAATAAACCCCAGTCCGTTCAAAACAAAATTGGTTTTTTGGCATCACAAAGTTGTTCCCGTCGTGTTTGAAGTTAGTTATCCGAATATAATACAGATATATAATTATACTTTTCCGTTATTATAAATACTATGCAATTATTACATACGGCTGAAGTACACCTTTACAAAACTATAATTTGAAGATGGACATCGAAAAAGCATTATTTAAAGCTACTCTGTACTTTGGAAGACTCGTTAAAGCCTTGGTTGCAATCCAGATGCATGACCGCAGATTCGAGTTGGTTATAACCGTTGCTTTCTATATAAATAGGTTATATCATCAGAGGTGATTTTTTATTTATTTTAGTTTCTCGTCTCTCAGCTTAGCTTCTCTGGGAGTGATATTATATTAAATAGAAGATGAGGGTTTATTTGATTAAACCTTTAATATTATGACAGCCCTGTATTCGACGCAATATTTTTATAAAAAAGTAAGGCTAGGTACTTAGGGTTGGTAAAAAATATACACCGATAACAAAATAATGTACCTATCGATCTTTTTGTAGTCATTGCCGTAAAATAAAAGTTGTCCAGCTTACTGCAATATGTATTTTACCATAAAGAATCCATTAGATTCAAAAATATAAATTAATTTTACTTGCTCTCTTATAGTTTGTGACTTAAAAAGTCACAAAACTATTAAAGACCTATACATAAACAACACACATGTTTTTTTTGTTATACGTACGGGTCAACATTTTATTTATACAATTACTAGCTCAGCCCACAACAAGGCCCGCGAGTTGGTATCGATTCCATGCACCGTATAATTTCCCTGCCACCCGATATCAAGTCGCTCATAAATAAGGATGGGACAAACGTGTACCCAGTACTGCAGAACAAAATTATGAAAGATAAAAAATAATTTTGAGCTTAAGAAAAAATATTCCAAATGGATAAAGGTTTATTATTAAGGAATATAAAAACAATCCTTAATTATAAACCTTTATTTCGTTCATTTGACTTCAAATTCAGATTTCTTTAACAATATTGGTATTAACTTATGCATTATATTAAATTAAATAAAATATTTTATAATATATACAGAAAATCAGTCACGAAGTCAATGAGTCAGTTCTTGAAACCCTTAGACCAATATTTATTGTTGTAATTTATATAAATTGATCTGCTTTTTTTGCATATTTAACTATTTTATTGAATATAAAAATATTTAAACATCAATTGCAAAGCGGCTTTAGAACATGGACATTCTAAAGAATAAAAACCCCTTAAAAATTATAAGAATTTAAAAAAAAGCGGCTTTCACCTAGTTATTACATACAAATTTCCAAAAAAAAATTACTAAACTTTACTATATTTTTAACAGTATACTCGGTGTCTGTTTACTGAGCTAAGTTGCTCTATCACAATATTAATATCAAACATATATTATTATATTAGATATTCATTCGGTTTGCACTCTATAATAATTATCGCACTAACGATTCTTAGTACTATAACTTAAAACCGCCACATCGTTATAAGGGTAAGTCCTTAATACTATAACATTGTCCCATCACTACTCGTAAAACATTTACGGCCTATTACCGTAGAAAGGAGAAGTCATAACATTAGAAAGTTATATTTCATGAGGCCGCATTGTTTCAGGTTTCATAATAATATTCCGACATATAGTACTGTACCATTTAAATATATGTTTTATTGATGGTTTATTTTCATTGCATAATAATATTTTATAAACAAGATGTAGAATAAAGTAACTATAACGGCTGAATACTATAATATAAATAATATCACATAAGTACATTACGACATTGGATACCTTGTGAGTTTCTACTACTCTTCTCTTCCAATTTATGTATTTTCTCAAGTTGCAGAATGGGATAGGGCATGATAATTTATGATATATTCAAAACTAATACCTAGAGTTAAAAAAGGTAAACGATGTAACAGTCTTGAATTAAAAGATGGTTAAAGAACTTGTCTCATAGAGATTAGTATCAATAATAGTACCATTAAAATCATAATCTTGCTATAAAATATTTTTACTGTTAAAAGAAATTAAAGAATATATCCAGAAATTTTAATATTTAAGTGATATATATGTATTTTCAATGAAAATCTCGATCGATACATTTTGAGATTATTTCAAATCAACCACATATTTTTAACGAAGACTGATTTAAATAATCTGTGCTCTGCGATTATACATGATGTACAAAACAACGGTTATCCTATGCTCCATTTTACCTAAACCTGACCGCAGAAGCTTAATCCAATTCCAGGGATTAACAACATTTTGCTAAGGGTTTTCTTCTTTAAATATTTAAATTTGAATGCCTTCATAATTCAGTTGAAATTAGTACTTATTAATTATTTAATATTATTCCAGATGTATGATGAAATAGATAGATTAAAGAGACATGCACATTTTGATGTTAACTCTAATTACAATTTGAGCCATATGGCCAGTTATATTATTATTCTTATTTTTTTAGAAGGTGTATTCTTTTTAATTGATTACTTATAATGTTAGCCAAACTTATGAACTCCTGGCCACCGACTGGAAAATCGCCAAAGCAAACTGCTACAGTGTAATATGATTTGAGTTAGGTGGCAAACAAGCCTGCTCTCAGCGCCAGGAACATCGGTGACTTGTTTATTTATGTTACTAAAGGTTTTGAAAAGTAATATTATATTTTACACATTTACATATCTATCAAGATATCTAAATGTGTTTAACGTAAATAGAAGGGGATCCTTGTTTATTAGTATGACAGCTAATGCGGACATGATTGTCCCCATCTGGAGTATAGCGAACTGATAATATTTGCCTTGGGAACATACCCTAGCTTCTATGTTGGTCCTATTATGCTAGCATGTACGTTCGTACAATGAACACATAATCGAAGTTAGTACAGAACATATTTATTCATGCCACATAATACAATCTTAGAGGAAGCAGTGAAAATACCTCATTGACAGGAAGAAACAATTCACGGCATGTTGACTGACGGCAATATTATGTTTATATTATAATTGAAAATAATATTAATAGAAGAAAAGGCATTGAAGAATATTGCTGCAGCTGCTTGGTGGGACGAAGAACCCATGCTATGCCCATAGTTTGGTATTTAAGATGTGCACAACACCAAAACGACATCGTACCACAGAAGCATTTATAAATAATGTCATTGTTAGGGAAGATGTGGAATAAAAATAAAGAAACTTGGTCTTTCCATTATTATCCTTTTCAACATAGTGTTAAAGACAGCTTCCTACTCCGTCTATGGAACTTCCGCCAACAATTCAAGATATTAAAATAAGGCTCCATAAATTTATTTTCGTGATTAATATTTCATTAAAAAATAAAATGTTATTGACAGCGATAAAAATCTCATAGTGATGAGTTAATAAGAATTAAATAGTTACTAATTTTGATTGTCAATGCTTTAAGTGCTAACGGGGTTTTTTTTTCTAATGAATGAAAAAGGGAGTGTAACGGTGTAATTGCGCATTCTTCTATTCATTTTGTTACGGGGTAATTCTACCCGAATAAATACCAGTGTAAAACTCAAAAACCGTGTGATTATTTCGCCACTCTGACCCCATCTATTTACAATAGTCACAACTTTTTTATATCATGAACTAATATTGTATAGCACTAATTTGCTAAAGAAATTACTGACTTGTTTCTCTTTTTAATTATTGTTTTTGTGTTTTCTTTGATTCCATGGGACCAATAGATTCCAACTTAGCAGGGGCACCAGTTACTCTGCAGGGGCACCAGTTACTATGGGCGTACCTCAGGGATCGATATTAGGACCATTGCTTTTTCTAATTTATATTAATGATCTTCCTCACTTTACGAAGAATTTGTGCGAGACAGTATTATTTGCAGATGACACCTCTTTACTGTTTATAGTCGAGAGGGATAATGATTGTTTTGACGATGTAAATAATGCTCTCGACAATGTTCTACAGTGGTTTGATAATAATAATTTAAAGCTCAATTCAAATAAAACGAAATGCATAAAGTTTGCATTACCTAATGTGAGGCATGTCAGTACACTTATAAATGTAAATAGTGAAAAAGTTGAGTTAGTAGAATCGACAAAGTTCCTTGGTATTACACTAGATTCCCGACTGCAATGGGATCCTCATATTGATAGCTTGTCAAGTAGACTGAGTTCTGCAGCTTTTGCTGTTAACAAATGTTGAAACGGCAAGATTGGTATATTTTAGTTATTTTATGTATATTGTTGTGGGATTCTGCGGCTTTATTTTTATTCTACAAAAGAGAGCTGTCCGTGCTATATATAATTTACGGTCTGGGGAATCTCTCAGAGAAATATTTAAAGAAATAAATATTCTGACTGTTGCCTCTCAATACATCTATGACAATATTATGTACACAAGAAAACATTACGATTCCTTCACAAAAAAAAAGTAGTGTTCATAATCTTAACACAAGAAATAAAAATAAACTTGCCGTTCCAAGCTTCAGACTTCAAAAAACCAGAGGATCATTTCTGGGTAAATGTATTGCTATGTTCAATAAAGTTCCACAAAATGTAATTGACCTACCCATAAATAAATTTCAAATACATGTAAAGAATATTCTTATGAGTAAAGGCGATTATAAAGTTGATGATTATTTTAAGGATCGCAATGCATGGAATTAATAGCCTTCGCTTTGTTCTATAAAGACTAATTATATGTTCAACCTATGTCCTACAGACTTTGAAAGTTGTATTTACTATTGTGATATTACATATTATTTTGGTAATGACATGATTTATGTAAATGTAATTTCATAACTTATGATAAAAAGCTGGTAAGTTTCTTTCGCTTGTTCTTCTTGTCAGCTAAAAGACGTCCTGAACAAGTGGTAGGGGAAAAAAGTTTTTTGGACGATTCAAAAGTGCTTGTCAATAGCCTACTTGAATAAAGATATTTTCATTTCATTTCATATGAAAACAGCATGACTGTATATGGACTGGATTCATGAAAATACTTCTTTCCGATTAAGATGCCAAATCCGAATTCTATTCGATGTTTCCTAATTGCAAAAGTAATTTATATTAATAACAATATTTCACAAACATGAATAAATCAGTAACATATACATCAACATATAAAATTACATTTGACAGGTCACCGCTTGTATGGAGAGTGAACATTCTTCTTTAAGGATTTTCGTTCTTGAACAAACAGAGTCTGTGAAAATGAAATTGATATTATCTTTTACTAAATGTCAAGCATAGTCACATATACAACTCGACGTTCTAATAATTTTATATAAGAGTACTGTAACACCTTTAGCGACTGCCTTAGAACGGTGTTTGTGAAGTTTAACGGTGAGTTTAGTATTTAAAATTTGAAAATTGTACCGGTTATGTCGCTTAAAAATAATGGCAATTTTAATGGATGTTTGTGCAACTGGGTGTAAGTCCGCTATTTGCTGTGATGTGACAATGAAGAATGAAATATTTGAGATCCCAAGTTTTACTATAATTACCCAGACCAATTATTAACGATGGTCGAAAATCTAATAACCTAACTTTTTCGTAAAGTTCTCACATTGTTTCCTTTCATACCGTAAACGACTTTTTAGATAATTTAGGGTGAGGCGGTAAATAACAACAACATTCAGTAAAATATTTAAATTAAACTATGCTTGATGTCCCCTTCAACGGTCAATTACTGAATTGCAAATGTACCGCAGGCCACAGCATATCTTATCGTGCTGGAAATGACACCAATGATATATCTGATATTGTTTTTGATACAACTAATACACAATAATAACATTCTAGAAAACCATAACATATGTTGAATTATTTTGTAAGGAAAACTATTGATTGGTAATCTAAATTTAATTCCCTATTGGCTAACAGTTTATTTATTTTAAACCATTAACTATCCAATGCATCATAATTAAATTTGAAGTATGATTATTTTTTGTTTCTATAGTAATTATTCAAATTTACTTATCCCAAAAACCAAAATCAAATATGTATGCTATTTATTCAAATAATTCAAATCATAATAAAACTTAAATAGATGTGGTATCCTAATTAATCTAATTTCTATTTTTTTCATTTCATTATTTCTAATAACAACTCATTTCCGTTCTTAATTAATTTGCTGATTCTAGCAAATCTAATGGAAGTTCTGTCAATTTTCTTAGATAAGTAAGTTATCAATATATATATAAATAAATTCCTGTTCGTTAGTCAACCTCGAGAGTGGCTGGACCTTAGTTGCTTTTAGTTTTGAAATTTTTGTCGTAGTCCAGAGAAGGTTCAAACGGTGAAAGGTGATACGAAGTACACCGGGTCATCTAGTATCATAGTCTCTTCCAGTAAACCATATTAACTGTTACGTTGACATGAAGCAGTGACCGGTCGTCTCAATTCAATACCGTTTACATGCAAATTGCGTTGATCGTCGGCTCTATGCTAAATAATTGGCGGTGAGCGATTATACGCCTGATCGTTTATCCCTGAACTCCAGGCATTCTAGCTATTTCCGAATTAATGCTTTGCATTTAAAATTTTCCCATACAAGTCAAAAATGATTTGATGACACTATACTAATGAAATTCTTAAATATAGAACACTCAATGAGCAATTAGGTATGCAAAATAATTTTAACTACTACAAACAATTTTATTTATCGATTAAGTTTTCTCTCTGAAATTGAAAATGATATTCCATACTGGCAATCATTGTTTTCACATATACCGGTAAATATATTTATTCAGTATCTAATAGAAAATGGAAAGAATTGGAACTACAAATTTTCTTTAATCTTTTATATGAGATTAAAGAAAATTTAATCAAGTTTTGAAATTGAGAGCAAGTTTTGAAATTATTTAAACTGAGTGAAAGTGAGGACAGAAATAAAAATAAATAGTATATAATATATAATATATATAGCATTTAAAAAAACTTTGTATACTCCAAAAGTATACTGGGTAGCTATTTTTAACGAAAGTAAAAAAATCAAAAGGAGCTATTGACATCTTAAATAACATGATCCTCTGACTATGATTACATGATTGGTATATGTCAAAGCAATAATTGACAGATAATATTCCATTTGAATCAATGACAACAATGATTTAAATGTAATATTATTCTAATTTCCAGAAAAACAACTTTATCGATTAATGATTAATAACATATTTTGCAGTAGTGACGCTTACAAGCTAATTTCACGAGATAATGTTCCAATTTTCGTTGTTACAATCAAAAATGAAATCGATTTACAATCGAAAGTACTAACCTAATGAGTACTCGACCTCAGCCAGCTAACACTTGTAAGATTCTTATTCGTTATATTCTTTTTGTGGGTATTTTGTAGATACAATTGTACGAGTTCCATAATTTTAGAACTAGATAAACTGCCACCTCGTTATTTAAAACTTTAAGGTTATGTCTTTAACATAATTTACCTCACTTTTTTCGACCTTTTTTTAACCTTTCCTTCTCACCACTCTAATAGTTTTGGTAATTTAAAGATATTGCCATTAAATTTATAACCCGTCAGGTTTACGTCTAATAAAGGCTTAGTGTATTATGCAACCTCTTTTAAAATTGTGTTGCACATGATTGTGATATACGTTACTGGACAAATGTCTATTAAAGTTGTCATTAGTTTAAAGCGACATTACCTATAGATTTTTTTTTTATTCAAAACATTCATTAGAGTTTAAGGTATTCACTAAATCTTACGCGTTTGTGCAACTGGTAACCAGAACGGTAGTCTCAAAATACACTAGGTTAGGTTAGGTTAGATTTTTTTGTGGTATCATATTACTTCAAGATCGATTCTAAGTGAAGCCATTCAAAAGGCATCAATTAATCAACATCTAGATTCAAGACATAGTACCTACTTTCTAGACATTTCTTAGTAAAACCTCTATAATATTAGGTATTAAATAAACATGAGACTAGTTATAATCGAAATGTCGTTATCATAAAGTAGTTATTATGCACAACAATATAATCCTCGACACGTGCTTGTTTGCGACGCGTAATCTCCTGCGACGCGTCGTCACTAATGGCGCAAGCATTCGGAGATAGCGGACCATACCAACTATCATGGTACCTTGCTATTCAAAGAGTACGCTCTCAGCCTTTCTGGACACCTTACCTGTTAGTAATTACTATTTATCCGGTACTCTCGTATGGTTTAATATTTTTATGTATTAAAACGGAAGTAAAAGTTTTAATTCGTAATTACCAATGAATAGAAATTGAATATCCTCATTTTATGTAGCGTAGGAATTTCGCATCTTACGCCGCACTCTTGAGAGATAGCTTAAGCCAGGCTTATATATTCCCTTCACTGTCAGTTGAACTACCAGTAATTTATAAGCGCATACACTTTATGCTTAATTATTTATATACAAATAATCATAATTATACCTTGAGTGTATAGAAAATTCCGATGACATACGAAAGATCTTGTCTTTATATACTACTTGATGTCACAGCAGATCTTGTTCTGCCCTAGTTCTCAAAAACAAAATAATCAAAGATAGTCTTTGTTTTGCAATTATCGAATCGATTGGATGAAAGTTTGTATGACGGGATTAGCACGTGGGCGATACCGTTGGCGGAAAGCTAGTACTTAGTGTGATAGATCGTAAAGAGTATGTAAATACAAAAACTGCATCCAATTTAACCACGTTAAATATAAACTACTCGTAAAATAGACCGGTTGTCAATGGTGATATTATGTTATTATTTTATATGCGATATAAAATCTGAATCTTCTGAAAACAAAAAAGATTGTATTGTATACGTATTACAATGACAGTCAACTCTATGACGGAATAAAGGTATCTGGCGCTTGCAACAGCACAGAAATTTGGGGGACTAACTGTTTTCCCGCGACTATGCCCGTGTAAATTACAGCGTATAATGTAGCTTCCCGTAGGAGAACATTTTTTTTAATCGGTCCCGTAGTTTCAGAACCTATCCGATGCAAACAAACAAACAATCAAATTTTTCCTTATCATTATTAGTATTATCATAATATAGACATGATAGCATTATACCATACCATTATAGCATAGACCACAGATACGATGGAATGGACATATCTTTGAGAAACTTAGACCCCAAATTCAAGTATAGATAATAAAAAAACAACTATCACTTTAATATATGACCATAAAGGTTTTAATAGTTCATAAGAGTTTTTAATAGATTCCTTTTTATAATTTGCTGTACTAGTTATGTTGCTTCTTAGTTAGGTAGATAGTATCCTTATTGTTCACGTTAGTTACGTAAAAATCGAACTCTCAATAAAGAGTACGAATTCGGCATTTAATTGCTAGTTCTGTTGGAGAGTTGGAACTGCACTAATTGACGAGCGGAGTGCTCACTAACGACTCGCTCAGCGCCAACGTCACTCAGTTTTAGGAGCCTCTATAATTATGACAAACTAAATTCAACTCGTGTCAATATTGTAGTACCTACATGTAGAAGTAATTACAATCAATATATCCCTTATTATCCATCGCATATACAGTATCTGAAAATAAAAAAATTACATATTAAATTTGAAAAACCCAGTGGTTAATTCCATAAATAATAACCCAGTAGAATAGATATTGATAGGCTGTTAATTAAAATAATATCTGTAGAATTATTACTTCAAATTGAATGTGAAGACCAAAAAGAGATTAATGGTATTTGAAAGAGACGATACCGGAACAAATATAAGGATTATAGTTCATGATTTAGTGGATGTGCTTTTAGCAGGGATGGAAGGTAGACCGCTGACATAAAGAGGATAGTGGGTGCTGAGGATAGTGTGGATGGAGCGGCTCGCTATATACAATGCGGTGCTGATCTCAACGTTAATGTATGATTGCAAACATTGGGTATGTTAGAAAGAACATGTTAGTAGATTAAACGCAGTAGATTAGACGTAGAATTTGCGAAGTAACGCTCGCAGACCACATTCTAAATGAAGAGATAAGAATGAGATTAGTCTTGAAAGATAGCGTCGATAAAGATCAACAGAAACATGCTCAGTTGTTTAGGACATGTACGAAAAATGCCGGATGAAAGAATAACAAAAGTGATACACAACGCGAAAGTGGAAGGATAAAGGAGCCGAGGAAGGCCGCGACACACCTTTCACGATTAAATAAATCGCGTGCTTTTAGAAGGTGATGTCAGAAGTCATAAAAACCGGCGAGTATGTATGAAAAGAGTAATGTAAGTGGATGAGGCGAAAGATGTTCTAGAACCAACTTCAAACTTTATAAAAGTGAGCTTAACAATTTTAGTACTACTTATATCTATTATTATTATTTGCACGATATACCTAATATATATGCTATTTTAATGCGTATTTGATATAAAATTGGTTCACGATTCGCGGAGAAATCCATGAACGTACATAAAATATACATAGCCATTGAAAAGAGAAGATACTCATTTTCGATTTTGAAATGGGTTTAAAATCTATGATCATGGGAAATTGATGTAATACGGGTACTTATATAGGATACCTCTTTTTGTATTCTGTGGGAATCTCTAATAAGCATTAGTCTCTCACATGATAAACTTTTTTTTTTTTTTTTATTATTCAGAAACTCCACAGCTTATTTATAAATACATACTATAATAATGTGATGCGAAAGTAACTTAAGCCAATTACAGAGTTACACAACTGATAAAAATAGCTAACTTTTTCGACTAATTACAAAAATGAAATCCAAATAAAAGATAATAAATACAAAAAACACACCCGCACAAGGAGACAGATTCACTCATTTAGTACTTCATTATATAAAATTTGAGGCAATATCAAGCACACGGTAATTTCTTATATGTTCTTATTTATGTTTATGTTTATACGTTTATAAATATATAGATACCACATACCGAAACTGACAAATACACGGACATATAACACAACGCAACCAACACATCACCACATCCATGCCACACATGAGTGCATTGATAATACACACACATGAACACACGAATGTGTACATTGTATAGCTGCGAGAATCAACATGCACATTGCACGTACAACGGGCACCGTGGAACACACCACAAATGCACAACATACACAGAGAATTTTAAGAGGTTGTATTAATTAATTGGATATACACACACCACAGTTAAATATTTGCTATAGAAAGAAATGCTATTATTCAGAAGTGTTTCCTGTATTAAACATATTTTTTAAATTTTTTTTAATTGAATATTTGCTGACGTTGAAGATATCTATATTCTGATATTTTTTATTATAGGTTCTCAGCAATCGGGTAATTGTAGCATTGCTTCCGTAATTAGTTTGATGTTTGGGTACATGGAACAACGGAGTGTGTCTTGTACGGGTCTTTGGAATGCAAAAACCAATAAGCTCTAGAAGACGGGAGCAATCAAGCTTGTTATGCAAAATATCATGGAGCAAGCACAAGTCGATCACATCACGACGACAATAGAGAGGAAGGAGATTGTAGTATTTACAATCCTCTTCATAAGTTTGACTACGCCTGCATGTCTTATAGTTAAGATGTCTCACGAACCTCTTTTGTATGGACTCCAACCTATTAATGTAAATGGAGTATTGGGGATTCCAGATCGGGCTGGCATATTCAAGAACACTTCGACAATATGCATAATATACTACCTTAAGACTCTTAACGTTTTTGAAGGGTTTACAGTTCCTCATCATCCAGCCTAAATTACGATATGCTTTATTGCTAATATGATCAACATGACTTGAAAGTAACATTTTAGAGTCGAAAAGAACTCCAAGATCTCTCACGTTTTCCGTTCTTTTGATAAGCATGCCATTAAAATTATAAGGATAACCAAAACTCTGCTTCTTGCGACTAAAACTGATACATTGGCACTTACTTATATTTATGGTGATGTTGTTATTCTTATAGTATTCGTATAAGCGGTTTAGGTCACGTTGAATAATTTCACAGTCCGAAGCCGATGCTACTTTCAAGTATATTTTTTTATCATCAGCATAAAGAAGATGCTCTGAACCCTGGAAACATTGATGAATATCATGAATATAAGCACAGTAAAGTAACGGACCCAAATGGGATCCTTGAGGAACTCCAGAAGTGATTCTAATGAAGTCCGATCTGAAACCACCCATTACCACAGCTTGCGATCGATTATTGAGATAGGAAGTGATCCATCTCAACAAGTCTCCCCTAATACCAAGACTAAAAAGTTTGTTGAGTAGGATGATGTGATCCACACGATCAAAAGCTTTTTCAAAATCTGTGTAGATCACATCAACCTGACCACAGTCTTCCATCCCACACAGGACGTAATTACTAAATTCAGCAAGATTTGAAATCGTTGATTTATGTTTAAGAAAACCATGTTGATGGTGTGATATACCTTGAACAATTGCGGGGTAAATAGAGTCATATATGATTTTTTCAAATATTTTACTCAAGGTATTCAAGATTGAGATAGGACGATAGTTACATATATTTTGTTTAGACCCCTTTTTGTGCACAGGAATAATATGAGCCTTTTTCCAAGTATCAGGGTAAACACACTGCTTCAGAGACAGCTCAAATAGCAAAGATATGGGATGAGCCAAAGATTTGGCACAACCTCTAAGAAACAAAGGAGGCACACCGTCGAATCCAGATCCTTTATTAACATTAAGTGCTCTAAGCAACCCTTCCACTCTCTCTTTTGTCACGGTGAGTCGCGTCAAAATGTCCGCGCAATTGTCATCTTTAACAAACCGATCACTGTCATTATGCGCAACTGTCTGAGTAAACATACTTTGAAAATAATCGTTAAAGTTGGAACATATGGCGGGGCCTTCTGTCAATATTAAGTTTCGATAAGTAAAATGGTTGGGATAGTGGGAGCCACCACGCTTGGATTTTATGTATGACCAGAAAACTTTAGAATTAACACAAAGTTTTTGTTCAACGCTAATTATATATTTATTGTGACAGTGTTTTTTCAATGTATGCTCCCTCTTTCGCAACATAGAAAAGGTATCATAATCGCGAGGATTACCGTAGAGCTTAAATTTTTTGTGAAATTTGCTTTTCTCGCGTATCACTTTTATTAGAGCCATGCTATACCAGACTGGATACTTCCTCTTAGTGTTGCTGACATTTATAAGGGGAATATATTTGTTAAAACAATCATTTAGAATGTTGTAAAATTTCTTCAGAGCTTCATCCACAGGTATATCACTAAGTAGCGTATCCCAGTCAAATCCACAAAGAAACTCGTCAATGATGTCGTAATTACATTTATGAAAGTTTCGTCGGGAAACATTTAATTCACGCAATGGCTTGGTAAACAAATCCGTTATGGTTATAAGGAGTGACGGATGGTGAGCGTCTTCTTTTATAACAGGCGAGAGAGCTTTAGTCACCATAGAATCAAGGTTACTGAATACTAGATCAAGTGTGCGTTCATTATTATTAACAACTCGATTATATTGACTTAAACCTGCATATGCTAAATTTTGTATAAACGCTTGAGAGGCATTTTGCATGTTCAACGATATGTTATGAAGCAGTTCGTAACTGTCATCCGTCCATCGTAGGCATCTGAGATTAAAATCACCTATTAAAAGGTATATATCATTTGGTGACCGTACAATCAAACTGCTGATGAATAAATTAAGCTCCTGTAATTGTGCAGGGATAATAGCATAATCAGGGGTAAGGTAGACAAGTATAATATTTAAGTTGTATTTCTTGTTAATATTTTTTGCTGGTATTGATATATATAGCAACTCTGTATTAAACTTAGTTGAGAAGCTATAATTCTGATATGCACCCAATGTACCCCGCACAAAAGCCATGACTCCTCCGCCAGTACTTTTTCTACTATTCTGTAAGTCACGATCCACACGGAAGACATCGTACCTACCGTCACACAACTCAGAACTAAAAATGTCATCCTGAAGCCATGTTTCCGTAAATAGAAATACGTCAAGATTACTACCACTTACATTATAGAAAAGTTCTAGACATTTTGTTCTAAGCCCGCGTACGTTTTGGTAGTACATTTCCAATTGATTCATTTTATCATACATTTTTTGTCATAACTTGATAGGACACCATTATTACTTATCGAAAATAAGAATGTATCGGCATCCGGTCCCGAAATTGGGGCGGAGCAAGTGTAAGTGTAGTATATAGATTTTAAATTATGTCGAACCTGCAATGAATATTTACCTCTCATGCATATAATGCGAACAAGATTTATATACAATTCCATGCTTTGTTTTGATTGTAATACAATAGAATTAAATAAAATAATATTGTCATTATTTCGTTTATTGCCAATTATGAAATAAAAGTGGTTCATAAGAATACATGAGATTTCATTATTTGTTAAACGTAACCATTCCATCGATGTAGTACACAATTCACAAGTACAATAACAAACATTCCCGCCGCACACACAGCAATGCGTCAAGTCACAGAAATATGTCAAACTTTTGTAGTTATTCCTGAGCTGTACCTCTAATACATTAAGGTTTAATATAAAACGAAGAAGATCGGTAGCCTCGCATAACCTGACATGTCGCTGATTGTATTCTGTCATTGCCACATCCCTGACAATTTCATAATTAAAGACGAAATTTCGATACCAAAACCGCAACACTGTCATTATTATACATGCAGATACCGGTTCGTACTTACAGAAGGACAATTGAATTATACTTATTGCTATATTGTTATATTTAGTATTGATCTCTAAGGATTGGTTAGTGATTAGTTTTTTTATCATATAATATTGCTTAAAATGTGGGTAGATTACAATGGCATAAAAATAAATACGACCATCATGCCTTTTCATATTTATCCTTATATTTGATAACAAAACAAACAAGAATTGAGTGACATTTGTTAACCTTTTACTTGAATGTCTGTGTCCCACACACCAGTATAATTCGGTACATAACACTTTATTCATAATACTTATCAGAAAATGCAATAAAAGTACAAACATTAAGTACATTGATAAACCCGTTGGATCTTGATGCATACATTCATCTTTTTTTAATATAAATATATATTTCCTATGACCAATATAACTTAACATTGAACAATAATTACATGCATATTTACGTGAAGTATCTATTAAAACATTACATAAAATGAACATACAATAGGTTAAACCTATCTTTTTACCTGTTTGGGTGTATGTCTTATAACGATGCAAATTATCAAACAAAAATATTTTAAATATGAGATTTAGTAAACAAATTAGAGAAAATATACTTAAAAGATTATATCCATTCTCATGCTTATAAGTAGTCACAACCGAGAACTTTTTTTTGATGTCGCTATAGTTTATCGAGCGTAGAAGAATTTTTGATAAAAATTGTTTCACTGGTTTCATTTTTTCTCATATAAACCCGACCACCACGAACCCAAACAAATTTGAAGTTAAGTTGTTTGCCTCGTTGACGCGCTGCGGCATGTAATAATTTATTTTCTGGTGACAGATTTTCTAAAACAAACACAGGCGACTTCTTCTCATTCTCTAATCCAAAATCGTGGGTATTTAACTTGTCCTGAGGATGCTCTTTATTATGACGAGTGACTGCAGATAGAATCGAATCTCTTAAACGTGGTGTATTAAATTTTACTGCAATAGTACGCGGTCTCTCACTGTTTGGTTTTAATTTTGCCACACGAGAACAGTACATTATATCCTGATCGGTAATATTAAACTTTATTGCACGACCCAAATATTTAACTAGTTGCACAACGTTTTCTCCTTTTTTTTCAGTACCTTTGTTTTCCTGACACTATAAATAAGAGTGAATCGGTTCCTTCTAGGCAAGCACGCTCCATCTTAGACCACTGCATTGCGTACCATCAGGTGATCTGTGGTCAAGTGCTTATAAGTAGAATAAGAAAAATAAAAAAAATCAAACAATCTAATTTATATATAAATTATAATATATATATATATATATATATATATATATATATATATATATATATATATATATAACTCCATTGTGTTTGTAATTAACTCTAATTAAATACTTAAAATTATTTAATTAACCTTTTGAATGTCACTATTTACGTTTATTCACAAACACACAATAGTGAGTATCGGTGAAAAGAAGATGGCTAATACGGAAACCTAATTGCCTCTTCGAAGAAAATGTAAATAAACTTCAGTGAAGTTAGTTTTCATTAAGACGTTAAGTGGAATTGAAAGTTGGGTCAGGAAATTGAGCAATTTCGGTATTGAGTGGTGTGCGGTGCCCGTTCGATACCTTGACAACAATACTACACGGCTTGTCGAAACGTATACCTACATTACTGTTAGCACATTGTTTAACTAAATTATTCATTGTATTATACTAACTGTTTTCCCGCCACTTCGCCAGTTTAAATTTTAGCTGATGTCACCCGCGTATGAAGTAGCTTTCCGTAAGTGAAGGGATTTTTATGATCACATTACGTACGGTATAATATTATGAAGATTACCGCCTAAAATAATCAAACAAAATTGGAAACCTAACCTCTTTATAATATCAGTAACAAGCAAACACTTATTAAGTAAATGTAATAAAAATCTAATATACAGATACCAAACGATTTTTGCAGCAGTAGTAATTTCATAAGCAAAGGCATCTTTGCGCATACAGCCAAATTATTCGTTTCATTACTCCTATGTTTTCTCTAAAACGTTGATGTTTGACTTTTTTAATGATTTTTGGAGATTATTTACTCAACTATAAAATGTACTCGTAATAAAGCAAAAAAGTCCAAAAGAAAGAAGATTATAACGGAAAATATCATAATGGATTAATAATCGGATCATATTTTTTTTTGTTAACTTAATAGGTAATTTATTGTGACAATCTAATGTGTTGCTGTATTATTAGTAGTAATCTTATCACCATGAAACATAATTACTTGAAACTTCAAAGACTTAAGAGTCATTATAATGAACGTAGAGTGTAATTCTGTTCAACTCTAAAGTTAATTAACAAATAAATAGGTTTCGTATATGAGTAATCCCTAAAGATACATCTCAAGAAATTGAATATACAATTGAATTGTACACTCTACCCACTTTTATATCCAGATCTCCTATCCGGTTGACTGGTAGAAAATGCCTACGGCATTAAGTCCACGCACAATAAGTAATGATTATGTGAAAATCATTAACCTTTTTTTTTCAAAAATGTAGTTCAAAGTCAGTGGCATCTATTTATGATAAGTTCTAATTATTAATAGATATTTATGTGTGTGTTCTAAAATTCATAATAAAATACTGTAAGGCAGGCTACACATGTTGACCCTAACGCTCTTACTAACATTGGACTGTAATTATATTACATAGTTACACTAAACTTTACGACAGTGTTTATTTCAACTTTAAAGCTTTTTACTCAAATATGTCAACATAAGAAAAAAACACAAGAAATAATATTAGTCCTCACTTACTAGATAGCTGTAATTTATTTAAAGTTATCTTATTACAGCATAGACAAAAAAGCTTTGATCTGGGTCTAGCAGCAGCTTGACGCTCCTGACGCGGGTCTGAAGTGTTTTAGCCTAACTTGTGAACTCACTGTTTTTCTGTGACGCATGTGTCGGAGTGTAGTAAAGTAGCGAGTAGCAATTAATTAGTTTTTAATGGGAAAATGTAATGTATACTTTGTGATACATGCTTATGTTTAGTTTTGTGCTGAAGTGCTGAGTTATTTTGGATCACATAGAGCTTAAATTAATATCAAAACCATATTAATAAATAATCACAATTATTTGTTATTATGAAATTAGGTAAGTATTAGTACCTTAACTGGAACGTACATATACACATCATATTTCAAAACCAAATATTCCGTTATTAACAAGATAATATACCGTAAAACTAAAATTAGAATTGAGATTATAGTATGAGGTCGTGTCATGGTAATATCTTTGGCTCAACCGCTGGTAACCGCACGTAGATTGAACGGTTCAGGTCTATTACGGCAAGACGGGCTGTCTTGGCTCTCGATTCGATATACATATCGTGAAATATATTTTATTTTACTTAATTTTTTTATTGTCGTAGTGTGAAGGTAACATCCAAACTGACAAATATTTAATCAACCTTGTATTACATCTTCTACAGTATGTTAGATTTTACTGTGAACAGGGAGGGAGACTATAACAATGTTACCAGTTATGGTTCGGAATAAAAATCAACAGGGCTTCAAATCGGTTTTGAAAATATCGGTAAATAAAGGTTTATACCTGTTTTTGTAAAGGTTTCGTTCGGAATGCGTCCGAAATAAAAGCGGTACATAAACCTCAATAAACCGGTTTAATCCAGAGCGAGACGTGCATGCACGCGTCGGCGTTTCTTGACTTTTTTTGAGTTACAACCATCATGGAAACCCTACCGTGTATGGCCACCACTACAGGCATAATACTCTTTATATCGAGTGGTGATGTGCCGTGACATTTATGTCACACATATCTATTGAGTTATGAAAATTTAACACTGGCTACATTTAGTTTTTAGTTCTAAGAAATAGTGTAGGTGGCGCTACACTGAACCTTTTTGTCGTGGCGTGGCATGTGTTCTTACCGTATAAAAAGAATTGTGCAAGAAAATAATATAACATTATTCAGGAAAACAGTTCTTTAATTAGAATTCCCAGTCCATAACCCAATAATATCCATAACAAACCATATATATTCTACCAAATATCTGTCAACACATTGAGTGTATCAACGCATAAAGACCCTAAGACAGAGTAGGATTTCGTCTTTTTGTCTGATTTTCGTCGTTTACACTTACCCTTAAATATCTCCACACCGTCGGCGTCGTCTAAAAGGCAGCAGCGAATGAATTCAAAGTTTGTCTCGTATCTCTTAATACACAGCCCTCGCAGGCAGGTTTGCAGCGCAAGGGAAGATTCGAAATAAATATTACTTTGCTTAAAGGGGAAATTAATTACAATATTCACATTTCAACATAAATAAGGAGACAGATAGGCGCTACGAGTATTTCAATTATGACCTGGTAAACGGTGCTGTTAGCATTCTGTTTGGGGAAAGGAAATTCGAAGACGCCTCTCGGTAAACGTTTTGATCGTAATTGTACCGTGAAATTCGTCTGATTCAAACGTTACTTTACTTTTATATTTTTTATTTTATTCATCCTAATAATATAAATATGCTATTTTTCTTTGTAATGGATCCACACAAAAAAAAATTGCAAATTTAAATTTATATTATCCACCAGTAACTATCGATGAATTATATCCTTATATGAGAACTTCGTATTCGATAATGTCTGCATGTCTGTCTATCGGTCTTTTACGGTTTGAAATTTGAAGGACAGGTGGAGTCTTAGATAATTAAATCGCTAAGGGTAGTTTACTTGAGAACAGATCTTTTTGCGAAAACTTGGGTTGATTTGGGATATAAAATTAAAGAGTAGCTCGGTGGCGTAGTGGATAAGGGCCGCGGCACTCGATCGTTGTTGTTAAGCGACTTTCGCAAGGGTCGATCACGGGATGGGTGACCAAAAAATAATTATTATCTCGAGCTACTCCGTGCTTCGGAAGGCACGTTTAGCCGTTGGTCCCGGCTGCATTAGGCAGTCGTTAATACCCTCCAATCCGCATTGGGCGAGCTTGGAATGTCATGGCCCATCCTCCTTAACCATCCATAAGGAAGGCCTGAGCACCTACAGTGAGGAAGTAACAAGGCTGATGATGATAAAATAAAATGAAACAACTTTAAACGGTTTCATGACGTTTTGGATTATTCATGTTCACTTAAGACTAAGGTGTCGATTGTCTTTTGTTACTTTCAAAACAAAAGACATATTCACAATAAAAAAAATGATATATTTTACGAAAAAGGTTTTATCTACGTACCGTTTACACAGTCTAGGTGCTGCACGTAGAGCTCTCTCCTCAAAGTTCTCCACGAAAATATGGGCGATTCTACAACCTTTAACTTTTCTTGTCGGAGTTTGTTTCGCCAGTTTTTCTTAGACAAGACTCCCAAATTTGGAACTGATGATAGTTTTCGGTAGCAAGGGGCAAATTAAATTAGCATTTGACTTATTTAAACAAATTTTAAAAATAACTGAATTTAATAAATGTAAACGTTTCCATAATGTATATATATTTTTTTTGTATTGTGACGTGTTATAAAAGACAATCGACTTAAGTGAACATGGAACCTGTAAAGGGTCCGAAACTTCATGAAAGCAAATACAAATGCGCTGAAATCGTTTAAAGTTGTTTCATTTAATGAATAGTGCGCGTGAAAATATAAGAAAACAGCATGGATACATAAAAGTTTTAGTAGAAGTTTGCCATTGAAAATACTTATTATACAGAAAAAGTCGTTGCCAAAAGCTAGTTCATTTTAATTAATAATACTCGTATATAAATATACTTGCTACAAAACTTTAAAAAAAGGTTGATTGATAAGCGCCAGACTTCAATAGCATTTTCTCGATAATAAGTTTGAAGTCGATTAAATTTTTTTAACGTTTTTATTTCATGTATTTTAGTGATATTAATATCGTATTTTTTTATAAAATTAATAACACCTAAATACTTTTATGAAAACTGCGTCAACGCCGGGATAATCAAAATCGGTTCAAATAACGCGAGAGCCTTCTTCTTTTTTAATCGTTTAATAAAACAGTAAAAAGTGTACAGCGCAAAACTATCTTCATAATAAAGTGACTTTCTTTCAATATCTTGTCATTGTCTTTGGATCACGTGAGGCTCAAAGGAGGGAGGGAGTTATCAAAATCACGAAATTCACAAGGGAGGTGTGTAGTAATGTATCACGTGTATTAATTTTTACCTCAAACACGCGATTACGAAACCGAAAAGCGCTGTCAAATATCTAGATTTTTAAGTACTAAAAATACACATGATTTTAGTGGAAGGGAGGAAGGGTTAGCCTTAAAAAATGTTGAAAAAATAACACGTGATTAATGGACGGCCCTTATATAAAAATATCTTCTTCCTCCTATAAGATAAACAAAAAGTGATTGTCTATAACTTTGCTAACAGCATTATCGTCCACTGTCCCTGCTGCATTCAAACTTCGTCATTAAAACTTTTCGCTAACAAGATTAGTTCTTTTTTTGTTGACTGTTTGTTGTTAAGTCGTCACATCTATGTGTACAATCGACAACACATTATTAACGGTAAAAAAGTGTTTAATAATAAACCAGCCTTACTCAATGCAGGATCTCGTAATTGTAATAACTACGCACATATCTGCAGCTATACAATATATGTAATTAATTGAATACTAAGTATGTACGTACGCCGAGATACAACTGATGTGACTTACCAATGTACCTGCGCAGAAAGCTTTTCGAAGCGTGTCAAAGCAGCCAATCTAAATAATTCAAATATCACGTCATCGTTAAATGGAAAGTGATTTCATATTCTAATGAAGTCACTTTTCAATAAGACTTCTCTGTGAGAAATAAAACAGGGAGAAAAAAACAGCCCTTGCTGAGTTTCTTGCCGGTTCTTCTCAGTACAAGGTCTCCGCCGTAGTTTTGCGAACCGATGGCGTAGTTTTCGACTTTCACAAGTGCTCTGTAAAAGCCTAAACTTAATAAAAAAAAAAAACAATATCCATACTCCTAAACCCCGCTAAAGAAGACTGACCATTGTATAATGCGTGTTATTTTACATTTACGGTTGTTGAAATAAGACACACGATTTTATATCGTACGTTTGCTCATCGTCAGAATTAATAATCGTTATCGATATCCTCTAGAAAGCCGCACAAATAGATAATTACTCTGATATTCCATTTGTAATTCATCAACAGATCTGCTGAGCCCTGACACTTGATTACGAAGAAGTTGAAGTTGAACGGACAACGTTTCAATTTTAAACTCCTGAAATTCCTCTTGCAAACCAGCGAACTAACCATCTACATGGGTAGGAGTCTCGGGCTACCCTGATTTCTTCACCCTTCTACTTTCGATTTGCACATTGATTGTTCTTAAAGTAATGATATTCTAATGTAAGTAAGATTTCCCATAAAAACACGAACATCTGGTCGCAAAATTTTATAGCAGACAAGTATGCATTACTCAATATCATAATTCTTAAATATTTCATATTTTGAAACAAATTATGAATTTCTTCAAAAACTCTAGATATAAACAGATATTCCCCTTGCTTAGATACTAAACTAGTTATTTTCTTTAAACGGAAGGGAAACTAAAATTATTAGCGACAGGAGATGATAAATCAGGGAATTCCATACATTATTCAGAGCATAGGATTTATTCGGCAGGAGAGGCGGTTGCAATTACTTTAACTAATTAATTGGCTGTTTCTCTGAATGGTTACATCAGCATACTTTTTGCTTAATGAAGCGGCCGATAAAGTATGACCTTTGATATTCGATAGGGTTGTCCACTGTGACTTTAAAAAAGATGATATATTAAAATTGACCATAGGAACTTTAGAAAGAAATTGAAATAAATGAATTTTAGTACACATACACACCCCAAATGCACACTCTACTTATTAATAAGCAATGAGAATGAGTACTTTGTATTAAAATAACAAAAAAAATATATTGAAACTTTCTTAAATAAATATATAAATTAAAACAAATAGTCTGATATTCTGGGAGGAAAGAAATAAAAAAAATAAACATCAAGATTTTTAATAGGTATATCTAAAGCATTTAGCTAATTACCAAACCGGCAACCATAATACAAAACAGTGAAAAGCAATCGTGTAATGAGTCTCTAGAGTTTCTGCTTTACATCAATTTACAGTGAAAGAAATACTCTTTCTAGACTACATTTTCGAATTATAAAGTTTCGTCGATATTTTTTTATCGGATTGGGGACCAAATATGTACTAATAACGAGCCTCTGTCCCTTCGGAAACTATCTCAAGTCATTAGTTTGAAGTAAATCTGCATCATTTCCCTAAAAAAAATAGAATTAATACTTTTTTTTCTACATTCATCAACATCAAACCATGAATTATTTTTAGAATATCGATATACAGTGAGGTCCGCAGCATGTAATGAGCTCGTAACTGCTAGTTAATTTTCCAGACCGCAAAATAAATTGGCAAATAAAACCAACCGGCACAAATGAATAGCAGCGTTAAATTATACGTTGGGATAAGCAATGACTTACTCTTCCTACATATTTCCCTTTTATCATTTTTAACAATCTAAAGGCAAAACTTAGAGCGTTGACATTAAAACTATGCAAATAACACATGTAATAATAATACTTACGCCTATATTAAATCGCGCTATAGTAATACTAATTTTACACTTGCCGACAAAATAATAAATAATATATTTAAACTTCGTTGAAAGTTGATAACAATAAAAACATTTCTTCTTCAAACAGAATAAGTTGAAATTCAAAATCCCAGCTTAGTTCATGGCAACTGAACATGTACCAATAAAGGACAACGTGAAAGTAGACCGCAAGGGACAGGTCTATGGGCCAAGTTAAAAGCTGGTTCCGGTGCGCTAATTGCCCGATCCCAGATCCTTTCACCTAATCGACGATACGTTTCATCAGGAAGATCAACCATACTTGACCTTGCTCCTCGGGGCAGGTACTAGTGGTTGGAAAACCCTGATTTGAGTCATGAAGATAAGGCTAGTGGTCTTAAAAATATATTTATTTTAAATCGTCCTCGATAAAAGCGTTCACTGATGAAAAATTTACATTTAATTTTTCTTCCTATTATGCCTCTTGCAATATTAAGTATGAATTTCAGATCCTTTTTTAATTGTATTCTAAAATATTATATTATTATTTCCACAATAATGTTTTCGCTTAGATCTAACCTCAAGCTGAGGCCACACCTGGTCCCGCGCGGTCAAACCACAGGCAACCGGAGTTTTAAGGGCTGCATTCGTTAACGAAATATCGTAGCTTCAAAAGGAGACCTGCGGTGATTACAGCTAATAAACTTAGTTTAGATATTATTAAATTTCCATATTATTTGTATAAAACTCTCACTGGCTACAAATAAAAAAACGGATAACTTTCGCAAGGGCCAGTCATAGGATGTGTGACCAAAAATGTATTATCTCAACTATGTCTACAGTAGTTAGCACACACTAACACTGGGTATGCGTGGTGATGTCCTAACTAACCATTTGTATATTTATGATTCCTTGGTTCCATATCACTAATTATGTTCATATCGATCATCTTTTTAGTTTTATTGCATTTATACTCTTCACTTTGTCCATATTATGACTATGGACCTTCAATTTTATACATGTAATCATTAAAATTCAGTAATACAAACTTATCCAAATCTCTACGAACTTTCATCCTATGTTTTTGCTTATTTACACTATTGTAAACCCTTACGTGTAGCTTTCTTAGTTTTCGTTTTACGTTTTACTATTTGTAATGATATTAAAGCACTTATTTACATACATATTATAACACAATTTAGATAGATTTGACATCAATGTTTTTCTTCGTTGGTGGTTATATTTCATACTCTTCATGAAAAATTGACTCACTGTTTGTCATTTTTAGGTATTAAAACTGTGTAGCTTTTGCATTTTTAGGGTTCTAAATTGAAATCATTTGCTTTCAAATTTGGGCTCGCCCTCAAGTATATAAAAGTCTTGTCTGTGTAGTTCTTCATCACTTCAACGGCAACAGTTGCCCAAGATAGCTTTTTGGAGCTCGTACAGAGCTTACAAAATTCTTAAAAGGCCTATTTTCAAGGGCTGACTGCCCCGGGAACTCTTCAAAATTAAGGTTTCAAAGTCTTTTGACACTATTTTGGCTTTATTTTTCAGTATGGCATTGTGAATGCAAAATATAATCAAATCTATACTTTACTAAATCTCCTTCGCTACACTACCACCTACATACTTAAACTAAAATATCCTCTCCTATCGAGGCTGTCTACAAGTCTCCACCTTAAGGCCCGAGCTACTGTTCAGTTCTGGGCTGCCTGAGAATTACTCGTTCGACGCATCAAGAAACTACATCTCGCCGAGTTACACTCCGGATCCAGACGATACCTTGAGCTGACGTCACCTATTTCTGGAAGCTCCTCAACATCGTCAATGGAACTTCGTCGCTGACCCACGCCCCCTTTATCTGACCACCTACACCATTGACACATATCACTTTTCACTACTCACTTCACCACTCACCCCTCCTATATTTTTATATTTAATGTAAATAAATTATTTAATTGAAATTACCCTCTTTTAGTTTATTTATTCTTGTTTCATAACAGTGGGTCATGGCCTATTCGCCCTATTCGATTCCATTTACAGGGAAGGCCGATGCTCCCCCAGTGGTGACATTAATGGTGATGATGATAATGAAATCGCGATATCTAACAATTTCCACACCCATCAATTACTACTTTTTATACTGACCATGAATACTGACAGTAAAAGAAATATTTTAACTCAGAGAAGTCTTCAGGCGATAATTTTAAAACTAGTTGAAAGTTAATGATTTTGAGTGTACGCGCCCTCTTGGATAGAAAAACCTGTACAGTCAACAGCATATCAGGTTTTACCAATCTATCAAATATCTTCACTTGATTTTAAACTCTATTATTTTGAAATTTTAAAATATAATACTAGTTTCATAATGTAATTATTAAATTAATATATTTAATAAAAGTTTAAAATGAATTACAGAAAATTGACATATTGTTGTAATACGACGTGCGGTCATGTGTACCTATAATAATTTAATTAAAAATCAATACATTTATCACATTTTACGCTAGTTAAGATGCGGAATCGTCACAAGTGTAAACAAAATGTTTACGCAAAACATTAAAACCCTTCAAAGCGCTTTTCATTGAAATGTGTCCTTCCGACCGTTTTCTTTGATAATGTCAAATAATGTGTTTGTTTGTTATTCCGTTTACGATGTTGTTATGATGTCCCTGGAACTGCGACGGTGTTAACATTAACGATTTACAAACAACAATATATAATTCGTATAGCTGTATCAGGAGGCAACATTCGCAAGGGCCGGTCATGGGATGGGTGACCAAAAGTGTATTATCACGAGCGCCTGCGTACTCTTGCAATCCGCACTGAGCCCGCGTAGTCATGGGGTCATGGCCCACTTTCCTTAATTCGAATTCAATCCATCCATAGGGCAAGCCGCTGCCCTAACAGTGGGAACATTATTAGGTTGATGACAATGAGTTGTAAATCCAATGTAGAATATTGCTGAAATACATGCGATGGAAGTTTATACGTACAATTATGTAGATGTGAAATATTCCTGCCATTTTAATCACAAATACAAAATACCTACTAATATCTTTTCTTTAATAATTACTTATCGTTTAGTCTTTCAAAATATTATTTAATTAATAATACCTAAAACTAAAGTCTATTAAAAATTAATTTGTAAATTCCAAACGTATCAATAATGTCATAATATGTGTAAGGTGACAATTCGGTTGACACAAACCGGACTGAACTTTAATAGTGATCATGTCATAATGCATTTTGGAGCGATCTGGTTCGGGGAGTGGTAGGACTGCAGATATTTATAAGTAATCTGACTAGATATGGATGAATAAGTTTCACAACAAAACAGAACTGCTGCCAATAAATTTCCATGCAATTTGGCAGATGCACGATAAATTAACAGAGTTCTGTAACATAAGCCATGTTAAAAATAATATGATCAAACACTTGCTATTTTATAATTTTAACATTTTTGACGTTCAAAAACATGTTTTACAAACCATACATACTGTCTCGTATTTGAATGGTATTAGCATTAGCAATTTTATGGTCAACTCTATTGTTCGTGTTATTGTAAGTGGTAATGTGGTAACCTGTGTCATCAATAGCTTTATGTTAGCTAGTATTGTTGTTAGAGGTATCATGGCCAAAGACTCTGTGGTCAACGGTGTTGCGGTCTTTAACATTGTAGTCAAACTGCATACACCATCCATTGTCATTTACTCGTTCTGCGCAATGTTCGAGACAATATGTAATCTCTTCCACACATCTCATTCAATCATCATTTCAACGTTCAAATCTTTACTTCGTACATATAACCTTTTCCCAAGCAGCAAGGTCGAAGTTGTCTTTTCTCATTACATATCCATATCAAGATAGTTGTTTGTTTATCATATTTTCTGTAGCTGATGCTACTTTAAAATCTCAAACGAGTAATATGAAAAAAGTTACATTTTTTTGTTGTTTTCAATGTTAATAACAAAGGTCATTTTAAGTCCGTTGTTTTTAATAAGCAAAATGCGGTTTAGTCGTGCGATAATTTAACAAGCCTCATTTAAAAAGCATGACCAGATTCCTAAAAGCGCATGACGGCACTAAAAAGAGATGGTTAGTATTGATCAATTAGTTCTTTGAGCTTACACGATGTCTTATGAGCTTCAATTAAAAGATATTAAAGAATATTTAATATCATCATTCGGTGCTATTGCATCACTTAGTTGGACGATCACACCTAATAAGCACTCTACCGAAAATTCTGTAACATTCATCATTATCTTCATTGAAAAAAATATATGTTTAATTAATTAACATACATTTAAGTATACTTGTGATTCTAAGGCGCCTAAGGCTTTACTAAAAGCTTCGAGAATAAGAACTAAGCTAAACTAGGCCCTTCAAGTCCGTTACTGCCCTGAGGATAATACAAGTAGTGTGAATGATAGCTATCTTAGGCTGTCAGTCGCCGGCATTTCTCCTGTGGCAACCGGTCATACAGCAATATTATTACTGTAATGCCTGGAGCTAATAAAATTTTCTTGATTAATACCAGAATTTGTAGAATAAACAGTGTTTTGAACAATTTTCCGCGTTCCAAAACATTATTATCACTTTTAAGCAAAAAAAAATTAAATTTATGAACGTGTTTAATAGTACGAGTATTGTTTTGAAGCTAGCTATACTCTTAATTGAAGAGACAATCTTCGTCTTACGTGAACATGGAACCTGTCAAGGGTGTGATCCGCCGAAGAAACTAAATACAAACGCGATGAAATTGGCTAAAAGATTAATAACGTTCCTTTATTGCTTTTATAAGATTTACTATTATATAAAATTTCTCATTCCTACGTATAAACATCTTAATCGAAACTAGTTTGTTTACTAACATCAAACGTAATCTACCCTCGGACACTTGCAAATGAGTGTGCATCACTCGTTTCGTTCTTCACAAACTTAAAATTACTAACAAGAAAACAAATTTCAATTTTATCACTAATAGGAAAAGGGTTAGATTTTAAAACCAGTACTGTAACCATAACTTAGTGAGTACGATAGGACTCGTTGTATACTGGGAGAATATAATGTTAATTGGTACATTGGTACTCGCAGGTAATTGAGTCGCTACTGGTACTCAACAATGGGACAATGTTACCAGTGGTATTTGCATACCCTTCTGAGTGAATAACTTCCCAATTAAGGTCCGGTGGGCCGCTCCGCAAATATTTTGTTTTCTAATTATGTTTACAAAGTTAACTCTTCGTATAGGTGTTTATTTAAATTTATTATTTCTAATTTATATAGACTTGTTATCTTTGTAATTGGTATTTTAGGTTTTATAAAAGATATCTCATATTTTTCATTATTACTTGAAGCCAGCGAAGCTTGTTAACATATTACTGTTTTACACAATGTGGAGTTTATGATATTTTCTTTTTTTTTTTTTTGTCCATAAGGACCTTCCTTGCACTTCAACAAATATTATAAAAAAGTGTCAAATTTTACTTAGCATACATTAAGTGATTTATTTTTATTTATATAGAATTTTTTTATATAAAATATTAACACGTCTTTAGCAACACCCGTTCAAAAGTAAGTAATTAGATACTTGTCGTGAACTGAGGGGCTAAAAATTGCTATATTATGACCATCACTTACACCTAATGATATACCAACAAAATATATTTATTAAGTTATTGAAATAACTACATAAAATATCTTCTCGGAATAGATAATGGTAAAAAATAAAAAGATGAACATATGGAGAAAAAGTAATTCTACTTTACTACTTATTATTATTTTTTTCGCCAATGACAAGAACTTCATGGTATGGTGCAAGATCTTCATAGTGCTCCACTAAGGGTTGGACTTGAAATGAACTTGGACAAAACCAATATTATGACTACTGGAACCAACAAAAGTAATAGCATAAAAGTTGGGGACATACCGTTGGAAATCATTAGCAAATACTCTACCTAAGCCAGGAGTTAAGGATAGGTAAAGAGAACCAGGAAAACGATGTAAACAGACGAATCTGTTTAGGCTGGGTAGATTTTTCAAAACTCAGCTTTGCATTTGAAATGAATATCAGCCTGGTAGGGGTGACACTCCGAGACAGAAAAACAAATAAGTAGCTACGTAAACGCAGTCTGGTCTCGGATGTCAGAGCGTAGCAGAGTTGGAATGGCGATGGGCTGGACTGTGGAAGCAGGACTCGCAGTACAGAAAAGTCATGGAATGGAGACCATGGTGTCGAAAGAAACCCGTCGGAAGACCACAAATGCGATGGAAGGACGATATGATAAGGCTGGTGGGCACAAATAGGATCCAAGTTGCCCAAAACAAATCCCAATAGAGAAGACTGAAGGAGCCCTATACCATTATGGTAGAAAGTGGGCTTCGATGAGTGAATGAATGACTTATTATTTTAAATTACTATTTATAGAATGGCAGTTGCTATAACTAAACATTATTTTGAAATATAAAATATTCCAACATAATATTTACGTCACAACGGTCTTGCGGTGTCAATGTGAGTACAGGTACCATGATACTGCAATTGGCAGGACACTGTAGTACAAGTTTTTTTTATCACTTACTCTTGATCTTATTTAATCTGTCCTCTATTAGACCCGAGTTATATGCTGTCGGAAATACAGATGCCATCAGGGAAATTCCATTCTTTGACAGTTCTTCCTTCCGCAGTATCAAGATGAAAGACTTCTAAAAATTTTTAATAATTACCAAAGTTTATTGTGTATACTATAGTGGTATATTAATTCCTCTAATATATATAATTAATTTAATAAGAGAATTATCTTAATGTGATAAATTATCGACAACTACCCAAATGTGCGGTATCTTAGTAATTTTCAGTTGTACCCACATTAATTAATGTAAAGTATATTATTCAAAGGTAAGTGCTGCATATCTATAGTAAACATTTAGCATTTATAGGACATTTGTGTAATATAAAAAACTGAATCCGAAACCTCCAAAATTGAATAAATATAGAAATTAAATGCGTTTAATACCGTATATATCTATTATTAGTTATTCCCTCAGCTTTAATGCAAGTTCGTGTTAGTACAAAAACAAACTATTCATTGTACAGTCTTAAGATTAACCTAAATGCGCTCCAACAAAACGATGCCGCAAAGCGTTCTTGTGGTCGCTTTGTACAGCTTCAACGCGAGTTATATACCAACTACTAAAGGTTCATGAGTATACATGAGTAGGAACTAAATATAAACTTAAATATAAAATTTAAAATGCAAACACCGCCCTACAAAGATGTGACAAAGAGGATTGAGGAGGATTGTGTACTGTAATTAGCATTGGCGTAACCTTAAAATACTAAAACAATATATTTGCAGAATAGATTCATGAATTCATTATTTTTATTTTTTAGTCAAGCAAACTTAACAAAGTTATCAATTTAACGAATTAAACTTATCAAATATTCTGTAAGGGGCTCATTTTTCATTAAAATGACACCTACTATAGGCGTATTTTATAGGTGTGATTTGTTCCTTTTCAAGACTATAAAAGACAAATCGATTTTAAATAGCATATAGTTTAACTAAAATAATAATATCGAAAGTGATAATCAAAAATCAAAAAAGAAGTTACACGAAAAAGTACAATACATTTTTTATTGTCTTCTTCTTCTGTCTCGTCTTTTCCCGTAAAGCGAGGTCGACTTTTGGTCTACTATGGAAAGCGTCGTCTTCTGTTAGGAAATGCTCATGTCTTTTCTTTATCTTTGATATTAAAAAAATATATTTTTATTGTGAAAACCAAAATTGAGATAACATTTTCATGTACGCAATAACCTAAAACAATGTATATTCCCAACGTTTACTATCATGACAGAAGATTATTAAAGCACAACAGAATCTATTACATAAATGATACTTCCATTCATATAGATTGAAAGTGGGATAAAATATGTAGTAACGCCTCGCAACATAATATGCGAGATTAACACAAATGCGCAAACAACAAAACGAGATATTTACCGCTGAACGTTCTTGCGGCCGCTTTGTGCCGTTCTACGCGAGATAAATAGGGGCCGCAATTTTTTTTTATACTATGGGACATTAATAAAAACAATTGTTTTACGTTAAAAGTAAAATTCCTTATTTAATATATCTTAGTCATAATAATACTAAATAATTTAAATAGCTATTATACGATATTTGTAGGTAATTTGCTAAAGTTCAGAGTGATTTTTCAGCAACAGTCATGGTTTATTACACGTGTAACTTATATTTTAATAATTCGATATGATCTGTCACATTTTAAATATATTTAAAGTAACATAAATATTAAATACAGAATGTATGTCAGCTAGTGATATAACATACTGACATCATTATGATCAGCCTTTTGTAGTACACTACTAGATATAGGCCTCCTTCAATACGCCTCATTTTTTCTCTATTTATTAGTACTCTCATTCAACTTCCACCCGCAACCTTCCTCAAATCATCGTCCCATCTTTCTGAAACTCACACTTGACACGTGGTCTCATCTCTAAAACTGACTTACCCCATTGATTCGACGGCAAATATATCCAGCCCACTGCCAGCCACCTCAGTTTGCTTATTTTTTATGCTATATCGATGACTTTACAGCCGATCATATCGATGACTCTGAGTATAGCACGTTTCTAACTTGCTGAGTGATTTTAAAAAAAGATTCTGACAGTATAAATTTAACTGTATCCGTGGAAAAAGAAACAAATGGCTACTCTACATTACATGTAGTAGCAGTAGGTACTGGGTTCCACAAAGCAATATCGTTGAAAGCTTAATATGCATTAACTGGCCGTATAAGCCCACTGACGAATAACCCAAGGCTCGGGATCTGTAGGCAATCAACATTGAAACTAAGTAATAATTATTCATATTTCACATCGAATTTAGGAAATACACAGTACCCAAGGGAAGTATATTCTGAATTACACGGGATAATATTCCACTGTGCATCTCTTGGGGATCGGGAATTATCATTTCAAGTAGTAATGGATGGTAACAAAACATTGATCGGAATCCTCTTTTTTTGTCGTAGGGGAATACTTCCTGCACTGTTCCTGCCGCTTAAAAATCATGCACACGCACACGGACCTAGTCAAAACGTGGATGGCATATCCACTAAACGCCCTCCGGTGCCCCCTCACTTTTGGATGAAGGAAGTGAGATCCAGCAGGGACAACTTCACACCTAACCCTTGGATCCCCCGGTGAAGAAGTTGCTGTCAGCGGGAAGGAAAAGGCTCAGGTACATACATAAAAGCCTTATCTTCAGACAGTGAACCGTCCGCTAAGCGGCCTAGCTGAGGTGTCAGCCCCGATTTTACGGTATAGCAGAAGTAAGGGATACGTTAATACGTGATCACTTCCTACTTCTACCCATGCGAGCGGAGAGTATATGTCCTCACTTAGGTCTTGAAGTAGCTCAATCGGTTAGTAAACGAAAATCTTAATATTGTTCTTTAGTCGAATTCCCGTCGCCGAGCAAATACTAATTTTATGGAGTAAAGTGGCATAAACTTGGCATATCGACTTCCATTTAAGACAATGTAACATCTTCATTATGTTATCATACTGGTTTTTATTCCAACAACGCTGTATAAACAAACTGGCTGACTAGACTGGCAGAAAAATAGCATTATATATAATTCAACATACAACTTTAAAAGTAAAATCTAATGTTCTGATTATCTTTTTAAATGTTCTGTATAATTATGAATATCGAACTCATAATTAATTTGTTTTAAAAATTCAACGCTCCATGAGGTATTCGTACTTATTAAACAACAAATACAAAAAGAATTCCAGTACTGGCAACTTCCAAAAATAATCCATTGGATGATAAATAATCAAAAAATTGTTTCTGGCGCACAGTACGCCGCACCCCGTGTTCAAAACTTTTAACGCCTGGTTCGTCTATTTGACGACTAGTTAAATATAAAATATGATAGGGAATTTTTGTTGTGGTTCTAAAATGTTCAACTTTTTGAATGTAATGTGACTGTTTTATTTTTCAATTAAATTTATTTCAGATTAAATTTATCCGTGTAAATAATAATATTTTGAGTGCGTAATACTTGTTTAATAGGCATCCTTTAGTTAAATAAATAGCAATAATGTGAAACCAAACTTATGCTATCACCAGCGAGAGAAGATAACTTGCATACTTATAAACCAAACCTATTTTTGACATTTATCATTTACTAGTAGTTAGAATAACAACATTTACCGTGGTTTCTCTTGTGAAGTTACATTTTTAAGAGACCCTGTGGTTTATCTACATTAACTATTCGTATTAATATTAGAACCGGGCATAAGACACGTTTTCTCGTTAGGGCTGTGCCCCCTTATATTTAGGGCAAGATCAAAGTGAATTAGTGAATGTTGGAGGGGTATCCTGTAAGCCGCTTTGAAGTGTAACCTGCAGGGAAAGCCGGGAGACAGGTTAGCGTTTATTTTGTGTCAGCCTCTTTGTTGCGTTGGATAATTTCCGTTTTTTAAACGCCTACGATTTGTTTCGTAAGTGTTATTTTAAGTGGTTGTGATGATGATGAGGGTGTATATAAGTAGATACAAATATAATAATCTCTGAGTCTTTACTTGGAATCAATATAAACACAATATTTTAATAGGAGATATTAACATTAATATAACAGACTAGTTGTGCCCGCATCTTCGTCTGCTTGGATATAGGAGAATTCTTTCTTTTCTATGGTTGGGATTGAATCGAGTAGGATCAATGGACCATAACGCACTACGCGGGCCTAATGTGAATTGTTGAATTAACGACTGCTGATGCAGTCGGGACCAACGGCTAAAAGTTAATTTGTTAACTTTCAATTTCATAATACTTTTATGAAATGTTTCACACATTTAAAAAGTAAAATGAAAAAGCTATAAAAATACAGTACATACAGTACACATGGCAGCACATTAGATTGTCATAAAGTGACAAACTTTTACATTCGATTTCTGAACCCGACACATAATTACTTAAAAGTTTAATATCGATCGATCGATTATAGAAACAGACTTGGAAGCTGATAAGCGTGTAACATTAAAAACTATTGTTTATTTATAAAAAATTGTTACACTTATACTAATTTAGGACTATATTCGCAAGTTAATAATTTGTATATATAACTGTGGCCGTAAATAGGTCTCATTAAACTATATGATATATCATGATTATATCACTATAGAATTTCCTTCTTTATCTACGGAATAATAAAACTGAAACATTCCATTAATACAACTATAACATTATTCAGATATAATATCCGAATGTCGTCCATTATACATTGTCAAGGACTTATACACATGCCGCCGAGGAACCTTTTTATGCCTCGACTGTCGCGTTATCTATGAACCGCACAAAAGCATACCGATCATTCTTCTTTTAATAGTTTTCCCTAAAAGGGTTTGCCCAAAAAATGCTCACTCTTTTACTCGGCAGAGGATTTTTTGTCGGGAAACGATAGCAACACTGTTCTAAATGCAAATCGAGTGAGAGCATTTCATATTTTCCGTTCTTTAGTGAGGGAGAAAAACTGCTGGTATTTTCAATGTAAAACTGTAGCGTGCTTTGAAGCATAATATTATTTTACATGAATAATCATTAAGAAGGCACATGATAACTAATAAAAAATCATAAATAAAGCAAATAACTTTGAAAACTAAGATTAGGAAATTAATTCGACCGAAAATGACCCATCGTCTTATACTGTAAAGTTGACGGAGTGACTGGAATGTACACCAATGATGTAGAATGAGTACATAAGTTAAAGGAAGTTTGACAGTGACAGAAAAAAAATGAGAAGCAACAGATTATCTTGGTATGGATATGGGATGATTCGAATATAACAAAAATGATAAAAAGCAAGAATGTGAACAGAATTGTAAGGAGAGAAAAAGTAAATGTTGAGATGAGGGTGATCGATACGAATGAAAGTAAAATGCATATTGCGCCATACTTAAATAAAAAACTGGTAGAAAGGGTAATAAAATTATGAACTGATAGCTGGAATATCACGAAATAAGTAAATTCACATACAGTACAAAATTTCTTAAAATAAATATCAGCACAACTTAATTAGTATGAGTTGAAATAATCAAAGAGTTCAAATGTGGTTACTGTAAAGATGAATGCTTTAATTAGTAGCTTCATCATACCAAAATTACTAACTCCAAGTTTTATTGACTACTAGTCGGGGTAATTGATTTCAGTAATGCTGATTCCTACGGTAATGCATGCTAGCGAGATAAGCAGTATTTCAGAGCATTAAATAAAACAAACTCAGTCAGCCATCCATAATTAAGAGATATCTATTTATCTAGAGAATGATAGTTTATTTGATAGATTTTGCATTCACGATTATATATTAAGATATTTCTTATTTCTTTGAATTCGCGAAAACGCGAAGGTTAAAAAAGGAAGACTGTAGGACCCTTTACGATCAAATGGTGATGACAAAAGTTATAGAAACCAGAAAACGCATATGAAAAGAGTTATAAATTCCAAGGAAGCAGAAGACGCAGATGCAAAGGTTTGTGGGTCTATTTTTCTTCTGGTTACATTATCATGACTATAACCATCATAATCATCACCCGTACGACGCCCATAGCTATGCATAGGTCTCCCCGTAGATCTCCACGACAATCGGTTCTGTGCTGCCCGGAACCAGCGGCTTCCCGCAACCTTTGTCAGATCGTCTATTCATCTGGTGGGCCTACGCCGTGAATGATCTGCGCCGCAATGCTATTCTGTATTAGAAACAGTCCTGAACTCGAACGCCAAGCATGGCGTGATTCATTTGAATAGTCTCCTTCAAGGGCTATAAAGTTTTTCATTGAAACTATGCTTTATGTCGAGTTACATAATAACATAACTCGAATTAGAATATAATGAACAGGACTGCCGTTTTATAACTTGCGGAGCGACTCTGTAAATAATCCGAACCCGAATTTAAATTCACATCGTTTAGTGTAGTCTAGTGTGCGTATTTTATTCTATTTTTAAATAAAAATACAACACAAGATTGTTCTATTCATAAGTATCTCAAATATTCTATTAATATGTCATTTCAAAACTCACTTCACTCATGCCACGAAACGTCGACGCCGCTTTTGAAGTGAATCTGGACACCTGAGTGATTTTGAAATCGCAGGGCTGCAGAGTGATTTATTAAAAATCCGAAACCGAATTGGAACTCACTCGTGTGTCCAAATTCACGTCATTTGGTGTAGAAATTCTATTGATTCCTTTTTTTTTGTATAAAAATACATACGTGTCTCAGATATTCTATTCCTATATAATTTCGAAACTCATTTCACTTCTGCCACGAAACGTTATCATAAATTCAAGGTTGAGCGGATGCTGCTTTTGAAATGAATTCAGATGCCCGAGTTAATTCGAATTTGGGTTCGGATTTTTACAGAATCGCAAGGCTGTAACACAAATAACAACATTTCTATTCCGTTTTAGATATTTCTTCAGTATCGTCTTGTAGGTATACTAAATGCTTATACTACTAGAATTACAGAACACTGAATTGTAATATTCAAATTTTGCCGTCACTTAGAAAGCTCTACAGCAAATAAATGTTAATTAAATTTCATTAGGTGTTAAGCGAAGTTTCTTGTAAATGGAAACTTGTGTATAATTTAAAAGTAAACGACATAGACCCACAGTACCCTTTTAATTTGGCTGTTCCGAGAATATTACTAATTCATATGACTGCTAGGTTCTCATAATGTTTGCTAGGACCGTAAAATAAACTGCGTTTATTTCATTTAAAAGGAATAAGAATCATTGATTGGCTTATTATTTAAAAAAGGTAATTTTAAATAATCATTTTTATTGGAATTACAAATTTTACGAAAAGAACGATCTATAACAGGAATAATCCGAATGTTTCTGCTTCATTGTACGAGGTTATTTATTGAATTAGTTTATTCGCATAGTTTTAAATATGGCTCCGTTAATTTTTAGTTTTAGTACAACATACTGAAATTCCATCTTCGTTTTTAATCAAATTAGCAGTTCTATAAAAAAATATCCAAATTATATGAACATTAATGTTTAATTTTATGCCATTAAGATTGGTGGGTCGTGTTACAACTTTGATACTAGATATTTTAAAAATGAATGACGTTTATTTTGAAAAAGAGTTGATCGGTAAGTAAACTCCTTTGTCCAGTGATTTTCTTTTTTGACTGTTCTTTTTTTATATGATTCAAATTTTTTTTTATATATTATTAGATAAATAAGACAATGCTTTCTTTGAACACGGCGAGTCACTGTGTGTAAATAGTATATAATAGTTTGGTAAACAAAAAGTGTTATCTAGAAACAACGGCTTTCTTTAAATCAACAATTTTATTTGCTCATTCAGTTCAGCCGCAACGAACGCGATGCCAAACGATATTAAAAGATATATATACTGAACAAAGCTGCTTTGTTAGTTCTTGGCAATGGAGCAGTAAACAGGAAATTCCCACAACATATTGTAGATGTATTTTCACACATTTCAAAATTAAGAAATCTTGAAGCCATTGAAAAATCTGCCGAAGTGTTCAGTGATGCAATTGTACTATCACAAATATAGAAGATCTCTATAAAACTAGAATTTACTTCTCGAGCATCTGAAGGCAAATAAAGCTCTTAGTTAAAACATGGACTAATGTTATTTGTCCAAGGTTACATAATGCAATTATCAACACACACCAATCTGCAAGGAAGCCGCGTTGTGGGTAGTGTAGTAGCTCATTCTCATGTATTGTGTATTATTTGTTTTTATCCACAGGAAAAACCTGTGCTCCAATAAACCTGTGATTTACTAATTAGTGCCTTGGAATTATATTTAAGGTCTGTACCACAGATATATTTTAGGCAGGCTTGTTGCCTGTAACGATCAAGTTATTTTGGGAACATACTCTGTCACATGTTGGTTAAATGATTCTGCCGCAGTTAGTCAATCTCAATATATCCAAACAAAATTATTATGTTCTAGATTTCTGTTCTCAACAATGTCCACGTAGGTTTCAAAATAATTATGAATAGGCGACCGGGGGTATCTAAGAAATCGAATAATTAAGTAAGCTAGAATAGTGTGTTGTACCTTAAACACATGAAGTCATCGAATGTAAATTGTATACGCACCGAGCACAAATATCAAATACGAATATTGGTTTTACGTTAAAGGATATTATGAAAAAAAAATACAAACAATGCACAACTGGAATGGCAACGCCCAATTAGCCACATACTATAATGTTTAAAACGGTCAGTGGACACCGCGGTACATATCTGTCCCGTGTGACGTCACACTTAGGGATGTTCAGATAGTGTCCCGTGAGCGTGTCCACGGGACTTTCCGCCCGCTCTGAATGCAAATTCTATTTTAAGGATTAAGTCACGAACGTGTACCTAATCGCAACAAACAATCAAAAATAACATTTTATTAGTGTTTAGTCTACAGAACGCGAGTTACTACGAAATGCCTTATTGGAAATAAATTTTAAGCCTAATCCTAAGTGCATTCTCGGTGGCTGCTAAGCCGCCAATTGATTTTGAAACAAACTATAACAGAGTAAAGCTTAAAATTCACCCAATCGCTGTATCATATAACAACATCACGGGGCCTCTAATGAACTAATTATATAAAATGACATATTAGTGTCATTCTAGCGACATACTATTTCCTGAATAGTCATAGTAGCTAGTTGGTAGTAGCTCGGTGGCGTAGTGGATATGCGCCGCGGCCCGCGATCGTAGTCGTTAAGCAACTTTCGCAAGGGTCGGTCACGGGTGACCAAAAAATTATTATCTCCAGCTACTCCGTGCTTCGGAAGGCACGTTAAGCCGTTGGTCCCGGCTGCATTTGCAGTCGTTTATACCCCCATTCCGCATTGGGCCAGCGTAGAGGGTCATGGCGCATCCTCCTTAACCATTCATAAGGAAGGCCTGAGCCCCTGCAGTGGGGACGTAAAAGAGCTGGTGATAATGATAAGACAGTCGCTTTCAATCCACACTGGGCCTTGAGTGTGTATGGCTCATTATCTTATATACTTCTGTCTCAAGAGAAAGGAAAATCCCTAATATTTATTCCCTATTATTGGTATGTGACCTTCATTGATTGATGGATTATAATATGGGTGGACGACAAAAGTAATATTTTTCTCCGCTCCAGATTTTAGCTTGAGCCATCACCCGTCCTCAGGCAACTCGATGCACTCAAGCTCTAGCTTTACTAGTCTTCATTTCTCTTCTTTATGCTTTGTAAACAATATCTCAACTTGAACAACTTATGTTTGAATAAAAATCTAGTAAACTGCCCTCTTTAGACCACGTCGTACTTACTTTATCCAACACTTTACGTAGCTAATTTGAGCCTTATCATTTATGTCGTAAGACGCAAAAGGTTTGAGGGATCTTAGTAATTTATAGTTTCAGGTACAAAGTCCTCACTGTGATTTCTATGGGAAATCTAAATTTCAAATCACATGAAGATGTTGACTATCGAACCAAACCACACGGTATATTGGGTTATTTGAAATTACTAATATTATATAATAATAATAACTTACATTTTTTTTATTTGGCAACACACATCACATACACAATTTATATACAGTTTACATACATTTGATTAGTACAATCAAAAAACTGATCAACTAATTAGTAATTACATCTCAAGGATGTATATTCTTCCACTTAATAACAATTTTCGTCCAATAAGAATTTTAATTGATTCAATTCAGTTGATATAATTCAATTCGATCAATGATTTCAAATTACAAATTTTACTTCATTCAATTAATTATTTATTAATAACAAATTTAACTTGATTCGATTAGAAATTTTAAAACACCCTGCGCACCATATATTTCCACAACGGCGACGTAACTCTATCAGATACTGTCTCAAGAATACCGATGGTACCGCCACGCAAATGTTTATCAATCATACTGTTTGGGAAGGATAGCAATTGGTATGATATTTATGCAAACATACCTGATGCACTGCAGTAGTGTGGCATACCCAACAACATTCTGAAGATATTATTATATTTTACACGAAAGGCTTCAAGTGACCTAAAGCGACATAAAACTTTTCGAAAGATGTTCATTTTCGTGTTTCCATGGAAACATCTGCTGTGGATCTATGTAGGTTTAGTTTTATACGTAAACTTCAGAACCTCAGCATGATTTTACCCTGATTTGTATTTTTGGACAGTTAATATATATTTATTTTTGTTGTAAATGAAATTTTGTGCCTTTTTTATTTAGAAAGAAAGAAACAACTAAAACCATCACGTTCTGTAGCAAAGTCCGCTCGATCTAGCTATCGGAACATATCAATGGCTCAGAAATTTTTAACGAATCGCAAACTTTTAATGGTTTGTCGTACTGTTCGCGATTCCGATTTAAATCTTCAGGAGCAGATGGCTTATTAAATACAAACGATCTTGTGATCAAATTTTTGTAATAGTCCTCTTTGGTAAAGCGTTATTTAATTTTAAAACGATAGCATTTTTAAAAGAATTATATATCAATCGTCAAACTGTAATATTTAGTTCTTTAATTACCATCATACCCAGTTATCACAGCTATTATGATATGAGATATATTTCTTTATTCGATTTTTTCCGGAGCACTTTGCACACCTTTAATATCTATTTGATATATATCACATACTTGTCAATTTGTAATCAATTATATAAATGCTATTCAACCTATATATATAAGGTACAAGACAGAAGTAGTAGTTATTTGAAAAAATCAACGTTCGTGTATGAATAGTGATACGCTACACATTATTTAAAAACTATTTAATTCAATAATACCTGATTACATTCAGTTCTGTTCTTAATAAAAAAAAGACCTTTGGTATCTTCTTTATTTGCATAATTAAATATTGTTACAGTCGTTTAATCTGGTCATAATAATCATTCAGCATCAACTATCCAATTCATTAAACTCTCATTGAAAAGAATTGAGCAAATAATGAGTCGCTATGAAAAGTGTTTGCATCGATAAAACGCTTGCGATGGAAAATAAAGATACAAATTTAAAATGAATTTAATTGAAGACTTCGATAATTAACTGTCATTGTTGAAAATCGGGAATTTTTTGAAACAAATTAATTTAATATTATGTAGACCGGTAAATTAATCAGGGACATTAAGGCAATTTCTCGCAAATACCAACAAGCCTATTTCTTGATATTCTTGAGACTTGACAACGGAGTTTGTAAATACTTATATAATAAGAATATCACATAATGATAATAATTTTTTGTATAATATAAAAGTTTTGTACATCTTAATAAATAAATAAATAAATATAAAACATATCACTTATATAATAGATTCTGCACTTCTTGCGAACACTGAAATCGGTAATTCTCCAAAATTTACTTATCGAATTATTCCAGACAAAGACATAAACGGAAACCAGTATTAAACAAAAGAAAATTGGCTTCTCTTCCGTAGAATATGTAAGAGATTCGACAAAAATGCTCATTGATCCAAACCGAATAAAGGATGAGTGTGAAATAGAGGAATGCTGTCTGGCGTCAGCTGTACAGCATTAGTCAGTCGGTGCGAGAGAATTTAATAAGCGCACTAGTATAACGCCCGCTATAGATATGCGTCGATCACCGAGAGCGTAGCAATCGATTACGTTATCGATGTTTTTAGAGACTCGATGATAGTTTGTTGTATTTTCATATTATTTATAGCAAATTTTGGGCATTTATAATTCGTTATAGATGCTTGCTGAGTTTCTTCCCGGTCCTTCTCAGTACAAGATCTCCAGCCCTAGATTAACGTACCTAATCATATTGTGAACTTCACACATATTGCTCTGCTTTTTGTTCGGTAAAAATAAATGACTTTTTATCGAATAATGTATCGTATATATCGCAGGAATATCATATACTTCAGTTAAGCATTTGTTTTTTGTTTAAGCGGAAAAAAAATCAAAATCAAAATTGTTTATTCAACTTAGGCTTTTACAGAGCAAATGTCTTTTCGTCATTTAAATGGTATAACATCCTTTACTTTGTAGACAATTTTTAATACGACTTTTAAAATGATTAATTGGCAATTCTAATACATTACTGAGGATCTTGTTTAAGTACTGTATACCTTGACCCATGAAGGAACCTAATACCTTCTGTAACCTGTAAGAAGGCATTAGTAGTTTGTTTTTATTTCTAGTGTTAAGTTTGTGTACATCACTCTAAGAAATATTCGCGAGCCCAACTGATACATAGCTCTTATTGCCCTTTTTTGTAAAAAAAAATATAGACTGAATATCGGCTGCCGTTCCCCACAATATAATGCCATAGGACATAATACTGTGAAAATAACTAAAGAACACTGTACGGGCAGTTTCTATATCGGTAATTTGTCTTATTTTTCGTATGGATATGAGTTTACCAGCTAATATAGAAATATGCAGGTTCCACTGCAGTTTTGAATCTAGGGTTATGCCCAAAAATTTTGTCTAACTTACTAACTCTAAATATTCGTTGTTGAGTTTAATTTCAGTTGGTTCTACTTTTACATTAGGTAAAGTGAATTTTATACATTTAGTTTTTTTAGCATTCAATTGAAGATTATTAACTGTGAACCAAGATAACACTCGAGAGAGAGCATTGTTTACATCGTCAAAATTATATTTATTTCTGTTAATGTTAAATATCAATGAAGTGTCATTTGCAAACCACATGACCTCACATAGGTTTTTAAATTAGAAGTTGTCTCGATCGGTTTATTTATGAAAAAATCATCAAAAATATTGGCGATCAGTTCAGGAGTTTTAATAAGTTCGTTTTTGAAACTAAGTGCCAATACATCGTCATGTGGTCTATTTTTACCCGTTTCACGATTGATAATATTCCAAGTAGTTTTTATTTTATTACTGGAATTTTTAATTTTGTCTCTAATAAAATTTGACTTCGCTAATGAACATATTTTTTTGAATAATTTGGAGTAAGCTTCTACATAATCTATGAATTTTTCAGAATGGTTATGCTTTCTAAGATTGTACAACTCATATAGTCTGTTTCTGCTTTTATAAATACCAGTCTTAGTCCAGTCGTAAAACTGTAGTTTCTACGTAAAAAATTTCTTCGTTTTAGAAGGGAAAGCTCGATCGAATTCATTCTTTATGAGATGAAAAAGGTTGCTATAAAGTACATCGTACATCGATGGATGAACATAAAAGGAGAAGGAGGAAAGGAAAGGATGAGTGAAAGTCGAGTAACAAAACAAATATATCTACATATAAAGCAATCGTGGCAGATACTGGAATGGGAAGACCTAGATGAACTATCGCGGACGTATTAAAAAAAGGTCAAATCAAGAGTACCCTAGACTGGCATTCTTATATGAAAAAGGTTGATACGTGTGGAAGAAGCGAGAGAGCTATATCAGGATCGTGCAAAATGGACACCGATACACAAACAGCAAACATAAAAATGCATTACAGAGTCGAATAAAGGGCGGCCTTATAGATGAAAAGCGATCTATTACAGGTAACCACTTTTGGAAATTAGGTAAAGAGATTTATTCGGGTAGTTTATGGTGGATGCATTTGAGCAAAAGTTGCACGTTATAAATAATGTTTATATTATACATATTATTTATATATATGCATAAAACACACATACACATAGATACACACACACGCACACATGTGTATTGAGTACGTAATCAAACAACGGAAATGCTATGTTATTATTTAGTATTATTAATTTAATTAGAGATATTTTTTTTATATTATTAATATGTGACTAATCAAATAGGTATATAGTTAAAAGTATAAAGTAGTTAAAACCATTAAGAAAATTGAATTTAGCTGATATCTTCTTTTATATTATTTGCATAGTTTGAACAAGTGAATATACTAGTAAAGTAAGTAAGTACTTTAGTAAAGTGTCGTATTTCACAAGCTTCACGTGAGGAATGTTCGAGTTCAATAATTAAACTGTTCTAAACTTGCAATAAAACTAAAGTTTGTTTAAAGTTGAAGCAACTATGCGCATAAATGTAGGTCTACATAGTTCACTTGAATTAAATTTGGAAACTGCGTCCAAGTTTAAATATAAAACTATTTTGTTTTTGGCCTGATTTGAACATACATGATGTTTAAATAATGCTCGAATACTTCATAAATGTTTTGTTTATTTGAAGGAGAAACAAAAGTAATAAGGTACTGTCTCCTAATAAGGCCAACAATTTTAGACTTCTGGAGTGCTAAAATCTCAACTAAAATTGTATATCCTGATGGTATATACGTTGGTAACAGAGGGCCTATACTGTTTCTCTTCATACATACAGAAAAAATCTAATTATTTTTTATAATTTTCTTAGAATCATATCCGTGAATATCCATATCCATTTCAGTTCAGGGTCATTTAGTGTTTCGATAATAGACGAAATTAAGTTTTTGGAGAAATATAGTAGGTAATAATAATTGTCTAATTTCAAAACCTATCGCAATATCGATTGTGATAGAGGCTTATGGAATTAAGTTACGTCTAAAGTCACAATCGCTTGGAACGAATTACGATTTGTATTTGCGTCTAATGCTTGCCTTAGTCAATTGACGTCAAATTAAAGATATAGTTCATTCAATATCTTTAGAAAAACATTTCGATCGTAATGGCTATCACATGTCAAACACTTGTAGTTTGATATTCATGAATATACTTCAAGTCACATCATCATCATAAGACAATTATTAGCCTACTGCTTCGTAATGGTTTATCTTTATAAATTTCGTTCACATTATATAGAGAAAAAGACGATATTATATTACAAGTTTTATTCCTATTTATAGCATAAAAACCTTTATGTAAGCGGTAAATCGGATATAGCCGCCATGTTGAATTGTCGATTAGAGAAGATGACATTTCTTATTGCGTATTAGATCCGTTCCTGTACGTTTGATGTGATTTCAGGGATGCGGCTCGATGAAATACCTATGTAGCGTGGAACCCGCCTCGCTGATCAAATGTGATATATCCTCTAGAAGGGTATTCTTAGAAAATCTCTTTATCACATTACAGACATTCAATATTTATTTATTAACCTTTAATAACCAATACAAGCATGGTACAAAAGGCATATATAAATATCATATGATGCAACTTCCCGAAGGTGAATGAAGAATCATCATGATCGAATAAGTATTTCCGAACATTACCCCCTACACACAAACAAAATTAGGAAGTTAACTTCTTTATAAATCAGTCGGTTTACTTTTAAATGATTTTTATTTGGTAACATAGCTACTTATAGAATTATAGAAAGTAATTATATTATTTAATTATATACTATTTCAAGTATTGCCCGCTGTTGGAATTCGTTTTGCATTTTTTAAGATAAAAGCAAGGTTAATTCTTAGCACCGGCATAATATACTCACGAAATGTAAATTTTGTACACTGGATTCTTAGTTTCTGGAACTATAACGGAATTCGGCAAGAGTTTCACACAGTGTACATATAAAAAGTAGTATAATTACAATACTAATATTATAAAATGAAAAATGTACTTGTCAAAATAAAATGATAACAAGAAGCAACGTTTTTACTTAAGTATTTGCGATTTTTATACAGCAATTGGCAATTCCAGTTACACTATGAAACGATTTGCAAAACATAACTCACAGATAATTGCAATAAAGTTGTATTCATAGGTTAAAATTACGTAAATGTTTCATTTTATAAACGTCTACTGCTCCATACTTGATTGTGATCAGTGCAAGTACTAGTCTGTTGATGAAATAATTTCTGAGAAAGTGCGGTCTTAAACGGGAGCCTTGCTCCTTCATTTGCATCGTGAATGCTAATGAGGCATACGCCATTGTACAGGAATGGTGAAATAATGCTTAGTGTCACCTCGTGGAGATCTCGATTTAATGTTATCGTTTCCTTTAATGCTGGTATTGATTTAAATATTTTCATTATATTTAATCAATTTGGCATTTACAATGCTATAATGAAAAATCTCAGTGAAAAATGTTTAAAAAATCCATTTTCGTTACCTCAGGGAATTCGAGTCCTATCTCAGTGTGACAAGAAATTACCGGCTGACCCGTAAAATAAAAAGGTGTATTTTGTAAGCATTTTTCTTTAAGAATACTTAAATATTTTCGTTCATAGAAACAAACGCGTTACTATTTCGAAGCATGAAGGAGCATTATATAATAATTTTTAGTCATATATGCGATGACGGACCTCGCGAAAGTTACTTAATTTCTGTAATCACACCCTCTTGGAAATTAAGCACGTACACATTTAGCCCAACCTGACCTTCCTGATAGTATGATTGCATTTCGAGAATTTAATGAATGTACAAGAAACCTACATCATAGATTACTTTATCTGGTTAGAGAACTACAAAAGATCGTCACTTTTCAAGCTTGTCGCTTCAAAAACTAAGCTATGTAGAAATATGGATGCGGCAAAAGAACCGTGATATAAAAAATATAAGAAACAAAACATAATTCCAACAACGTATAAGATAATAATTGAATGACAAGGCCAATGGACAAGACTATTCGACCACCATTATACTAGCCGCGTACAGTCAACAGCATGTTACGTTTTACAAAACTATCAAATTTCTCCACATTATTTATAAACCCTAATACATTTAGGGTAGTGTTCAAAATCGATTGTAGAAATATGACTATTGTTGTAATCCGATGAGCAGACAGAAAACTCCGCACAAGTAGCCAAGATAAAAGTGTTATATTTCTTTAATATTTATTTAGAATTACTATTTTTATTTATCGTTTTAGTTTTTGAAAATATTCCATAGTCTGCAATTAAAAAACATAATTCTTTTAACGTGCATACTATACCACTTAAGACTTAATTAAATGAAAAAGACGAAGTGATTCCTCTCGCAATAAGTTCACACTATCCGTGGACTCGAATTCAAGTACTAAAGTACTTTAAGTGAATTTAATTAAGTTAAGTGCATTCGCTTAAATTAAATCTCGTTATAATATTAATGTCTCGACTCTTAGCATATGAGTGGCTCACATTTTCACTAGTAGAGCACTTATAACTTTTAAATTATGTTGTTTGTAAGTTATCTAATTCATATTCCATTTTTCCAATTACTCTTTCATTCATTTTCTTTCTTTGTATAATTACATACTATTTACAAGAGTATAATTTTTAAACAAATGTAAGAGCTTCAAAATAAATTATATTCTATATGTTATTCGTTGCTAAAATTTACTACTTGCAACTTAAATCAATGCTAATTATTGTAACTGAATCACCATATAAATTGAATACAAATACGTGCGTGCGCGCATCTCATATATCTCACAGCAGCTGTGATTGATATTTATATTACTAACACCACGATAGTTTGTTATAACTTCTTTATTTTTCAATATACAGCACCTGTTTGTCCACAGCCTTAAAAAAAATTGAAAATTAAACGGAAGATTCAGAAATTAGAATCCTCTTTCTATGTAATTAGAAACATTAATCAGACGTTTATTATATATTTTTATTGCTTAATTTACTTATTTGAAGTTGGTAATTTTCCAGTCAAAGAAATCCAATAGTCAATAATGACATAAAAATACTTTGTGAAATACCTACACAAAATAATAATATGCTTAATAAATAATAATACGCTTTTACTAAGTATAATGGTTGCGATAATGCTCTGTACGCATTATGAATTATGACTTGCTTACTAAACATTTTCAACCGCAGCAAATAAGTCAAGATTTTGCCCCATTCAATGTACGGTCAAAATCCGATATTCGTCATCCTTTCATCCATCCATCCGCGATAAATGTTTCTATGTCTTACTAATATATCATACCTACTACGAATATATCATCATACCATATCAAACTAAAAGATTCAGCATATCTTATATTTCACGCACCATTAAAATGTGGAACAATCTTTGTCCATACGTGTTCTCAAAATATTTTGATTCGAAAGAGATAAGAATAAGCTTTTTAGCAGACCGACAAGATCTGCTAGATTATTAGATTATTTCAGTTTTTCTTGTTATTGTTAGTGATATTGGACTAAGAAAACAATTTCCTACGAGTGTGTTGCAATAATACATCTTTGGTAACTATTTGACTTTAAACAGAATTAGTGATTATATGCTTTCAATTTCATCACCATTAACAGCGAGAGTCTGTGCCTCAGTTGCGGGTCACGACCCCAGTCATGATGCCACGATAAATGTTTATTGATAACAGACGCCTCGGAGCTGCTATGGTATTATAGAATAACTTACATGCTAAAAGTTGGTAATTAGTTTCGTACAGTATACATTACTTCAAGACTTAATTGAACTCTACCAAAGATATTTACAAACATAGCAATGTAACGAAAAATCGTTTTACAAACGAAGCTTGTCGTTTGAGACTCATTTCAGGTGTTTTGTTTTTGTCTTATCGAGGGTTTGATCATTAATGCTTGGAATGTTTATTTTTTTCTGCTTTAATATTTAAAAAAGCTGATATAATAACGAATATATCATTTTTCGTTTAAAAAGTTTAATGGTCGTGTGCTAGACCAAAAACAGAATTCAACTTTGCCAATATTAAAATGAACGCATACGAATTCTTGTCGGCCGAGCTAAAGGAGGACGAAGAAATAAATTTAATAATTGTTCGTAAAAAAACAACAATAATGTACCAAATATGTACATTTCATGAAACAAATCCATATGGTTTCAGATATTGCCAGCGTCTGTATTTCCGTCCGATTATAATGTGAATGTCTTCAAATCGAGAGTGAATAGGCTGTCACTAGGTTAATGCGCTATACCACCCCAGGCTTCATCACCACTTACCATCAGGTGGAATCGTAGTCAAGCGTTAACCTATAAAGTATACAAAAAAAAATCCATTCAATAGGAATTGACAACACTCAGCATATCATCTGTGAAATAGGAGAAAAAATAATTGTCATGTAGTTTGGGTTATGTCTATTTAATATTATCTACAGACTGGCTATTATTTGGTATACCGTCTGAAGAAGCACAATAAAAAAATCAATGATTTAAAATGAATCTAACTAGTTACGCTTAATTCGTATCACGCAATATCATTACTAATGAAACAATTTCGAACGTGCTTCCTTGATCCTGTAGGGCTGCGATTATAATAACCGACAATTCATTTCAGTGCGGAGTGAGTTGATCCAGACATAAATCCCGGTTGGAGACAAATCACTGGGCCTTCCCGGTACGCTCCGGATAAGGAACGGGACGTGCTGTCTGATTCCGTCAGATTACAATATACATACCTAGATGCCTTTACTATAAAGATAATATGTTGGACATTGCAGTGCTAATCTGATATAACATTTAAGATTATGAATTAAATAAGATGATTGGATTGAATTTAATGATAAAGCAAAATATAACGGAGTATAATTACGTTATAAAATATTCGTTAATTTACAAAAAACTCTCTTTTTGTCCGTCTAATAAAACAAAAAATAATAGACTTAATTGAAATTAAAAGCAGACTAGACGATAGAAGTACTAAATATATAAAAATAATCTACACAGACCAAAGAGAGGCACGAACTCATTTTCGTCTTAAACGAAAGTTTAATATTGTTAAAATTTATTCTTTTGCCAAACTAAACATTAATTGGAATACGCTCACAAGCGGCGAAATATAGATAACATAAAAAATTAAAAAGCTCACTCTTGGCATTCGTTTAATTTGTAGAAATATTTTCTATGCTCTCTATGTTTCCGTTAAAAAACGCTGTTTACATTTTGCTTGCTGTAGTTACATATGTAGACGGCTTGTCATTTGTTACCAGCGCATCTCCGGTCCCCTTTATGGACGGTATAATTTTGAGTTAATTACTCGTGCATTTAAGTATAATTAGTCTTCTTTGCAGCACTCCGGGGCATCTTAATTTACTCAAATTTTAGACTGCGGTCCTCTTCTCGTGTCTCGTAACGTAGATCGGGTTACTTATAAGACTTTTTCAGAACTAACAACACTAATTCAACATAAACTACTAATTCCAGTGCAAAAGGAAAGCTCTAACAATTACGAATGGTATAAGAGTTTTACAATCATTTTATGAAATAAATTTAAATTCAAAAGGATTTCAAGAACCCACTACTTTTAACTCATCACATCATCACATCACCAGCCCTTTTCCGTCCCCACTGCAGGGGCTCAGGCCTTCCTTATGGATGGTTAAGGAGGATGGGCCATAACCCTCCACGCTGGCCCAATGCGGATTGGAGGGTATTAACGACTGCAAATGCAGTCGGAACCAACGGCTTAACGTGCCTTCCGAAGCACGGAGTAGCTCGAGATAATATTTTTTTGGTCACCCATCCCGTGACCGACCCTTACGAAAGTTGCTTAACGTCAACGATCGCGGGCCGCGGCGCTTATCCACTACACCACTGAGCTACTACTTTTAACTAAGTGCTCTTTATTATATTTGTTCAATTTTGCATTGCTGTACGGAAAAATATTTTTAATGAAATGTACTTAAAAAATCCACCCTGTCTTTTTTAAGGCATCAGTATACCTTGTAAAAGCAAAATTAATCAAATTTAATAATAAAAACAATTTTTCATTTTTATCGAAGATTATATTATTATTCGGGTGGATTGCCTGAACATTGATGAAAATACGTTCTGTTGTAGCGAAAAAGTAACATGTGCTTGAAAGATTCGTCAGTCCTGTCAGATTTTGGGTAGCTCAGTGGTTAAAGAAGTCGCCCGTATTAAAGATCATGGGTTCGTGTCCCATCTCAGAGTGCCAGGGTCAGGGTGGTTTTTAAGCATTTTTCATTTAAAATAAGTGCTCTGTATTGAGATAACTAGAAACAAAGATTATCTTACATAATATTTTTCCTAAAGGTTGTTTTTCCTAAAGGTTGACTGGGAGAGAATGCCATTAGCATTAAGTCCGCCTTTTGTACCTTTTTTTATTACGGGTCAATAAAGTTTAATAAATAAATAAATAATATGAAGTCAATAATCAAAATATAATACCATCTAAACTGGTAGTTTTAAATTGCAATTAACTTCTCGAAAAGTTGAGTGGTTATTCGGAACGTCGTCACATTTGAGATTTATAATAATGTGTTTGTATTGTGCACATATTACAAAACATTTTCCATGTTTTTAGTCTAAACCTTGTGCCACACAATTTCAAAAACATCGTTCAGTTTGTTAATCGTTTTGTTTGTAAACTGCTTGTAAACAGTTTGTAAACTCTGGTATTTTAGAGAGTTATTTTCCTTTATTTAAATATAAGTGAGCTTAAATCTTTTATCTGCAATAGTAATAAAATTATCAATGTCCATTTATAAAGTTTCAAAATAGATATTGCAGAAAAACTCAATGTGAACTTTTTTTGTTCAGTTTTTCTTTAATGTTCAGGCTTTCATGTGAGAGATTTAATTACAAATAACTTAAGCAACTTTCATAATAAATTAGATGTCGGGATATGAATATGAGGTTTTCATTTACATCTAGTTTGAACAGAACTAAGTATGTAAGTATAACAAACTAACAATCAAAGATAGTGTTAGGATATAACTAAAGCTACTTCCAGAATTACTTTTCTAGATAACAAAGTAACAATTCACATGTGCCGCTGGCAACTGCTTTGTAGTTTCTTGCCAAATGGGTATCTCAAAAATCTGCTTTGCTTTTTGTGAACTATGTCTTTGTTGCGATAACTCGGTATTCTGACACATACTCATAACCAAGGATAATGTATTATTTATATGCGAAGCACTTATTCATTTTAATGCGCTGTCAAGGAGCGTAAATGTAAGTAATTTTATTCAGGAAAAATATATTTAATATAGCAGAAAATCAGTTTTGTAATAGTATTCATAGATAACGGTCTGAAAACTAGTTCCTAGTTCAAGACTATATACACTTACCCTATTTGCTGTTTTATTGTTAAATAGACTAGAAAGAAGATAGTTTTACTTAAGACTAAGCACACGCAACTATCTCTGTGAATGAAGTAATTAAAAAATATATTTCTTAATGATATTTCTCATAATTATACATAGTTAGCTGAAAACGTTTGAAACATCCAATAGTAGAGCAACAATTGACAACGAGAAATACTGACCACATTCGGCACACGTGTACCGCCATCCATCGCAGTAATTGCCGACGGCTGGAGATAGCCGACGAGTTATGACGTCACATAACGCGCTAATGACGTCATAACTGCTCGCCCCCGGGCCCCGGTGCAATGGATGCGCCGCAATTTAACTAAGCAAAACCCTAGGTGGCGCTAAACGCGTTTACACGTCGTAATGCAATTGTGGCAATTATCACGGCTCAGCGACGTGTCGGGGATGCATTTTACAGGTGTGTTTTAGTTTAGAGTTTTCCTAAACTGGTTAATCTCGAAGGTTTGTCTTTTCTGTTTATGAACGCTGGATGTATTTGTACTTAAATAAAAAGAAAGAAACTATCTCACTATTGACACTCGATTTTACTGCCGCTTATTAAAACGAATATAGTCTTATTACATTAAATAAGAAAAATCATAAATTTCACAAAAAAAGTTCAATGTGACAGATTTTCCAATAAGCACTTTCATTTATTCAAAAATAAAATTGAAAAAAAGATTTATTTCTTAATGACAAATACAATGATATTTCTTAAAGCTTCCTTAATAGAGTAGCTGTATTAGCAATTTGTATTCTAAATAAAATGGAGATAAATCATTAGATACAAAAAGGATTACAAACTTTTCAAATTCACTCACTATTTTGAATTCGTCACGAAAAATAATTGATTCCGAAATAGGTAGTACTATTTTTTCTACAAAATTAACTGCAACTCACTTACAGCCAGTTGCACAAACGTCCATTAAATTTTCACTACTTTAAAGTGACATTACCCATACAAATTTGACATTCATTAAAGTTTTAAAGCGTCTTTAAACCTCAATGAACGTTTGTGCAACTGGCTGTTAATAGCAAATACTATGCTATTTCTTAAAGCCTTCTTAATAGAGTAGCTGTATTAGCAATTTGTATTCTAAATAAAATGGAGATAAATCATTAGATACAAAAAAGATTACAAACTTTTCAAATTCACTCACTGTTTTGAATCCGTCACGAAAAATAATTGATTCCGAAATGGGTAGTATTATTTTTACTATAAAATTAACTGCAACCCACTAATTCACTAGAGCAAATACATACATCGACGAAATACACTAAAGATCGTAAGGTTAACACAATGAATATATTTGGTCTCTCACGTGGACAGTGCGCTCCCTAAATCTCAGAACAAACGGTCAGAACCATTCCTCACAGTCTGATGCTTCCTGAGACAGAGCATGTTTTATGCAACGTTACACACTGCCATTTGAAACGATACATTATTTATTTTCTGATTTTTTGGCAACAAAGTTCTAGGAGTCATGTGAGGAAAACCTCATACTATATTTTTGTACATCCAACGATGTTTTTTATAACTGCAATGATTCATAACTTACAATTAAAGTAACTTACGTGGTATACATGTGGAATGTCACAAAAGAAATAAATAGGGTAAGATGATGGAAGTTATATATTAACTGTAGAAAACCATTTCATCCGTGAAAACCTTTCTTCTACCAAACTGGCTTTAACTAGAGAAAACAAAATTTAATATTGGTCTCGAAAAGGTAGTGCTAACCATAATTCAAAGATATTGTAAATACCAAAATAAATAAATAGATTTACTTAGTTTTAAATAAATTACAAAGACAAGTTACGAATAGGAAAAATTGTGGGTTAAGCCACTCTTAAGCTGACGGTCTCAAATACCTATAAGACAGCATTACACACGATATGATTCCGCGATTATGGATTATTTGAAATAACAAACTTACCACAATACACAAGCCCGAGACAATATAGGAAAGTTCATTTTCTACATTGACTCGATCGAACATAGAACTCGGTACCTTTGTGCATTATAATAAAAATGCCGGCTAAATGCAGTCTGGTTCATAAAAAATAAAAACATTAATGTACTCCCAAGATAAGATACACAAAGAACTTAGGAAATACAGTTCACAATTGCTATTGGTTAAAGTATGATAAAAATAAAAAGGGAGTAAATCATAGAGTAGATAATAAAAGACAGCTAATCCAGAAGCGTCGAAGAAGAGTAAAATAATTAAGGTGTAGGAGTAATTTAGTATTTAGAACACGTACTCTATTTATATCATAATGATACACGTAAAGTTCTATTTATTGTGTAACAAGCTTCTAGATGTCACACATTATCTTCAAAGATTGCGGAATAATTATCCCTGGAAAGCCATTCAGTAACCTAAAAATATAGCTACAAGTTAATTCGAAACTATCCCTTGAAAAAATAACGAATATATAAGTTTTTACATTAGTTTATGTGCTAGCCACGAATCAAATAGCTTTCCGTTAATGAAATAATTTTTAAACAAATTCATTTGTTTTGGAGTCTATTCAATGCAAACAGAAGACAATCAAATATTTCCACTTTATAATATTACTAACTTTCGCTAGCGGCTTCGTCCGCGTCCGGGATAAATAAATACCCTATCTGTATACCAAATGTCATCAAAATCCGTTCAGTAGTTACGGCATGATTAAAGGACAAACATCCAAACAAAGAAACTTTCACATTTATAATATTAATGGGATCCGGAAATAGATATCACACACCTAGATCTAAACTGAGATAACTCAAAAATTTTAGTAAGTTTTGACTTAGTACAATATTCAAATACTCGGTGATCATACGCATCTATCTAACATAACAGATTCAATAAAGGTTCGGGAATGAGCTGCTAGATAACCTTAGCTTTCTTTTGTTGAAACAACAGTGGTCGCGCTCCTGCCACGTAAACAAATGTATTGTCAAACCTCCACATTAGTTTTTTGAGTTGTCTTAGTTTAGATCTAGGTGTGCGACATATTATTACTTATACCAATAAGCTTAAAAATTGCTTTTACTGACAACTTGTTATTTAAATATACCTAGCACTTTATACGTCTACTTTATTTCATACTATTGCGGCGTCTGCAAATGCACAGAATACAATTTGCTTTTACGCTATTTCAATGAGACTGCTTTATGTAAGTACGTTATCGAAGGTAATTTGACGCATACATACAGCAGCACATCCAGTTCCAATAAAATCTCAGTTTACTACAACGAGTATATCACTTTAAATTCGAAATCAAATCAAATCAATCTTCATTGTTGATCACCATTTATATATAGATATTGGATGCAAGGACTGAATAGTTACACCGTGATCTGCCTAAAAGGCATACAATATTAGTAGGTTAGTAATTGACAACTAATCTAATCAATAACATGTTATGTCAAAAAATTCAATTAATTCATTAAGTAAAGTAAAGTTTAGAATTTAATAGAACATGGTTAGTTTTTAATTCTTTTGTTCCTCTGTTCTCTCCTCTATTACCGACATATCTAACATAGCACAAATGAATGTTATATTCAGTAATTTTTAATATTTTTGTAATTGGAACTATTTTTTTTAAACAGTATAAATTCGACAACATAAGTATATCTACATGGTAAGAATATGTATAGTACTATAAAAATAATAACATATCATCTGCAATTAAAAAATTAAAGATATATTATTTATTTGTAGATGCTTCTTTGGGATTAAAATATTGTCACCTGAGATTTAGACATTCCACTGTTCTCAGCTATCGCACTGGATAATTAAATTGGAAAGTTTAAAGAAGTAATGAATGCTTGACGACCGCGAGAGAGGAGTGAATTATAAAGACGAACTCCGGGATAACTTATTGCTCACAAAATCTTATAATGGAAAGAACAGATGTAATTAGGAAATGCTAAAGAAATAAAGTTAGGCATACCATTGTTTACAACAAACTCTTAGGGGGAGTTTTTACATTGATAAATCAATCATCTGGTAACAGCATTACTTAATACTATAGCCGCTTTATTGTCTTAAAATATTAATGGGATGATAATGGTAATACCTAATAATATCTACATATATAGGTGATATTTTGAAAACAGAGAAGTCTATAGTCTTTACAAGTAATGAGACCTTAAAAGTTGTTCTAGTTTACTCTTTAATATCGTAATTAAAAAATCCAATACAATAGCGATATTTTGTTGGATAATCTCCGTAGCGTGTAGGACTAGCGTTCTGTTGACCGTAACACGGTTAACTCGGCTCATTCACGATATTTTGATAATGAAGTACATTTATTCAGTCGTACTTCGAAATCAGACACTGCGTAATAACTGCGAATTTCGTACTTAGTCAAAATACAACAGTAGAGTTAATTGACAGCTCATTAATAACCTCACTTACTGCTAATGACTGCTGTAAAAAATAAAATACTAAATATAAAGTTGGTTGTTCCTAAATTTTATTTTTTACATATCTCGTAATTATACGATTAATATCTGCACTACAATGTAAATAAGGACTATAATCGTAACAGTTTGCAAGCTCTTAATTAAAAATACCTAGTCTTTATACGCAAATGACCATCCTTTGTTCCTGTCCATCTCACTGCCAGGCGCAATTAAATATACAGCGACAGTGTTTTATCTTAACGCCCAGCCAAAACCTCTAATTGAATCATAGTTCGTATACTAACAAAATTTTAACTATGATTGCGGTCTTGTTTTATGCAAAGTGCGAGAACCGGGTGTATGCAAAGTAGCCGCGTGGGAAGCAACAAGTGCCGTAAAAAAAAACACGTAGGCTCAACCAAGATTGGACAAGGGCTAATTAAAACATTCGGAAGGGTAGTGAGTCTGATGCCTCTCCAATGGCCTGTTACCTTAACGAGTTTCAAATGTTTTTTGTTAAATATACATGGCTGAGTTTTGGGAAAGGTCGCTCACGTATTAACTGATAACAACCATATGCATTCACTATTCTACGATTATATCACTAAAGCCAGTCCCTCTACCATAAAAATACTATTAAAAGCTTTGTCTTTTTGTCCTTTTTTTTAAAGATTTAAAAGAGAAAGTTTGAAGATGTCACCAGACTGGAGAAAGAAATGAGTATAAATATCGAGTAAATCCACGTCTACGCTCATATTGTAAAGTCTATGCTATGTAGAAGGAACAGGTGAAGAGTGGTGGTTGCGAGATTTGTGCACGGCAAGTCTTGCAGATAGGACCAAGTGAAGAAGTTGATAGATATCTTAGTTTCACCATCATACCAATGGACTTCCGCAAGATAACGCCTGAATCTATTAAAATATACTATTGTATAATTATTTTCTAAGACAAGTATAACTAATGACGATCATACACAATCAAGTTTGCAGTCAAGTCTGCAGCACAAAAAGTATAAAAAATATCATCACATTTACCTTTTTGAATATTCATTGGGGGTTTTAATATAATCGGATTTAGTCCGAGGGACGGTAGTTAGTTGTCCTACATGAAAATGATGTGTGGTTTATATATGAGAGTTAACAAACACTTGTGGAAGGGTGATTTTGTTTCGTAAAATTGTAATCTCATAAATATTTAAGTCAAATTAGAAATCGTATATACACTCATTCATTGCACAGAGCATCCGCCTCTGGCTATACATGTGTTTAGAAATATTTTTTCTTACTTACCTCCGTCACAGTCTCCTTCATTAGTACTTCTGTTATATATACATTAAAATTTTTGTTGAACAGCATTTCTTAACTTAACAGGACGTCTAGTTTGTTTAAAATCATCATCATCAGCCGTATGACGCCCACTGCTGAGCATAGATCTCCGTTAAAGATCTCCAAGACGATCGGTCGTGCGCTGCCCGCGTTTAGCAAAATCTTACTATGTATATTACTCGTACTATAAAATTAACATTTGTTGGTTAATTTAACTTCAGTAAAACATAGCTCCATGAATAAGACGAACTGCCTCGAACAAGTCTTACAATCAATAACCGCTGTTGTCAAATATTTCGATACCTTAAGACAGTATTTCCCAAAGTGGGCAATAACGCCCCCTTGTGAGCGCTGCAGCCCGAAATGGGGGCAGTACGAGAGCCCGAAAATAAATGGGGGCGTTATCTAGAGGCTTAGGAAGGGTTAATAAGAGACTTGTGTACTACCTACCGCGTTCAGGTCTCAAGTTAACTATTGCTGGTTATAGAAAAGTCTCGTTTAGAATGAATGTTTAATCTTCACTAAGCTCACAATAATTTATTTAATTTGAAGCTATAGCGGTTTTATGTAGGTGACAAAATGGGGACACTAAAAATATTTTATTCTAAAAATGGGCAGTGAATGAAATATGTTTGGGAACCTGTGCCTTATGATAAAGTTTAATTTCGCTTAATTTTAGTATGTTGATGCACCATCTATAAAAAAGTGCATTAGTGCAGCAATCAAGATCGCCTCGTCTCGGTAATTATACGAGAGTTAAAATTTCGCAAGCTTTATCTGATCTTTATATGTTAATGGAGCTTATCGACGGCTTCTTGGAGAAAAACTTTAGGTTTTTTATTTTGTTCTTTTTAATATTGATGTGCCGGAACAAAGTGGTTATGGAACAATGCGCTTACGCAGCATATAAGAATGTAACTTTTTTGAGGAATTGCTAGTATATCAGTAGTCATGTCCATGTACTAAAGTTTGTTGACATTTGGCATAATATTGACTTCGCTGTTACAATATAATAATATTCATTTGCCATAATATACACAAGACATTTATAAATAACCAGCATATTTTATCGTAAATTTTATATTCAACGTTCCGTGAAGTTATGTTACAACTAGCTGACCTTAAAATTAGTAATAGCCTAGGATCAATCAACAAATTAAGTAAAACGACAATAAAGACTTAAAAATATAACCAAGATTTTACCTTTTTTGTAATATTATACCTATCACTTATTAATAAGCTCCATGAGAAACGAGATCCCATATGCGAAATATGTAAAACTAGCTGTAACCCGCGGATTCGCCCACGTGACCCGACAGTACTGTGTCCACACTGGCCTTCTATACTGGAGTTTGCCAGTAAGCATCCACCTTTATATCATCATCAGCATCCTCACTATTAGGGTATAGGCCTGCCCAATAGATGCAAGCAAATAAGAATAATCTATCTTTGTTTCGTGGATAATGTGCATGTCTTCATAAAATAATCCAGTTGCTCTTCTTTCTATTTCAATGCGCACTAGAATTAATATGCTTTGTAAAAGATACAAACGTTTTCTATGAAATAGTAGTGCTTTTATTGAATTCATTTAATAATTACACCGTAATTTTAATTTAATCTAGATATTTGAATTCTGTTCTTATTCTAGACTTTCAGATAAAGACTTTTATTTTAAGGGTACCTAAAGCCAGTTCTTGAGTGGAGACCGCGTCTCGGCAAACGTAGTGTAGGACGTCCTCAGGCGCGGCGGAGTGATGATTTGCGCAAGATGGCTGGCAGGAGCTGGATGCGAACAGCCGAAAATAGAAGTAGATGGCGTGCAATTGGGGAGGCCTATGTCCAGCAGTGGGCGAATATGGGCTGATGATGATGATGAAAGCCAATTTAAGTGTGATAGTTTTCCTATAAAATTCGTTATATATAAATACTACTGCCGTAAAGTTTGACTTTCTAACAATATCCGTTTATTACGTTTTATCAATTTTGTATTCACTAATGCTATATCCGTTTAGTTGGTTTTTGACTATAACGGTAATTGGCATTTTGAAACTTAATGAGTCACGAATGGTTAATGAAATTAAAAAACGGGTCCCACGCCCCTAATATTTTTATCCAACGATACTTCACGCTGTGGGAAAATAAAAAAAGCTTCAACCTCAACTTTACATGTAACTTTACATTTTATTTTACCGCTTTGTCGGCGTGATATAAGTGTATTCTGATGCTACATTACCCTTTCTAATATAAATCGTTTTAAACTAAACCGCAGACCGACGGATAACTTAACCTTACAAAACATATGCATTTAATATTAGTGACAACGATTATACCGATTTGAATTATTCTAAACATTATTTAATCCTGCGTAAACAGCTTAAATACTTTATAATGGATTTGGAAAGGGATGACAAATTGAATTGTAAGCAATGGTCACTATAGTAACTATTTAATGCCCTATACGAACTTCCACTCCCATTTTCATCCCTTTATGTTATCCATTTTTCAGGATTATATCAGTTTATATCTGTCTAACTTATGATAAAGATATGCTGCCGCGGACTTTTATTATGAATTTTTAATGGGGATCAATTTCGTAATACATGATTTTTACGTAACTTTCACCATTTACGCAGCGCGTGAATGGAAAGCTCTCAAAAAGTAAAATATTCTCCCGTTTTTACAAAATTTTTCATTGCTGTTCCACTCCTATTAATTATAGCGTGATGTAATATAGTCTAGCCTTTCTCGATAAATGGACTATTTAACACAAAAAAATGGTTCTAATAATTCCTAAGAATACATGGTTCAAACAAACAATCTCTTCAGCTTTATATTTAATATCGATATAGATATAATACGCGGTACGAGGTGAGACGTGATGAGACGGCTTTAGAGCCTCCTACAAAAAAGTTTATTCATGTGATCTGTTAAAGGTTATACTAGAAAAGAAGCGCAGGACAATATTGTGTGAATGGAGTGAAACGAGAAACTAAACATGAGACGCTGACAAATGATATATCTTAATTTCAAATAAATTTTTACAAACGTTTATTGTACGAAACACGAATATACACGTGCTTCGTACGAGTTATAACATTGAATTTTTTAGGACAAACACATGCAATTAAGTATGTCTATAGATAAATTTCTAATCAATACCTAGTAGAATATAATTTGATGCATGCAAATTAATTAAATTCTAACCTACAGTACGTATAATACAATGGAAAGTTTCATTTAGGAGACATATTACATTGAGGAAACTCGTTGAGTTGACAGTAACTTGGTGTGAACATACAGAACTTGAAATTAACGATGCAAACTCGGCGAGTACACATCCTAAAGCTTAGTTTGAATCGCACATGTGTTTGAACAAAAAAAATTGAGTATTCCGTTATAATTTATGTTGGTTATGAATATAATATATGAGTAGCTCGGTGGCGTAGTGGATTAACGTCGCGGCCCGCGATAGTAGTCGTTAAGCAACTTTCGCAAGGGTCGGTCACGAGATGGGTGACCAAAAAATTATTATCTCGAGCTACTCCGTGCTTCGGAACACACATTAAGCCGTTGGTCCCGGCTGGATTTACAATCGTTAATATCCTCCAATCCGCATTGGGCCAGCGTGGAGGGTCATGGCCCATCCTCCTTAACCATCCATAAGGAAGGCCTGAGCCCCTGCAGTGGGGACGTAAAAGGGTAAAAGGGCTGATGATTATGATGAATATAATGGCTTATTTACACTCATCAATGACATCCGCGTCGACGGCCATTGTTTTATTGACCAATGAGAAGACCGCGCAAAGGACACTCGTTAATGTGGCGAAATGGGAGTTGCTAATTTTAATAGATGGATATAATGAGTGCTACTCCCCAATACGTAAACGTTCGGCAATAAATATACATTAATTTCTAAAACTGAGCCACCACTTTAAATCAGCAAAAAAAATGCAAATTATCCTCTCCAAAGAGAAGGTAATACAATAAATGGTTGTATGTATTCATTACGTTTGCCAAAAAAACGGAGATTTTGTGGTAAATAATATTTATCACATTTTAAAGTTTAAAGTGGGTTCTATTTTTAAGTTTTAATATCATACTTTTTAGTGATATTGCTATTTTTTCTATGATAGGTAACACTACAAATATTAAATATCTATATAAATAAAAATATTCACCATAGTATAAGTCTTAGAGAGGAGATTTTGTTTATTTGCTCGACATTATTTTTTTACAATAACCTATTCTCATAATATAAAGAAGAGAGCCTGATTGCTTATTAGATTGTATTAGATAGTCTGCGAAACTATTCGAATTCGAATACACAATATGCTTTGAACATAGAAAATCTTCCTTTCAGAATTTGAATGAATTCAAAATAGGCTTTTTTTTAGATGAAATAAATAAAGATGATATTTTTATCTAAATATAAAGGTGATATTTGGTGAAATGCGTATTTTGTTTCATTAATAAAATCAAAATACTAAAATAAATGGGACCAACTCGGACCGGTCCCATTTATATTAGTATTTTGCTGTCGAATAAAAATAGAATCGACCAATAATACTATTTATTACACTCGTCGTCATCATAGCTAAAAGTAAGCCCTAATCGGATTAACACAAAACCAAGATGTCTTCCATTTTGGATTTACTTAACCTTAATTTTCTTGATGTTGTTAAGAATTAAATAAATTATAAAGCAAAGATCAACTACAGGTAATTTTTGTTAAATGACATTATGCTCATTAAGTAAAAAGATTTTTGATTACCTTTATGATTCATACACCGTTTTGTTTTAATTACTCGAGTTAATTGAGCGACACTAAATAACATAATTATTACTGTTCTGAAAGGTATTAAATTTTATTAAAAAGTAATTAAAAACTCCTTTTAATAAGATAATTAATTACTCAATTTAAAAACTATAGAAGCTGTGTCACCCACGCGGAAACTTTACCTTATTAAACCTGTTTTCTTGGTCGATAAGGCCGGTATGCAACGTGCGGGAGATTTCTATAACACATGCTGGAGTGCTCGAATTCGGGTCTAGTCAATAAGGTCTTTGATTACTCCGCATGCGATATAACTACCAACTTATCGACCAACGAAAATATTTTTTAGTATTATGTACTAAAACGATTTTGTTGTGAAAATTTTTTTTTTCAAATAGTTATAATTCATGATGTGTCAGATTATCACAAAACACTAAATTGGCTACTAAAGTGTTATGCAAAAAGTATTTCAAATCTTAAATATAATCATAGCAAATCACCATCAGATTTATTTTTCTCCGAAGAGTGTTATTAAATATAGGAACAACATATTTTAATCATTAATTTAAATTGACGTTTAGCTTATTGAAATATGACGTCATACGATGCTCTGTCATGGCCGCCGTTACGTTTCGGTACTTGTAATCTACAAATTATAAATGGCAAGTTAATTTTGCAAAAAATAAAATAAACTTGCAATTTATTTTGAAACAACAAATACTAATATTTATATTTTTATAATTTATTGTTTTGAACTTAAATTTGTTCATAGTTAAGTTCAAAATTTTCTGTAATTTACTTTTTGTATATGCTCATAATTTCAAAAGCGTAATCCTTTTACTTCATTTTCCGTTGTTTGTAATTTATTAGAATCGATTACTTGAAAGCACTGTTGTTTGTTGTTCCGTTCAAAAGGATTAAATTAATACTAAGGCGTGTACGGAGCAAAACCTGTAATCTAAGTCAATCACAACCTAAATGGCGTGGATGTACGAACGAGATCACATGAAGAGCTCAGTGTGAGGTATACAATAGGAACAAAGAAAAAAAATATGGATCAACATACGTTGCATAAATACAAAATACATATTAAACTAGACTAATAAAAATATAATATTTGAAATGAGATATAATAAGTTAATGTTGAAACTTAAAAAGATTTAAAAGTAAAAGTAAAACGTTAGAATTCGTATTAAAAAGAAAATATTATATATGAAGGACCAATCATAACGGATAATGCAAAAATTCTTTCCATACATCTTTATCTGTACCAGGGGATTCATAACTTTTCAGTTGGCGGAATCAGCACGGAGCCGTCCGAAGGCTACTCAAAGCACTGATGGCATACCCGCCAAACGCCCTCTCTTTTGAGGGAAGACCCGTGATCCAGCAAGGAGTGTTCTACACTCAACCACCATATGATAGTAGAACACCTACTAAATAAGAGAGAAAATAAATCAGCCCTTGCTGAGTTTCTTGCCGTTTCCACAACATCTTCCACGGTTGGTTTGGGAAACGATAGCATAGCTTTAGACATTTACAAGGCTTGTAACAGCCTACGCTTATAAAATTATTACGCTTATGAAATAATGGAATAAACTATGTTTATTAAGCTGCTGGTGTTTTAGGTACAAAGTCGTATTGAATCTTAATACTTCTTTCGCTTATCTGGATCAAAACTAACTGCTGTTTTCATAATCAAAGGATATTCTCACCGAGCGAATATAGCAATAATACTTCTTTCTTTAATCCATTAGTCTAAATATATATAACTCTAAGGTGACTGACTGACATAGTGATCTATCATCGCACAGCCCAAACTACTGAACGGATCTGGCTGAAATTTAGCATGAAGGTAGATGTTATGACGTAGGTATCCGCTAAAAAAGGATTTTGATCAATTCTATCCCCAAGGGGATAAAATAGGGGATGACAGTTTGTATGAAACTTTGACAATTTGAAACCGATCAGGCTGAGACTTTGCTTGCATAAAGCTAAATAACGTAGGCATACCCTAAGAATGAATTTCATAAATTCCACCCCTATATATATATATATATATATATATATATATATATATATATATATATATATATATATATATATATAAGGGGTAAAAATAGGGAATGGAAGTTTATATAAATCTTCTTAAATATTCGACTGATTGAACTGAAAGTAACTTTACGCGGACGAAGTCGCGAGCAAAAGCTACTTTATTATATGGGTCGCCAATACGATGAACTCATTAACTAATTCAATTATACAATCAGAAGATTGTAACCATAATTTGTAATGTTATGATTAGTATAATTATATTTTTTTTATTTCTTTTTTTCATAAATTAAATTAACTAAAAAAATCAATTTTATTTCGCATTTGTGGATTGTGATTCTAATTCATAATGATATATTTTTCAACGTGTGTTTTAGAACATGCTTCTAATTCTAATTGCTTATAATTTAGTTTTACCAAATGTTGTTGGGTTATGATTATTTAAAAATTTGTAATGTCATAAATTTATGAATAAACGACCCTGTATATTTTGTGTGTTAATTTATCTATCTTTGTAATTTCAGAAATGTTATTCAACTTGTTCAATTATCAAAGCATTTGTTGGAGACCACAATAATGTACCGTATCCGTGAATGTGGATTTTCGCACATCGGTGCACGTGCGCCGGTGCAAAGACCGGAGCGCACAAATTACACGGTGTTGCGTACGCGGGAATCGAACCGGTGTTTGTGCCACTAAATGCTTGTTCCACTTTTATTACAAATCAGTCTTGGAACTAATATATAAGGATATGTATGACATCCGATTGTTAAACGCTGAACATTAACTTCAATAGCATAAAATTAATTTGAAAAGTAAAATCTAGTAATTAAATAATCACAAATCAAATAATATTGTGGCAGTGTCTAGCGCTTTCGGTCTGTGATATGTTTGTTAAGCAACTTCCGCAATGGCCAGACACCGGAAAGGTGACCCAAAAATTAGTATTTCGGGCTCCTCTGTGATTCGATACGTTAAGGTACTATAACGTCCGAGCACATTACTATAGGCTCGACACTCTTCGGATGGTTTAAGGTCAATGCTGGCCGTTAATATTTTAAATTATTACTTTTTCATATTCGTATTCGCGTGTTCGTGTTTTGCTGGTTGACAATCTTTCTTCCTGATCGAGACCAGCATAGAGTGAGTAAATGATTCTATGTATGTTTTTCGCAAATAAATCAAGACCGAAAGATTCTACCAGTTTTTCATTGCGCCACCCATCTCCACCATTAGAATTAAGTTACCAGAGTACCGAATCACGGTGGTACGTTAAGCCTTTGTTCTCAGCTTCATCTGTAGTCGTTAACACCCACCAATCCGCACTGAGCCCGCGTACTGGGTACTTAATGGCCTATGACGGGCTCGGTGGTAGCGTTCCTGCTATTACTACAAGCAGAGTCTGGTGTTTAGTGTTGTACCGTTGCGCCGCACCACCGTTTATTTCATCCTAGGATTCCGCATGCAAACTTTTTGTCTTTGATCTTCAACATCTTTTATTTTTATTATTCACCTTTCGTAATTTTAAATTTTGAGTAATCCATTTATACTCTTTATGAATGTCAGTTCGTAAAAAAAAACATCTGGTGAGAACAAGATAATTTAATCATATAAATCTAATAATAATAAAGTTATTATAATTTAAATAAGACAAATGTAAACGTGTATCTCGTGAAATATCTCCTAAGTTCTACCTATTACGGAAAAAGGGGTATGATATGGGTATGTCAGAAATGGGATATGTACCTCTTCTATTTAACTATTGTTATTGTATTATTTAGGTAATCATATGAACTGTTTTATATTAATTTTTTGTTTGTTACAGTTTTTCTTATTACCCTCTAATAAATGTAATTTTCAAGCTTAGTTAGCCTTTTATTCATTCTAAGCATCGAACCTAGACACTGACATGTCAGTCATCATATTAAGATCTGTGCAAGTAAGTAAGCATGTAAGAGTTTGTGATTATATTGTATAAAACACTTGATCCATATATTGCATATATTTAAAACATCTAGGAATCTCCACCGCTGACCGACCCACTCAGTAGGGTGATGACTGAACAGGTCAATGAGTACTACCTACTAAAAACCCTAAGCATGACTTTGCGTGGGAGTGAACCCAGAAACCCGTAATCGAGATACAAAAACGTATCGGTGAAAATCATAAAAACTTATTTTAACTTCATCGTAGTTGTGTGAAAAGTTACATTATGTTTATATTAGTAGAGACGCAAACCCTTTTAATAATAATAATAATTATGTTACTTTGTTTCCGATAACAGTTTCCAAAATGCGGGTTGGATTCACACTTGACCAGTTTACATTGCCAGTCATTTATAATTTGTAAAACTCTAATCTTAAAGACGAGAAAACTAATTTAATCAACAGTTTATTTATACATGTTTTTTAAACACAAACTTCCATTTTATACAAATTTATAATTTCGAAATGATGTCAGTAAGGTCACATTCAGAATAATTACATGCAATATAATTTCTATCAGCAGAAATAGAGTTAAGTGTACACAAACCTGGGACAAGTTAAATGTGTACTGCTTAGCCCATAAGTAATGGGTGCTTGTTTACGTTCGCTGGGGTGATTACAACACGCTCTCATTTGTAGGAGGGAGGAGGTTCAGGTACATGCAATGTTAGCTATAGACTACACTAGACAAGCCAACGAAATGATACGCTCATTGCCCCATAATTACAATTTAATAAATAATATATCTTAAATTATTACATTTTAATGCAAATTGATTGTTATGGGGTACTTTAAAATTAATGTGACCGATACCCAGACCAAGAAAAATGGATTCTCGGCCGAGACGCAGACCGCGATTGAATAAGTGAGTATTGTAGGTAGTTAGAATCGTTGACTAATATGGGAAAAATATGGAAATTATTTCAAATCTTGTTTATATTACTGACAGCACTATTTGTCAATAATGCTACGGGCATCCCTATCTGTCAGTTAGCTGTCACTTAGACTTTCATTAGTTTCGCGCCAACTGCCCGGTAAAATATTGTTGTAATAGTAATTAAATTCACAATTCAAGTATACCAAAATTATTTGCTACAAACTTTCTTTACAATATTCCAAGTTTTTCAGATGAACTATTGTTTTTTAAAGAGGCACTAGGCAGTTGTTTAAGTCACAAAATAAATATACCTATATCACACAAAATTAAAATCGCAAGAGACCACTGTCACGGATTATCTTAAGAAATCGTAAAATTGCCGATATTGTTTACAAATGACAGAAAGAAACAAACGATTGAATGGCCAGTATCTGTGGCACTACCTGTGTTAAAGAATTAGGGACCCCGGAACCATGTGAACGCCGCACTAGTTTTTCTCTCGTCCAATCAGCGGACGTGCGCACGCGCGCCCTCCGGTGGCGGTAATAGCGGCCATTACAGCCCACCCACTGATGGGAGCCGGACCTGAGACACGGCGATTGGCAAAAAACAGATCCATCATTGTATATTTTGCTTCATCTAAGATTTTTGCTTACAATGTTTACAGAATTAATGAAAATTTATTAATGAAAAGAAAGTGAGTATTTGGTCGTAGCGGCTGGTTGAACCTATTAATAATTTAGGGGATATTTTACTACTTCGGCATCGTTACTAGAAAGCCTCTTTAATTGTCAAAACAGATACAATCAAAGGTCATCAATGAGGACATTATAAAGCATCAATATAAAACCAATCATGTATCAAAAAATACGATATAAACAGACAAATGTCAAAAGAGATCTATCCAGCTGCCAAAAATGCCAAAAGAGATCTATCCAACACGATTCTTGCACCATCTAACTCCATAATACTCTAAACAAGCTCTGAAACGTCAAACACTAGCGAAAATCAAAAACAGAAGATACCTCAGACACGACTGCATGGGTTAGATCTGTTTGCCTTAAATTAACAACAACACTTTGTTATTTTTTCTAGTTTAATGCTAACAATATAAACAGCATGCGTTGTCAAGAACATTCTTACATTTACAGAGGTATTTTAACTCGGCCGCGTCCCCGCGGGCGGGTTATGAATTGTTTACTGTTTGTCCTCGGCCAATTTAAATGTTTGTCTAATCTTTGTCTTGTTTGTTCGCGCAAATTGTTTGGGGCTTCGCTTTGAGCACACCTAGAATTTTTCCTTTTATTTTACTTTCATGTGTTCTCTGTTTCATATTTGTTTTGCGTATTTTATAAAAATGAGAAAGCTTTGTGTCGCTATTTATGTCTGATTCGAAATTAACGTAAGAATTATTTTTATAATGGGACAGACAAAAATAATTCATCCTCTATCTTTACAATCTAACTAGCGGATCGACAACCTTAAGGTACAAAAATAACGACGGCAACTATTAATAAACGTCAGAGTAAGTTTACGCTTTGATTGCACTTAGTATTAGTCAAAATTAAAATTATTAAACAGAGACCAAACCTAGTTCTACGGAAGTAATATTTACTCCTTTAAAGTAATAGTTTTCATTATTCTATGTATAATAAGAATTTGGACTAATACTAAAATTGCAATTTTAGCGGAAATTTACTCTGACGCTAAACCCTGTTTATTAATAGCACTGTAAAAGTGAAATTCTGGCGCGTCACAACAGCTAAAGCAAAGGTGATAACTATAAGAACTTTATAATATTTATTGATGTTGTACTGTTTTAAATTGATCCAGTTTCTATTTTATTATCTTGCAATATATTTATAAAACAGACAATTAAATTGAGAATCGATGGCATACTGATATCGATGGCATTTGGTCTGCGATATGGTTATAAGATAGCTCATAAGACGGGTGACCAAAAAACTAGCTCCTCAGTACTTTGGAAGGCACGTTAAGGCTTTGGGTCCGGCTGCATCGACCGTCGTAAATGCCCACCTGATGTTTAGACCGTTGGGATCCTTGCCCCATCATGCGGATATAGACCCTATTTCTCAGTTCCTTAGTCTAGCCATACATTTAGGTAAACAAGCGTAGTCCATCTTACACAGTATAAATCAAAGTACGCCGTATCTGTCTATTTATCTGCCTGTACACGAAAAACCCAAAAAATATTAAACGGATTTTCCAGCGTAACCAACATTTAATGGCATAATTGATGGTAAAAGTTTTAATGTAGACCTAATTATTAAGATATAAGGTAAGATATAATTAGTTAAGTCAATATCAGAAAAATAGTTGAAGTGGTCAAAAAATTACATTTAAGCAGATCTTTCTAGTTTGCATAAAAAATTTACAAGGTAGCCTTTTAAAATAACCTAAACACAAAACAATGCACAACTCACTCAGCTCGAAAATCAATCAATATATTCATGCAATCGACCGATTACAACGTACCTCCCACCCGAACTCATTATTCGAATCAAAAAATCTCGATTGTTCCATACACGGTGGCACTATCGATACTCTTCGTGTAATCGTCATGAATATTTATTGTTAATTTGTAATACCGATGCAAGATAGTCCCAAGGCGCACTGAAAACAATATTTTATACTGCCAGCATTATTATAACAGTTTAATGGTGCTCCGGTTAACCAACCAAGTTATGTTTCGCCTCTCAAATCCGCATTAATGCTTTTCGAATTGACTCCATGTCGAATTTCGAGATATCCACTTTATTTATGGGATTCGTGAGTTCGATTTGGATCAATTCGTTTGTTTTTTTTTTTTTTTAATTGAGTGCATGTTGTTCGTCGAGTTAATTTGTTGATCTGATAAAGCAAAGGTGTATCAGGGGAAATCACTGATTGTGTACTGCCAAAATGTATTTGCAATAATAAAGGCTGTATAGTCAACAGCACCTCAAGTTATGCATATATGTAAAAAAATCTTATCATATAATCGAGTAATTTATAACAAAATAAAATATTTTTAAAATTTTATTCTATAAAATGATTAAATGTAAATCTTGTATATTAAAATTTTGTTTATATATGTTGAGCTATATGATGGCTTTACACATATTCAACACCGCGCTGTTTTGGTCAAGGTTGAGTTTTAAAATGAAATTAAATAAGAACATTAAGTTTTAAGCGTAAAGTGTACTTAAAACTGATCTACGGTTCAAATAATTTTGCGTATATTTCGATTTTGATTGTATTAACTACAGATTTGTGTTTTTCTTTCCTTACGTATTTCAAAGTGGGTAAATATAGCTTTTTGTTGTAGTGTTGGTGTATCTGAAGTTAAACATTAAAACAATTTAATGTTAATATCACGGGTATTTATTAATATACAATAAAAATAAAGCTGAAGAGTTTGTTTGTTTGAACTCTTTAATTCGTAGTCAACTATGAACCTTATAGTTTTAACATGTCCGTCTGTCTCTCCGTCAGTTCGCGGTTTAGCTCATAAACGATTGGTATTAGAAAGGTATACTTCAGCATGAGTATACCTACACGTTAATCACGCCGGGAAATTGGGAAAAATAAAAATCTTGAAGAAAACATTATTCGCCCACATGTAAAATTCAGGATGATTTTTTTTTATCTTCCCATAGCGTGGACTGTTGTTGGATAGGTGTTTCAAAAATATTAGGGGTGTGGGAAGACCATATTTCGATTTAGGTAATTGTTCGTTCAAAGGTGGTAGTATACACCAACAATGTTTTTTTTAGTTCGGTCGTGTCATTAGTAAAAAGTAAAAAATAATATTTCTCTTATATACATCTGGCATCGACCTCAAAAAAAAAAATGTTGGAATTTTATTGAGGATAAAGATTTATGGCATTATTTCTCTCTTTTCAATCGTTTCTCTTTATTGCGATTTTTTGAAGTTAGTTTTTCATTTATTACTTTTTTTAATAATTGAAGTTATCACCGATCCATATCACTTATTTCTAACTTGTAATATGGCAACAGTTCCAATATAACCTAACCCACAATTCTTGAAGCATTTCGTTTTAATTGGAATCGCAGTTCTAACCTAACCTTACCTACTAGTAACAGTTTGTTTCTTAAGGATATTTGTCTTATGTTTTTCCCAAGTTGAATAAAAGTAATCAAATAAAAAAGTATAATTTCAATCGAATGTCTAATTTACGAGAAATACTTTGTCAAAAATGCAGACGCACATCTATGCATAATATACATCTACAAAATGTAGCATATGTGTTTAGAAGTGAAATGAAATGAAAATATCCTTATTCAAGTAGGCTATTACAAGCACTTTTGAATCCTTAAAATAATCATCAACTTTATAATAGCCTTTACTCATAAGTATGTTCTTTACATGAATTTAAAATTTATTTATGGGTAGGTCAACTACATTTTGTGGAACTTTATTGAACATAGCAATGCATTTACCCAGAAATGATCCTCTAGTTTTCTGAAGTCTGAAGCTTGGAACGGCAAGTTTATTTTTATTTCTTGTGTTAAGATTATAAACACTACTTTTTTTTTGTAGAGGAATCGTAATGTTTTCTTGCGTACATAATATTTTCATAGATGCATTGAGAGGCAACAGTCAAAATATTTATTTCTTTAAATATTTCTCTGAGAGATTCTCTAGACCGTAAATTATAGCAAATAAAGCACGGACAGCTCTCTTTTGTAGAATAAAAATATCTTGAATGCTAGCCGCAGAACCCCACAACAATAGACCAGACGTCATTACACTATGAAAATAACTAAAATATACCAATCTTGCCGTTTCAACATTTGTCAAGAGTCTAATTTTCTTAACAGCAAATGCTGCAAAACTGTCTACTTGACAAGTTATCAATATGAGATATGAAGTGCATATTAACTAATATATATGAATAAAGCCATACCAACATATTCCAACAAAATTACATAGCTATAGGTCAAATTAATTACCTTATTTATTTTAAGGCCTGTTATAAACGTACAGGTCAAATTAAGTTTTTTTGTTTAAGTTGATTGAAAGGAACGTCATTAATTTAAACTCTTTTATATTAGTCGGTTATTTTTCACTATAAATATTAAAGGTTGTATCTCCAAAACTACTGAACCGGTTTTGATAAACCGTATAGTATACCTAAGTTGAAGCTAAGTGAAAGCTTAGAAATCAAACAAAAAAACATGGCAATACGTCTAGAGTGCGAGATATTTTTTCACAAACATACAAACATCTATTAAATTCTGCACAGGTTTAACCATTCCAACCATTCCATCTACATTACATACATACCTACCTCGAACTAATAACCTGCATTTCTTGAAGTCTCTTAAAAAGAGAATATAGCTACCTTATATATATCTAAAAAAAACCCGTTTCTGACACTTCATCAAAGAATTATTACTTAATCTATTGTTTTTATGCTCTAAGATACAACAGGCAATTGAACCCAGGACCTCGGAGATGGAAACACATTGAAACCGCGTGCTAGCCTTAGTTCTTAGTTGCAGAACTTATGTTAAACAATATATACTTATAACGGCATTACATTCAATTAAGTCATTAATATGAAAATGTAATATTGAATTTATATAGTTATGCTCACAGAAATGATACTTATATGACTTAAATGCTACTGAGATAGAATTACGCTTTTTCTGAAAAAAGTAACAATGTGATAGATCGATAAGGAAGCTTCCGCATACCGATAATGATTAATAAGTTTTCTGAGAATATCGAGTCGTTACGGAATCGATTAGTCGTCCGATGCGATGGCACAGTTAGCCTATACCTGCCCGGTACCGGTAGCCGCAAGATTAATGATACACGCCATTGTTAGCACAGAGTAACAACTACAGTATACTAACATTAGTTACTCAAGTACATTTGAAGCAAAGTAACATCGAAAGTTTTTAAGGTGAGACGCACATCTACTAAACAGATTATTTACTAGTATATTGATTTTTTTAATCTTGATGATATACTGTTATTATTTCTATTTTATTGAAAACCTGTTTCAAATAAAAAATTTAAGCTAATGGAAATGTATTCGGCCGGTGTTATTAAATGCATATTTCAGAAGGATTACGTTCATTTTATTACTTAATTTTAGTTTATTCTATTGGATTCTAATGAAGAATGTACAGTGAATCGAAACTTCTGATTATATAAAAATAATTTTTTCATTACATTTAATTGATCAAATGTAATAAAAAAACTCAAAATAATACTTCCTAGCATACGTAATATTTCTATAGTAATTTGACCTCCTTTCTAGATAAGTACGTATTAACATGAAACCTGTCATAGATTAATAAGGTTTTATAGTTCATAAAGAAAAACTGTTTGATGGTTGTCTATTTGACATATAAAGAAAATCCAAAGATCCAAATACATTACCAAAGATACAATATCGTTTTATTATAAACATTACTTAATACCTGCAAATTAAATAAAAGAGAACGTGGGCCAAGTTCCCCACATTGTGGCGACCGTCTTTATAAAGGAAGTAATAGAAAAGCGATATTGTAGAAATGGATCTAAAAAGATTAACGCGTGAGAGAGATCATCTTCGAAGAACATTCAGCCGCCATGAACCAACTACCGTTTCATTAATCGACTTAGAGTTTTTGCAAGAAAAAATTGAAAGACTTGCGATTGTCGATAAGGCTATTCAAGATCGGATGCTAGCCGAAGAAACATTTGATGAAGAAGCCTTTAGAAATGAATGCGAGCAGTGTGACGTTTATCGAAAAAAATGGCTAACAGTTAAGATGAAATTAACGGATTTGGGTTGTAGGAGTGAGATTATTAAAGATGGAAACAAAAAACATAATCTCAATTTACCCAAATTAGAGATACGGAAATTTGACGACAACCCGAAGAAATGGTTATCGTTTTGGAGTCAATATAAAAAAATACACGAAGATCAAACAATTGATGCTGAAACTAAGTTTCAATATTTGACGCAAGCAATGACCCATGACAGCAAAGCAAGATGCCTCGTTGATAGTTACCCACCGACTGAAGAAAACTATACAAAAGTGATACACACTTTAAAGGAGCGTTATGGTAAAGACGATATGCTAATTCAAATATATGTGCGTGAATTGTTAAAGTTAGTGAATACAAATAGCAAAATGTTATTAAGTGATTTTTATGATAAGATTACAACTAATTTACAAATATTAGAATCTTTAGGAATTAATCATGAAAAGTATGAATGTATTTTACTTCCTTTAGTTGAAACAGCATTACCAGAGAGTACTTTATTGTTGTGGAATAAGGTACCGTGTACACAGGGGGGTGCAAAGCTTAGTGATTTGTTAAAGTTCTTACAGACAGAAGTAGAAGCTGAGCGACGTGCAGATCTAACAAGAAATTACAACATAGATGACTCACCAATTAACGAAGCTATCCCAACAGCAGCGTGCCTATTGTCGAAAACGCAGATGCCGATGAATGTAAAGGTGAATCAACAAGTAAAAGGTAAGGAAGTTGTCTGTTATTTCTGTGATAAATTTCATAATACTATTGAATGTGGTAAAGCAAATAATTTTAGTTTGCAAGAAAAGAAAGATTTAATTAAAAATAAAGGAGGATGTTATATTTGCTTAAAAAAAGGACATCTTGCTAAATATTGTAAAGCCTTTGTTAAGTGCATGTCTTGTGCTAAACGCCATTTTATTGTTTTATGTCCCAACCTGCATGACGAACCTAAAGAGAATTGTGAGTCGAAGACCAAAGTTTTAAATAACTATTCTAGCATTAATACTACAACTCTGCTTCAAACGTTGATTGCTAAAGTTTCAGTAGGTAATCAAGAAAGAAAAGTGAGAGTACTGCTTGACTCCGGTTCACAGAGATCTTACATAAAAGCTGACGTGGCTAAAGAACTCGGACTACAGGTAATAGGAAGCGAACACCTTACACATTCGTTATTTGGAGGAGTAAATAAGGCGGCACAGACACATCTAGTTTATGAATTTCAAGTGAGTAACATTGATGATAGTTTTGTTACCACAATAACAGGCTTAGGCATGGATGTACTTTGTGGAGAATTGCCTAAAGTTCAAAATATAAGCTTAGTGAAGATGCTTCAAAAACATAATATTTACTTATCTGATGCTGATACGAGTATGATTTCTGTAACCAATATAGATATACTTATAGGTTCAGATTATTTAGGCTCAATATTAGAAAGTAATATGTTACAGATAAGCAACAAACTTGTAGCTATCAAAACAAAACTTGGATGGGTGCTACAAGGGCTAATTCAATCTTCTACACTAAGTGACAACGAATTTAAATCATATTTAATTACAGCAATGCCTGGTGTAAATTCCCTAGAGTATATGTGGAATATTGAAACGTTAGGTATTAAGGATCCGTATATAGAAAGAACTAATACATGTGTTGATATTTCAGTAAATGATACTGGAAGATATGAGGTACCATTACTGTGGAAAGATGGTTATCCTAAGGTACAACCAAATTATGAGACAGCACAGAAACGTTTATATAGTACTACGAAGAAACTGTCCAGTACAGGAACACTAGAAGACTATCATAATATTTTTAAAGAATGGGAAAATGAAGGTATTATAGAGTTGGTTGAGAACGATGATAAAGATGAAGGACACTATTTACCTCATCATGCAGTCTTTAAATTAGAAAGTACCACGACAAAGATAAGACCAGTGTTCGATGCTTCAGCAAAGGACAAATATGGATTTTCATTAAATATGTGTATTGATAAAGGTATAAACCTTATAGAAAAAATACCTAAGCTATTGATTCTATTCCGAGCTGGTATGTATGGAGTTACGTCAGATATTAGGAAAGCATTCCTACAAATATCGATTTCACCACCTGACCGGAAGTATTTGAAATTATTGTGGTGGAATAATCCTAATACTAAAGATAGAATACTTACGTATCAACATGCCCGAGTACCTTTTGGAGTTGCGTGTAGTCCTTTTTTACTGGCAGCATCACTTAACCATCATCTGGATAAGTATGTTCATATTCATCCAAAAACAGCTGTAAGATTGAAAGAATCATTTTATGTAGATAATTGCGTAACCAGTTTTGACACTAAGATAGAAGTGAAGCAATTCATCACAGAATCGATAGAACTTATGAATAGAGGAAAATTTGATCTGAGAGGATGGATAACGAATTCATCAAAAGAAGAAGAACCAGTGTCAATACTAGGAGTACAATGGAATAGACATGAAGATACGTTAAGATGCAAAGTAAACTCAAAGAATGTACCTGAGAACATCTGTAAAAGAGATTTGTTATCAATTACCCAAGAGATATTTGATCCGATAGGATTTACGAGCCCAGTCACACTTATTCCAAAACTCATCATACAAAAAGCATGGCTACTAAAAACAGGATGGGATGAAAAAATTCCTATAAACCTTGAAAAAGATTATAAGGATTGGATAGCTACTATTGATTGTTTACAGGAGTGCAAGGTACCACGAACTTTGTCTGAACACCCATTACGAGAATGTACAATATCCATTCATGTTTTCTCGGATGCTAGTAAAGATGCATATGCAGGCTGTGTGTTTATTAGAACAGAATACAAAGGTCAAGTAGTTGTTAGACTCATAATGGCTAAGAGTAGGGTTGCTCCTATTAAACGACAGATGACACTCCCAAGACTTGAACTAATGGGAGCTCTGATTGCCTCTAGACTATATCGCGAAGTTGTTCAATCAGATTTGCTTACAGAATGCAATGAATACAAAGTATACTGTTGGACTGATTCCACAGTAGTTTTAGCATGGCTGCAGAGACAAGATACCTGGAGACCTTTTGTATCTAACAGAGTTAAAGAGATCTGCTCAAACACACATAAAGGTGACTGGAAACACTTACCTGGTATCTACAATCTGGCAGATTTACCATCACGTGGCTGCAATGCGAAGTCCCTTCTGGAAACACAGTGGTGGGCAGGTCAGCAGTGGTTATACCTGAAAGAAGAAGACTGGCCGAAGTCTATCGTCAATGACACTGAAAAGGAAGAACTTTTAATTAATAGCGAGTTAAAGAAAAATACATTAGTTAATACAGATGTAATTAAAGAGAACTTTAGCTCTAGTCTGTTATATTTCAGTAAGTACAACAAAATTGTAAGATTAGTGGCTAGACTATTAAGACTAAGTCCTAAAGTCAGGAAAATATTTAATATTGACACGGTAAATATAAGTTACAACGAATATAGAAATGCTGAAGACACATTAATAAAACTAATACAAAGAGAAAACTACTCTGAAAATAATATAGATAAGAAATTGAGAACAACAGAAGACAAAGGTATTATAAAAGTAAGAACAAGACTAGAATACAGTGGAGAAGAGAAAGATTTTATAAATCCGATTTTATTACCTGGAAATAACGAAATAATCTATAGAATGATTCAAGAGAAACACAGAAAGATGAATCACGCTGGTACACAAACTTTAATGGCTACTTTAAGAAATACATACTGGATTGTAGGAGTGAGAAAGGTAGTCAAGAATGTTGTACTAAGATGTATTATTTGTAAAAGATACACAAGCAAACCGTATGTAGTCCCAGAACCACCTCTACCTGCCGATCGAATCAAAATTACAGCACCCTTCGAGGTAACAGGAATAGATCTGGCGGGACCGCTATTTCTAAAAAATTACCAGAAATGCTGGATAGTATTATTTACATGTGCTGTGTATAGAGCAATACACCTTGAATTAACCGAGTCACTTTCGACCAACAGTTTTCTTATGGCTCTTAGGAGATTCATCGCTAGACGAGGTAAAGCAAAAATAATATACACAGACAACGGAACAAATTTTGTGGGCGCAGCTAATATGCTTAGAGAAATAAATTGGCGAGAGATTGAAGAAGCTACAACCACTTATAAAATTCAATGGAAATTTTCCGTACCAACAGCTCCGTGGTGGGGAGGATGGTGGGAAAGATTAGTTAAGGTAGTGAAAGACATGCTACGTAGAATTTTAGGAAAAGCTTGTATCAATTGGATAGAGCTATCAACTATACTATGTGACTGTGAGTCTGTTATTAACCAAAGACCTCTGACTTATGTGGAAATGGGTGATACAATGCCATTAACACCTATGATGTTCTTACAAGGATTAAAGACTAATGACACCTCAGAACTTGACCACATAGATCATAAAAGTTTGAATATTAGACTCAAGTATTTGCAGCAGTTAAGAGAAGATTTTAGAAGAAGGTTTAAGAGTGAATATTTATCTCTACTCATTAGTAAAGGTAAAGAAAAAAGAAATGAACCTAAAGTAGGTGATGTAGTGCTAATCGAGTCAAACACAAGTAGACTTCACTGGCCGTTAGGTATAATTGACGAAGTAGTTGTAGGAAAAGATGGCTTCACGCGTGTGGCAAAGGTTTCTACCACTTCTGGGGTTAAGGTAAGACCGTACCAACGTTTATACCCACTGGAACTCAGTACAGCCTCACAAGAGCTGTTAAACGACATTCAAGGAAGCTTAAATGGCACCGAGTCACAATCGCAGCAAGTGACAGGTAATAGTATACCTCGTCCCTTAACCACACGTTCTGGACGAACAGTCAAATTGCCGTCTCGTTTCATGGACTAAATGTGTACCGTGTACCTATTAATATACATAAAGATACTCATGTTAATTGATTTTACTATGTTAGTTTTTAAAGATTGTTTATGTTATTTCTTTATGTTATATTTTCGATGAAGTGATAATAGTTTGTTACGAATTTTAGTCAGTAGTATGTGTAGATTCTGCCGCCGGGAGTGATGTCATAGATTAATAAGGTTTTATAGTTCATAAAGAAAAACTGTTTGATGGTTGTCTATTTGACATATAAAGAAAATCCAAAGATCCAAATACATTACCAAAGATACAATATCGTTTTATTATAAACATTACTTAATACCTGCAAATTAAATAAAAGAGAACGTGGGCCAAGTTCCCCACAAAACCACAAATTAAGGTCTTCAGAGACTGCATTAATTGCTGGGCTATGTCGAGCGAAGGTTCAAAAATCATCTATTAGAGATACCAGGTTGAATGGCTATTGTCTAGACCTCTTTCTAGGTGACGTCACGATATGATTTATGATGTTTGATTAAGAGAAATGAATTTGATTGGTGGCCTGTGAAACTTGAACGTTAAGTTTTGTTGGCGAGAATATTGGATAAGTTCCTATATTAATTATGCATTGGTCATTTTATTGGTAACAAAATATCTAATTGGAATATATCAACATCTTTTTTATTGTATTTTATCAATTTTGCATTCACGATGCTGCACTGAAAAATATTCTTGATGAAAAATACTTAAAAAATCCACTTTGTCCTTGTATTTTTTAGTAAGAAAATTTTTCAATATAGCATTGTGAGATAGATAGAAATTTATTATACAATGCAACATTTAATCAAATATAATTTCCATGTTTATCGAAAGTTTAAATATTTGTAACAATATTTCTTTCGGCTGTTTGGGTGGAATGCCTGAACACTGATGAAAATACGCTGTGTAGTAGCGAAAAAGTATCGAGTGCTTGAAAAATTCGCCAGTCCTGTTAGGTCCTGGGTAGCTCAGTGGTTAGAGCAGTCGCCCGGATTGCGAAAGGTCAAGGGTTCGAGTCCCATCACAGAGTGCCAGGGACAAAGTGGACTTTTTAATATTTTTCATTAAGAATATCTTCTTTATTATTTTCTTCATTTCTTGGTATGATACGACTCATACGTAGAGAACGTAAGTAGGCAATATAGCATGATTTTTAATCGCATATAGTTTGTATATCAAGATTCATTTAGAGTCTTCACAATGCTGTTTTGAAGCAGTATATTTTTTCCTATTTTTTTAATTAATTATTAATAGGTAAATATCATGCAATATATAATCTACTTATCAGGCGATTGGAGATCTACTCTTTATTCCATTGTTAATCAAATGAAACCTACCTCAAACGATAACAAATGTTCATTTCCATGCACCTTATACGCTGTGACGGCGCCTTTGATGTCGAGTTCGAGGCCGTTTTTATTACAGAACAGCAAAGTTGGCAGTTTTTAAAGGCCCTTAAGGAAAGAATGATCAAAATATTGTTCGATGGATCGGAAAATTTAAAGCGTTTCGTTTCGTGAAATTTATTTTAAGTTGAACAAATAAAATTCCGTCGTCTAGTAACTATAATGCATAACATGAACAACGGAACGCGGATTTATCACAAAAACACATTGCGTTAGGTCTTTGAAAAATTAATTTCGTCAAGTGCCATTTGTAACTGTTAAGCCTTTTGTACTGGTATGTTATTCGTGTGTGTGTGTACATAAGAAGTATTGTAAGTATACGATTGTGTCACAATAACGTGACGCCCGTTGTCGTCTGTAAACGCTGTAAAACGTTCTAAGCGCAATGTTTGTGAGATTCCATTTGCAATTTAAATCCGCCGCTTGGGAGACGCGTGTCTACAGCCAATATTGGCTCGCGACTAAATAATTCATACGCACAGTACCTTCGCTCAGTACCAATTACGACAATCTAAAGTCGTAATCACCGAAAAAAGTGAGCAATTCTGATGTGGTTAAAATCACTAATACGTATTTTCTGTCAATGGTTGGCAATCTCCTTTGAACTTGATTTTGACACTTAATTTTGTATCGATAATCGATAAAAGTGAACTTCAATGAGTGATTACATCTAAATAAAAAATTCACTATCTCAGGCTACTCCGTGCTTCGGAAGGCACGTTAAGCCGTTGCTGCCGACTGCATTTGTAGTCGTTAATATCCTCCAATCTGCATTGGGCCAGCGTGGAGGGTCTTGGCCTCCTTAATCATTCTTATGGAAGGTCTGAGTAGGGACGTAAAAAGGCCAACATCAATGATGAAATTATGATGTGTTTTTGCATCACGATATTAGAAAATATAAAAAAGCAATATATATATATATCAGCAGTAGAGTAATGGGGCGGTACACTTTTGGGTCGGTAAGCTCGTGTCGTTTAATAGTACATTACGATATTAGTGCGTTATGATGGTTATAACATGCGAGGCGGAATTTAAGAACGTCGTACGATATACGTGCGTATTATAACCAATACGCACGTATATCGTATAACCAATACGCGCGTATATCGTACGACGTTTTTTAACACATTTGCGAGGAAACAGAAAAAAAAAACATTAAATAAACTCAATCTGTGAATGTACACTGTTCTTTCCCGCCATTTTAGCAGCGCGCTAGCGCTGCCTACTCACTGGCGCCGCGCGGCGATTAGTTCGAAATTTAAATAGCAACAGCGCGCGAAATGGCAAATAATACTGTTATGGAATTTGTATGGACTATAACTTAACTATTTTCTTTGGTAACACACGCGTTTTTTATGACCCGCTTTACATATTTAAAACCGGTGGAATTACATCAGCTTTACGAGCAAAGGTGTTAAAAATATTCATTACGAGTCTTAAATTTAGGCAATGGCAAATTTAAAATTTCAATATAAATTTTGTCATGGTAGTTTATTATTTTGTAATTATTTTGTATGGTATATATACCTAATATTGTTCAAAGTGAACATGACTTGTTGAAGCTTGATTTGAAATTGAACTCATGAACATCTCAAATCTTTATAGTGTTTATATACAACACCTGCCCTGCGATTCTGCAAAAGTCCAAACCAGAATTAGAATTTACTCAATTATCCGAATTCACTCCATAAAGCGCCTTCCGCTCAACCTTGAATTGGTAATAACGTTTTGTGACATAAGTGATATAAGTTTCGAAATGAGATAGGAATAGAATATCTGAAACACGTATATGATCGTATGTGATTCTATCAATTTTGTTTTGTATTTTTATACAAATAACGGAATCAATAGAATTTCTACACTAAATAGCGTGAATTCTAATTCGGGTCTCGCTGGGCTGAGGTACTGCTAGTGCGTTGACAGTGGCACGCGACGCCCCGCGACGAGCTACGAACGAATAACGACATATTGTTACGTAATATCTTATAATACTTGTATCGATTCGGCTGTTTGTTTGTTCACTCGAAGCTTGAACGATTTGCGAACGTAGATAAACGTTTTAAAACAATTCTTTTCTGATTAAACTAAATAATAAAATAAATTCACAATTGTAAAAAAAATAAATCATGACTGCCAATGTCGAACTTATGGTTACGAGCTCGGGTTCGGGATAAAAATTCATAATCCGACTTTATTTACTTAATAAAATCACGAAAATAAACTAATAACAAAACACACACTTTAACTCCACTATTTACGTCACTACGGTCATTTCCCAACATTATTAGATTGTCCAGATAGTGCCTGTCACAGCTTTGACTTCGAGTTTCGCTTCGCTTATTCAGTTCACTAATCACTGAAAAAGTGCCGGAGAAGGATAGTCCATCACATATTTGTTGGTGCTGATGCCACATCTAGATTGTTAGGTTAGGACCTAGAGTAGGGATTAGAACGAAACAATCCTATTAATATTATAAATGTGAAAGTTTCTTGGTTTGGATGTTTGTCTGTCAATCACGCCGAAACCACTGAACGTATTTTGATGAAATTTGGTATAAAGATAGGGTATTAGCTGACTTAGATAATAGGATACTTTTTATCTCACTTAACATTTCCCTAGGGTCCACGCAGGCGAAGCCGCTGGCGAAAGCTAGTCGTTTATAAACGTAATCGATTTATATAAATAAAAGTGTACGTAAATAAATTATATCACGTAAATAAAGTCTCTTATTGAAACCTCACTCTAGACCTCGACTTTGTTCATATTTAGTAAGTTAAATAAAAAGGAGAGAGTAAAATACGTGAATATTATTTATAATAAAGAACATTGAATGCATAATATTATAACATTTGTGACAAATTATTCTTTTATATTACTCATCAATGGTTAAACATTATCATTCAAAACTAATATAACATAAAAGTAATCATTAAATGAAACTGCTTTCAACGGTTTTAGTGCACCTATATTTGTTTTCATATAAGAAGTCAGTGTAAATTCTTGATTTTGAGCAGAATAACACGTAGCTAGCAATTGCTAGACGGTTTATAAAAGTTCTTCGATAGTGGTTACGTCTTCTATATTTTCTTTGCTTGAGGTCCGTAATGCTTACAAATTCTTGCTCAACCGGCCTTTCTATTCACATGGGGTGGCTCGCACTTAGCTACTTACATAAGCAGTTTATAATCAAATTGCACACCCCCCACTCTTATAACCTATGAGTTTCTAACTTACATTTTTCTATTTTAACATATTTATAGTATAACATCATTATTTACTTTACAATACATTCCTATGTAATACTTATCCCATCGCGCAAGACGGCGCCTACGTAGTTCGTTCTCATACTAAGATGCGCTGCGCTGTCATCTTGCACAACGTTTTTATGTAGAATAGATAATACCATTTAATGAAACTACACCTATATTATTAGAACAAATATACTCTGAGGTGGTATGATTTAATTGTACATACAAATATTACTAAAATTTTTTAGATCCAACATGCCGATACATCTAAAAAGTCGTGCTTTCGACCAATGCATCCTCCCGTAATTAACATATGGCATAATGAAGAGACTCCAAGTAACTCAAAGAGCCATGGTAAGATCTATACTTCGGATATCTCTTCGTGTTCGTATCAGAAATACCGAGATACGTAAACGGACTGGTGTTGTGGATATAGGGAAACGAGTGACTAAATTAAAGTGGCAATGGGCTGGCCATATAATGAGATGCTCAGACGGACGTTGAAGCCAAAAGATGACCATATGGCGACCACGAACATCCAGCAGAAAACCAGGAAGACCAAAGGCAAGATGGGCCGATGATATTGTTCAAACCGCCGGCAAATCATGGATGCGTGAGATAACCTGCAGATCACGTTGGAGGGAATTGGGGGAGGCATATGTCCAATACTGGACAGACAAATGCTGATAAAGAGGAAGTGCGTCCGTAACAAATAATGTGCGTGAATTTTCCACGAAATGTTAATATAGGTAACTAAATTTTGTAACTTCATTTGTTTTAAATTTAAAAACAATATACAGAGAATGAACTTTAAAAATATACGAGCGCGATGGCTCCACACAGCCGGTGTCTGCAACAGACGGTCCGGAAATGCCTTCCGGACATCCGGCGCCTAAATCTCGTGAGCTTCAACGGCAACCAGCTCGTATATAAAGCAGGGATCTAAGTGAATTGGTTAGTGCATTCTTACTATTGAAACAGAAAATATGAGGAAAGTAATCGATATTATCATCAATTAAAGTATCCAGTGAAACAGAAATGAGGAAAATATTTTCATTTTTTTTATCCTCATTATGTAGCAAGAGCCCAAATCATGAGTAGTTTTGAATATTCAAATTATTATAACTATTATATGCTCTTATTTGTTTATTATTATACACTGAACTAAACATCTAGAAACACCAAATTTATCGTACATTATATAACCTATACACACTACACATAAACTATAAAACAAAGACGCTATCCGCTGTCCGTACTGAGGTCTTTTATACTACATAACAGACTTTAATGCGGTTTTCCTCAACATAAGAGTAAGCCGCTGGCGGAAAGCTAGTATTTTATAAAAATATCCTTACTATGAAGCTGATCGTTTTTTAGTGTCAACATTAAAATTGGTGCTTGAATTTAAATGAGCATTGAGGGATGAGTATTATTTTAGTTAAATAGAACTACACATGACCATTAATGCCCCCACAGTCCCTCTCTGGTGGTAGAATGATATCCACTCTTGGAATCGATTATAATAATTCTAGTAAGTTTATAAACTACCGATACTTACTGTTGTACGGTGACATAATAATGATAATAAGTTATGAGTGACATAATAATAATACTTATGACATAATACATAACTTATTGTAATCTAGAACCACCCAATAACGTTTATCCAAACAAAGTATCTATCATAATTAAGTTGAAGTATGCGAGTATGCAAAATGTATGTACGCATATGTTGATTTTTCTAATTCCGTTACGTTACAAGATGAAATTGTATTTTATTTCAGCGTGCCATAAATTCCCCTGGCGAGGCCATAAAGTGAGGGCCTGCCTGTGTTGAGAGCAGCATAAATAATTTAACAATTTCACCAATGTTGCTATGAATGAAGGCATATTTCATACTGTTGTGGTCATCTTTGAGCTATCTCGTTTAATATTAATATATATATTATTTAATACCATTATAGATACCTCACTTTTTTGATATGGAACTGACACCGATATACTTTAATAGATTTAATAAAACAACTAATTTTGTATAATAACCATGATACAAATCTTATCAGATTTAAATTGAAAGTACTCAAGAAGTCAGTGTATGGATGTTATTCAACAAAATGTCAACATTAATTTCACCTTTAGACCCGGCTCGGATCACTTGAATGGTATCATCCAGGCCGCCCTATGCACACCGTCACTCCACACACACAGCGTGGATTGAAAATTATCCGAGTAGAAAATTAATCCACGATTACGTTATCCTAAGATTTACTAACAACGATATATGTTCACCTTGAAGTGACTCAATTAGGAATGGGAAAACCATCCATTATAAAGAAATCGATGGTGAATTCAACGGTTACAGCCCGTTGAATTCACCATCGATTTCTTACATTCTTTCGATATGTAACATAGACTATGTCGAAAACAGCTGTAGATAATTCTTAAAGGATCATTTTCAAACGTCACTTCTTAAATAATAATATTTATGTATATAATGATTTTCCTGGATGACAGATAAAATTTCATAACTAAAGATTATTAAAATAATATTATATTTATCTTAACTAATCTTTACACATAAATTACATGCATCAATTGTAATGTAATTTTTTAAGTGCACACGAAATAATCTACAGGAAAATTATGCTTCCTTTGCAATCGCTGCATATGTTTTCCTTATTGGCTTAGTATCGTTTAGAAAACATATTTACGAGGATTATTAACTTTTACATGTTATTTTAAACAAATGAAGTTTAATATGCCGTCAATCTACACTGGAGTATTCAAATACTTATCTTACACGCGTGACGCGTAATCACTGAATTTGATACAGATTATAGTTTAAATCTTTAAAATTAGCTTAGTTGTTTTATCGATATCTAATAATATGTAAACGTGATAAGAAAAACTTAAATGTAATGATACACATCTTAAAATTTTGTTAAACATTCATAATTTAAAAAAGAATCTTCTATAATTACGACTTCTGTGGGTGTAATAATTTACTTTGCCAGAACAGTCTAGAATAAACTAGAAACGTGATAAACTAACTTGATATTCTGTAACCTTTCTATTTATTTTTTGTGTCGTAGAGGGAATACTCTCCGCTTACAGCAGGGCAGGTGGCGTGTGAAACTCTCCATTCTCACGGACCCGAAGGCTAGTCAAAACCCCGTCCGATGCAGACTCACTTTTGGCTGGAAGGCATGGGATATAGAAAAAAAGTCACATCAAAGGACACTTTTACAAATCAGTTTCCTAATTAATCTTTAAGGTAATAAAGATCATCCAACTAAATAAAGCTTTTCAGCTGAAAATCGACGTTACCGTCCTGATACCAATAATTCAACGCAGAATGGATAGACACCATATCAAACGCATTCTGCGTTGAATAATAATTACTAGTATTTTTAGGGTTCCATAGCCAAAGGATAAAACGAGAACCCTATTACTAAGACTCCGCTGTCTGTCTGGACCAGGATGCACATCTCATGAACCGTGAGACTTAAATTTTCTGTTGTATGTATTTTTGTTAAAAACCAGAATAAAATAAATATTTTAAGGACCCCCCATACGACAAACGTGTTTTTATTGCTCGTTTCCAGTACGGAACCCCACGTGCACGAGTCCGATTTTTATTAATTATGTAATTGTGTGTTCAATAAATTGTCTTCTCCCAGAGTTCGACTTCTAATTCACTTAAATATAACCCAAAATATTGTTTATGTATTATTCAATGCTTATTTTCCCCTGGGCCTTAGTCCTGTCGTCTATTCGTCGTCTGCATACAAAACTCCAAAAATGTGTAGATAAAAAAGTAAATAAGAGTTATTTTCTTTTTTATCTTATTTATTTTATTGTGATCGAATTATATTACTGCCGAATTCATATGACACTTGAGAGCCTATTTTATTTGCTTTGGAATGAAATTGGGACATTTTGAATCGTTCTCATAATTTTATGAAAAAAATCCTAACCCTCCTTTTTGCTTTGTCGTAGTCGGGTAATTAATACACGTGTATTTCGAATTGTAGAGACCACTTATATAAATTATTGGTGATGAACATGCTAATTGATTTTTTATCATAATCTTTATAAGTACACATTCATAGAGTTAAGTGCGTACGTATTCGGAATTGTTAAAATAGGCAAAACACGTCTTATAAGAAATTAAGTATAAAATTTAGTATTACCAAGATAGAAATAAAAAAAAAGACTGACCCAAAATATTCTACAAATTTTATTTTTATATTTCTATTATTATCTCCTTTTGTATAAACAAAAATCTAAACACAATCAGGGGACCGTTAGATTACAAATGTTCTATAGAAAGGTTCCCCGACATACAAAACGAGCTAATAAAAGAAATGTAAAAATATACTTTTTAACGTCGGTTTTGAAGTCGTTCAAAAGCGAAAAGAAGGGGATTATTTTTGAGTCAGTGTTTATTTATGTTTTATTTCGATAATAAATATTAAAATACCAAGCCATAATACAAAGTATTTATACAAAAGGAGCTGAAAAAGATCCAATAAAATAAGTATAAAAATATACCATTAGAGCGATTTTAGGACAGGTTTTTATATCTCTTTTATTTCATTAATTTCATTCAAATTTGTTGTAATAAAAGATACATCTCAAAAAAGCAATCACTTAAAAAAATCTTTAATTAAATCTACTTATTAGTTTACAAGCTATGATGCTAGAGTACAAATAAATAAAGAAACAGCTCTCTCGTCTTATCAAAGTGCTTGTAGCTTTAAAAAGGCAAATCTGATTTTTATAAAACAAAGTTAAACCACCGCGTTGAACCAAACATTCAATTGAAAAAATACACAAATTGGTTCATTCATTCATGTGCTATGGTACATCTGCACCATCTCTCTACACACATACACAGAGACAGACAGATCAGACTTGTGACACCCTGTTTTTACATCGATGATCAACAATTATAACTGGGAACTGAGCTACCTCGCTATCGACACTTTATATGTAAATTACAAAAAGGAACATTATTTTTCATTGCAAATATTTCTTTATTTAAAAGCTATACATTTTCGTACCTCACTAATTAATTGGGAAATTAATTAAAAGAACATTGGATTAAACGATTACCCTGGAATAAGTTCAAATAAACAAAATACGATTATATCTACTTTTATAATATAGATCATGTTTCGTGGTTCTAATGGATTAACTTTAAAAATCTTTATGGGAAAATACCACGTCAATCAAATAAATAATTAATCTACTTATTAGTCTTGTGATAAATTAAATTACTGATACGGTCTATCAATTTTTTCCTGACCTTGATCATATTTGACGTAAAGTGTGTAAATGTACAAAGGTAACCAAATTATGTTTAAAACTAGATTTTCTAATGAAATTATGTAATGATAAGATAATACTTACTATAACTACGCGTACGCGTAGACTCTCAGTCTATTCTATATGTCCTAAAATCAAACTTGTGAAGATTGTCTGTGTATAAGAGGCAGTATAACCCCTACCTCCACTGCATCTTAAATTATCGAAAATAGGATTTCGTTGGAGTCGTATTAGCATTTCGAAAATAGACGAAATTTCGTTTTCATTAAAATAGAAAAGGAATATATAGTAAAATATCTGGTTAATTCTGATAATTTATAAAAAGTTTAGAAGGGTACAAAATAATAATTTGAAAAGGTTAATGATGAAAGAAGTAAAAAATATGACTTTTTTAGAGTTTAAGAATTTTGTGTATGGGAATTGCTCTTTTCAATTATTGCAATGGATATACGGAAGGTAAACTAGGTATTTTTCGAGTAGGTAGTTAGGTTTTGCCAAGAATTTTAAGCTAGGTAATTTATTTTTAAATGTTAATTTTTCAGCGAAGGACCACAATGCTTGTTCTCTTAAATCTTAAAAAATGTCACATCCAGTCGTACCTAAATCATGTCCTTCTCATAATATTACTCCGAGATACATTCAAAGGATACATTCGTCCCATTCATACCTGTAACACCCCACGAGTTCATCCGCTCCTTAAATAAACATAAAACTAATAATATTCTTTATTATTATGAATATTGTGCATTGAAAATCGTTTTCACCATCATCTCTATAGCTTCCGTCGCAAGTGGTACGCTCGCCAGTTTCTAGAAATCTCCATCTCTGGCCCGGTCGAGACAATGAAAAAATTAACTTTTTTATAATGTCTCAAGTCTGGGTATTGAGTTAATTTCATTGTTTCAGATACTCAAAAAAATCTAAGACTGACCACTCACCTTGGAAATGAAAAATAAATAAACAGTTAACTTTTATTGGCAGAGTTTGGGATTCTTCTTTATCATAAGACGCTATAAAAATTAACTCAGATTTTTGATAATTTAGCAAAAAAAAAGTGCGAGTAATGACTAATCTACATGTTTAATTAGAAAATATTGAAAGCGTAGCCTTTAGAACTCCTGTGAGTTCGATGGCAGTTAAGAAACGAGTTGAGAGTTCTCGCTCTCAACTCGTTTCGACCGAGTGTGATATTTTGTATAGGCATATCTCTATGCCTATACAAAATATCACACTCAGTCTCGCCCGTTTCTCGATTCTCTCGAGTTCCCCGTACTATGCGGGCTGTTGTCTAGTGAAAATGACTTGAATGCGAGCCCTATAGCATGCGTTGCAGGACTTGAAAATGCACTAATCTTTGCCCGCTATATACTTTTATATATAAGTAGCAAAAGATCACTTATTCAAGAGCTGATTTCAATAAATCATATCACAAAATATCAACCTTACGCGTCACGTATCCGAGATATGCTATCAAAGTTATATCGTAACGATATTAACCGACTTTGATAGGTAACGTGACGCTTTAAAAAATATTATCTGATATTAATTATATGTATCTCCTGATGTCGACTATAGATTCTGATAATATTTCTGATTTCTGACTGGATTTCTTTGATACAATATAGAAAATGACGATGCAGTGTAAGTATTTTTTGCTATATGAATATTTAATAAAATAAAAAGTACTGGTATATTATGATTAATTAAATAAAATAAGAAAGATTTATCTCGATGCCCAATTTATTTATTTTTTTCAATAGAATTTTCTTTACTGCACTATGATCATACAGATTTTGTAATGGCACATGTCGTTATTAAAATATTATTTGTTATAGTTATTCTAGTATCTAAGGGTACATGTTTTGGACATTGTCGGAGATATAAAACAATAACTCTCAAAGAAACTAAAAGGGGGTCACTTTATCTTGGTTCGTGATGTTGATCGAATTTTATAATACCAATGATAATTATTGAGTCGTTAAGCAACTTTTGCAAGGGTCGATCACGATAGGGGTGACCAAAAATTATTATTTCGAGCTACTCCGTGCTTCGGAAGGCACGTTGAGCCATTGGTCCCGGCTGCATTTGCAGTCGTTAATACCCTCCAATCCGCATTGGGCCAGCGTGGAGGGTCATGGCCCATCCTCCTTAACCATACATAAGGAAGGCCTGTGCCCCTGCAGTGGGGACATAAAAGGGCTGGTGATGATGATGATGAATGATATTACAATAAAACTGAGTACATAAATTACTTGAATTCAAAAAATATCACCTTAAAACTATGCTAAAGTGAAAGCGTTGATTGTGTGTGTTTATGTACCATAATCATTTTAAAAATTTCATCCTGTGTTATGCGAAACTGTAGAAGTAACATAAGTAAGTCATCTAAAGACCAAAGGATCATGTTTCATTAATAATTAATTTGTGTGTATACATATACATTTTTAATTGATCTGTGTTGTTATCAGAGAAATAAATAATGTATCATAAAAAGAAAAATTAATACTCCAGTTACAAATTGTAAAAAAGATCTGTCAAAGATTATGAAAATAATAGAACGGACAATTTGTCCTTAGTGCCTACGCTCTACCTTACATTTATTTAAAAATCTATATGAGACTGAAACTCCGTACTCCGTACTCCAGGTACTTGAATTGGGAGCATTGAGACCTAACTCCGAAGCTAAAAAAAACTCCTATTTGGATCGAAGCCCTCGTGTTATTGTACATATTATATCAGTGTCTGGTTTATTTTATAGCTTGTAAAGCTTTATTATTTATACACGGGCAAATAATATATAAATTAACGTCAAGGAGAAATAATAATGTTAGATATCAACATTTGAACTGTTGAGTGAACTAGTTTATGTAAAAGTAGGCATTAAACATGCATTAATTAATAAAAATACGTCTGGTTTCTGACATTTTCAATTATAGTCTATGAATTATTAGAGAGTAACGTGCCATGTGCGTGTGTATATGGTGGGGACAATTTTTGACATCGTATCAGTACTGCCATGATCTATCCATCCTTTTTGAGTGTAATATCATTGTATAATACTTACTTTGTTAATTAATTATTTTACGGGATTCTTCTTATTCTTTTGTGAATGGCTTGTCTGTACGTTTCCCACAATTCAGCCAAGTAAATAAATTAATTTCTACATGCAAAATGAAAATAATGAAAGATGGCGAAATCTCGGTTCGTCGTGGAACCTTGATTTTTCCCGATATTTTATATTGTCTTAGACGACAATACTTTCGTCCTTGAAAATAATATCGGATCATTCACCGTTTAAATAGTAGTAGTAGTTTCGTCCATGGGACAGGCGAAGGAACTAAGCCAAACAGCCAAATTCTCCGTTTAAAAGTAATTGACTAAATGATATAATTTTTTTATTCAAGGATTGAAAAAATAATTATGGGTAACTGTCGCATCGATTTATCACTAATCGACTATCGATATTTTTTAACTGCAATATTTTGCAATGTTACAGCAGTAAAACAGGCAAAATAATCAAAGCGCTTTTAGTGTTCGAAGTCATATAAACACGTACGTAATTTTCAAACACGAACAATCTGCGATTGCGGATATTAACAACTAACGCAAAAGTAGCTGATTAAAAATATATTATGTTCAAATCATCTCCTGAGTACTTTAAACACCCAAACATATGATGATATACAAAATATTGTTTTCTCCATTGACCAGTCAATGAAAACCCAGGAACTTAGAGACGGTGACACTTCGTACCCTGCCACCAAGCAGGTCGACCATGGATATTTGATAAAACTTTTAATGGTTCTTATTTTAATAAATTACAAAAGAAAAGCGATTAAACGTCTGGACTTACTAAGTTCTTTAGTGACTTTATTTTTCTTTAGTGAAAGAAGTTAAATAGGAGTGTGGAGCAGGGGCGGAGAGGTAGTATATTAATATATCGGAACATCACTTCAACTCCAGGTGGCATCAATCACTCTGGTCCCGAGTGATTCGATTTTAAATTAAAACGCAGTCGTTCGCGATCGACGCCAAATATCAATAGTGTGTCGCAATTTATATTTCGTGAGGGGTCCTAAAAGATCAATTTCACGCTTGGCCGCTCCTGATGTAAACTTGAGTAGGGCTGTCAGTCTTCAGTGAGACTAGTACGTAGCTGCCAATGATATTGACGAAAATAGACTCCAAATAAAATATATTTTCTATTAAGAGATAAAACATTTTATCTACCCATGTTTTATTTAAAAAATGAATCCGAGTATTCTTAATGTAAAATGTTTAAAAATCCACTTTGTTCCTGGCACTCTGAGATGGGATTTGAACTTGAAAATAATTACTGGAAGGATGTTGATAGATTTCTCGGTTATAGTTAAATTCAGAATTAATAACAGAGTATTCTTATTGAAAAACGCTTGAAAAATCCACCCAGGTACTCTGAAATGGGACTCAAACCCACCACCTTTCGCAATCAGGGCGACTGATCTAACCACTGAGCTACCCAGTACCTAACAGGACTGACAATTTTTTAAGCACTTTGTTACTTTTTCGCTACTACATAGTGTATTTTCACCAGGCAGTCCATCCAAACAGAGAAAAGAAATATTTTTATAAACATTGAAATTGTCTATAAAGATAAAAATTTGTTCTAAATTTAATTTTCACAAGGATATTTGTGTTATTTTCAACAAGATCTCATTACGATCAATGTAGCTTATGAATTACCGAAAGTATATGTTCAGTTTATCTTTATGAAATAATATAAAGAGTAAATTAAAGAGTAATTACTTCTAATTTTAATAATTATTTCGCTTACGAGAAGCTATATTATACGCAGGTGACATAGGTAATAATTTTAAAAAACTTAAAAGAATTGAGCAGATGAATGCATGGTCAGCACATTTTTGCCTTAATTCAATAGAAGTTGAATTAGTTAAACACTTTTGTAGAAGATTCTTTGAGAAAAAAATATTAACTTTTGTCGACATTTTGGCGCTGCATTTGTTTTAATGGGAGACAACCCTCATGTACAGTGTAGAGGGATCCAACAAACGCCTATTATTGAATCTTGCACTCGTTACATACGAGGGATGCAACGCTAACGGATCGCAATTAACCGCGCGAATCACTAATGGTGCTCCATTTGTTTCGGGGCCATTAATTATGGACATTGTATAAGTTTCAGCATGTGTTTCATTATATGGTGTCGTCTTGGAATTCGAAAGCTGAATTATTACAAGTGATGCAACAGAATTGACACATTTAATGTTTTATGTTGAAAGGCAATACACAAATTGCCATCCATATTTTTTTTTTAAGAAAATAGTAAATTAATTCTTAACTTAAGTAAACATTTTTTACTTTTAAAGAAATTATCTTTAATAATTCAACTGTTCTAATCACGTTCTAATGGAATCGCTGGTGGATAGCGATAGGTCCAGAGTTCAAGCACCGTCTCTGTCTAAGACAGTTGTATTTCAAGTAAGAGCACAACTTATTTATATACTCTTATTTGCAAATCACTAAATCGAACGTTTATGACTAAGTTTCATAGTAATTCTATCCTTAACTCTCTTTTCTCTTGTTATCAAAACTTTATGAATTCATTGATCGCTTGAATATCATATAGACCAGACTTCATCTCTGGTAGTTTGTGAAGATGTTCCGCAACGTAAGAAATTTATCGTATATGTAGCCGCAACTCAGTATAAAAACAGAAGGTCGCTATCGAAATAGTATCCTACCAATTATTACTTACATATTAAATCACTCCCTATCTTCTGGAGTCTTCAAAGTCAGTTGGTTCAAAGCGCATATTACACCACTCCCTAAAGTAAGTAATCCAGCAACATTCAATCAATTAAGACCAATATCTGTTCTTCTATTTACAAGTATATCGAAAGTTTTGGAGGCCATTGTCTATGATCAACTATCTGCTTGTAAAACCAGGAATCATATTTTGAATCAGTATCGGTATGGCTTTCAACGAGGGCATAGCACCAGTACCTACAGCTATATTATAAGTAACTGAGGGTTTACGTGATGGCATGGAGATGTCACAGTAGAATACACTGCTACCTATGGTAATGTCGTAACTATTCGTTTTCCTAATTTACCTACTACTAGAGATTACCTACTTTACTAGTGAACAATAACGTATACAGTGTCGGGTTGTTCAGATAGTGTCGGTGTTTTGAAGGAAAACAATGTAAAAGTATAATTTTATCGGTAAGTGAACCACTCATAACATATTGGCAAAGATCCCTTGAATAGCTCGACAAAGAAATCATTTAAACAGTACGAACGGACGCATTCATAAAGCAATCACAATGATTTTTTTTTTAATGAAATGGTAATCTATGGTATAGTCTAAATTATAGTCGATTATACCATCGCGGCATTCAATCATTGAGGATCGACCAGATACACTATACCTCTCTCTTTCAAGCATAAGACGAGAAAAACTATGTTCTTGAGTTTTGCTTAAATGTAATCCATCTTGTAAATATTCCATCTGAACTCAAAACCGTAAGACATACATGAATTTCACACTCACATACAAATATCTCCTGCGTACAACACGAGTTTTGACCTGTCGTGTTTGTATGGCGAATAAGAAGCGCAGCTTCCGGCCGCATCGGTGAGAGCGGCGCCACCGTAGCAGTCGGTTGCAAATATTCAGCTTACAAGAACGTTATAGTAGTTCTGTATATGTTTATTAGATGGCACTTTTATTAGTTTAACCAAAACATTATTCATCAGTCTGTGTATTCTCGTGTTCAGATAATGTATCATACGTTATTCAGGTAAGATTTAGCTGGATTTTATGAGTAGGGTATGCAATGTTTTTTGCATATATGGTGTGCACGTCACTGATTGGGTCTAAGTGTTGTGGCACCTTCGTTATCTTCATAAAAAGAGGCTTTTTCTACTCACCTTGTGCAAATTATGTGAAATTATCTAATACATAATATAATATGATTAGTCACGGCAACTGTAAAAGAGAATAAATGCAACTTGGTTCCTTTTAAGCTAGGTGTTCATAGCCCCGGAACTGCTATCTACAGAACGTAAGTAATAAGTTGTATATAGTTGTAAGTTGTGACACAGACTACTCGCTCTGAGCACTTTTGTATCTGTGTAACGAAAATTATGATACGACTAAAAATATCCGTTTTATCATCACGTTATTTCTTAGAGCACAACATACTGCTTTCTCATATTATTTGTGATATCGCTTCCCGTATGGGATGTGATTGGTTTTATCCTGTGTTTGTGTTTGCAATAAGTTTGCGTTCTGTAAATGAAACGAATGCGGAAGAACGTTCGGTGTACCTGCGCCACTGCTTGTGTGACTTACTCAATTTCATGTAAGATTCGGATGATACTCTTAGAGATCGTTTGACTAAAAGATCGTGGGCAAAATCACATTTAACAATTTTATCAAAGTAATGCATAAATTATTTTATCGAAGATATGTAAAAATAAATGATCGTCCGTTGCGATAAGAATTTGCTTCGTATTTTAGAAAGGGATCTTTAGAATTCATCTGTCATTTGTTTGCGAGGTGTAAAGAAAATTCGTTTTGTGCTTCGGCTAGTATTAATTTAGCTAGTATTTGACAATGTATTGTTCTTATTACATATTAATCTGCTGTAAGCATAAACACGCTTAAAAGCTGAATATTAGTTCCGTCTTGATAATAATTTGGTACAAACTGACCTCAACGTCAACCTATTCAGAGCAAATGATTCCAGAGAATGTTTAATATTTTAACCGTGGCAAATTATTATTGCTTGAAGAAAGTTTTATGCAAATACGATAAAAGAGAATCTCTGCAAAAAAATACACTGTAATCGAATCTAGTGAACATAAGATTATCTCCTGAATTTTAAGAGACCGTGGTAGTGGTACCTAATTCAAAGACACATAAATTAACTACAGAGAACTTTCAATGGAGGGTCCAACTGAACAATTAGGGTTACAAGACCAGCTGTTTAATCGGAAACTAATTAATACAATAAATGTCAGACCTTCAAATCGGCCATAGCGATTTATCGGGACCCAAAGAGCAGGTGTGGAGTCTAATAGAAAGTCATTTGTTTACTGGAAGCAAACTTCACCTCGTAACCCTGAAATCTAATTGGATTTAATTCCATTAGCGGAGGTCCGAACGGTGGCCCCTAATTGCGCCGACGGTTGGTTCATTTGGGAACGGACCTTTGTTTTGTACCCCTCAGTAATGGAAAATGTAAAAAGGTCTTATTGGTTTCGTGTTTGATTAGAAAAATGCTTGTGTCTATTTTGGTTCGGGGATACATTCTGCTAAATAAATGTTCTGAGTAAATGCTTATTTTATTTTGTTGGTTTTGGTGTTGATGCTCTACTTGTTGATGTCTACCCCGAGTGAACACTCGCCAAGGCTCCCGTTCAACCAATTATAGTCTAGTAATAGGTTGTATCGCTGATCTTGGCAAATTTTTTTTTTTTATCCGAAATGGGCACACTCTTGACCTCAGGCGTAATGGCATTAAGCATAAGGCCTAAGATGGGACGAGTTTGTCCAGAAGATACCTATTCACTCATGCTTTAAATAAATCTGGGTAATAGAAAACCGGGAAAACAGAGGCTATTCCACTCCTTGGCTGTGCGCATAATAAATGATGTTCCAAAGCGCTTTGTTAGGATACGTGGAATGTGAACCAGATGGGCGTGATAATTTGCCGTACGCCTGGATTCCCGGTGGTAAAAATGTCCTGGCGGAATGAGCCGATGCAGCTCAGAAGCACACTCGCCGAAGTACAATCTGTAGAATACCGACAGTGAAGCGACTTTTCGGCGATGAGACAGACTGTGGAGCTTGGAGTTATCGAGTTCACAATCCCCCACAAGTTTTCTGGCTCTACGGTGCACCGAATCGAGTGCGGTAAGCTGATATTTTGCTGAACCATCCCAAAAGTGTGAGCAATACTCCATACACGGACGGATTTGCGCTTTATACAAAGTAAGATGCTGTTCCAGTATTAATTTCTTGGCCGCAGTTTGGGCTTTTGTTTGGATGCTGTCACCGAAATTAAGGTCTGAAGACAACCTCATGCCAAGATGATCAAGAACGTCAGAGATTTCTACAGTTGTACCACAGAAAGAAAGAGCCAAGATGAAAGGGCTCTTTTTTGGCGGAGAATAAACACGCCTGTGTTTTGGTGGCGTTAAAACTGACCAAATTTTTGTCCCCCCATTGGGAAACAAAACTTAGGTCCATTCGACCATAGCCTCTCTCTGGATACGAATGTCCTCACTGCTGGCTTTTGCGTTAGATATATATCTTTCCGTAACCGTGCTGTCGTCTGCGTACCCAACAATACCGGGTATAAGCAGGTCATTAATGTGCAGCAGGAAAAGGGTTGCTGAAAGAACAGACCCTTGACGATCTCCAGTGTCGATTTCCTTGAGGTCCGAGGAACATCCATCACGAACGACCACACTAATCGACCGCTCGCTCAAAAAGTCAGATATCCAGTCGCAAAAGTCAGCAGTAATACCATATGCTGGAAATTTGCTCAGCAGGCCGGTGTGCCAGACCCTGTCAAAGGCTTTCGAGAAGTTGAGCGATACTGCAACCGCTTCGCCATGTTTCTCGATAGCCTCGCCCCAGAGGTGCGTGACATACACAACAAGATCCCCAGTAGATCGGCACTGGCGAAAACCATATTGCTGATCACTGAGTAGGTCGTGTTTTTCAAGGTACGAGAGCAGCTTAATGTTAAGAATCCTTTCCATAACTTTGCAAATTATGGAGGTGATAGATATTGGGCGATAGTTGGAGGGATCGGCACGATCACCCTTTTTGGGTACAGGTTGCACATTGGCTAACTTCCACATTTTGGGAACTTCGAGAGAGAGGCGGAACAGTCGTGTTAAAATAGGAGACGGTTCAGGCGCACATACCTTCTTTTTCGCACGAACCCTCTGGGCTCAGAGTTTATGGTTGCGAGTTTGAACCCATTCACGGTAAGCATACTCTTTTCGCATTTCAGCACGAGCACAATCCGTATTAAACCAAGGTCGGGTTCTATGATCAAGCGAGATATCGGGGAATAGAATAAAATATTCCATTCCCTGCTGAATCACGTCTACGACTGCATTACAGGAGCTAGAGGGGTCGTCCGACGAAAAACAGACTTCCCGAAAAAATGACGCATTTCGTCCCATTCTCCTGACTTGTATCGCCAAACTTGCCTTGTGCCCCTAGGACTGAATTCTGGAGGCGAGGAGATTGACACAGATTTGACCACAAAGTGATCTTATGAACCCAGTGGAGTAGATACCGAAACAGAGTACCTGTGGGGGTTTGTTGCCAACAGAAGGTCTAGGCAGTTGGGGGTATGGCCATCGATGTCCGGTACTCGCATTGCTTCATTTACAAACTGAGTGAGATCTAACGACAATGCAAAGTTGCGTATCTCGCGTCCAGCATGGTCTGTTTTTTCGAATGGGTATAACCACTCGCGGTAGTGGACGTTAAAATTCTCAAGAAACGGAAGCTCAGCTGCCTGTACCTTTGAATAGCCGCATCTGCCATCTCAGTGAGGTATTCAATGAGCCTAGCTGTCTCCTGGTTACCGCTGTGCGATCAATATAAACCTACGTAGAGCTGTTTCTCTACACCAGTATCAACCAACAGCCAAAGGGCCAGGTTTTTCAAAACCACAGAGACGTTTATAGCAGACGTCATCGCGCACGTACACATAGACCCCAAACCTCTTTTGGAATTTATGTTCCAGTGTGTAAACTGGGTAGTTGAGGTACGACACGTCTGACGGGGTTGCTATCTGCGTCTCCGTTAGGAAGAAAAGGTTTGGCTTTTCGGTTTCAAGGTGGTGGTGGACCGAATCGAGATTTGAGTGCAGCTCTCGGATGTTAGAGAGATGCACTTTTACTGGGAAGAAGTGCTGCCGTTGTTTTAAACTCTTTCCCTTTCGACTTTTCATCTTTTGAGTGTGATTGGAGTGATGGTTTAACAGTCGAGGCGAAGTCCATTGAACAACTGGATCGCCTTAGTAGAGCCAACATATGGGAAAATCAACACGGAGACTGCGGGGACGCCCGAACCCCACCGAAGATGTCCACTCGGTCCTCGCGTCCAGTCGCCAACTGGCACGGTGGCGCATCACGGGATTTTTTGCAAGTTGGCGGGGAAGCCTGTTGCACATGGCTAGCGCACTACTTAGGCCCCCTACTAACTGCGGTCGATCAACGGCAAGACCGTGCTTCGGATCCGGCTAGTCTCCAAACCGATCTGACCCAGTACGACTCCAACATAGGCTCAGTACCGTTCTTGAACAATGCTACTGACCGTTTAACAGCCATTGACACTGGTTCTCCCGCAATCCGCCGAAACGCATCAGGATGCTTGGCTTCGGTTTCAAAAAGGAGGATGGTAGCAGACCAGGCAGCTTCATAGGAAGCCTATCACCGCAAAACAGTTTAAGAGATACTTTTTTAATCTAGGTGTCAGTGACATCTCTACGCCCAATAGACGACTTTCAACGTAACTTTTTCAGTAACCTTAATATATCAAAGTTAATAAAAACGTATTTATTATGTCTCGGCAATAATGAAATTTCCACTTTTTTTTCAGCTGACTATTTAATCTGATAACAATGACATCGTAATATTTATAATACGTTTATCTCGACATATAAAAAAATGTTACAGAGTTTTATCAGGACCACTTCGTGTAAACTAATGTAAGAGTGGAGCTTAGAAATATGTCACATAATGTTACGGAATCAAATATGGTCAAAGGGAACATGCAAAATGAACCTCAAGATGTCCAGAATAATAGTTCTGATGAATCGGTGACGTTCAAACTAGCTCGCTCGATCTCAACTGTGTTTACTCACATCTGCATTGGTGTTGTGGTTGGGAGTGCTATATTATTTGCGTTCAGAAACGGTACTCCTTTAAATGCGACAAATCTACATTTATTACTTTGTGTGATAGGGGTAAGTACAATAAAAGTGGTAAAGTTTTTTAAATAATAAATAAAATAATAGTTATTGTTGGTTTATATTCCCTCAACCTATTTATTCGATTCTATCCAATTGGAAAGCCTATGCAGTAGGAACATTAAGACTGATGATGACATTTTTATTTGTATACTCTACTAAGGATGGTGAATTGCTCTTGACTAATCACATATAATATTACAATTTTTTTCAAATCCTCAACTTAAAGGTTGTATTTTTCAAAATCATCCTGTTGTAGTGAAAGTGATCATATGATGTTTTATAAGAATCGTCTTTAGGATTGTTAATTTACGTTGTAAACTAGAACCATTATTTTGATTGTAGTATCAACTGTTGATGGCTGAAGCGATCATATCTCTTTCACCAGCCAGTTGGCTTTCAAATTTGAAACTGAGACACAAGAGGCTAGTACATATGATCGTACAGATTATTGGCTCGTTAATGGTCATCGCTGGTAGTTTCATCAAAATTGCTGACAAGGAGATCCACTGGAATACATTGCATGGACAGTTTGGTATGTCACAAAATTTCTTAATTTTAAACTAAGTTAAGTGAGAAAATAAATAATATTGAATAGATAAAAAGTTATTTGTTTAAAAAATTATGAAAAATATATTAGGTGTACAATGTTTAATTTTACTGAATATAAAAGCAATAGTTTCCAAAACTCTTTTGTTCTTTTCTCTGGGTGTAATTTAAAATATTGTTATTTTTCGTTTATAGTTAATATTTTTTCACTCACATATCCTCTCATTTGTTGCAGGTCTTGTTGCGTTGGTTTTTACCTCGGTTTCCCTGGTGAATGGACTCACTTCGTTCTATGCCAATAAATTTCACAGGTTCATACCCGGGGCCTTATCTAAGTTGACTCACATTTGCTTCGGAATCGTCTCCTTGTCTGCTGCTTCCATCTGCCTCTCGTACGGCTTCGATAAAAACTTCTTCAGAAACTGGGCTACTTCCAATCTTGCAGATACTCTTATTGTATTGACACTCGTCTTCACAATTATTGTGATCATTAGCCCTTTCATTACATTCTTTAAACGATTAAAAGGACATTTTAGAAAGTGACACAATTATCTATTATAGTATTAGTAGGTACTGGTTTTACCTATTACACAAGTTTATCGATTTCTTTATCAAACAGAGATGCGATAAGCTCGTATCTATCGAAAATAATTTAATTTACAGACTAATGTAAGCAAATGTAATATATCATGATATAACAATGTCATTACTTTTTATGACAACGTTTTATTGATTTTTAATTTTCGGCTTAACCGAATATTTACGAGTATTTACTGTCTATAGATTTCTTAGACATTAACGAAAGTAGTTAATAACTTAAGAAATTCATCAGCAGAACAGTCGCAAGGGAATAGTTTGCAGAGGTATTTGTGGACTACAGGTTAATATCTCGTTTTGAACACATGAGACCAGTGATTTTTTAACCTTAAAATTAGTAATCAACATTTAATTTTATTGGCTACTAACTACTATAATTTTTTAAGAAACATTTATCTAGACCGTTTTACAAAATCTAAAAAACGTGATTACATTGTATTTTTTTATAACTAACAAATATAATATATGAAAATCCCAGACGATACACCTCCAGCCTAGAGATAGTGTAGAGAAAATCAATCTATATAACATTGAATCAATAATAAAGACCCTTTGAAGAGACTTTCCTAAAACAAGCATGATGTTGAGCATTAATGTGGACGAGAATGTGGATGTAATAAGTGGAAGACCGTAGAAAATATGGAAAGATCACCGACAAACAGTCACCAGGGGAGATCAAACGTCAACACTTAGATAGATAAAAGTCGACACAACCGGAGTCGATGGTATAGCATCCTAATGTGCTGTAATAATATAAAGTAAACGCTAGTGTGCATTTATTAGACCTCTTCATTTCTTTCAAAAACTTCGAAAATATAATGTAGAAAAATGAAATATTAAAATACGCAGTAGATTATTTACAAAAAATGTAATTTTGTTTCAAAATTCATTGTTTCATATTTTATAAATGGTATAACGTTGATTAATATGTGTATTAAACCACCGACAACTATTTCTCGACATCTACTTACTGTTGTCTTGCATTATAGTAATAGGTGAATTATAAAATTTGTTAAATCAATATTTATTATTGAATAAATAACCTTTTTTCGTTATTTTTTAAATTGTAATGAAATTTGACTTTATAGTGTAACGAAGGAATTTTTCAAATTAACTGTATTTTTCTCCTGGTTTTATTTCATAGCTACAGTCAAGTTCAATTGAAAAATGTTAAACACGAAACCTGTAAAGGGTCCGAAACGTCTAAAACTAAATACAAACGCGATGAAACCGTTTAAAGGTTGTTTCATTTATCTCTCAGTGTAGATTTGTGAAACGATCGTGCAGCTTTCGTCTTACACAAGTACTTAGAAAATAATACAAAAATTGATGAAGCAGATGATATAAATTTTCTTGATGTAACTGCAAAATCAATCAAAAAATATCCAGTTATATGTTATCGCTCTTTTTATACATGCTAAAAAGGCTTCGACTGATATGGCGAGAATTGCATACTATGGTCAGGTTTATGCCTTGCTTACTTATGCCATTATATTCTGGGGAAACTGTAAATATACAATCAACATTTATTTTGCAAAAAAAGATGTTTGCACATTATTTATAACATGTATTTGGATGACACTGTGAGACCCATCGTTATATAAAAAAATACATTACACTGAAACGTATTTATATTTTGGAAATATCAATAATAATTGAAAAAAATAGTGAATGTTTTGTAAGCAAGGCGACGATCCGGTCAATACTGCGTAGCAAATACAAATATGACATTTGTGTGCCACGTACAAATAATAACTTGTTTTGTAAAAGTACTTTTAGTGCCGGTAACAAAGTATTCAATCACCTCCCTACCGACATTAAAGCCCTGACATTAATTAAGTTTAAAAATCTAGTTATTGAAAAGGCATTTTACAGACTGACAGAATAATTTGATAATAATTTAGTGATGTCAATTTTGTTTATTTTTTTAAGAATCAATATTAATTTATAGTTTCGAGGTCTCTTGTTTATTTTTTATGTTTTTTAGATTACAAATTTTTATATTGCATATCCGATCGGGTATACCGTTGTGACCAATTATGCGATAACATCTGCCAATTATGTATGTACATAGTAGGGCAATAAAATATAATCTATTCTGTTCTTGTAATAGCTTAGACTGAATAAATAATATTATTGTCAATAAAATCTGCAGCAGCTGTTTAAATGTTTGATTATTTCATCAGCTTTGTGTTACTAATGACAAGGATATTAACCGTTTGTTGTTTCATACTGAAATTTGTTGGCTATCAAGACACAATTGTCTGACTCGATTTTACAACCTGTTCAACTCTATGATAGTATTAAGAAACTAAAGATACAGAATTGCACAACAAGCTCATTAGCTCAAAGAATGATATAGCCTACATGACAGACCTGTATTAATTGTTCAACGACATGAATGTCCAGCTGCAAGGCGATGAACTAAATTTAATTAAAACAAAAAACGTCGTTGCTGCTTTCGCAGCCAAACTGCTTCTACACAAAAAGAATATGGGCAGACGTGAGTTTCACAATTTTCTGAATTTATTAAAATCCTGCAGTAACGACAATTTATTTGCCTACTGCCAACATTTGGAAAACCTCCATATTGACGTCACCGAACGATATCAGGATATTTTGAACTTGTTAATACCAGACTGGATGTTGGATCCGTTTTCAAATGTCAACACTGCAATGTGACCTCAGCTGGAAGAAGAACTTAAAAAACTGACAACAAACGAGGAAATAAAAATCAAGTTCAAAAATGGTTACCAAGAATTTTGGTTATAAAAACCGATCTTGCAACTGTACCCTGGATTGTGGTCAATCATTCAAAGATTCTTGATAGCATTCCCATCGTCATATTTGTGTGAACGTGGATTTAGTGATGTGACAACACTGCTTATTAAAAAGAGACATCGTTTACATGTTACCGAACGTAGCGACTTGCGACTGTTCTTGAATAAATTGGAACCAGATATCGCAAGACTCAGCGGACTTATTAAACAGCATCAGATTCATCCTACACATTAGTTTTTATATAAGAATCGATTATGTTTGTTTTATTTTGAATAAAAGATACCTTGTTTGAATACTATAAAGTTGCGTTTCAACAATCATTTTCACTGACAGGTGTAGCCCGTAAGAGTTAACTTGAAACCTGAACGCCACTGTGTATTACCTACTGCGCTCAGGTTTTAGGTTAACTCTTGTGAGTTGTAGTAAAAATGTAATTAAAATTAATATAATCTCCTCTAATATCTTACGCTTATGATAATTAATTAATATGAAGTGATGGTGGTTTTTAAGTAGGTGAAAAAATAATTTATTCTCAAAGTGGGCTGTAGACTATATTAATTTGGGAACCGCTGTTCTAGATCAACACAATAAAGGGGTATGTTATTGGTTCTAGCACTTATCATAATTTTAGAAATTTATACGAACTGTTTTAATTATCTTTTTTTGTTTCTTGTTATAGTTTCTTTTATATTTATATAAATATAGCCTAGTCAGCGGTTTTATTTTCCAACCAACAACTAGTATCGAACCCGTCTCAGTATGTAACTTTTATACTTGATTAATGTTAAAAAAAAAATATTGTTTTGATATTTTCAAAAGAAATACTCATTATATTTATGGTTTTAACACCATTAGTTTAAAATTATCCCTTTTTTATAAATAAAATAAATACATTTAAATAAAAATCTACGCAAGCGAAGGCGAAGTTGCAGCAGATGTATATTTTTACTTAACAAATAAATAAAAAGATTTATCATCGGCCTATCTCCTTTTCTTTTTTTAATAACATGGAAAATGTACCTTTAACTTTACACCAAGGCTCTCCTTCTACCCCGCTCTTAAAAGGGCAGGTTAGTGTTTGAGTCCTACCTGGTAAAACCCGCTGTGGTTCACCTCACGCGGATAGGAAGAACCCGGTATCTTGAAAGGAGGGCCCGGTATCGGCCTATTAGCTTGGTCGCATACATTTGTTTTCTGTGTTACATTAGTGTTACTGAACTGAAAAATAAACGATTCTCAACAGTTCAGTAAAACGGAAAAAGAACTGATGTGACACAGGACTTCCCGAAGGATGGAACCGAATCGAATAGGGAGGATGGGCTATAACCTCCATGCCCACCCTATTAATGACTGAATGCAACCATGAATAGCGGCTTAACGTGCTTTGTAAACCACTGAGTAGATCGAGATAATAATTTTTTGGTCACCCATCCCATCACCGGCCCTTGCGAAAATTGTTTATCAATAACGGTCGTGAGCCGAGGCGCTTAACCACTACGCCACCAAGGTACTCTTATACAGAGGTATATACTCTAAATAATAATAATCGCCAAAGGCGTTTTAGTCTATAAAAGTAACAAACAAACTCTTACGTAGGTATTAAACCTATAAATAGAATATATTTGACTTACGTTATCCTTCATTATTTACTCTTTACTGTAAATAAATAAAGGAATCTTATCAATTATCTATTGCATACTCATTGACTTACAAACAAGTTCAAGTGTGTAATTACCTTCAAATCAATCGCTTTGTTTTACAAAATATACTAATTCGACAGGCTGATATCATTATTTACAATTTTACTCATTCAAAAGTTTCCTTGTAAAATCTTTTGAGACTTTCACACTTCGATAAGAAAACTTGTATCTTTAATCAAAATAAACATATTTTAATTCAAATAAACAGAGACACAAAGTAGATACACAGCCGGTATTTTTGCCATATATAAAAGATATCCTCTTAGAGAAACCTGGGGGCCCATTCTACTATGATACAATTCCAGTTCTATTTTAGCTGGAATTGTATCGTATGTCACTTAGTAGAATAAAAAACCACTAAAAACTGTGACTTCGTTCAGTTTCGATCCGGTTTCGATTCAATTTAAACAAAATTTATTTAGTAGAATTGGCCCCCTGGTGTCTATAAGATTCACTGCAGTTGTGGTAAGTTCGTATATTGACCAAACGAAATGAAGGAAGGAACATATCAAAGGAGTCCGAGAAGAGAAGGAGGAGAAAGGAAAACAACACAAAAATCAGCAATCGCGAACATTAGATTGATTTGGACCTTGAACGAGCTACACAATCCACAGATTATATCGACTAAACGCCAATGAATTACCAGGAATGGTGAGGAAAGCGATTGAAATAACAAAGCACAAGAATTTCGATCGTGAGGAAGGGTTTAAATTGTCGAGTGTCTGGAATCCAGAGGCTTGCAATTGTCAAAACAAGAATATAAAGAAGGAAAATGTCGTTTCGCGACCCGAGTGGGTTTTATGTGTCGAGAACAGGTGCGAGTTAGTGGTGACGTAGTGAACTGTGGTACGGGTATCGAACGAAAAAAGACTAGAAAGAAGGTATACGATATGTCTGCCTATGACACCGACTCGCAAAAACTTCAGTTACCCCATGATCATGGCGCTTGCAACAGAACCGAAATATCGGGAACTCAACAAAAACAAAGTACATAGTAGCTTTCGCGCGAGAAACTATCATTGACCGAATGATCAAATGACCATGAAAGCTTAAAACATAATATTTTAAATCATATTTGAATGATATCAAAATATACCCCCCCTAATATTAATATATCTAACATTAAATTGAGTTTTAGCCATTAATTTTAACTATTATCCCTGCTATCACATACATTTTTATTGCTCTACCTTAATTGCGCCTATATCTTTTAAATGAATTAAATAATCCTCTTATTACTTTATAATCTATCGGCCATCAATGATATTGAAATAATCAATAATCTGTGAATTTGATTTTTACATAATTCCCTCTAATGAAATAAATATTCATTCATTAGATGTTGATTATCGAATTATTATACCCATAAATAACCAAATTTCGAATAATAGTCACAGCTACAGATGTTATTCACTCATGAACTATTCTTTAGGGATTAAAATTGTCGCTAATCCAGGTCGTATTAATCAAACTAACATCTTCTTAAACCGGCCTGGTATTTTACTAGATAATGCTTAGAAATTAGTGGGGCTAATCTTAGTCTTATTTATTTTAGGTTAATAATTGCATTTAATATAATATTTAAGTTCTTAGGTGATTAACTATATTAATTTCATTTAATTATTTATTTTAGGGTTTTTATTACAATATTTTATTAATTCAATTCATAATTATTTATTATATGACGAAATGCAAGTACTGATCTCTTAAACAATTTTATAGTTATGTATCAATAGCTAATAGTCAAATAATAAAGAATTAGTTAAACTAAAACAAAAATATGTCAAATTCAAATATTATTTTTATAATATTCTTTAATTTTTTAAATAACACTCATTAATAATTAAAATCAATTGTATTTATTGTATTTTTAATAATTTAAAATTATTATATTTTTATTAATGAAATTAATAATTTCACCAATAATTAAAAAAAATACTTTTTCTATTAATAAAAATATATGAAAATTATAGAATATTTTTTTCTATTTTAGATCCTACAAGTAATATTTTTAGTTTATTTATTAATTGATGAAGAACATTTTTTTGGATAATTATTTATTCCTTACTCATTTTGACTTATCCCTAATCGTCATTTTATTTTTGTAAACATTATTTAAAGTAAATTACACAAATAGTTTAAGTTATTAATTGGATTAATAATAACACAAATGATTCTACATTTATTTGTTATCTATATTTACATTTATTTTATTTTATATCTTTTAAGATTATTTCCATATATTTAACTAGAACTAGTCGTATTATAATACTAACTATCAATTTTCCTACCTTTATGATTAAGATTTACGCTTTACGGATGAATGAATAATGCTCAACATTATATGTACATATAATTCCCCAAGAAACACCTACAGTTTTAATACCATTTATAGTCTTAATTGAAATTACAAGAAATATTACGCGTTCTAGAACTTTATCTGTTCGACTTACCGCTAATAAAATGTGTTTATACATTTATTAATAATTATTTTATGAAAAACATGAACTAATATACCGAATTATTCAATAATATTTTTAATCTTTATTCAAATTTTAATATTAATCTTCGAATTAGCAGTTGTAGTTATCCGATCATAAATAATTGCCATTTTAATAAAATATAATATTTTTTTGCTTTTAAATGAGGTACATTGTAGATTGAAATATATTTGAGTTCAGCCCATTTACCCATCAGCGATAGCATGCAAATATTGATAAGATTACAAAGTCACATTGGATATATGTATGTCAAAATTATTAAAAAAGAACCCTTTATTTGAGTGTAATTAATTAATGAAAAATAATTTTAACCATATTAATACAGGTATGAACAGATGATTATATGACTTTAATATAAATCTTTTAATTTTAGGATATATTTTATATCTGTCAAGAGGGGACTAAACAATGTAAACATACCATATAATTTTGTTTATTTTTCCTGAATTATTTTTTTATTTCTTTTTTCGAGCTTCTTTCATAGAAGATTATCTCCTTCGAAATTGGTGCTATTTAAGAATTATTACATTTAACCCATTTAAATTTTTTTCTTATAAATACTGTTATTTAATTACTTCTGGAGTAACAATTACTCGAGCTCCACGTAAATCTAATAAATGGCAAATAAGTCAATGCTTATTTTTTACCATTATTATAGGAATTAATTTTACAATATTTCGAGCTTATGATTTCTACGAATTCCATTATCCCTTCATTTTTTAATTACAGTATTTAAAAAATATATATATTGAAGTTACCCTAATTTCTCCAATTATAACTTATTTAAAATTATTAATTTCTTTATTTGTACTAAAATATGTTTCTTTTTTATTATTATTTTATTACTAGGACTCTACCATAAACGAAATCAAAATATATTAAATTGAACAAATTAATTAATTATAATACATTAATGACAACGTAGAACAAGTTTGTTATTCTAATACAAATTACAGTAAAATCTATAACAAATTTCAGCAATTTAATTTTTACGGAATCCTTGGTACGCGAGTCAGACTTATCTAGTTCATTAATTATTTACCCTGGATAAAACCTTTTCATAATATAATATTAAGATACATAAATTACCTTGCACAATATCAGTTCACGGTAAAATTTCATGACAATTCAAATCAACATTTAAAAATTTATCAAACATGATTTAAAAATAAACATATTCGGCGGCACTTCAGATTATTCAAATCTGTCAAATTTATTTATTTGATTTCAAACTCTAATGTGTTGATGGTAGATTGTAAAATCAACTGGTGAAATTTGATATATTATGGTAATCTGACGAGCAGTCGTGTGTACCAACCGATATTATAGCATATTACTGAAATTACACTACAATTCACTCTCATATCACTCTTAAACGAATGAAACGAAATAATTTTAAAGCTGTACAATCTAATACGCAACACTGACAAGCTCATTAACTTGTACGATAAGAAATAATCACGCGCAATCTTTCACATTTATCTCCATATATATAAAAAGAAAAAGCTTATGTTGCTTATTTTAGTAACGTCAACAGTGAGAACTTACCCAACTCAAAAATGTCTCCAAATGCTACTGAATTGGACATCGTCGATGGGAACGTCCAAAATGGTGCAAAAGATCAAAGCTTTTCTGCTCCTCAAGAGAAAGTGGCGCTGAAAGCCGTCAGATCTGTTACAACATTAGTCACCCATATGTTGGTCGGGATAGTGGTTGGAATATGTGTTTGGTACGCCCTGCGTTTTGGACTCCCGTTGACAACGACACTCCTACATATACTACTATGCGTGATCGGGGTAAGTCTGAAAGTTCTCAACACCACCACAAAATCTATAAGACGTCTTAACAACACGAGCGAGACCTCGTGTATGATTTTATAATAAAAACTAATGAAAATGAATTGACCGTCAGTTTTTTCTAATTTAGATTATATATATTATGTATTTTTAGCCCAAAGTGGCAAACTTTAAAACTTGTATTGTCCCTGGAGCCTGAAATTTAAAACAAAAGCAAAAATATTGTTAGAGTAAGGTTGCCACTACAGATCATTTAATTTAGAATGGCTACAATATTTGAAATATTATGATTATATAAATAGGAAGCATCAATTTACTTTTGCTTATATAAAAGAACCAAACATATTATTTCAGGTGTAATATTTTAAAAAAGTGATCTCGCCGTGATTGCTTTGTTTGTACCACGGTTTTTGTTTGAACTCGTCAGTAGCCATCATTAGACTTGGGGATTTTTTTCTAACGGTCCATTGAATACACTCATATAAATTCAGACAAATAAACTACTAAATAATTATTAACCTCATGCTTCATTTATTTAAAGCCTTTTTAAATATAAGAGACTTCACAAGTATATTGGAAAACCTTATAATAGGTAATTATTATGAAACCAAAACTCGCCTTAATTTCAAAGAACATTTTCCACGTTGATATTTTTATACGCCGAAATAAAGTAAAAATAGATATATTTTTAAACATAACCACCGTTTATGAAAACTAAAACCACTGTGTATGCTAAAATTAGATTAAGATGCATTGGAGAATTACTGGCGAGCGTGAACAAACTAAAAATGAAATTTCAACATTATATAATATATTTTATAATTCAGTCAACTAACTGCCTGTCTCCCTAAACGTGATTTCTTAATAAAAACTGTCATAAATTCATTACTTCCAGTTTCAACTTCTGATGGCCGAGTCAATATTGGCGCTGGCTCCGGACAGTTGGTTATCCAATATGAAACTGAAACACAAACGATTGATCCATTGGGTAATGCAAATAGGAGGGTCCGTAGTGGCTATCGTAGGCTGCATCCTCATGAGTCTTAGCAAGAGCATTAATTTTAACACCTTACATGGACAGTTTGGTAAGTTAACTTCAAATTACTTTTAAATTTAAATAAATACCTAAAATAAATGCTAGTCTTATTACGCGAAAACCAGTATTGCCAAAATACATTTGGAAAAAGATAAAAGAAGGATAATTAGTCAAAAAAACATCATTCTTTGAGTTGTATCTAATAATCTAATCTGAAAAAAAAAACTTCTAAAGTATTAAATCTTTCAGTAAAAATATAAGATTAATTATTTGTTTCAGCTCTGGTATCCATGGTATTCACCGTAGCTTCTCTATTGAACGGTCTGACGTCACTATACGCATACGAGCTACGTAAATACATACCCGGTATATTATCCAGGCTGACACACATATGTTTCGGCATCGTGGCGTTCGCAACTGCTTCCATCAGCCTCTGTTACGGTATCGACAAAGGTGGCTTCAGGAACTGGGCCACCACCCAATTCGCCGACGCTCTGATCGTCATGACGGCCATTTTCACCGTAATCATTATTATCAATCCTTTCGTCACTTTCTTTAATAAATTCCGTGGAGCCGTCTCTAACTAATGATAATGTTGGTTAACTTTTACTTTTCTGTGTTAAAGTATCGCTGAAATTGTCTAGACTAGTATCTATGCTAATAGCAGTCCAGCCATAATGTCACACTCGGTGATTGGTGCGTTTTAACATGGCTTGTTCGGTTTTCCATTCACTTGGTACTTTAATTATGGAGTATCGAATAAATAGAATATTATTTCCACGGATTTAGGTCATATTCCTACCGTATTACGCATATCTTCCTTAATATGATCTTTATTTTAAAATGAAGTTTGAAGATTTATACCACGGAAATAGCTCAAGTTCGTCAACGAAAGTTGGAGATGTAAGATGAATGCCTGGATTTTACATCTCCAACTTTTTTTTAATCAATACATTTCAATCCAATGACGATTATATGAATTTCAGGAAGTTATTCGATATTTCCATAAAACCCTAGGCTGCTTCAAACAAAAAGTCATAGTTTTATCAATACTATTGCATTTCACTAATCTCGATATTGAATACAACAACCTTGTTACAATATTACGTGATTCAGCGAACGTTGTACCTTTATCATATGTCTCGTCTACTTTGTGATAAGCTTGCTTATTGTTTAAAATAATATACAGAAAAAAACTGTTATCAGTACACAATTTTTTCCTTTGGTTCAGCATCATTGATATAATATATATTCGAAAGATTCCTCTTGAAATCATTATTCAAATGGTTTGGGGAGCTACGAAAAATCGAGAAGCGCGACTTGGTCGTTTGTTGTTTCTCTCCAAGATCGTATTAGGAATGAAGAAATCCGTAGTAGAACCAACGTTACTGACATAACTCGAAGGATTGCTCAGCTGAAGTGGCAGTGGGCGGGACACATAGCTAGACGGAACAATGGTTGTTGAGATTGAAATTTTCTGGAATGGCGACCACATACCCGGCGACGCTCAGTGAGTAGGCCCCACTGAGCGTCCAGGTGGACCGACGATCTTATGAAGGTTACCGTTTCCAACGGTAACCTTCATAAGAGATCCAATCTTAGCAGATTATGAAAAGAGCGAAAAAATAATGTTAAGATTCACCATAACTATCACAATATTTAATTTTGTCTACTGAATACAATTTTTTTGTGTATAATGAAAGTAACTATCGTTATTTTTAAAAAAGTCGGTAAGCAATTTTATAATAATAATAATTCTTTATTGAGGTTAAGGTATAATAATGCATACTCATCATTATTATACCTTCATACTCATACTCATCATTATTATATCAGTAAATAATCACTTGATAAATTAGTAAAATGGTTTTGAGTCATTGTAATTTAATCATATATTATTTTTATAGGATCTGAAATGCAAATGTTTAATATTAGTTGAAATTATTTATTTACTTGTAAATAAAAGTAATTAAGCTGAGATCTCTTTTTTTTTAATGAAACCCTTATGATTTTTAACCAAAAAATAATCTGGTTTATTTTCCTTTTGGACAAACAGCAGACTAATAAATGACTCCAATGACATTACCACAAGAATAACATTCCAATTTTTTAAATTTTCTGTCCGATCAATCATAATTATAATGTCTGTGAAAATTCAAATTACCTTATTGTAAATTGTACCTACCTGCTAGATCAATATTATCAACACCTAATCCATACACTCGTATACTCAAAAGTTGAAAATTATTAAATTGTTGTCAAAATATTTCTTGATAAATTAAAAAGGTTTCGTTAAAATCTGTATTAAATTGTATTTAAATTGCATCGAACTGCAAATTAAATGACATAAATTTGTGGGTTATAATATAAGTAGCTTATGCCTAGTATGTATAGTTGAGCACTATTTCATACCTGAATAAAAAGTTTAATGATTTTATCTTTGACAATGACGAACTTCCATACAAACTTTAAATCCTTAATTAAACCTTTTTATCATAATGAAAAGCAACTTTTGTCCTATATCAAGTCAACTATTTTTAGTAGCTTAGGCGTGAGAGCTTAACAGACATACACAGACCTACTTTCGATAAATAATATTAGTATGGAATTATTAAACGATTCTCTTTGTCGCTCATTATATTATATATAAATATATTACCAGATAGTCAACAAAACAAACAGACTAATAAATCACAATGGCTCGGTCGACTTTTAATTTCACAGTTGTTTTCCTTTCATGTGTGAACTAATGAAAACAACATTGATGTCCAATTAAACCTATAATAGAATATTGCCACGGCTAAATGTCGATCAGCAATACTCAAAGTTATCTGTCAATCACTATGTCAGGATATCTCCTTTTATATATGTATAGACTATCATATCATGTGTACAAGACGTGACAATTAATTATCAATAAATTATCAAATCTATCTGTTTGATGACTTTATAAGTGATAAAACTTTAAAGATAGATAATAATTCTTTCACATAATAAAATTTATCTTTTCATTATAATAATACAAGAAAATTGCAATAGAACAAATAATAAGTATATTTCAATTATTATTGTAGACCAATTGTCATTCTTAAAACTAAATTTTTGATAAGAATTTGATAATAACGGTAGCACCAATGAATATGGTATAAAACACAATGAAACACGTTAAAACAACAATTATGTTAATATCAATCCAATCTTTGATATTGGCAGTGAAAAAACCAAGGCACATACTTAAAGAAGACATTATAAAAGTGGCCATTCCAAACGCTATATGAAACATTTTACCGTAATGCATTTCGCACAATGCACATATACCAGTGAGTACGTTGACGCAGCCCATAAATGCAACGGTTACACCTGGAATAATGTATAGTTTTAATTTAATTAAATGTACAATCACTGAAAAAAGTTTATATTGTAAACAAATGAGCAGTCTAATCTATTAAGTAATCATTGTATTCATTATATGCTGCCGCACTGAAATATATCGATTTCAATGACAATAATTTAGTAGATATAGAAAAAGATTAAAGCCCTTATAGCATTTTGAGCAGTACTAGTATTGGACCTTGCCTCAATTAAAAGCTTAAAGGTTGGTACATATCTGACGGAACTATTGTGGAACTGACACATACTAATTTACTTGACACTTGACGGATCTACCGCCAGATTTGCACCGACCTTAATGAAAAAGCCACAAAAAAACAAAAATGAAACTTAAATGCAATTAATTTATAAATGTATGCAACATTATAACATTATAAAATTAAACGAACTTTGACATTTTTTTTATCTATAAAAAGTGGTTTAATTACACACAATCTATTGCAACTAAACAGATTATAAGGAAATAAAACTATATAAAAGTACTTCATATTAGAATATTTAATCTTCAAAAACCTGTAATGCCATGGGCGGAGGACGGTGGCCAATCAGAGGTTAGTTTGACTGCAGTCCCGGTGACTCCTATTGTCATACCACTAATCTGCAGCATCACATGTGCCAACTTACGGTGTCGCAGTCTCATCGGCGTCGACCATCCGTTGGCGTAATTAAGACTCAAAATTGCTTGTGCGCAGAAGAAGTGATACTAAAAAAGTAAAATTAGAAAGTGTACGAATAATCGTAAGACAATTATATTTTTAGCTCTGTTTAGAGTTATTAAATCGTCGTATGTTTCCTGCTAATGCAGCAAAAGCTCGAATTTATGTGGACTACGAATTTTGAGTGCTTGCCTATGATGTAGAGTCTCATATAAAATATTACATAGATTATTATATAATAACAGTCATGGATATTGAATCGCATTCGAGAAAATTCACACATATACATTGAACAACATTACAGGACACATTACCTCATTAGGAACTCTATTGTTTATTCTTTACTCCTAAACATGTCATTGGATACAGAAAAGGCACGTTGCCTTATTTAAATAACAAACTGCGTTTACAATATAGATAATGGCAGGAACATTGTTGCAGAATGATATCAACGCACTAATAGATTTAATAAAAAGATTCATAAAAAAAACTGCTGTATTCCCACAACTTCACTCGAATAAACTATCGTCTGTGTCATCCGCGTGTGATGTAGTCCATAAGTGAATGAATTTTCAAAATCGCTCCAATAGTTTCGGAGCCTATTCAGTGCAAACAAACAAACCTTTCCTCTTTATAACATTAGTAGTGTAGATATTGATACCTACTTAGTTAATTATACATAATAATCAGATATCATTGAGTTATAAATTATAATAATGAGCTAATTTATTTGTTGTAATTGTTGAATTGTTGTTGTAAATGCCAAAATCAAAATATCTACTATTACTCACTCATTAAATGAAACTTCAAAAACTGTACATGTATCGTTAGGAGCACATGTCATGTTTTAGCTCCTAACAATATATGTGCTTCAAGTCTCCAATAAGAAAGATTTCCCGGTACCCTACGTGTGCTAATAAACGTCTCATGTGGATAATGTTGTAACCAAAAATAAATAGAGAGAAATATACGCTATTGTGGTGATAAAAACTAACTTCGGGTATTCGTAGTGAAGTTTCCTCCGAGATTTCATCAATTTCCATCCTTTTAATATTATAAAATAATAGAAACTGATGAAAGGTCTATCGGTGTTTTAAACGTGGTATATTAAATATACTATGTAGATTTCGTATAGTATATAGTAACTCTGTATATATTTTCATGCTTCGCTTTTATAATATTAATAAAGAATTAAAAATTATACTCACTGCTATGGTACAAATTACACAATGACTATCTGCAGTCCTAGCTGAATAAAGTAAAGCAGTCATATTGACAGCACCGATCATCACATTGACCAGACCCAGGCCTATAGCGCACCAGACTGTCTTATAGTACTCTCCTTTAGCTTCGATCACCAGTATCTTTAGGGGACCAGCGAACTTTAAATTACCTTTGGAATGTGTCTTATCCTTCAATTTCAATGCTGATTTCATATCACTATTGTTAAGTTATTATTTTGCATTTTATATTAACTTTAGCACTATAAACATGACGAACAACACTGATCTTTTCACTTTTCTATTTGTAGGATTGTTGTGACCAAGCAAAATTTAGTTCAATAAACTATTTTGTTCAAAAAAAAGCATAAAATAAGATTTTATGTATGTATATTGACATGTCGCATTTGATCCAAATGCCAAAGATAATTGAAATCGTAATGTATAAATTCTATGTACTTTACACTGCTAGGATCAAGTATCTTTTTCCTCGATAATAATTCAACAACCTCCATAGGTTTCAAGGTGTATCAATATCGTCGTCCCGCATTCGGTTTCCGATCGGTTATATATAGTAAAAAAAATATATTTTTAATCACACTTCAGGCACAAGGTCCTCCTTAATTCGAGTGCTTTAGCTACATATTAATCTAAGCAATGTGTGTTGTTGTGAAAAATATATAAACCTGATGAAGAATAGTACTTAATACGTTCCTTAATTGCTTTTGGAAATATTTGTTTCTAGTATCAGATGATGTGTACTTAATAAATATGTGTAGATTATACTTCATTTTACTTTGATGAAGAAATATTTGTTGTTATATATCTAAGTAATAAGTGTTATACTAAGCTACTATTTCCATGTTCAACGATATATATCACAAAGCTGAAAGCCATGAACTCCAGCGTTCAAAAAAACTGTACTGTAATACTGTATCATGCTTTTATTCATAAGAATAATTCAAAGTACGTCTGGCTTATAAATTTTCTTTATTGGCTTGTATATAATGATAAATGTGTAAAGAGCGCAAAATATAATCGGTATAAAAACCATTTCCTTTATCGGGGCCCACTCGTTATATATTTTAGAGAAGTAAAGTCCCAGACAGAAGCACACTGAAGAGGCGAGCATGGTTGGAACACCGAATAACACGTGTACACTTTTAAAACAGTTAAAAACGTCACCTCTTTCGATTTTACAGAAGAGGAATGGACCACTCGTCAAACTTAGACCAGCGAAGCCCGCTGCAGTTAATCCTGAAATCAAAAAGAACAATATATTCCTTCAACCATGTACGTGTATCATAAATTAGACAGAGATTGAGTATCAGAATATTACTATAAACATCTACTGCAACGCTTGGTCAATTATCAGTCTTATCAAATGTTACTCAGTCGACTCTTATGTGGATACTTTTATATCCTGATACCGCAACTTCTTTCAGAATGTTTGCGTTTGGATTCCATATAGAGTGAATTATGATTTTTCTCCACGGAATAACTTCGGTCGACACAAACTTTTAAATTACCTAATATTAACAATGATCATTACCGGCTATAGAATGTGGAGTCAAAATTAACTTCAGAGTTCCATTATGCAGGAATGATAATGCCGATCCAGCGAGTGCGCATATCAGACCAATAACTTGTATTATGAAATGATGTTTCCTGCGGTCTTTCGATTTCATCTGAGAAGACGGCCCGTGCAGATTGCTCATCATCAAGATACCGACCGGGATAAAGAGCTGATACTAAAATAAGATTTTTATTTAATATTTTTACTTTGAAAAAAAATTCATTTGATTTTGAAAAGTATTATAAAATATTCAAAATTCTTGATGTTAAAGTTTTGATGAGCTCTGTGTACCATCTCCATACCCCTCGCCACCTGTTCACCTCAATATAAAACTTCAGATTTGAATATTGGAGTAACTTCGCATAGTGTGTTAAAAACCCCGATTTTGTCTCATCATGTTATTATTACGCCTTTCGATAATTTATATCTTTAGAAAAAAAAATAAAGAAGGGATATAATAAAAAAGTAAATATTTTGTTATCTATTCGCAGCAGCAGACTACAAACGATGTCAGATTGTGAGTCAATGTAAATGTAATTTAGGTGTATATTCAAATTAAAAAAAAAAAGCTTACTTTTATCATTAAATTTTTCTTTTTGGTTTGTCCGGACTGGAATAGGGCCTTAAAATTTTTTAAGAAATAAACTAACAGTTGCATTAATGTTGGAGTTTTAGTCTATTACTTAAAATAATATAAATTATCCAAAAGTGTAATCAAAACTTGATGAGAAAAATCGAACTTTATAACACACTGCGCTACTATTTTATTTCCGAGTTAAACCTATACTGTTATTTCAGATTTCCATGAAACAAGTGTATTGGCAACTTAATTTTCGATTTGAGCAAATTAATAGTTACCCCAAATGTGCACAAGATTATATGGAGTGTGGGCATTAAAGCAGTCTTCATGGCCAGCGCGAAGTACAGGACGGTTATGAGCGTGGCCCCCATGAACAACTTGGCCATCCCGACGAGCGCCGCGAGCCACATCTTCCTCTTGTACACGTTAGTGGGTACATCCATCAAGACGATCTTCACCGGTCCTACAAACTCGTGAACCGGCGGTTTGTCTTGGAGACATTCTAACTTACAAGCTGTATCTGCTTTACTCTCACGGTAACACAACATATTTCTTGATTATGATAAATTTTGAAAATAAATTTAAAGTTACGAGAACAATTTTAACTTTGACTTATTTACATTTGAGTTACAAAGAGAATATAAACACTATAAAAAAACATGTTCTGCTAAGATTATCGATAACACAGAGTAAGAAAGAAACTGCCGTTGTAATCGATAGCATCATTGTTATATAATTTGTTTTCATAAAAAAGAGTACAATCAAAGAGCCAAGAATAGAGCAAAAAAAGCAAAGAGCAAAAAGCGAAAAGTCCACTTTGCCCTCAGAACCTAAGCTCAAAACAATAACAGACTGCTGACTCTGCCCTTAGATCATAAATACTAATCAATCTAATAATCTAGGACTTGACAATAAATCTATGTAAGACTGCCACTTTTTAAAATACTGTTTGAGGGCGTTGATTTGTTATATTGACCTGACCTCTCGATTAAAGCAAAACGATCTTACATAGTAGAGGTCACTGGTGTTGATAAATATAGCTTACTGATGTGAATAATGATGGCGTTATTGTAGTACCTACAACTTTCATGTCGAGATATCAGTATATCTCGACTGTCGATAATATGATCTACAGGACACCTATATTTTTTATGTTTACTAATCAAAATAATCACCCATGCAATCGATAAAACCCTGAGCTTATTGATGCCCTTCTATTTATAGAAAATAACTATACTATATCCATAAACATACACAATATTAATACACAATCGTATTTTCTTCTTTTGTGTATTTATATCCATACTAGCTTTCGCCAGCGGCTTCGCCCGCGTGGACCCTAGGGAAATGTTAAGTGGGATAAAAAGTATCCTATTATCTAAGTCAGCTAATACCCTATCTGTATACCAAATTTCATCAAAATCCGTTCAGTAGTTTCGGCGTGATTGACCGACAAACATCCAAACAAAGAAACTTTTATAATATTAATAGGATTATCTGTGTTATGTGATTTCAACAATAACTAAGCTTTCTTTTTTCATAAACAATACGCTACACCGCAATTATATTTGAAAAACTCCATTACGTAATAAATATCTCTGGTCTGCTATAATATAGTTAATATTCTTAAAATTTAATGAAGTACCTTGTTTGTGCAGTTCACTGAGCCTCTGTACGTACAGGATGTTTTATTCCGCCATTAATTCAAGGAAACTATGCTTTGTTACTTAAGTTTTAATTCTCACTAAATCGTACCCTTAAATGTAAAAACCTTTTACCTCAATACAACCATATTTTAGAGAAGGGATTTATAAAATGTTGATTGTAGAAAAAAACTACTCAAATGTATGAAACATATGTGATTGTTAGAACAGAGAGCAAATGAAAATTCCTAAAGTAGGCAAATATTTAACTGCCTCTGTGATATAGAACTCTAGAATACCATAGCGGAATTTATCATAATAATTAACTTGTTAGTAGAAATTTCACAATAACACTTATGTACAACAATAGCGCAACTGCGGAACGCCTCTATCTACATTGATATTGCTATGTCCATGACGTTATTATTGTCGGGGCACATTATTTTTTACGATAAGTGCCGTGTTTGAGCCTTCCAATACCCTTGTAGCATTTTGTTCTCGAAATCATTCGTAAAAGACCGATGAACTGCTAGGGTTAGGGAACTGGTACATTGCACTCGTAATATTTGACTTTGGGTATACACTACAGTACAACGGTAAAATGGATTTATTTGGAGTAATATTAGCATTTGGAAAATAGACGAATTTCCGCTTATGTAGAAACAAAGTAGCGCTTCTGATATGATTGAACTTAATATGAGTTTCACACTGAACCCACGTATCCATAAACAGTAGTACTTAAATCTTATTATTGTCATTATAATCACCAGAAACCTATCGAATCTGCGACCGGTGTCCCAGGTCTCTCCTAATTTCGGTTGGTAACGACTATACACCCCAGCGGGCGACAAAACGGGCTTTCTAAAATAGGAAGAAGCTCGAGATAATATTTTTTCGGTCACCCATCCAATGATCCCCGCGTTGCAGACCAACCACGCTAACCACTTCGCCATCGAACTCTTCATCCTCTTTCTCATCTTTCTGCGTTTAGGCGTGACACTATGCGAACTCACACACTCAGAAACACAGTTGCTTTTTCATTTATAATATTAGTAGGTATTTTACCGCCCGTAACACAACATGGCACTGTTATTTTGTTTCATATTAAGTCAAATTACGCATTTTCCGAATCTCAAGTGTATAACCGAGATCCCCTCTTTCGCATATTATGAGGGATACGGCATTATTCCTCGTGGCCATTACCTTTTACAGCCGCGGGGGTACAAGATTTTGCTTTTTTGACGTACAAACGCAAGACCGCTGCGTAATAAAACTTAATGCGCCGGCCCCCCGTGCGTGAACGGGGTACAATGGTACCGATAAAAATGTTGACCACTTTCTAAATAATCTCACACGCTACTATTACGGTAACATTAAAAAAAGTGAAAAGATTTAATTGTGTATTTGCATAGTAGGCTCAGACTACTGAATCAATTTTCAATGAATTATTTTTGTCTGTTACATTACAAAATACTACTGAAGTATTACGACGAAAATAGTGATTGTATTATTACAAAACCACAAGAGTGTAACTCTAAATGATTAAACGTTCTTGCATTAATAAAATTAATCAACTTTACTATTCTGAATACAATTATGCAAACGGCGACCGCGACCATCACAGCCACAATTTGCATGTAGAACAAACACACCTAAACACAACCATCGGTAAATATACCGATGATAATTAATAAAACTGTGCCATAAAACACTAGCGCCTGAATTAATACCTAAAGAACCAATTACATGGAGTCACGACGCCGTGTGATTCATGATACTCGCTCCGAAACCTACCGGCAACTCGTCGTTAACTCGAGAACGCGGATTCGAGCAACATTATTAACTTCAACGCTGTATACGTTAACGTTTTTTCAAAACGATTCTGTTGTTACCGTTCAATGTATTATAAAACGGATCTGATTCACGTATATTTTCTGAACGGATTCTAAATCATCGATGCAAGTCTCTTATAAACATGCAAATTGAATATTTTTCTTTATTTTTAGGATTTTATGATCGTCTCAAATCAATTTTTTTAATTAATTTAGTAATGAATTATACATAATATATTCACTATGAAAGCGGAATATTAGTAAAATCTATTTGGGAGTTCGAATTTCATTTATGACCAGCAATGAGAGACATAGACTGTGGATGGCGAATTGTGTGCAAAAACCAATTATTAATGAATTACTCAAATTACTTGTAAAAGTGTTACATATAACCCTCAGCTACAAAATCATTTACATATTTATCTATTTACCATAAAAAAGGGTTTATTTACTTAGTAGATATCGAAATAAATTGTGTTGTATTCAGATAAGTAACCACCTAATATTTGAAGTAGAATCGCACCAACGCTCCGTCTCATCTGTGTGTTGGGTGGTAGTAGGCGCCCCAGCTCGCACCACACACTGGATCAGTTAAAAGCATTGTCTTGTACACGAAGTACAAATGAGACGTCTCAGGCAGCGGTGTACCCGATGTCTTGTGAACTTCGCTAAGTTTTCTACATCACTGTCATATGGATTCGTCTTGAAATTCATGTTGAAACTTCGATGTTTTGCTTTTTTATAAAGGGCTTTTTTAATTTAATATCTAATAAGCTGTAAGTCTGTCTAAATGTCTATATAATTAATTAAATCACAATTATTAGGGAAAATATGATATATTGTCAAATTTGGGAATTGGGAAAATATTATTGGAAAATGTTATATAATGTTATCCCTGATATACATATATGTATATATGAAGTAGGCTAAATTTGCTTTTAACTTTATCTCTGTATTAGGGAATCAGGTTTCAGGTACTAATATTAAAGAATAAAGTTATGATTTTCTGTATGTTTGTTTGTAATAAAAAACTAAAATCCTAACGAGCCAAATTAGAATACCATAACATAGATTATATTTGATTTAAGACAGCGACAAAGCAAAAACAAACAGACATCCATCCTTTTCAGCATTTATTATAAAAAAATAACAACAGTGTGTTAAACTTTAGTAGGTATTATTAAATTTAGAAATCAAAGCTCTTTAATCGAGGTGAGGTTCTAGCAAAGTCTTTTTACAACACGTTTTATTTACTCCGTGTGCTAATTGGCTCTATAAAAATATAAATATACTTCTTAATAGTTTTTAAAGCATAAATTATTTTATTATTATTATATAACTTTATATGAAGAAATGTCTTCCTTTTTTTCTAGGGCTCTGTACCCAAAGTATAAAAAAACCGAACCGTATTACTAAGACTTCGCGGTCCGTCAGTCAACAGTCTTGTATCTGACGAACCATGATAGGTGGTAGACAGTTGACATTTTCACCGGTGATATATTTCTGTTGCCACAATCACTGCATATTCTAGAAACAGGATAAAATAGATTTAGGGGTTCCCCCAGATATAACAAACGTGATTTTTGCGTTTTTTTATATAGATAATGGTACGAAATATGAGATGTAAATGTGATTTCCATAATAGAAATATGAACTTTATATACTAACTTAGCTTTAGTTTATTCATATATTAAACAGATTGCAATTGTTCACAACAGTACTATTAAATTAGATTTATACAGCATTAGATTTGAGTTACGCGATTATCATGCCAGTTAACTGCTAACAGTAAATTGTGAGTTATTCGTTTCTCCCGAGTGAAACTATTCACCGGGTTGAGTACCGCGGCGTGTCGTAAATATCAAGTTACTAAGGTGTAATAAAACTTTAACGACATTACAATGGATTGGCTGCGAGCAATTTTAGGCAACACTAACTTATTGTGTTTGAATCTTAACGAGCTGGTGGTTTTAACTTTGGACCAGAGTTTCTCAAGTGGGGTACTCGAACCCCTAGGGGTTCGCCAGTCGATTGAGGGGATTCGTGATAAGATTTACATAAGGTTGTTTCAATGACTGGACAATTAAAGTTAAAATTGTTTGTCAAATCGATTTAAGATAAAAACAAGTCTTTGCAATTTATTATGCAACTGTATTTATATTCATTCATATATATTATATGTCTAATATTTAAATGCAAACTTTATAAACGACTTCAAAATCGAAAAGGAGGTTCTATTTTCAACTCCGATTATGTTTATTTTTATGTTTGTTCACCGATGTTTCGTTAATTGTTGGCCGATTATCAACATTCTTTTTTTATTTGAAAGAATTTTTGACGAATTAAAACGCATAAAACGTGTAATTATAAAAACCAATTTTAATGTATTAAAAATTGACATATTTCTATTTCACTATTGACTTGTGTCAATGTATTGTGTAAGTAATACATTGTTTCACAACTGACTTATATATTTTAAATTGTCTTACCTGACAGGGTCATATACATCCATGAAAAACTATATATAACATTTATTTTTATATTTGTCAATAAATGTTTGAGTATTTAGTATTCGACAGCTCAATAGTCCCATTTAAATATTATCGAAATCGAGTAAATGGTTATCCTTTTATAGCAAAACAAATACACTTTCCAACAGATATCACTTAAATATTAAGATGATATGTTATGACTATCATTTCAGTAAAAACAAAACATAAGATTGCGTATTTAGAATTCATTCAAAATCTGAAAGGAAGATTATTTATGTTCAACAAGTACGTATACTTTACTCTTAGATATATATTTTTAAGAAAGTTTTTTCTTCCACAATTATTTTTGTTATTTTGTTTGTGAGGAGATTAATTAGGTAGTAAGTAAAGGTGTTCGCTGTCATTTGGAATCTTTTACGGGGGTTCGTGAAGTCAAAAGTTAGAGAAACCCTGCCTTAGACCAAATGCTTTATACCATGCGTCAAGTGAGGGTCGTAACTTACTAACTCAGAATTAGTATAAACTTAAGATTGAACGTTACGGACCTATTATTTTATATGCCGTCTGTTATATAAATTAACAGACTTTAAGTGTCCGATTCAAATAAGGCACTGTTTAAAAACAATAGTTACTGGAAATGTAGATTCCCCGTAACTATTGTGTTTACTTAAAAACTATTTGAATACCGTGAAATGCCACCCTTCGAGGATTTCCCTCGTATTCCATTACGGCTCAGTATCATTGATCATATGCATGAGAGAAATCGGCCGCACGCCGCACGCCGTACACCGGACCCATCTACCAATGTAAATTACCCTTAAGATTATAAATATAATCTGATCTTGACTTTGTGAAAACCAATCGACCTCAGAGAACATATTTTAGTAGTAGACCTTTAGGATTCACCAATTCCTCAAATAAATAAATATTAGATAATAAATAACATTTCTACATTGCTCAGATCCAAAGCCATGAAACTAAAGAAAAATTAAACACAACTAGGGTTGCCACCTGTCACAATCGGTCCAAATTAAGACCGATATCCGATCGTTTCTGATTATCTTATTTTTTTACAAAAGTCTCCACGACCATAAGCCCTAGACCCGGATTCAGGCATAAATAAAGCCGACATAATTGAGCTCTTTAAGGATAAAACGTTTGGAGGTGAAGACAGGGTCCAGAGGACCCGGTATTTAAAAATGAAAATGCTTTATTCATTTATTCAAATAAGCTTTTTACAAGTACTTTTAAATCGTAAAAAAAAATCATTGTTTATATCAATACTTAAAAAAGAAACATTTCGGCAGGTCTAGTGATCGGAAGGCTAGTTTGTACAACCTCGTCCAACGAATCAATCTGGCTAATTAAAGAGAAAACGCTCGCAGCCTTCCTTACCTATCGGCAATAATTTTGGTGTTTTTTTTTTTTATCTAGTATAATTTTAGTTCTATATCTATTACGAATATATATACAGATGCTATATGTCAATACATTCACAATCAATAGGAAAACAATGGAAATTATTTTCTTATAAGCGTCCGCACTGTTCTATTCATAACTAAAAATAATTTGTCGACAAAGGGATCGCTTGCTGGAGTCCCGTCATCCCATTTTAATGAGCGCCTCGGAGGATTCTTTTCGCATAGTTCTGGAAGAGGTGCGTCGAAACTTCAAATTAAGATTCTTCGAGTTCTTCCGAGAAGGAATAAGATTAATGAACGTCGGCACCTGAAGGCTCCGTGCTAACGACCCGTCCGCGGGCCCCTAAGGTCAAGGAAATACTCTTTCAAATAATAAGCGGAAAAATCTTGGGGGTCGTCTTATTAAGTTTGGAACGTGCCCTCTTTGCGAAAGTGCCGCGTTAGAGTTCCTTATGAACACTAATTGCATAAGAAGGGGACTAGGGTTGCAGATTTTATTAACATTTAGTAATGGGTGAAATGCTTAAAAGGCTAATAGCAGCTTGTTGGTATTGACGTCACAATCTCAAAACACTTATTGTTGATAAAAAAATAGAATATTATCCAAAATAGCTTTGAGCGTACATTTCGACATTCAATATCATTAATCGCACTTTCTTTGGTGCCTTATTTTTAAAACTAACAAGTGATCGTGTGAGCGGCACAGTCATACATTACGCATTATAGCTGAACTACAGCAAACTTCTTCAATAGAACTTTAGTACACACGGCCGAATATCCATAAAAGGTTTTAACTCTAACTTAAAGTACACCATCAGGGCCGACAAACCTTTTAGTTCACGTGACCGTTATAACTAATATTGTTACAATAATTCAATGCTTTTATAGTAACCGGCCACGTTTATGTCTTTTGTTATCAAAACATAATCAAAGCAATAAATCTCATTTTAATTAACAACAAAAACATAATTAATTATATGCTAACAGAAAGAGAGATGTGGTTTTAGGATAAGACAATAATATAAAAAAAATGCATGAACTTCACATCAAAATGCATGTTTGCTTTAATTCTGTCCTGCTGTTTGATAAGTAGAATACAGTGAGACTAATATATTTTTAACAACGTATTTATGTTCTTAATCTGTGTTTCACAATAAAATGATTGGTTATATTTCTTCTAATAGAATATCTCCCATTGTCATTGTGGCCGACAGGGTCTATTATGTATAAGTTTTAAAATGTTAACTTTATCAAAACAAACTAAAAGTCTCGCTAATCTTCACGTGGAAGTCGCTATTCAGTCGCCGCGCAACGTTAATAAGACTATGTACAATCACACAATAGGAATAATGACAGTGCATAATGGCAAATGGGAAAATAGCTCGTCGGCCACTGCCTGAGTCACAATAGCTTCTCCTATATTCTGGTGGCAATATGAAACAATAACTTTCCGGAGTGAAACAAAAAGTGGTCGACTAGAAGTTTTAATGCGGAGGTTCTATAAGTTCCGAGGCACCGTCACACACAAAATAATTTGTTTCCTAGATGCTTATTGATGCTATGAACATGTTTCATCCTAAGAAAGAAATGTAATTAAATAATATCCGGTCGGGAACCGAACGTCAGTCATCAGATATGGAAAGCGTGTAAATACGGTACAATAAATATTTTATTTTTTTATTTTTATGTAAAATATAAATTGTTTAAAGAACTCTAATAATGCCTGGCCCTTCATTTTTATAGTAGCCGTTCGTAACATAATTCTGTCTCCTCTCTGGTGTTCAAAACAATCCGTGCGATTTACAATAACTGTTATTTATCTGCCAGCGAGTACTACAGCTGTCCTCATAATGCATTTAACTGCTGCCTCAGCTTCTACTTAGCATATATAAGGAAACTTCTCTGTGGTCTACTACGCTATAGTTTCTTAGAGTATGTGTCGTTGATTGTTCCTACCTAAGCATCCAACTCTGGTCAAACTTAATAAGACCTGCGAAGATGTATATAAATATATATATCACTATCTGCTATACTACTTTTGCTTGTATCTAAGGATGTTATTCCAGTACCAAAGCGATAATATCTATAATAATAATATCAGAATAGTTTATATTCTGTAGGTTATTAATTCAATAATTTCAATAGGATTTCAAGAGATTCAATATTTGAAAGCGTTCTATTCTACTTAAAAAAAAAGAATATTGTATAAAAATATATTTTTTATATAATAGGTAACACTAAAATATTAAATATCTATATTTTAGTGTTACCTATTATTAATAGGAGAGAATAGGAGATTTTGTTTATTTGCTCTACATTGTTTTTAAAAATCTATATATTTTAAATAGGAAATATTTAATTATTTGTTTGCATTACATAAGCCCCGAAAATATTGGACCGATTTATAAAAGTCTTTTATCTACGAGAAGCTACATAATACGCTATAATTTACGCAGGCGAAGTCGCGGGGAAACAGCTAGTTTGATAGAAATTTGTTTACAATTCAATAAGGAATCAATAAACATACCTACTCGTATTTACTTTACTCGTTGATACTTGTACTATCTATGACTTTGATAAAAACATATACATCAAGAGAAAATTATACGTACTCATTGAAGATAGAAAACATCGGTGAACATACATAAAAATAGAAAAATACATCGCTGTCGAACATATAACCTCCTCCATTTTGCTTTTGAAGTCGCTTAAAAAACATTGCAAATTATTATATAAATTCATTGCTATGCTCTGCATACCAGTGGAGTAGATACCTTATAGGTATTCAAGAGTAGCTGAACTCGCCCCGAACAGGCAAACCGTCGCGTCTTAATGAAGTTCTGGAACATCCAAAATGAACATGCTCTTGTACGTCTTAATCCTAACGAAATAAACTTCAAATTCCATTGACTGTGTTTACTAATTTGGCATGCGGCAAATTCTGTGGTCAAAATAACGCCTACAGAAAACACTGTATATCTGTTTTAAAATCCCTTGACTTTGAAAGGAGTGTTAGAGGAATTATAATCAGACGAACTGTTACTAGCTAGTAATTAAATTACATTAACAGAAATTGAGTCTTGTGAGAACCTTAAGAATTGAAACACTTTTAGCTTCTATAAGTAGACGCTACGTAAAGTCAAATTAAGTTAAATGTAAGAATAAACATCGTACGGAAACTGTGTATAGAGCTATTAGGATTTTTTTAATCTACTGTGATGGATCATAATGTTTCTAACCATGCCTAATGAATAAATTATAAATGTATGTATAGATTTTATTAATTTCACTCCGCAGTCCTAAGAGAATTCTTGTACGAAACACATAAAAGCATTGATCAAGATTTTCATTTAATAGCATATGATAGTACCTGTGATACAAATAACAGTAATAATCATAAAAACGTAAAAGATAAATTGAAATGGCTGATACCATATCCACATGCGGATATTCATTGAAAAGCTGATGGTGAAACGAGCCGTCTGCGTTCAAATGATAAACGCGTAGTATTCATTCGTTTGAGTGTTAATATTGTATACAACGGCTTCATTATTAACTTAATCGGTACCCAAACATCATTCAATTTAGTTCCCAATAATTGAGAAGCGGAATTCGTTAGTTTCATTGCGGCACAATATATAAAATATGTTAATCGTACGTGCCAATATTTTCAGTAGAGCTTGTATAATTTAATTTACGCGTAAACACTGCATACTAATCTTAAGTAAGGTAGAATAAAATACGAAATGGACAGCTTTTGCTATTCTGTTCAAATATAGTAATAATAAGATCAGTGAACCAAATAAGGACGAAGGTATTACGTCAAGTTTTTAATTAATAAATTACTTTCAACTTATTCCCGAGAACTTTCCAATATGTATTACACTTTAGGAATTCATGTTTACCTTACGATATAAACATGAATTTCATGGCGGGCGTGAAAAACAACTCAGAGGGATAATATTAAATATTAAGTCAAAGCATTCTCTCTTTGTGCATGCCAACTGCATGTTATGTATGATGCTGCATAAAATTTGCATCTTTCCAGCCTTTTCTTGTTAATTGGCGGGTTTTTTGTTTCTTTTTTTTAGTATAATTTTATTTATGTCTTTTTCGTTAGACAAATTACCAGGTTGGTTCAGAAAGTGAAAGATCAAAATCCATATTTTTAACTTTCTCATTCTAATATTTTGATTAGTATTACGGTAATGATAATAATGATATTCCTTATTAAAATCTTTAATTTAAAATCTACATATCGTTGTATTTGAAACAAGGTAAAGTAACAAAGAATATTACATACATACATACAAGATACGCGCGAAAAACATAACCCCAAAAACATCCTAAGCAGTCGTGTAAAAAAAAGTATAAAACTCTAACTCTTAAACTGGGATAAACCGATATCTTTGAAGATAGTGATGATGCCTTAAAAAAAGTTTATTTTATTCTTAGACATGTTGATATTCACGCTGTTTAAAAGACTTATCAGTAATTTCGAGTATCATATAAATAATTGATGATACTTTTATTCAATAGTTTATCTTGTGTGTCAAATGCCCGAGATTCGAGAAGCAGTTGTATATTGTGTGTTCGATAGTGTCAACGGTATATATGTTCCTACCAGTCCTAATATCAGAAACCTTAGCAAATGGTTAATGTTTTTCTTAAATACACTGAACATACACTAAAACAAAAATACGATAATCGTTCGATTTTCAATTTGAGTCGTAGAATCATATAAGGAATAAGCTCTTGTATTAAATAAAATGAAGGTTGAAGGTTGAACATCTTCGGAGTATCTCAATTCAGTTTTCGTATAAGATCCTCAGTTCGTGGCGACTGAAGAAATGTCGAGTGGTAGTGTCACTTTGTTGATGGTATAAAGTATCATTAATCATAGACGTTTATACGTAGCATGGACTGGTCCGTTCATACATCACTCCTCCCTTATCCTTGACACTATGTCTTGGGTCATCTGACACAATGGATGGTAAAAAAAATTATAAAGTGCATATGGATGATGGACCTCGTTTTTCAGATTTAAGTGACACAGAACGTACAACCACGATGAACACAAAAGTTACTGTTAATGATTTCGTCTTTAGAATTTTATTATTTTCTTTGTCTTGTATATATATTCTTAAAAGTGTGTTTTTATTTTTCTTAATACCCAATTTTTTTGTGCTTTGTATTTTCTATAGTGTATTTTCGTCGATACCTCGCTAATTTTCTTGAAACGTACAGGCAGTTGACTTGAAATTTCTGCTTTAGGTATGTAAACCAAAACGGTTTATTATATTATATGGTTGCACATACATTGAATATAAGAATTTACTGTAAAAAAGATCTATTTATATCAGAGTTTAGGGCTAAAAGCTTTGTTACGAGACAGCCAGTCAAGCTTATTTCAAAATGTATAATATTAGTAATTACAGGAACACAAATGTTTTGTTTCCAAATTGCTTAAAGTGTTTTAATTAACCCTAGACCACATGCACAATTTCATTTATACATTTAAAACTCTAGTGATCGTATTGTGTTGGTACCTTTGAAAAACTAAGAGGCGAGCCTTAATTCGTCATCCCTCAAATCTTAAGCTAATTAATGGGCAAGGAGTCGCAAATTCCGGTGTAATCCTTTAAACTCAATCGCAAACATCATTCATCAAACCGGAGTGTACCGAGATTAAAGCTTAGTGGATTAGAGATGGTGTCTAAGCACCGCCTATGCCTTTGCCTTCACTAAATGCTGTTAGAAGAAATAATGAAATTTATCTAGTTACGTCTTGCCACCTCAGAAAATTTTGCCATTATTGATACCTTTAAAAGTCGATTAAATGGAAGTCAAAAATAAAGATGGTCAAGCTCCAAAGCAGTAGACATCAGCTTTTTCATTTTATGAAATCTAATTATAAATGGATCAACATAACTTTACACTACGTAGATAACATTATGTGTTATAACTTTTTCTATTATTCAATGGTACCACCGTGATATTAGTACCTCTGTACTAATTTCTGTACGCATTATTTTTACAATTTCTCGTGCAAAGGGTACATCATATATCGTAGCAGTTATGGAACGTAAGAAGTGAAAAATATATAATCAATGGATGATCTGTCATGAATTCATACTTCCGTGGGACGTTTGGCGCAGCTTCCGCTCAGTTGCAGCGACCCTATTCTTGCTGGGTCTATAAAATCATCCTAAACGGAGTCAAAAAATCCTAAAAATTCCAAACGTTTCATTCTTAACAGTTTCGTGGGCTATTCTTGAAACTATAGAAAATCCAACTGAAGTTTACTACTACTCATGAAGAATGAAACCAGGGCCAGATCCTGTAATGTCTGAATCGATTTCATAATTAAACACACGATTGCTCGAGATATGCAAATGCCGCACGCGCAAACCAGATTACGGTAAATCCCCTGATTGATCTAAGGCTTCGAGGCAAATTAGAACATTAATATTGTAAACATTAATTTAAATATACATATGTGTATTATATAACTGTTCCCATTTGGTGTTTCTATAGTATAAAATAAAGTCGCTTCCCGCTGTCTGTGTGCTTATGTGTGCTATTTAAATTACACAAGGGATTTTAATGCGATTTTCATGAGTAAAGTGATTTTCAAAAGAAATGTTTAAACTATAATACTGGGCGTAAACGCTGGTGGAAAACTAGTTTATCTATACAGGAAGAAGAGCACATATTGGGGCCAAGTGGGCCCAATTCGGATTAATGGATGCTAACAACTGTCATGTGCAACATAAGCACCTAATTTACTTACACCACAAAAACGCAATACTGTTACACTTATAAGTTTCTATTACAATTTAAAAAAAAAAAAGTTTGAAAAATTCGTCAGCCCCGTTGGGTTTTGAGTATCTATGCGTAGCTCAATGATTAGAACAGTCATCCGAAATCAGAAGCACGGCGATGTTTGGAATAATAATTTTTAGATCACCTGTTCTATGATTAGGCCTTGTGAAAATCGCTAACATCAGCATAGCAAACTAAAATACGCTAACCGTTCAAGCTACATCAGCTCCTCCATTTTATTATATATTTACTTTTCAAACTACGTTCGTTAAAATATGTTTTATGTGTGTATTAGAAGTTTATTTTCCTGGATAAGGACCCTCCGCATTACAATGTTTATAAGAAATCCGCAAACTAGGGGAATACACCACGTAAACAATGTATGAGTCGCTACTCGGAGATTATCAGCCTAACTCCGTGAGCGATGCAGGGGACAACCCTACCCTGGCTATCACTCTTCCGAACCGGCGGGCAGCTTAGACAGGGATGGTATACTTGTGTCAACTCGGCACATAGTTTAAGTAAATATATTTAATACTAGCTCTTTTCCTATATCTTATAAAGCTTAGCCCTATGTAAGAATTTTCAAATCAGTCTAGGAAACTATGAAACTTATTTGATGAAAACTGACTAATCAAATCATTCCTTTTTACAATATTAAGTGTGTACCAGAAACCCTGACACACTTCAGCCTATCAAAAATTATTGCCCAACGCGCCGTTGTTTGTTTTTATGCACGTCAAATATTAACAACTAGAGACAGACCTTCTAATTTATAAACATAAGCCATTTAAGGGTAAATATTTTTTTTTTCTCGTTTTCCTCGCTATTACTCCGTCAGTTCTTGAGTTTTGCACTGGCAAAACATTTGGTTCGCACGCTAGTTTATACACCTTGTAAGTAGCATACGAAGCCATCTTTGAGGTCCCATATTGGATACACAGTCGGCCAGGGTAGAAAATAATCTTTTTAATATTATCTCAAGTAAATTGGTGTCGATTTTAGCTACTTAATTAATAAGATACTAATATTTATTATTTTTATTTATTGCTGTGCGCTAATCTTAATAGAAATGGGTTACGATCGCGATTGAAATCCAGTACAAACATATCCATAAAAATAAAAAACACTGCAACGCCTAAATACTATATTATAATACAGATCCGAATTGCTATATACAACCCAAGTAGCGTATATAACCAGTATAATTTAAAATGCAAGCCTTTATTACACTGAGAACGTGGAAGCGTCAAACTAGAGCTGCTTTTAATATTTCACTCTACCGAAACATAACAAAGGATGCATGCTGTTGAATAAATATACCACGTATACTCCACATTTGTGTTATAAATCTAATAAACAGTTGTTTTATACCACTCTCTAAACAAACCTTAAAAAACTAATTTATTATTTAGAATTTAACTTACTTTTGTGGTCGTGTAATCAGAAAATAAATTAAGTTATATAACAATAATGATAAGTTTATTTTAGACTATGATGTAACTCTTGTGAAACTATTATTAAAAACGGTCCTGCATTTTTGGAGTCAAGTTGCGCAATTTAATATTAGATCAGGCAGAATCATAAAATTGCTATCTCATTTCTAAAAGGCATAGTATTTATAAGTATGTATTGTATTTATTTTTATTATATTATATATGTATTATGTTATATATAGTATGTATGTTTGTGTTATGCTTATTTTATTTTTTTTTTTCTCTCAAAGATTACATATGCACCTACTTTTATCCTTTATTTTAATCTCCACATCACCTAAAGGTTGACTGGCAGAGAATGCCTAAGGCATTAAGTCCGCCTTTGTACGATTGTGCATAAAGAATTAAATAAATAAATAAATAAATTTTTAATATTTATTTTCCCAAGTATTCTTTACTAACGTTTTTGTCCTGATATGTCTAATGGACATTTGCCAAAACTACCATTTTCATAAAAAAATATTAATTTACCATCTAGCTAATTGATAGTAAAATTATCTCAAAACAATAGGGTAGTTTCGGTAGTGAAAATTAAGTCAAGAAATTGCACAAAAACTAAAATTTACGTCGTTATAAACATAGAGGTTCTAATTTTGTGCCTTAAAACCGCACGATTAATTAAAAGCCGTGATTTTTTCTGTCACGTGACTTGAAACACGTGTCATGTGACTTGAAACACGTCTCGCTATTGTGTGACGTCACTGTGACAACAACTGTCAGATTAATCATAAAGATATACCTATTAATTAGAAATCAAATTCCTAGATGGCGCTGTTCTTCGCTAATTTATATCTTTTAATTTCGAAATCGATCGTTAGATGGCATCGTTCTTGATGTATTGACATCTATTAATATTTGATGCATAGAGTTAAGGTTTTGTACATATATCACTATGACGTCATGAACATTACGAACAACTTTTTCTCGGTTATAAAAAAAGTTAAAGTTTTGATTTATGGCTTTTTAAAATCATAATAAACAGTAACCAGTATTATTTAAAATAGAGTAGAGTGCCCTATTGAATATTACATATAAATCGATATGTTGTGTTTAGTGTATGTGCGCGTCACGTTGTTAGTGTGGTACATATATCACCTGACATTAGGCGACGGAGATTTATACGGACTCCGGAGCGACCCCGCAATTAACAACCTCCAGCGGCCACGGACTGGCCAAACGATATATCCACCAGCGGCCGCTGAGATTCTAACTTGATTAACTAATACCTTACGCCACTCGAACACAATCTAGCCTAAATGAAAGAACATGACAAATATACTCACTTATACAAAAGCTTTTAAAAAGCAATGATACTTATTTATTAAATATTGTAAAGCCACAACCAATTATTTTATTTAGTACATACTAACTTTTGCTCGCGACTTCGTCCGCGTGGTAAAGTTACTTTGAGCAGCATTTCTAACGAATTTATTCATTATATCGTGTAAAATATCTGAAATAAAGTTCCATCCCCTATTTTATCCCCTTAGGGGTGGAATTTATCAAAATCCTTTCTTAGGGGATGGCTACGTCATAGTAGCTTTATGCATGCAAAGTCTCAGCCCGAACGGTTTAAAATTGACAAAGTTTCATACAAACTTTCATCCCCTATTTTGGATCAAAATTCTTATTTAATTCTTAGGGGATGCCTACGTCCTAACATCTACCTGCTTGCCAAATTTGAGCCCGATCCGTCCAATAGTTTAATAGTTTACGATAATAAGAAAGCTCTTTTAAAGTAATCAGAATCACATAACCCTTCAATTCAAAAACTATATAACATCACGCTATGACTAAAAGGAGTGGAGCAGCAATGAAATATGTTGCAAAACGTGTGAATATCAATTATAAAAAAATTACATAATTTTATGGTGAATTATTCATCGGTTAGTAGTTATATATAATAATTAATCCTTCAAATTTCATTTAATTTCAACGAGAGTTCCCAAAACACAAGTAAGAATGGAAATAGATACTTATGATTCAGTTTAACCCTTTGATATGTTATGTGACATCTGCCGATGAGACCCCGACTGACCTTTGACGTACAAAGGGGGTTGAGACGAACAGTCATTGTACTGTCTAGAATTTGGTTACTTAAAGGTGACTTACTCAAACAAAATTAATATGCAAAGGAATTGTTCACCTTCAACTTCATGCAATATACGATTAATTTACTTAATATTTAAGAAACTTTGATAAGGTAGATTTGATGTCCCGTAATAAACAAGAGATACCTTCATTTTAAACTCGACATTTTTGAATTTTTTTAATAAAACATAAATTCTTATTAGTATACTTGTATTATGGAAATCTGAAACAACTAAAGTACCACAACATCCAGACCCGAGAAAATATAGTGACATTAGAGGCACCACCTTAAAATCGCTATGCGAGTCAGCAAAAATATTAAATTAAATTAGTCTGTATATACTTACGTTTAGTAAAATTACAGTTTTAGCAAATTCATAAAAAGTTTCAAAAATGCAACACTTGATGAAAGTGTGAATCTGAATCGCGCACGAAGAGTTCCGTACCAATTAAAAAAGAAAAACAAAACATGACTTTGTTGTTTTCTATGCAGTTGGTTGACTATTACTCGTAAACTTGTAAAGCCTACTTATACGAGTATATGTGACAGTTTTCCTGTTAACTTCGTTATATATATAGGTAGGTACTACTGCTGTAGGGTTTGAATTTTTACGAACGACCAAAAAATTATTATCTCGAGCTACTCAGTGCTTCGGAAGGCACGTTAAGCCGTTGGTCCCGGCTGCATTTGCAGTCGTTAATACTCTCCAATCCGCACTGGGCCAGCGTGGAGGGTCATGACCAATCCTCCTTAACCATCCATAAGGAAGGCCTGAGCCCTTGCATTGAGGACGTAAAAGGGCTGATGATGATGAAGTCATAAACGGTTTACTAAATTGAAAAACAATCTTCCCACACCCAATGTTTTGAAAGACCTATCCAACTATGCCCCACACTATGGTGAAGGCGAAATTATCACCCCCACTTTACTATGTAGGGGAGGCATTCTTGTTTACTATGGAACCCTAAAAAGAGTTAAAATTTGAAAAAAAAAGAAACAGTAGCAATTAGTTCTGTCGCAGGAACAAACTGTGCCTTATTAGAACGTATCGTGTTTGCTTGGAACATATTAACTTGCCTTTTCCGCCGCCAACTCAGATACTAGTACCTATTGTACTCTGGGACATGGGACATAGGTTACTTATAAATTGCTCTCCTATTTGGGTCGTTAGTAACAGGATTGAGCTTGAAGAGGTTTTATTGTTTCTTAGGACCGTATATATTTAATAAAGTTATATATAGCCCTAATAAGTTTTACTGTAACAGTTGATAAATGTGGATTTACTAGATGCAAGAACATAACGAGACACTAAACTCCTTAATAAGTGTTGCCATTGTGACAGTTACAAATTGGGTTTTTGCTGAGAAACGCTAAGGAATTTAAAAGGGCTTCCACTAAGGTTTTGCTATTTTCAACATTTTACTTTATAAAGTTGTAAATGGATTAATCGAAGACTCCAAAGACAATTTAATCTGTTAAGCAAACAGCCAGAATGCAACGCGGATATTTTTTGCAATATTTACTGTGCCTGTTTTGACATTTTATTTGACATTTTAATCATATTTTAATTTTATTTTTGTTTAGTTGTTATTATTGTCTACATTCTTTATAATTTTAATTAATTTATTGATTATTGCTTTTTTACAATTAATGGATTAAAAACTAATTGTTAGTAATTTTATTTTTGACATCGAATAAGTGTATGTAATCAGAAAGTGTTCTGTAATTTATATCCACGTTTGCATGTCGTGGCAATCTATAATTAAGGCAAAATTTAGCATCGATTTTATATTATAAGCACTGAATAATTTACTTATAGACGATTTGTGTCTTGTTGGTTGTCCTGAAAGTTCTTAGAACTGGCCACTTATAAACAATATAATAAAAAAATAATTCTAAAATTTGAAAATATAACTCTTTGCCAATATTACTGAGTATATATTTCATTCATTTGTCATTTGTTTTACGATTTGGCGGCAAATTAAAAATTGTCTGTGTCACGTCATCATGAATTTAACACGAGAAAATTTTCGTGCAATGATTTTTTATGACTTTCGATGTCATTTAAGTCAACAAGAAAGTTATGACAGACTACGATTGGCCTTTCACGATGAAGCCCCATCTCGTGCGACTGTTTACAACTGGTTTAATGAGTTTAAACGTGGTCGCACTAATCTCACTGATGATTTACGTGAGGGACGGCCTTCTACGGCGACGACTGAAGATAACATCTGTGTTGTGCGGCGTATGATAGAGACTGACAAAAGAGTGACCTATCAACAGATTCGGACAAGCTTAGGCATCGGTATGAGTCAAGTGCACAAAATCCTCCACGAACATTTAGCGGTCAGGAAGCTTTGCGCCCGGTGGATACCTCATAATTTGACTGAGGCTCAAAAACTCCATCGTGTGGATTGGTGTCGTAAAATGATTGAAAGATTTAACGGAGGTGACTCAAATGCTGTGTTCGACATACTAACAGGTGACGAAAGCTGGATTTACTGTTATGATCCTAAAACCAAAAGACAATCTGCTCAGTGGGTGTTTCCTTTCGAGGAGTTGCCAACTAAAGTGAAGAGAGATCGAAGTGCGGGAAAAAAAATGGTGGCCTCGTTCTTTGGAAGGATAGGTCATTTTGCAACAATTGTGTTAGAGGATCAAAAAACAGTTTCTGCAGAATGGTACACTACCAATTGTTTGCCACTTGTCTTGGAAAAAGTTCGAGAGAAACGACCTCGCAGTAGGATCCTCCTTCACCACGACAACGCCTCGTCGCACACCGCCAAGCGAACGATCGACTATTTGGCGACATCAAACGTTGAATTACTGGGTCACCCGCCGTATAGCCCCGACCTCGCGCCTTGTGATTTTTATTTATTTCCAAAAATTAAAGAAAAACTTAAAGGAAAGCGGTTTATGAATGCTGAAGAAGCGGTGGCTGCGTATCGCGATGCCATTGAAGAGACCCCTAAGGACGAGTGGGCAAAGTGCTTTTCCCAGTGGTTCCATCGCATGCAGCGGTGTATTGACGTGAATGGACAATATTTTGAAAAATATAATAAAACTAATAACTGGCTAATGTAATCAGTTTTTGATTTTCTAAGAACTTTCAGTTTGACCCTCGTAAGTTTAATATTGTTTAAATATAACACGAGGTTAAAGGCGCCAGATACCGATGTTTCAGGTCCAAAACCTATAAGTAAATTGTATTTATAATTTTAGCAAAAAATAAAAAAACAGATATGGGTTATGTTACTAATTAATGGCAAAATAAAGTAACGAGTGTTATTATTATAGAAAGGTCAATCCACTTCGGGTTAATAAGTGACGATTGTCTTGATGAGGAATAAAAATCTTTAAACCGAAATGTGATGACGAGATCTGTAGCTGGATGTCAACTTTTGTGTATTGTCTCGAGTCTAGGTGTTGTGATACCTTCGTTGTTTTGTATTTTTCTAAAACAAGTGTTTTAGCATCATAATGAGGGGTCTGAGCAATGTATGTGATATTGTCCAATATTTATTTATTAAAAACGGTCTAAGAGTTTCGGAGACTATTTTTAGCAAAGAAACAATATTTTGATTTAATTTCTATGGTATAATAAGCACAATTCGGTTTCTAAATTGGTTAGGATTAAATTATTTCTTTGTCTGGACACTCATTCTTAATTAGTTCCTAAGCTCGCCGCTCATTGTCAAGGAGGCGCCACAAACATAACCGCCTTTTTCGAATAAACAAAGTTCAAGACGCTGCACTTTTGAACGTATGTGTCTGTTTACTTGATTTCTGTAATATATTTCGTTCATTAAGTATTTGATTTTCCATATAGATTCGAATAGAACATTTCCTATTTACTTCAAGCGTTTTGGTGGGAAAATAACAATAAAGAAGCCTTGACCGTCGACCTATGGAAATTTCGTGTATTTTTACTCCTACAGTTAGATCGCGGTCCCGAAAGAAAGTGCAGGCCCGGCTAAGAAGAACAGAGGTGAGTGGCCAATCTTCTTAAATAAAGTTTCATCCCCTATTTTAACCCCTTAGAGGTGGAATTTATCAAAGTCCTTTCTTAGGGGGTGCCTACGTCATAGTGGCTTTATGCATGCAAATTCTCAGCCCTATTGGTTTAAAACTGACAAAGTTTCATACAAAATTTCATCCCCTAATTTACCCCTTTAGGTGTTGAATTTCATAAAATCCCGTCTTAGTGGGCACATATGTCCTAAAAAAGAAAAGAATCTAGCACTTGTAATTTCTGAGATTTCATAATGAGTGAGTGAGTGACCTTTCGCTTTTATATTTAGATTTATATATATAGATATCCGTTTTTTTTTGTATTTAAAAGAACACATTCGTTAAAATAATAATAGTGCCAACGTTGTTAATCCATTGTGTTAATGTGCATTACTGTTTAATCCCACCTGCAAGGCACAATGCCTACGCTCTGTTATGCATCCCCGGGGATGGAAAGCGGCCTTGTGTTGGCACATCACATCAGCTGTAAACTCAGTTGGTAGTAATAAATACGCACTAACAATGGCCCAATGTAAATAATGTTGCTTAATGTTTTTCAGATGTTTGCTGAATTTCTTGCAAGGAAACAAATTGGTTACCAACAAACCAGTTTTAATCGCTTTCATTTCAAATTGAGTATATAAAAAAAAATGAAACATTGAACTCTTACTAATGCGAAAGTTGTTCTTCTGTATGTCGGTTATTCAATTCCAAATTTCAATCAAATCCACTGAACCGATTATTATGAAAATTTGGCATTATAATAATGAAAATTTGGTAAAGAGATAAAATTGACCTTGAGAAAGAACACGTTACCTATTATCGTCAAAAAATCGCTGAGTGAGTTGAAATAATAGATAAAGTTTTTTTTATAGATGTTCGTCATTGTCAAAGATAAGGCACTTGAAAAGAAAAACATAAATATTTCTTCTAATTATTATATTTGATCAATATCGCATTCACAGTGCTATACTGAAAAATATTCCTAATGAAAAATGCTTGATAAACCGTCCCTGACACCCTGAGATGGGACCAATTGGATTTTTTAAATTAGTATTTCTTTTAACGTTTTTGAAATTGCTGCACAAAATAACTATTATCACACGAACGAAGTCGCGGGCAAAACCTGATACTACATGTCGTTTCTGACGTTTTCTAATCTACATAATATAAGCGTAAACATTCGCGAGACATAATTTAAATAAATTACCCGACAGACACACAGGGTCAGAGCGCCGCGCACCACGCGCCGGACCGCGGCCACATAACAGACGTATAAAGTCGGTGTATAATCGCGCCCTCCCGCCGGAGCCATCCACCTCGCCCCGAAAATTACTCGCCGTGTAATTTGAGGCGTTTTTTCTTTTGTTATTCTTCGCCGCCACCCCCCTGAGATTCGCGACGTTATGATCTCATTTTGACTTATGAGGAAAAACTCTTGGGGTCCCCGGATTATTGTACGGATTAGGGGCGTCTTGAGAATTCTGCTGTTTCGTCCGAGATCGCGCGCTCTTTTTTCTTAAATCACCTTACGTCGACGTTGGCTGTTTTTATTTTGTCTCGGATGTGTCCTTTGGTGATAGAAAAGTTGCGAGCGATTTAAACTTTTGTGCGATCCTCACCTCATCAAACAATGTTGGAGCAACTTATATTCGTGATTTACGACACATCCAATCCAATCTAGAAATATCTTGTTGTTTTATAGCTAGTTTGGTAAGATTAGAGGACACCACAATAATGAGGATTCATTATTGTGGTGAAACATATTTCACCGTTATATAAGGATCGAATAGGGACAATGGTAACCCCCACGCGTGCTCAGTGATGGATGGACTTCATATTTAAATCCCATGGATTACCATAATAAAACAATTATTATTAGGTAATAATAATTATTATTAGATAAATATAATAAGATTATAATATTTGATAGATTTGCATTCAAAATGCTATACTCAAAAATATTTTTAATGTGTCTCATTTAAAATCTCCAAGCACCTATGAAAAATTCGTCAGTCCTATTGGGCCTCGGATAGCTCAATGGTAAGAGCGGCTATACTCCATTCATTATAACATTAGAAAAAAGAGGATCACAGAAGCAACCGTGCTCAATATTTTATTCTCAAAGTAAATTTAAATAATAATATATATAATAATTTTGTTGAAACTGAACGTTAGGTAATCTGAAGGAGTTGGGTACTTTCCATTTCCTCAGGGCTGAGATGAGGCTAGCATTTTCTAAATTTATTATTTATTCCCAAGCCAACATGGATCTATTTGTTGTTTTGATAAATTCTAATTGTAAGTGTATATAATTAGAATAGAATTTAGTTAAATCTATGCCCAGGAAACAAAGTTAAACAAAATGATATTTTTATTATTACTTTTATAACATTTATTCAGATATTATTAGACTATTGATTAAGACATTAGATATTAAAACTTCTTGAAATATCAAAGGTAGTCGTTGGAGACCACTCGGGCCTGCACCGGAATCATCCATATTTAGCAAAAATTTACAACAACACCAAAACTATAAGAAAACAACAATAAAACAATAACAACTCAATCGCGGAAAACAGCAAAATAACAAGAAACGCAGTAGCATTCACAATAAATAACAATCCCAGATTACGTACGTATTTTGACTATTATGAATACATCATGTTTTGACAAATTTAAAAAGCTATACTGCCGAAACGTTTGAAGGGATTAGGCAACGTTTTAAAGGACATTGCTCAACGTCCATACATTGGTGGCCTCAGAGCCAAAAAAATATAGGAAAATACCTATTTTATTGTGTGTCACTAACTAATTCTCATTATGTATTTATTATACCGCGACCGAGTTTTAGAACTTATTATCACGCAAAATATAATTCATTTTGAGGTTATAATTTGTTTGGAAAACCACCAAGAGATGGCACTCTAAGTACATGATATGATATTGATGTCTATATTGTCGAAGCAAAAAAACTCAACTTTAAGAAAGTCGGTTTTTCGTTGTGATTTGTAAAAGTTTCTAAGTCAATCAATAGACAAATAAATCATTCTAATAGTTAAATAATATACCTATTGATAAGCTTAAAATTAAAAAACCTATAGCTTTTTGATGGTTTACATCAAAAGATGGCGCCTTAAACACATAAATGACATGATGTTAATATGTTTACGAGAAATAAAAGGTAATGTAATAGAAACAAAGTAGTTTTTAGGATATGTCGTATGAATATCAATCTTTCTGAATAAACAAGAGTGAATTATCAACAGTTAATGAATTTAGTTTGTATAATATTCAGTTTTTATGTCCTTATGTATTAGTTGGAAAATCACCAAGGGATGGCGCTTTTAGTAAATTTAAGTTTATTTTCGGTCAATTTAATTTAATGTTTTTGTGTTCGATGATTTAAAGGTTATCTAATAAAAATAAATGATCTTCTTGATCTGACGTGTAAATTACATCCATCTGACTCAATAGAATTTAAGTATATTGAATGTGAATATTTGCGAATAAAAATGTTACTGTTAAAGTACTTTTAAATATTAATTTTGGATCGCAGCTTGTCCGTGTCAAATAAATATTTGATTCCAATTTAATAAATAAATTAGTAATTATTATTGAAGTATTAATATTTAATGGTATTGGGGCCATTTTCGGCGATGTCCTTTGGCAGAGTTATAGTGACATGAGAATCGTGCCGAAACTATCCAACCCTGCTTCTTTAGGTTCTTTAAGATGAACACTTTTGTTGTAATATTTATTAAATCTTTTAAGTTAGTCAAATACTCATAAATTTGTTTAATAGATAGCTTAAAAGACAAAGGTTAAGTATAGCAGCTGGTATTTAAGTAGATATGTAGCAAATTAGCCGTTAGTCTTAATAGTTACATGATTGTTGATATTTTGTCACATAGTATACCAAAAAAGAACCTTATTTAACTTCTGTTTAATGCTACAATGAATGAAGTATAGTATTGTCAAACGTTGTGAGTTCGAGGCCTATCTCGGGGTACCTTGAACTGGTGGATTTTTAAACATTTATTATTAAAAATACCTTTTGATTACATATTAACAGTCCTGAATACTATATATTACATTAGTACATATATAATATATATATTCTGAAACATTTTATAATAATATTTAAATCATATCTCTTTTATCGATGTACCAAATTTTAAGAATAGTGACGGGTATTTTTACTATGGTATCATACATTTTCAAGCAGAAGTAGAATTTCCTTTTTCACTTTAGATTCCTATTATACTTATAATGTATGCTCACCTCGTTTTATATATCCACAAGAAAGGCGTAATATATATCTTTTCTGCGGCTGAGGTTCTGGTGTAGGTAACCTTCCTATTACCTCAGTCTTGATTTATGATATCTTAAAAACACTTTTTATGGTTCCGCACGTCAAAAAGAAATAACGGAACCATGATATAATCAGTCAGTTGTTTCCTTGTGTCCGAGTGTTTGTCTTGTAGTATAGTTCTCTACCAATTAGATTATAGGACACCCAAATAGAATACAATCATTTATAAATTCAATATTTTAGCGGGACATTTGGTAGTTATTGAGTTCAGATAAATCAATGTTGATGAATGTGCTATAACGAACAAAACGCAAGAATAATTCTTTTAAAATTGTAAGCGTGTGAAGCATTTCGTAATATTACAAAAAGGAATAATTTGATTGTTTGTTTGCGTCGAATAATACACTCCGAAACTACTGAACCGATTTTAAAAACTCTCACCTGCGGAAGCTACATCATACGCTATTAAGATAAGCGGGCGGAGTCGCGGGAACAGCTAGTACCAAAAAAATTTAACAGCCAAAAGTAATGTTGATTCACGACACAGAGCCAGAGCCGAACCGACATCGAACATTAGAGGCGCAAACATCCCTGGATCAACATGGGCTGTTCTAAGGTAGGTTACGCACACATAAAACCTAAATACAAACCCGTATAAAAGTTGTGCTATTTAACGCTTACAAAAAGACAGTGAAAACTATAGAAGTTCAGTCCCGAAACGATATTGGCACTTGAGGCTGGTTTACACGTAATTAAGTAGTATGTAGATTTTTAACTTAATTTTAAGTGATTAAGTACGTGTAAACAAACAATAAATAATAAGTAAAAATTTAGCTATATAACAACTATTAGAGGTAAAAAATCGACTACTATAGGCAACACTGATTGTCAATTTCACTACAGGCGACCCTATCCGTCAGTAAGTTGTCATTGTCATTGACATTTGATTAGTTTCGCGCATGTTTCGCGCATGTTTCGGGCCAATATACTTACGAGTTGTCATTCTTGTAAAACTATTGAAATGGACATGGCGATTTTAAATATATCAATTAAATAGTAAAGTTTGTCTTTCACTACTTATGAGCTTCATTGAACTTAAAATAAGAACCTACTTAATTTCGTGAAAACCAGCCATTACTTTTGTTCGACAAACACAAACATCCATTAACATTGTTATTAAAATTTACAAAATTTAGAACATTTATTACAGCTTAAAGTCGTAATTGTATCTTAATGGATGTTTGTGCAACTGGTCGAAAGACTTCTATGTATATGAGAAAAGGTGTGCGTTACTAAAAATTGCTCGTTAAGATAAAGGTTATTTCTCGCTCCCGCAAATAGGCGCTCGATGGCGCAGTGGTTATCGTGCTCGGTCTGCGATATGTTGTTAAGCAACTTTCGCAATAGCCGCCCATAGAATAGGTGACCAAAATCTTATTATCTCGGAAAGCACGTTAAGTCGTTTTCCCATCTACATCTGCAGTTGTTAACACCCACCGATCCGCACTGGATCCGCGTGGAGGATCGTGGTCCATTATCTCTTAAAAAAAAATAGCGAAGATACTTATACAAAAAAGCAATATGAGTAAGATATTTATATAGGCCTCAGTGACTTTTCTCCTAACGCATTACTTGTTCTTGTTTTGCTTGTAACTTAGCGAAAATTTTCAAATTAAATCCTGTGAAACAATAAACACTTAGTTTCGCCAGTCGAGCACTTGTTACCGGTTGACAAAAGTCTGTGAACTATTGGAGGCTGTAATTTTACTGGACGCTCTACTTCGCTGCCGTTGAGTGCTTCACCTAGTCTGGTGTTTGCCTTAAAACAGAAGCGTATACTGTAAAAAAAAGTTGTATGTTTTATCCTGTATAGAACAGATCTTTATTTGCGACAAACATGATGTTTATGGTTTTACAAAAATAGCATGCAAATATATTAATTAATAACAATACAATAAAAATACAATGATTGTTATAGATTATAAATATCATAATCCCATAATTATTATTGACATTATTACATGTCCAATTACTTCATAACACTATAAAAATTACAAGATATTTATTGTTAAATTGGATCAAAAAAAATACATATCTAATATTTTACTATTATCTGACCGACGGACACGTTGATTCACTTGAAAAAAATCGATATCTGATTCGACTCGATCGAACATACTAAAATCGATTCTTGATAACATCGAGCATTAAAATATCGATTTTCGATTAATCGCAAATTTTTCAATTAATCAAACATGCCTTATATAGACATAGAGCATTATTTATGATAATTTACCGTTAATACAAGTAATGTAGGAATTGTAGGCGACCAAACAGGCAATCTGTTATAATAGACAGGCGATGTATGGTGATTCCACTGGCTTTAGTAACAGTGACAGTAGTGACAACTATACTATACTGACGTTCGAATGCGTTCATAAATATTTATTTTATGCGTTCAATTATCAATGGGTCCGGCAACAGCAAAATATTAAATACTAAAAGAATCGTAACCAATTTAGGAATTTTACATTGCTAGTTCTTGAACTGAATTGGTCAGATTCGAGGGGTTCATGCTTCGATTCAAGAATCGATATAACATTTCAAATCGATCTGAAAAATCGATTATTTCACTCTAAATATTCGATTTCAGATCGACATGCCTACGACGGACTGCATAGAATTTCTTTTTTTACCTCCTGCGTCATCACTTTTTAGCATTAACAGGAATTAAAAGAAAATTATAGCTTTGTTCTTGAGCTGTAAACGCCTTCAGTTTACAACTTGGGTAAGCGAAGTATACACTGAGAGCTCTAAGCCGATGTAACAACAGATTTGCCGACCATAAGGGCCTCGCGATTCGACCTGACTACTGGCACCAGTTCTAAATATTCAACCGAGTTGCAATAATAACGAATAACTTAACCGCTGACAAATCATAATATCTGCAATATCTACCACCAGTAACATAGTTTTTGATTATCGTTCAAGACTGATAAAATTTAACCTTAACGAATATGGCTCATCATCAGCAGCCGTAAGAAGCCCACTGCTGAGCATAGGCCTCCCCAAAGTTCATTTGTAGGCAGGTTAATCGTACTGGGCCGAGGATCTTAGGAAACACCGCTGCCCACCTCCTAATGGCTGTTTTCCTTTAGTCACCTTGTACGACATCCTTGGGACGATAGGGGGTGGTGATATTCTATACGAATATAGTTACATAGAATCAAATAGTTTGATTAGTCGTCTAACCTTTACCATTATTTTTTTAAATACTTTTAAATCATGCATTAGGTAATTGACAATTATAAATAAATTAACTTTTATGTTATAATGTTAATAAGATACATGTTATCAACATCATAATTAACTATAATTCTAATGTTAAGGACTATGAAAACTAAAAACAACTTAAAGAACTTTAATGGTTCATTTACATTCAACAGGCTCTATGGAGATATATACGGGCAATTTCTGCGAGATTTCATTGATTACACTTCATCCCGCATTCGGATTTCATAAACCAATATAAATGTTTAGTAAAGTTTACCGCATGAAGGTTTGAACCTTTTCATATTAGACTTTTACAGGCTTTATGGTTTCTGGACTATGAATAAAATATTCAAGAGCATAGACACCACCTGAGTAGCTCGGTGGCGTAGAGGATAAGCGCCGCGGCCCGCGATCGTAGTCGTTAAGCAACTTTCGCAAGGGTCGGTCACGGGATGGATGACCAAAAAAATTATTATCTCGAGCTACTCCGTGCTTCGGAAGGCATGTTAAGCCGTTGGTCCCGGCTGCATTTGCAGTCGTCAATACCCTCCAATCCGCATTGGGCCAGCGTGGAGGGTCATGGCCTATCCTCCTTAACCATCCATAAGGAAGGCCTGAGCCCCTGCAGTGGGGACGTAAAAGGGCTGGTGATGATAGACACCGCCTAATGTTATCTAAAACTTAATCACAATAAGTAACAATCACACCTTTATTATACTTTAAATAGGGATGACCACTGGATAAAAAACATCTATTTAGTCCATCAGTCGGATAATAGAAAAATATAAGGTTTTAAAAATATTAGATAAGTATTTCTTTTTACTTCAATTTAACAAGGAATATCTTAAATAACAGGTATCAAACTTGAGTAATGACGGCTCGTTACGTCAGATTTGTAGAAAATGTACCAAAGCGTGACGTCATGCGTCATTTTAACTCAATCAATCGCCGTAATATAATTAATACTCAAAATATAAAAAATACCTGTTTAAAATTTTTCAACAATCTACCTGACGAACAAACAAAAAATAGTCATCATCAAGAAGACAAGAAAATTGTCTCAGACTAGTGCCATCCATAATATGAAACATGCGCGCTCTGAGCGCCAATAATTGTGTTTGAAAATATCGCTCGGTGCACCGCCGCCGATGGGTCCCCGGGAGAATCAATTTCACGGGCTCTGAACCGCAATCATGACAGGATACAACACTGTGTACAGGCGACGTTAGATTAATTTTTTTGAGCCAATATTATTAAGTATATTAATTTAATAATAGACAACATCACATAAATTGCTCAGACGCCAAGATAAGCTGCTATGCATATTACGGAGTATCTGAAACAAGGGGAGCGACCGCCTAGCTCTCTAGCCATGGGATAAGACATCATACTTGTACAGAGGTTATAGCTACATTTCGTTTCGATTACTCTTTTCATGTGCACTTTAAAAACAATGAGTGAATGATAAAGAATTATGTTAATGGATATCACAGCAGTGTTACCAACTCAGTCAATTTTTAATCACAAAAAGGCATGTCAAAATAGTAAAATGAAACGACATATCACCATCGGTAAGATGCCTTATCCTAGTACCACAATACCTAGAATCAAAACAATATAGAAAAGTTCATTTTCTACATTGAGCCTACCGGTAACCAAACCCGGGAGATTTCAGAAACGACGACCCTTTGAAACCGCATATCGAGTGTTATCGAAATATCATCATTTTAACATACCCATTGTTTATAGAGTGATATGTGTGATGATATAAACTATGCAGACGATCAGATGGTGATGGCTGCTAATTCAGCTAGGACCAGTAACAGTAGCCAGAAAGAAGAAAAGTTGGGAGAGTACTCGCCAGACAGAAACCGCTAGTTCAAATCTTCCAGTCTGGACGCGAGTCAGCTGTGGTTTTCAAGTAATTTCTTAAAATATATCTTAATTAAATTAAGTGTCTGAACTAACAAAAATCTATCCCAATATTAGGGAATTTAAGATTATTAAATGGTGGTGCGAGGAAATTGTGACGCCAATTACAATGCGTTTCAACTTGTGAGGTTCCGATTTCAACCATCGATTGATTCAATGTGGAAAATGATGTCTTTTATGTTCTGGTTGGCTGTGACCTCGTTTTCTTTTCAAATTTCAGATTTTATTGCTTGTATGTTTATTAGTTTGCTTAGAATAGGCCTTAAAATTACCTCCACTACATGATACAGGGCTATCATTTGCGCGTGCAAATTCGCGGGAAAATTGCTAATAAACTTGTAATGTATGCATCTTGTTTGATATTTATTACTCGATCTCTACCAGAGAACTATTAAGTAAAGAAAACTATGTCAACTTAGGAAAAAGCAACGAGTAAAGAATAAATATTCTTAAAGATAGTGAACGAGAAAGGAGTGGATCCAAGCGAACGGGACGTGGAGCCCCCTCGAACGTCTCCAGCGACGAATACAGACGACACCAACAGATATCTTTAAAAGATTTCACTCGCGTTATTTTCAATCGTTAAGTAAAATTACTCTCTGAGAGCGTCATAAATTTTTTAAGATCGTAAATATTTGTGAAAACTTTCAAATGACAATGAAATTTTGGTTTTAAACCTACTTTTGCACCGTGACTACTATTATGTTTATTTTTCCAATCCAAAAATTTGTGCTCGATATTCTATTTATTTACTTTTTATTATTTTCTCAACGTTTCTTTACACTATTACACAAACGGATAGTTACATTCGTCAGTGCCATTTAAATGTAATATACACTAAAAGGTAAATAAGTACATGTTAGAAATCCTTACGATATTTAATACGAATAGATTCGTTCTTCATATATTTTTGTGAGAGAATGTTTAGTACGGAATATCATATTAACATTACCAGATACGGTAAGGAAAAGAAAATATACCACAAAATAAAAACTTACGTGTGGACATACAGTTGTAGATATTCGTCCCGAATAGTTCGTAACAAAGGCTTGTTAAGATGCGGGCAACTCAAAAACTTCCAGCTCAAACCCGAACGAGTCCCATTCGACTAGTCCGCTATAAAACAGTCCCGCATAAAGATATTTCTCGAATCACCACCACATGAATATTCAGACAGCACCAAGTTAATATGTATGAATGTGACTTGTTAGCTCAACTGACGCCAGGTGGCGTAATTCAAAGATTTGCTGACGAATAAGATGTCATGTTTCAATTATTCAGCAGGTGAGAAGTGGAGTTTTACTTTGCTCGAGTGTTATTTATCGCCGGGTCGTGTGGGGAATTTGAACTGTGCGGGACAATGTAATTATAAGATTTTGTTTTCAGAAAAAACTTTTGAAATGCTTCATAACGGGATGAGAGATTATTAAAGGTTTTTTTCATAATGCATTTTAAGACTTTGGAAAGAAGTTTACGTGTTAGGTGACCATTTAATTATCAATAGGTAAAGATAATAATAATGCCGAAAATCGAAGTAGCAATAATTAAAATAAGTGAATCCTGAATTAAAAAACATCATCATCATCACCAGTCTGTTCATTTCCCCATTACTGGGGTACAGGCTTTCGTTATGGATGGAATCGTATCGAATATGGAGAATGGGCCATGACATGACTCACTACGCGGGTCCAGTATGCTACCGACTACAAATGCAGCCGGGAGCAACGGCTTAACGTGGCTCCTGAAGCACGCTGGAGCTCGTGATAATATTTTGATCACTCATGCTTTGACCGGCCTTTGCGAAAGTTGTTTCGCAGACCGAGCTGGCTAACTCTCAACAATTTGAGTAAGTTAAACATATTCATCGATCAATAATGTAACTCCACATTTCCACGACTGATAGGACATCCGAGACGCTTCAATATCATCTTATGATTTAACACTGAAAATATCTCGTACGTCGTCAAATCGCAGAAACTAAGTTCGATCTGAAGCATGTCATTAGGTGAACGCTAGATATTCTTCGCTGCGATAGAAATCGCATTACGTTCGAGGCGAGACGGGATACTACACCGTCGGCGGTAAATCAGCGCTATTGTGGGGGCGAGATGGAGACCCGCCGGTATTGCATGAAAGAGTGCTCTTTTTATACATTATGCGGTATATCATAGTTTAGTTTGAACAAGGTGATTCTTGAGAAGTTTTCTGGAACATATCGGTAGTATTTTCTCACTTCAAATATAAAAATACATAACTATAACGACCAATTACTAATAGATCTATCGTTAGTTACGTAGGATTTTGGATTTCAGCTCTAGGGAGAAAAGGGTACCACGGATCTGATAAATGAATACAAATCACTTACTTTAAGATACTAATTACATAGTTTCAGTTTTTTCGAATGTTCTTCTTGCTAGCCTAAAGATATAAAACATAGGATAGGTAAAAATATTGGAATATTTAAAAGTAGATTTAATAAGTTTATTTGAATTGAGACTATTTTGACTTTGACTTTGGCACACTAACATATCAATCACACACACAGGGGACAAGATTATTTTTGGTAGAATCTTCTTATAATTTGAATAAGTCACGTGTCTTTGTAGATTATTATTATTTCCTCTAAAAATTTAAATCGATTCATGCAAAATACCGATGTTATCCACAAACCTATTGAAACATAGTTCATTCGAAACTGTTTTGAAGCAAAATCGATTCTCATTTTCCGTCCTGAGATAGTTAAGATTCGTTTCTATCTTTAAGTACAGTGTACACAACAAGTTATTTAAAACTGTAAAAAAACTTTATAGACTATAGTCACTTTCACAAAAAAAAATGACCTACACAATTTTGTTTTCCTGTGTGATCCTGGAATTTAAATAAAAAAATTATATTTATTTTATTTTATTGACACAAACATGTTTATTTCTATAGTAGTAAAACCAATTGATTTATTTAAAAAAATGGTCATCGACCTCCATGTACAGTATCGGTTCCATAAATAGCAACGTATTTATTTATAAACTTTTTTTTTTTACTTTCTATCTCCATGTAAGCTACGAGTATTTTTAAATAAGTGAGAAAAAACCTATAATGCAAAACGAACACAATATTATTTTTTGTGCACCAACTAGTATTTTTTCTGTATAAATATTAAAAGAAGATTTGATGTTTTGTTTATTTTTAATTATAAACAATACTTTAACTTTAAAACGATTGAAATTATCTAAAAATAAAGAACTGATATTCTACCTAGTACTGGGTGTGGCAAGTTGTAAACTAAATAATAACATTTATGAAATATAAACTTTATGCATCTACTATTGAGTCTGAATTTAGGCTGTCACTTTAATTAAAGTTATCACTTAAGATTCTTAAGCTTCAGCTAGTAATCCAATACGACAAATTAAAAAATCAATTCTGCCTGAAGCTCATATCATGGAAATTACTAGAAGTTATTTTAGACTCATTATCCCTTAATACGTCGTTGAATGTACATAAAAAGTCCCCGGGAAAATATATTCCGTTCGGAATGCCATAAAGCACATCTGTGCCATGTCGTAACAGGCGCACGCGGCCGCCGACAAGCTGCTAATATAAGTAAAAAGAGCCTCGTAACCTTTATGAAGGGACCGGTCCTACTTGAACTTGCCAAATTTTGGAGCGGAACCCTCATAATAATAGTTCGTACATTATAATCACACTATCATTACACGAGGGCTGAGCATAGTTTTATATGTAACACATTTGGCACGTGTTTGTTTAGGGTAAATTATTTTTCGACAATTTGTTAGCCCCTTGCCTATATGTAGGTAGCGACAAAAAAAATCCTTTCAAAAGCACTGAAAGCTCTATCAAAGTGTACTATGAATATATCCCTATCGAAATTTGACCTTAAAAATAATCGCTTAGTTAATTGGACTAACTATATTCAAACAAAACAGCCAAGAACGAGACACGGTAGTGAGTTTGAGTCCCATCTCAGAGTGCCAGAGACAGAGTAGATTTATTTAGCATTTTTCATCAAGAATATCTTTCAATATAGCATTGTTAATGGAAAATTAATAATTAATAATAACTGGAACATATTTTCATCTTTATTAAAAGTATTTACTTTTGCTATTTGGGTAGATTGTCTGAACATTGATGAAAATACGTTCTGTAGTTGCGAAAAAGTAACATGTGCTTCAAAGATTGGTTAGTCCTGTTAGTTCTTGGGTAGCTCAATGGTTAGAGCAGACGCGGGTTCAAGTCCCAGCTCAGAGTGCCAGGGACAAAGTGGTTTGTTAAGCATTTTTCATTAGGACTATTTTCTATATATTTTTTAAAATAGTAATTCAAGGGCCCCGTGAATTGATTGATTGATCTATTTTAGAAAATACCTTCAAAGCACGCCAGCTGTTAAGGGGTCGCCATCTTTAAGGTCCCGGTTTCGATACCCGGTCGGATCAATGTAGAAAATGGACTTTTCCATATTGTCTTGGGTCTGGGTGTTGTAGTACCTTCGTTATCTTAGATACTTCATAATACGGGGACTTTAGCTACTCATCTTGGAATCTGAGCTATGTAAGTGATGTTATCTAATTTTTTTTTTTTCATTATTTATTTAACTCGTCTCATAGATGCGAAACTTTTTTATTTGTTTATTTTCTAATGGGTTACATATCCGTAATCCGTAAGTAAATATTATTTTCATTCGATAAATGACTTTCATTGTAACTGCCAACATGAAATCAGCACATAATATATTTTAACTGAACTACAGCGTAGCAGACATTGTAATAAACTAACATTGACTTCGTAGCACATTCGTAGCAGGTGGCGCAGCTGAGCTGCAACTTATATGCAATGTAAATATGTTTATGACGTGCTCTGTTATACTGAGGTAATAAAACAAAGTTAATAACTTTACCGTCACTGTGAATACTTTTAAGAAGATTTCTAAAATGTACAGAAATTTGATTCTTGGCTATATTTATAGAATACTTTAAACTGGTAATAAGGTGGATGAATTTCGACAAATATTTTTAAAAGTAACTACTTGATTTTATTTTAATCCATATTTGATAAATATCAACTTTTATTGAAACAAAAGAAGGCATTTGAACATCAACAATTCATACCTATTTGTTTGTAATTGAGATATAACCACCCTTAGTCAAGCCATAGACACCACCATGGAATTAATAATTTTCATCTTATTACCTATTAAACTGAAAGCTACGTTCTAAGTTAATTAGAACAAAGAGTGGGGTTATTCACGCGTATTCCAGGTACAATTTATCTAAACATTTTTAGTGTCCAGTGGCACAATATCCCCTGACGAGACCGACCGTCAATAACTCCTCCCAAACCGTTGTTTTACTGCGGCGTGAGGGCCGGTTTATTGCTCGAATAAAAAACCTAATGAAAGGTTTTACTGCCGTTAATAAAACACGGGGACGAACGCAGAGCGGCGGCGACTTGTCACTGCGTCACTTGCACATAAACTCGAAACATGATGTCCCCTGATAGTTTTAGGGATCAATACGTTTAAATTAACGAATGTTTGAAATATAGAATAAGGCTTATAAATATAGAGTTAACCAAGTCATTATAGATATCAATTTTATGTAACATATAGCATAAATATTAAGTAGGTATATTAGTTCGTATTACGTAACTAATTAATGTATAATAATCTGAAGAATAAGTAATAAAAAGTGAAAATTTTAAATATCTCCCTTTCGCTCATGTCTGTCTGATTTTAATGCAGCCGGGGTAATTCATAAATGGTAATCGCGGCCAATTGTAATTCCAATACAAGTAAGTATAATTGCCCTTAATTGCATTTATATGAAGCCAGGTGAAACGCTTAGCTTATAACTGGAGCAAAACAAATAATCTTCATATAGTTAAATCTTGATATTCATTTAATTACATTCGCCAGTTACGCTTGACTAGTCGTTAGCAACAGTTAACCGGCGCAACTATAGTTTACGGTCGGTTTACGAGTGTCTCCCGACCGCTTTTATTAATACCTGATTATTAAAAAAGCTTATTATAAGGTATCCGATTATGTAACAGATAAGAACGCTTGGACTTGAGATGATCCAGCAACTGGATAGGTGATTACTTCTAAACTCATTATCTTGTTTCCATTATTATTAAATGATTATGTTATTATTATAAGACCATAGTTTTTTTTTATCTCTGTTTATAATGTATTGATCTGGTAATGACATGGTTTTTGTAAATGTCATTACTCATATTAGAGCTGGTGAGTTTCTTGCTCGTTCTTCTTATCAGCCAAAAGACGTCCTGAACGAGTGGTAGGGAAAAAATGTTGGACGATTCAAAAGTACTTTTAAGAAGTCTATTTGAATAAAGATTATTTTGACTTTGACTTTGACTTTGATTACTGTCCAGCAGTTAAACCGGGCATTGTCGTTTTATTTGCGGTACAATCTAAGTCGCGCGCACTCTCGTCTAATGAAGTTGTTACTTTGAGCCCATCGCACGTTTTATGACCAGTGGTACAACATCAAATTAAACTACATATAAGTAAGTCTCATAAACATTTTCCATCATAACTGTTTAGTATTTGTCAATACTAAATAAAGAAAAATAAATATTTGTCTCTGGCTCTCTTCCGTCTCGGCTTTGCACGAGTACGCTTACTCTGTTCGACCAATATTTGGTTAAATTGGTTTATTATTAAATAAGCATTCAAACTTCTATAAAAGTGTTATTAACAGTGTAATCATCAAGTTGCAATATAGTGTGGTGAAAAGTTCAGCGTTTTATTTATCAATCTCCAACATTTTGTGGTCCATCTCGCCAACGCCAAGGAACGCCATTTTGGTCATCTCATCGTGTGATCGTGTGGCGGGTGGAGAACAACCAGCGCAGGAAAAACGAAACGCATCGAACGACTGCTTTACCGACGCGACGGAAGGTGCAACACGGAGCGACTCTATACGTCTAGCGCCATCTACAGGGTACAAACAACCCACAAGGTGAACACACCAATAATATTGATTCATCGACAAGGGACACACAAGCCGCCCAATAACAACAGCGAAACAAAACGCAGATATTCATCACGTGACCGACGCACATTCGATGCTTTTTTTTCTCTTGACTTCGCCATGTTGCTTTTGTTTTTACTAAGAAGTAAGTGATTATTTTCAAGTTCTACGTGATTTTTAATACATTATTCTACTCGTACAATTACAAAGTGATAAAATTAGATTCTCAACGTGTTACATGAGTATAAACAAGTTTCTAAGAATCCCAACATGGATATCGACGTTCTAAGAGGACAAAGGAGCGCAATAAAGGGAAGGCTAACCCGCATCTATAACTTTATTATGAATTTGGACACTGATGAAGACTACAGCTTAAACGCCATTAAGGTTCGCAACATCGAGATTTCAAATATTAAGGATCGATTTGAGGAAATCCAGTTAAATATCGAGACTATTGACGGCGGTAGTACCGACCACCATGAGGCCGAGCGTGAAGCCTTCGAAGAAAAATACTTCGATGTCAAGGCCAGGATGGACGCGCTACTGCACCCCACAAGGGCTAGTGATTCGTCTGAACAGACTTTTATGACTACATTATTGGATGGAACAAGAAAACCACGCGTGAAGCTACCGCAATTAGAGCTGCCACGTTTCGACGGGGATATAAAACAGTGGCCAGCATTCAAAAACATATTCTACGCTTCAGTGGATAATGTGGACTTGCCCCTCGTCAGTAAATTTCAATATTTAAAGTCGGCTCTTACAGGAGAAGCAGCAGGTCTTATTTCATCTTTGCTAATCACAGATGAAAACTATGAAAAGGCATTGAGTATTCTCTCGAAAAGGTATGAAAACAAAACTATTGTTGTAAACTACCATCTAAAAGCAATTACTAATTTCAGTTTTATATCAAAATCAAATCTAAAACATTTTCTTGTAACTTTGCAGCAGAGTTTAGATTCTCTAAAGGCAATAAGTTTACCTGTTGACAGCTGGGATACTCTGTTAGTGTTTTTAATTTCTCAAAAATTAGATAATTCCTTGCGTGCCGCATGGGAAATTAACAGAAAGGAAAACTCTATTGCAACCCTATCTGAATTACTTGAATTCTTAAATTTAAGAAGAACTGCATTTGAATTACTAAATGATAGACAATTGAATGATAAACCTAGTGTGAAAACTAGCAATTTAAGCTCTGAACAACTTAACATTTCTTGCATTCTATGTAACAATAAGCATGCCTTGCATAAATGTCCTAGTTATTTAGAATTAACTGTACCTGATCGTATACAAGTGATCAAATCTAAGTCTTTATGTTTTAACTGTTTACAGCCTTATCAAGCTAAACACAAGTGCTCCAAATATAAGTGTCTAACATGCCGAGGTAGACATCACACAAGTATTCATATAGATAAGCAACATAATGAATCTCAACAGGTTAGTTACATCTCATCTAATTCAAGTAATATCTCACCACAACCTCAAGTGATACAACCCTCTATTACTGAATCAATGCCGATTACAGTATCCAATTCTAACCTGGACTGTACACAGTCCTTAAGTGTTTCTAAAAATAATACTGTCCCTTCAACTGTGCTAGTGTCTAATAATAATGCAAATCAAATATTGCTTTCCACAGCCATTGTTAAAATACAAGATGCTTCAGGAAGGTGGGTGAATGCACGTGCGCTTCTGGATGCTGGAAGTGAAGTGAATATTGTTACCCACAGACTTGCTTCCTTGCTACAGCTTAACTTAAGTCACAATGCCTGTCTTATACATGGTGTTGGCAACAGCCAAAAACAAACACAAGTGAGTACTAAAACTACCATTTCATCTCGCTATACTGACTACTCTGCAACGCTACAATTTGTTGTTATGGACAACATCACTGTTCCATTGCCACACACTTACTTGCCTACTCAAACTTGGCCTATACCTCGCCAACAAGCAAACTCTCTTGCTGATCCTACATTTTATATTCCAAGTTCAATTGATTTGCTTATTGGTGCTGAATTGTTTTATTCGGTTGTGCAGACAGGACATATGAAGCTAGGTCCAAACTTGCCTTATCTTATTAACACTACCTTTGGTTGGGTGATTGCCGGTCCATTGCTAATGAACAATCACACTGCTACATATAGTGCACAGCATGTCAGCATATTTGTTACATCTCATTCAACAGATCAAATACTACAATCCTTTTGGGAGCAAGAGGAATCATTGCCTAAGGTAAAAAAAAATCCTCTCACCGGAAGATGAATATTGTGAGCAACTATTTGAATCAACTACTACACACACTCAATCAGGCAAATACATAGTTAACTTACCCATTCAGTATGAACGTATCAAAGAACTAGGTAACTCTTTTAACATAGCTTATAAATATCTTCTTCAACTTGAATCTAAAATGAAAAATGACTCTGTGTTATATGATCAATATAGGGCATTCATACAAGAATTTATAAACCTTGGTCATGCTCACTATGTTGATGAATACTCACCTACAGATCAAGATGCTTATTACATGCCACATTTTGCTATTTTGAGACCAGATAGCATTTCTACTAAGTTACGAACTGTTTTTCAAGCAAGTGCAAAGACATCCTCTGACATTTCATTAAATGACTTATTAAATGAAGGTCCTAACATCTATAATGATCTATTTGAAATAATTCTTAGATTCAGACTTTACAAATATGCATTTTCTTGTGATATAGTTAAAATGTTTCGAGGAATATTTGTAAATCCTGAGCAAACTGCTTTACAAAGAATACTATGGAGAAACTCTAAGTCGGAATCACTTAAATGTATTGAATTAGACACTGTTACCTATGGTACTAAATGTGCACCCTACTTAGCATGTCGTGTTTTGTTACATTTAGCAGAAAAATACAGAGACACACATACATTAGCTGCTAGTTGCATATTTAAAAATTCATATATGGATGACTATTTGTGCGGTGAACAATCTATGGAAAAATGTATTCAGCTATGTTCAGAACTCATTGATTTGCTTAGCAAAGCAGGTCTAAAATTACATAAATGGGCATCTAACTACCCTTACCTTTGCGATTATGTCACAAAATCTAAACCTCTATCTTCTCAAGATGAGAAGCCTACTAAAGATAACTCTTATAATTTTTCACCAACTACCTCAGTCAAAACTCTTGGCTTAAAATGGTCACCTGCTACGGATACTCTTCAAGTGTCCATCCCAAGTCCTACTGAATTACCATGTACTAAAAGAAATATTTTATCAAAAATAGCTCAAATCTTTGACCCAATAGGGATATTAGGCCCCACTACTATTATACCTAAACTTTTAATGCAAGACATTTGGAAACAAAATATTGATTGGGATACATTAGTTACAGAGGAAATAAAAAACAATTGGGATAAATTTATTACTGACTTAAAATGTTTAGAAAATATTCAATTACCTAGATATTGTTTTAGTGACATTCCTAATAACATTATATTAATTGGTTTTTGTGATTCTTCAAGCAAAGCTTATGGTGCTTGTCTGTACCTCAGAGCTTCTTATCCAAATAAAAAATGTAGTTGTGTTTTAGTAGCTGCCAAGTCTAAAGTTGCCCCTATCAAAAAACAACAGTCAATCCCTCGATTAGAATTAAATGGATCTTTAGTTTTAGCTAAACTTGCGAATCGTTTTATTAATACTACTATGGACATTATAACAATAAATCAGATATTCCTATTTACAGACTCATCTATTGTACTAAGTTGGATTAAAGCTCCTTACAAAAATAAACATCCAACTTATGTGTCACATCGTCTTACACAAATCATTGACAGTACTAAAAACGAAGATTGGTATTATATTAATACAAAACAAAATCCAGCCGATCTCATTAGTCATGGAGTAATGCCTGTAGCCTTACAATCTTGTAATTTATGGTGGGAAGGCCCTTCATGGTTATCTTATGATCCTACCTCATGGCCTATTAGTATAACGCAGCCTATTGAGTCTACTCTCAGTCCCACTAATGAACCGACTTCTGCTAAACATGCACTGATCACTCACTGCAAAGAGATATTAATTAACTGTTCCTTTTTCTATGAGCATTTTTGTAAACATTACTCAAACTTTTCAAGCTTGATTAGATCAGTAGCTTACATGTTTAGATTCATACATAATTTAAAGAATAAAGATAACAAAGTTTCTTCATTTCTTTCTGTTTCTGAACTAAAAGATGCACATGATTTCATAATTAAAACTTGTCAACATCAGTTTTATTCAAAAGAAATAAGTGAATTACAGTCCATTCGAAGCAATTTAACTGAGCAACAAAATGAACATAACAATGACTCTATACAATCTCACAAAACTAACAAAAGATTATTCGTCTTTACTTCTAGTTCATTGAAAAAATTGAATCCTTTTTTAGATGAATCTAATCTTCTTAGAGTAGGAGGTCGTATAAGACATTCAGACATCCCATTTACTCAAGCACATCCTCTTATCTTACCATCAAAATGTCACATAACTAACATGATCATACGGCATTACCATTTAAAGTTATTACATGCAGGTATACAAAACACACTTTACAATATCAGACTTAAATACTGGCCTATAAACAGTAGAGGTGAGGTGAAAAAAAGTATTCACTCGTGTGTCAAATGTACTAGATACAGCGGTCGAGTCTGTGGACAACAGATGGCAGATCTTCCAGCACCCAGAGTAACGTTATCTCGCCCTTTCACTCATGTAGGTATTGATTTCAGTGGTGCCATCGCTGTTAGGAATAGCATGACTAGAAATTGCAAATATTTAAAAGGGTACATTTGTCTATTTGTGTGTCTGTCTACTCGTGCCATTCATCTTGAGTTAGTTATGGATATGTCAAGTCAATCTTTTATTTGTGCATTGAAAAGGTTCATAGCCAGGAGAGGCATACCTACTTGTTTATATACAGATAATGCTACTAACTTTAAAGCTTCAAAATCTGAATTACATGATCTGTATAAAATGTTTAAAAATGAAAAATGTTACAGTGATATAATCAACTATGTATCTTCCAACTATATAGAGTATAAGTTTACTGTACCATTAGCTAGCCACATGGGTGGTATTTATGAAGCAGGTATTAAATCTGTGAAGTCCCTACTTAAGAGACATCTCTCTAGCATTAAATTGACATATGAATTGTTATATACAACTTTATCACAAATTGAATGTGTACTTAACTCTAGATCTTTATGTCCATTAACAGATCTACCTTATGATTTAACTTGTTTAACTCCAGCACACTTTATTATCTTTGACAGACTTACCTGAACCTAATGTCTTAGATCTAAATGAGTCTAGACTTAATGTTTATCAAAAAATTATGCAAATAAAACAAAAGTTTTGGAAACAATTTTATTATAATTACTTATCAGAATTACAATCTAGGAATAAATGGCATAAAGTACATAAAAATTTAAATATTGGAGATCTTGTAATAATTAAGGATGAAAATACTCCTCCCACTTTTTGGCCTCTAGGCAGAATAATATCTACCAATATTAATAAATCTGACCATTTGGTCCGATCAGCTGTTGTTCGTACTGCTAAAGGAGAGTATACTAGACCTATACATAAGTTAATATTGTTACCTACGAAATAATAAGCTATGTACATTAAGCAAGTTAACATATTAATAAGCTACATAGGAATGATTATATTACTTTACGTTAGAATTAACTTACCTTATCCTTAGTATACTTATGAAGCAATTATAAAAGTATTATTTTTGTTTACTATTAATTAATTCGGAGGGAATGTTATTTAAGTTGTGTATAAAAAAAAACTTACCTTTGTATCTTAAACACTAAGTTTAATACTTAATTAGTAATCCTAGATGTAGAAATGATTAACTCGACATTCAAGGAATTAGCTTTTATTATTATTGTAACAAACACACTACTCACAAAGTACAACCTAGCCAAGCCAGCCTCCATAGTTCCATAGATAATCTCTAACCGACAATATAATATGCGCGGGCTGTCATTAGTGTTGCCCTACCACAACATCCTTCCTCTCAAGATTTCTTTATAATTCACAATCATAATCACTTAAATATCTAGGTCTCTTTCTTATTCTACGTTTCATCAACTCTTCTTGAATTATACAATTATTATCCTCTGTAACACTGGAAAACTGTTCATTACTATTGCTTTCATTATCACTACTTTCTAATAAACTATTATTATTATTTAAATTTGTTGTTATTTCTTCATCTCCCTGACACTTATTATTACAATCAGATTTACTGTTTTCTTCCCCTTCTAAAAATTTCTGACCAAAGCCCATTTCTGAACAAACTTCAGACTCTTGTTCAACATTTGTTGATTTTACATTAGGTTTATTTGAATTGAAAGGCGCTGGAATCAGATGCCATCTATTACGTCTATAAGTAAACCCTTGAATATCAATATAATAAGATCTAGGTTCCTTCGCCTTTCTTACAATCACACCATATTTTCTCAGGTCAATAACCCAAACATGTTCTCCTATTTGCAAATCACTTAGATGTGAACTCTTATGTCTATTATTATAATTAGTTGCCATTCTATTTCTAAACTGTGACCTTTTTACTTTAAATCTTTCTTGTAATTTTGCTTTAACATCAAGTTGATCAGGATAAATAGGTAAAATTTCTTTCAATTTTCTATTAAATACTAATTCATTAGGGCTATAACCAGACTCACCAGGAGTATTTCTGTAAACCAGAAGTGCCAAATTAATATCCGTATTTTTTTTCAACAACATTTTCACAATTTTAACTGCAGCTTCTGCACACCCATTACTCTGTGAGTAATAAGGACTACTTATAATATGTTCAAAATTATACTTGACAGAAAAATCTTTAAATTTGCTTTTAAATTGTGGCCCTCCATCTGTACGTACTATGTCAGGTATGCCGAATCTGGCAAATGTCTCTTTACATTTAGTTATAATAGTTTCTTCTGTTAAGTTAGTTAATTTAAATAATTCAATAAATCTCGAGTAATAATCAACAATTACAATATACCAATAATTATTAAACTTAAATAAATCTATTCCCACCTTCTGCCATGCTCTATTGGGCACATCTTCTACTATCATTGGTTCTTTTAAATTGTGTCTTTCTTGTATACATTCAGGACAGTTTTCAACTATAATTTTTAATTGAGATGATAAGCCTAACCACCAAACACTCTGCTTTGCCCTTTCCCTGCACTTGGATATACCTAAGTGACCTTGATGAATATCTTGCAATACTAATTTTTGTAAAGCTACTGGAATAACTAATCTAGTGTTGTAAAGTAAATATCCATTCTTTACTGAAAAACAATGTCTAAACTGATAATACATTTGTAAAAACTTAGGTACATCCTTTCTGTGTGGCCATCCCTTTTTAGTATATTCGGTAATTTGGCAACAAACCTTACATTTTCCTTGTTCTATTTTTATTTTATTTAATTTATGATCACCCACCCCTCCATACTCAATGCTATTTATCTGTAGATCGACCTCCGGCACTGTGCAGGGCAAGGGTGAGCGAGATAATGCATCCGCTGTAACTAATTTTTTTCCTGGAACATAAACAATGTCATATGTGTACCGCATTAACTGTAATCGAAACCGCAGTAAACGAGGTGTTAAATCATCAAGAGGTTTTGATTGCAATATTTGCAACAAAGGTTTATGGTCTGTCTCTAAAAGAACTGTTATACCTACAACATAGTCTCTGAATTTGTGAACAGCCCATGCTAAAGCCAAACATTCCTTTTCAATCTGAGCATAATTTTTTTCTGTTCTATTTAATGTTCTACTTGCAAATGACACAACCTCCCTTTCCCCTTTAGAATTTTCTTGCATCAATACTGCCCCCAAACCATAAGAACTACTATCTGCAGAAATAATTACTTTTTTGTTAGGATCATAATGACATAATACTGGTGCTCTTTGAATCAGCTGTTTTATTTTGTCAAAAGCATTTTCTTGATAACTCCCCCAATAATATAAAACCCCATCTTTTAAGAGTTCATTCAGTGGTTCTAATATATTTGACTTATCTGGTATAAATCTTCCTACATAATTAACAAGCCCTAAGAACTGCATTAATTCTTTTTTATTGTTTGGTTTTTTATATCTTTTAATACTTTCTACTCTATCAGGATCTAAAGATACTCCTTCAGAAGTGATAATATGGCCTAAATATGAAACTGTTTTAACTCCAAACACACACTTTTCTTTATTAATTGTAATACCTTCTCTTGATAACCTCCTAAGCACCTCCCTAAGTAGTATTTTATGACTTTCTATGTCCTCAGTATATAACAATAAATCGTCAACATGTTGAACTATTCCTTCAAGATTTTGAAACAAATTTGAAAATTTCATGGAGAAATACTCGGGTGCACAATTGAGGCCCATTGGTAATCTATTGTACATGTATCTACCAAATGGTGTAAGTATGGTAGTTAGTTTTCTAGAAACCTCACTTAAATTTATTTGGTGGAAACCTGTTGTTGCATCAATTTTAGAAAAAAACTTTGCACCCTTTAACCTACCCAATGTAGTCTCTACTTTAGGTATAGGAAAAATATGCCTTTTAACATTTTTATTCAATTGAGTATAGTCTCCACATATTCTAACCCCCCCATTATCTTTAGGAACTACTACTATTGGTGACACAAATAATGTGGGCTCCTCAATAGGAGACAGTACGCCTATAGAAACTAGTCTATCTAGCTCTCCCTTTACTTTATTTAATAATGGAATTGGTACAACTCGTGGTGTTGTCTGCACAAATGGTTTTGGATTATCAACCAATGTTATAGTAAAAGAATCTTTAAACACACCCAATTCATTAAACACTTCTGGAAATTCACGAATAATATCAACAAATTCTTTGCCCTCCTTTATCTTATTATCTGGTTCTGATTTATCAACACTGTTATTTTTGTACATATTACACAAACTTAAAATATTCATTATTTTGATAGCAGGCCGTCCCAAAATAGGAGATTTTAAATTTTCAATAACATAGGCTCTACCACTATACACCTTATCATTATATTTTATCTCTACACACACCCACCCTAATACCTGCAATGGTTTTCCATCAGGTCCTCTTATTTTATCCTTACATTTATTAATAACAATACTTTTGTTAAGAATGTGGGTTGGTATTGCTACAATGTCTGCTCCCGTATCAATTAAAAAACTAACTTTAGTAAAACCTTCTCCTAAAGACAGATGTACTAGTACCTTAAACTCGTCTTCATTTATATTGTTTATCCTTTTCCAGTCTCGACAACAACGAGAATAATGTCCTACTCTCTTGCATTTATAGCAATTGACTTTAAACGCTGGACACTTCTCCCGCTTATGCATTGCTCCTCCACACCACCAACATTTTCTTCCTCCATCCTCGTTCACCTTAGTGCCTGTATTGTTTGCTATTTTGTTTATTTGCATTTCTTCTGCTTCACGTCTCCACATCAATCTGGCTTCCTCCCTTTGTTCTTCTGCTTGCATTGATAATTTTATTGCATCATCTAGACTCAGCTCTGGTATGAGTTGCAATCGTTCACTTAATTTCCTATCTGCAACCCCTACTATTAAACGATCTCTTATCAACTCATCTCTTAATGTACCATAATTACAGGAGTCAGCTAAAATATTTAGCCCTCGAACAAAGTCCTCTATCTTTTCACCTTCTTTTTGCTTTCTTATATTAAATTTATATCGTTCATGAACCACATTTTTCTTGGGTGTGAAATAATTATCAAAAGCTGAATGTACTTCAACATACTTTTCACAGTTTTCCACTTTTAGTTGTCTCACAAGCTGTTCTGCTTTTCCACCCAGTACGTATAAAAACAAATCAATTTTATCTTTATCGTTTCTCTCTACACCACTTAGACTTAAATAACGCTCAAACCTTTTATTCCAACTTTGCCAATCTTTGCTTTCAAATGAAAATTCTTCCGGCGGGCTGACATTTTGCATGGGTATCAAAAGTTTAACAGGTCTCGACTCCTCCCTGCTTGGATTAGCCTCCATGTTTATTATTATTTAATAACACCGCTGCCACCATGTAGAAATGATTAACTCGACATTCAAGGAATTAGCTTTTATTATTATTGTAACAAACACACTACTCACAAAGTACAACCTAGCCAAGCCAGCCTCCATAGTTCCATAGATAATCTCTAACCGACAATATAATATGCGCGGGCTGTCATTAGTGTTGCCCTACCACAACAATTAGGAAATATGTTTTAAGATTTGTACTAGCTACTTACTTTACTTGATTGCAACTATGCTACTTACTTGATTCTTATAAACTAAAATAATTGTGAGCTACATACATATGTACTAGATTTATTATTACATATAAATACCTTTGTGTTGTTTTGTATCAATTTTGTTCTATTATTAAAGATAGCTTTAATAAAATAAGGCGCGAGAATGTTTAGTATTTGTCAATACTAAATAAAGAAAAATAAATATTTGTCTCTGGCTCTCTTCCGTCTCGGCTTTGCACGAGTACGCTTACTCTGTTCGACCAATATTTAGTTAAATTGGTTTATTATTAAATAAGCATTCAAACTTCTATAAAAGTGTTATTAACAGTGTAATCATCAAGTTGCAATATAGTGTGGTGAAAAGTTCAGCGTTTTATTTATCAATCTCCAACAATAACATTGAAATTAATTTATCAGGTCAAAAACACTTGTTGCCCGGAAGTTTTTCCGTAAAAAAACGTAACTTTGAAAACGAAATTGCACTAGCGGTTATTCGGATATTCGGTCAATCAGCTATTTATAATAATTATCATATCAATATTTAAAAAGTATTTAATCCTGATAATATAATATGTTCAACAACAAATACAAGAAGGCATTTTCTTTCCTTCATAAAATCCAATTTAAAATGATCTACATTTTGCATTTAATTACATATGAATTCTCACTTTTATGCTCCCGTAATGAAACAAAATAAGAAAACTTACCGAATCATTTGCGAAGAACACTTCGGCAAGTTTTCATTAGATCATCAAAGTCTTTGTAGGATTTATGGGCCTTTGTGTTCTGAGAACAAGTAAAGCAGCTCACCGTCCGGCGCGCGCATACAAACAAAGTATATTACTATTTTCAGTATCAACATTTGTTTTTTATTATACATAAACTAGTTTTCCCGCGACTGGCGTGAATTACAGCCAATGTCGCCCGCTTATGGTGTAGATTCTTGTAGGTAAAAGAATTTTAAAATCGGTCTAGTCTTTTCCGAGTCTATCCAATGCAAACAAAAAGGTAATCAAATCTTTCATATGCATAATATTAGTTCAGACCTACATATATGTATACCTATAAGAATAATAATAAAATTCGTTTATACATGCGGTAAATGGTTAATAAATGACTTGCAATTGTATATGCCGGGATTCGGGGATTCCCCGAAGACAAGATAACTGCTAATGGCAGCCAATAGTGAACAATTAATGTTCAAGCCAATAATGTTCCTACCATATGCATTACAAATATCTTTCACATCCCGCATGCTGGACTTATTGACTAGTGAAAGTCCAATCAGACAGTGAAAATGGCCCTTTAAATAGCTTTAATAATATCAGTTACAAGAGTACATTAACGTATTATTTGCAGAGGATCCAGCACGCTTCGTAAAACAATTGTCGGACGCGTTCCAAGATGGATGCCGTTATAAATCTCCCCTGTCTAATTGACGGCGGGAAGTCCGATGTGGGCCATTCACTCACCTCGTTCCGGTGACTAATGTCCACTTTACTCAACTCCCGGCGGTATATTTAGAAGGGTTGACCTTCAAATGATTCGCGTGAACATTATCGATACATTAACAACGACCTTGCGTTTTTTAAAGGGTTTGTAGTGGTTATCTATAGGTAATGCATATAATGTATATATAACATATCGATGGTGTTACAACTGTACTATAATATTATAAATAGGCAAGCTTTTGCATCGAATAAGCTCCAAAACTAATGGAAATGGAAAGGAAGCGTCATCGTACACTTTTGATAAAGCGTATAATTTGCGCGGGTGAAATCGCGGGATGCAGCTACTTTCTAAATAAACTTATCAACGTCATCAGCCCTATCAGCCTACTGATGTTTCCACTACTGTCTTTCTTTTTAAAGTATGTGGTTCTATTTGAAGTGAATGGTAATAGCTGTAATTATAGGGGTAGATATAAAGATAAATTGTGTGTGCCACCACAGGGATTGACTCTTTATTCCAAAAATGCTTTTTGTATGGCTATACGTATTAACAATGAGCTGCCAAAACACCTCACTAACATGACTTTGAAAAAGTTCCAAAAAGAACTGCATGAATATTTAATAAATAAAATGTATTATAATATAAATGACTTCTTAATGGATAAAATTGGTAATTAAATTTAAATTTAGATGACATTTAATTTGACATTTGTAATGATAATTCGTAAATAGATTTTTATGCTTGAATGGTTAATTATTAATTATTGACATGCTCTACACAGTAACATTATTCTCTGTATTTCATAAAAAAAAAAATTGCACACTTTTTATATACTGTAGAATGTGAGGAACTATTGTTAATAACTGTGTAATATCATTTGTACCATATTCTTGCAAATAAACAATTATTATATTATTAAGAGATCGGTATATAACCCACCACGCGGGGCCAGTGTGAATCGGTGCTTGTTAATGACTGCAGATACAGCTGGGACCTCCCAATATATGGAAGAGCTCAAGGTTATATATGATTGGTCACCCATCCTATGAAGTTTAATCCCACAACGCAGACCGGACGCGCTGACCACTGCCCAACCCAGCTCCTCATTAAATATTGCTAATAAATCTGTTTTTATGTTAATACTAAATTAAACGAAAGAGCTTATTGTTGTGTGTAATTTGGTCATAATTTGTAACTGTAATTAACCCAGTTGATTTATTTTATTAACTATACTTTAACTCGCTAGTGTGTTAAATTTTCTTAGTTAATGTTTAAATAAATTAATTTTCAAGCAAACTGGCAAATTTTTACATATTGCGGTAAACTTACATACGTGCAGATGTGTGTACCTAATGATTAATGAATAATGGGTAGATATAGGATTGGAATAAGGACTTTCAGTCGTTTTAATCACATGTTATGGCACTGGACACTAACGTCACAGGAGCTAGATCATTTCAAGACTGTCAAATAATAAACCTGAGACATTCCAATATATTTCACATTTTCACACTCTAATTTAGTTGAGTATTCACGACTATAAAAATATTATTAAGACAATACTGACGGATTTTGAAGGCGATTTTGAATTTAAGTTATAAAACATTTGCGAAAATACATAAATAAATATTATATGGAAAAATGGATCGCATTAAATTAATAAAATTATTTGTTGACCTACATAATTTACTTGCGGTGAAAACATTTGCTAAACAGATTAGGTACGATTGTAATCAAAATTAATAACTTTAATAAATCCTCAACGCCATAAACGGAAGGTCATGGTCAATGACATAATTATAAGAAATGTAAATTCTCCAATGAAGCATTAATTTCGTCTGCTCTTTTTCCTTTATTTATTACGGGAAGAGTTTGATAAAAACCTCCTGAGAAAAGATTTGTGACATGACCCATTGGTCAATCGTCAGTGAATATCTGATACCGTTCTGTCCACAGTTTGGAGGGTTTCTTTGTTGGACATGGCACATTCATCGCAAACAATTGAACACCTATCATGTAACACACGCTTTTTCACGATTTCGCGTTATAAAATAGGTTGGTGTTGTATTTCTTCTATACATTTTGCATGCCGTCTCACCGCCGGGAAGAAATTTAGGAGCAATCTCTAAAGATGCTACTGTGGGAGCGATCTTATTCTGTCACTTTATTTCAGTTAGAATTGCTCTTTTTTATAGGTATGGCCCCTCGAAGCATCGAAGAAAAACAATTTTACTACATCATTAGTGACAATGTGGACAGCATGGATCGATGGAGGTAGACCGTAATCTTTGAAAGATTTGTCACCAAACACAAAGACAGTTTCTTTTATAGACCAAGGCAACTATTTAACACTCTGTCGTAGGTTTACAATAGATGTAGTACAGGGTATCTAGATTTGAACCTTACTTTATCCCGATTAACACATTATATATATATATATATATATATATATATATATATATAAGGTGTAATATTATTATACGCCAGGACTTCATGATATGGATGACTTATATAAGTATACTAACCATATTTTACTATGGTACCAAGATTGAATTCATGAAAAAAAAAATTTGACGTTTCATACAAAATTGTAATACCTACTAATATAAAAATTGTAATGGCTAATTATTTTTTTCGTGAATTCAGTGTTGCTCCCATTGTAAAAGTTGGTCAGTATACTTTACTCATTCACTCCACGAAATCCGAGCACATAATAATATTACACCTTATATATTTTAATATTCATTAAGGGCACCCAATCACGAAGGCGATCCAGGGCAACATGATCCAACTTAGGGACCACGGCCGCAAGGTCTCCCTGTTTTGGATCAGGGCCCACGTTGGCGTGATTGGGAACGAGAGAGCGGATGAACTGGCGAAGAGAGCGGCTCTCGGGTTAAAGTGCAAATCGCATTATGACCGCTGCCCCGTCTCCTTTGTTAAAAGACATTTACGTAATTTAACAAAAGCAGAATGGGACGTCCGTTATAAGAGCGAACCACGCGGCTACGACGAAGGTCTTCTTCCCAATTGCGGAGAAGGCCTTCGCCGTGATAAGAAAGATGAAGATTGACAGATGGGCTGCACAATTACTAACGGGGCATGGAGGCTTTAGATCTTACCTCCATGATTACAAATGTAGGGATACCCCAGAGTGTGAATGCGACCCCCAAGAAAGACAAGACGTCTTCCACGTTTTATTAGAATGCCCAATTTACAGTAATGATAGGTACAATCTACAGATGCACTTGAACACAAACCTCAGAAAGGAAAATTTAGCAAGTATAATGAATAGTAAGGACGAAAGGGATGTATTTATGAAACATTCATGTAACACAATACAGAAAGTGGTAGCTAAAAATAAGGATTGAGTGAAAACACTATTTAGACTGTGATATTAGAGTAAGAATTTGCAATGTCTGCAAAATAAAAGAAAAACACAAATATAAAAATGTTAATAAACATAGTAAAAGTACCAAATGTAATAAGTAAAATATATATTGTGATAAGATAAATTGTAAATAGAAGAAATAAATGTAATAGACATAAGAAACTGAAATTGAAAAGTAAGTAAAAAGGGAAAAGAAAAACCCTAAACCAAGGTTTAACACCTTGTAAAAAAGAAAAAAAAAGCATAAAAACAAAGCAGAAAAAATGTCCTACTATAACAAAAGTGGGGAAAACCGCATAAATATATATTCATTATAAAATTATAAAAAAAATAAAAATCACGACTTCTTAATTTGAACTAAAAATGAAAAAAACACAACACAATGCGAATTAATTTTAAATTATTTTTGGCGTTGAGATTCCAAGAGAATAAAAATATTAATAAAAATTTATTTTTAACCCGTGGTAAAGCAACTCCTAGTTATATAATAAAATGTGCCCTTTGAAATAAACAAGCAATAAGGTTGTGTATACAATTTTATATTGCAAGTGGTTGTAAAATGACTTTACGTCAAACCCAGTAAGGAACAAGTGTTTGTATTGTGTTGCTTAGTTTGGAACTAAATAATTGTTTAAATTGTATATAAAGCTACATTTTTTATTGTTCCTTTTGGATCAGATATACTTATACAAAGCGGTACCTATTACCATGACAATAACGCAAGCCTTAACAGGCAATAGCTAAAGAAATGATGCCCCATAGACAATGGTTTCATAAACATGTATTCCATATTCAGCTCAACTCGCAGTAATTGCTGACTTAATGTTGTACTTAAAATATACAATTATTTTCAATAGAATATCTTTGTGCAGACAGACGTATTGTTGTTAGATATGGAATGTGTACAATCAACTGCAATATCAATTAAGCTGATTTTGCAGAATCATGCGTAATTATTCGTAATATTTAAATAAGTGTTAGTTTTCATTGGCATTTCGAAAACATATTCTAGGTACCTACTAGCTGTACCAATACGAAATTTGGTATAGAGTGTAGCAGCCTTAATAGAGGGACTTGAAGTTAAAAGTCTGCCCTGTTTATCTTATTCCGCCCGCAATAAGTTAGAAATCGAATAGGAGGATGGCGAAATCGAGTCAATTTTTTTTTTTTAAATCTACAAATTTTTACGATAATTGTAAAGGTGCTTCTTAATTCTCTTAACTACAAAGTAACCCATATATTTATCAATCTTCCCTTAAAAGGATATAGTCACAACCAGAAATTCCCGCAATTTAACTATTAGCTTATACCGACGAACATTATTTCTTTGTAAAAAAAATCTATAATTGAAACTTAACAATTTTGGTCCTTATTTTTAGGGTTCCGTAGTAAATAAGGGATCCTTATAGTTTCGCCATGTCCGTCTGTATGCCCGCAGTTTAGCTCAAAATCTATTGGTACTAGAATGTTGTAATTTAGCATGAGTATACACGTTAATTATGCCGACAAAGTAGTAAAGTAAAATTTTGAAAAAAATAATATCCGGTTACCTCCGTATATCCGTCTGACTCCTTCTGTTGTCCGTGACGACAGGTGTCACAACTACTTTTTATTTCAATTTTTTTTTAAATATCCCATACATTCAATCTCGTATTTACAGCCTAAAGCCAAGTCACAAGTCGATATCTCATACGGATTGAGTCCGATCGAGCCATCTGTAATGCGAGTGTTAGCTACGAGCCGAGCCGCCATTTAATCATCGTAAAAGGTCCGTAAATCCTAATTACACGGCTTATTATTTCAAAGCTTGGACAATACCGTAGTAAAAAGCCTTGTGCTATTGGCGCGCGGCCACTCGCTATATACGGTTGCAACAGTTTCTCAAACTTACTTATTTATTGATTCTTTTATTTTTACTGTTTATTTTTTATGAGAGAACTAGAATATTTTATGAATTTAGCTGAAATGTGAGAAATTTAATACTAAAGACAACATAAAGTATAAATGACATAGTTAAGTATTATATGCCTTGAATAGCTTTAATAAAAACAAATATAAAAATATGTTTTAGATAAACGTAGCATTATACTGTTTAAGACTCCGGTATGATTCGTACGCCGCTTATGATGTGTGCCGATCGGGTCAATATGGAAAATGACTTTTCTATATTACCTCGTATCTGGGTGTATTGGTACCTTCAAAGTTTCAGATTTAAACAATACAAGTGATTTAGCTACTTAATTAAGAAAAAAGCGATATATATAATGTTGTCTTTTATGTATTTTTTTATCTATACTACTAATATAGAGGGGAAAGATTTGAATCTTTCTTTATTTACATCAAATAGGCACCGAAGCTACATTGTACGCGGGTGATATATAGGCTACAACGCTTGCAAAGTCGCGAAAAAGCAACTAATTATTTATAAAATAATTCTTCAATTATTTAAAATAGAATAGAATAATCTCTTATTTTCTTTTATTTATAACAAATACACCGAACAGTATTTGAGAAGGACTGCCCCCAGTTTAGTTTTATTTCCACAGCGGCGCAGACGTCGGAGCTAGTAAATGTAAAATAGATTAGTACCTTAAAAAGTTAATGATAGTGCGGTAACTATAACAATCAGAAACCAACATATTTTATTTTTATTATATAAATACTCTCAAACAAAAAATCACACTGAAAAGAAAAAAAACAGCCACGTGCGAGTCGGAGTCACACAAAGAGTTCCGTACTATCCATACTCACATTTGTTGTATGGGAGCCCACATTTCCTAACTTAATTTATGTGCCCTGCTTCTACATAGAAAATCTATAAGATGTAACACGACATGTTGAATTAATGACTATACGAGTCATTCAAAAGATTAGTAGTCGGTTCTAAGAGCAATAAAGAGTGGAAAAATATATTATATTGCCTATTTCAAAAACGAATTACGACATTTTTTATATGTATAAGCAAAAGTATTGCAAACAGGTTTCTAATACCTAAAAAAGGCATCGGCGATCCATAAACGATTAAAGATTTGTTGTAATTTTAGAAAAAGTTTGTGGATTTCAACTTTAAAGTCATTGTACGAGTAATGTCCAAGAAGTAAATCTGGAATGTTTTCCTGAAAACCTCTTCATTATGATGGGTCTACCTACCTAGGTCCATAATCTGATGTGCATGCAGTAATCTACTGAAAACGATATCAAGTTAACAAAATCTGAAAGAAAGAAAAAATAACATTTGGCTGAATAGAAAATCCCGTTGCCATCGAGTGTCAATAAAAAAAATGCTAGCTGGCGGCAATAGAGAGGACGAAGAAACCGCACTGATTGCACAAAGGGTCCCTCGGGGGCGAATTATCGTCACGTACGGGTTCCACTTCGTTAGCGGACCACGCGCTTGTGGTGGCACGGGTGGCACGTGGCACTCGTGGCAGGCGGAATCTATCAATATTAATCATGATATTTTATAATGAAGGTCAAAATCTATCCATTTCCAATTGTTCATAAAGCAAAATGAGAAATCGTTTTGCGTATAATATTTTTTGTATTATAATAACTAAATTATTTTATACGATTTACGATTAAAATTCATAGTTAATGCCCCACAATTCTGTAAAATAATACTTATAGTCTATGCTCTCTACGTAGAAAAATACGTTTTTTACATAATTGAATACCGATTTTTAAAAACCACTACTAAGAAGTCTTCAATTAAAAAGGTATTATCAAACGAAATGTATTCCTAGTTAATTTTTTTATACAAAAAATGGACCTTATATACATAGGTACACTCCGCCTAAATACGAATGAATAGCAAAGAATCCTGAAGTCCTGATTGCACAAAGATCCGAGCCCCATTTTCATTTCGTTATCGCCAATTGTACCTTTGAACCAGCCTTAATAAGAGAACTGAGAAAAACGAATTCAATGCAATTTGGTGTGCATTGTGGGACTCGAGCGATACCGTGTAATTGCTTCCCTGTTGTCACGTCGACGTCCCAAGGTATTAAATCTGTCAATGTAATTTAAACTTTATATAGACATCGCGTTCACGTTAAAGTCTTTAAAACAAATATCCATCCAAATTCAAAACTCTTTCATATACGTAATAAAAAATGTTTTAAAAAATCTTTCGCATTCTGGGCAACTACTCTTTTGATTGCAAGAGGTCGTTGGTTCGAGTCCCATCAAGATACTTGGGGCTGGTTGATTTTTTTAAACATTTTTACCAGTATAGCATTGTGAATACATAATGGATAAAAATGTAGTAATTATTTCTTATGTTAAATTGCATAGTATTTGTCTTTAATTAAAAATCACCACCCAAGTTACATCGAGATGGGACTCCACAATTTTTGCAATCCGGGCGACTACTCTAACCATTGACCTACCAGAGATCAGACAGGACTGATGTTATTTTCCAAACACTTGTTACATTTCACTACTATTGAGCGTATCTTCATTTATGTTCAGGCAATCCACCTAAGTAGACGAAAATAATATTTTTATAAATATATTTAACTTTGGATTAAGTTTAATATTATATTTCAATAATTTTGCATTCTTAAAACTAAATCAAAGACACTTTTTATGTTACTAAGAGGTTACTGGTGGTCTCAAGCCATTTATTTTTTATTAAAGATATTTTTCAGTATAACATTGTGAATGCAAATTTGTTCAAATATAACAATAAAGACTTTTTTTCTATTTCAATTGTTTTTCGATAATACAAATAGCATCACTAAAAACTTTTTGATCTGAATAATATCCTGCATGTACATCCGTCATCACCCTCTAACAAACTTCATGAAAATCCATCAGCTATTTTCGATGCAAAGAGGCAACAAATATGAAGCTTTAACATTTATAGTAAAACGAGTAATTATCAAAACATTTGTGTGTTTCACAGGAATCATGTACAGAAATTTTCCCACTATAATTTCAGTAGCTGTCTAACTGTAGCCCGACAATAGTCAGCCAAGAGCTCCCTAAGACGTAGGATCGTACCAGAACACTCCTGGCATTTGCTCGGCGCCCGCCCGTCAAATAGTTAAGCACTTAAGATATAGAGAAGTCTCCTTTAAAGATACTAGTAATTATATGCGAAATGAAATAACTTATTTAATAGAATTCTCGGTGATATTAGAAAGAGAAAACAGCTTAGCTGATAATGACGCACCTCTTTTTTTTTGTAAAAGCATTTAACTAAATGGGGAACATAATACTTTAAAAATGCTAGGAAGTAAAATGGGTACATGATAAAATCTGTCTCAGAAGCCAAGCTTAGATGATAAACAAAGTTTTTCACTCGTGTGGTGTAAGTATACGCCAACCATTGAAATGCATGATTGATTGAAATCAAATTATGGGAATAGCTGATTGATTGAAATCAAATTTATTGCATCAATCAAAGAAAGATAGTAATCGGTCAATGTGATCTCAACACTTCCTCTTCATTCTTTTAAAATTACAAACCAAAACACAAGACATTTACACACTGAATAACGTAGTTTACACAGTGCTAACGAAAACGTTGATTTGCGTCTTTCAAAATCTCCTCTAGTTATGTTGTATGAAACACTTTCAACAGAAACTGGGTCGCGGTCTGCACGCTACTCAAATTTAATCAACAATATACAGCGTTTATTTTAATCGCGCTTTTGAGTTTAACTTCATTATCATTACCATCCACAATCGACCACGTATCAGTCGAACTGTGTCTATATCGGCACAGTTTAATGAACGTTGAAGGGGTAATTGTTTAATTAACTAAATACATTATTTCATACGAATATAAAAATAAATAATAATTAAATAATTAATTTAGTCTTATGTAAAAGGATGAGGTTATATGTTCGACGGCGATGTATTTTTTTAATGTGTGTTCACCGATATTTCCGCCAATTGTTGACCCATCTTCAAAATTTTTTAATCGACAGCTTAATGCATCGAGGTGGTCCCATTTAAATTTTATTGAAATCGAATAAGTAGTTTCTCTTTTATAATCAAATCAAAATAAGCTTTCCACCAAATATTTAGTTGATATGGTAAGACCAGGCCTATTTCAATTAAAAATCAAAAGTTTGCGTATTTGGAACTCATTCAAAATTCGAAGAGTGTGAAAGTCTCACTATGTTGAATATTTTTTAAATTTATTAATTAAATATTTTAATGTTACCTATTATATAACAAAAATATCAATAACATAAAAAAGCAAGTAATAAAAACTTGAAAAAAAACTTATTGCTTAATTGACAAGTGACACTTGGGTGTAGATAAAACTTTTTGTTCTGTGACTACACTTTGATTTGCTATAAGCTTATTATAAGGTGACAGATTATAAATAGGAAATTCTAAGACTTATTTAGTGCCAGCCATTTTGATAAACGATTTTTAAATGACTGCAAACGATTGATTGTCGTTAAGCTTTTAGAGGGAGCTTTGAACAGCCAGCAGTGAATGTTTTCCGACTGCTATAACATTTATGATTATAATTCAGAATTAAATGTTGTCATTGTACAAACAATTTAAGTAACCTAATGTTATATAACCCCTTTTAGAGAGAAGCGATATTATATGTAACAAAATTAAATACACACTTTTAATTCCTCCATCGGAATAAGGTGGGACATTTAAAAACACCACTAAGCACATAGTAGAGTGTTCCGCAAGTTTCCAAGTTAGGAATACTTGCGAAGTCCATTACACGGGTGACGGAGCCGAGTTGTTTGTAATTACTGAGACACGCTCGAGATTTCATTTAAAGTTGTTTGGGATGTTGACGGCTCTTTCCGGGATTGTTGACAGAGGGCAATGGAAAAATTTATAGAACCTAGCAAGGTGCTAGAAGGACCTTTTAGCCGAACAGGGGGTGGCACAGTGACACATTTGCAGGGAGTCATCATCGTCATCAGTCTATTAATGTCCCCGCTGCAGGGATATAATCTTTCTTGTGGATAGAATCACGTAGGGTGAATAGGTGATCCATCCGGATCTAGTGCGGTTTGGTGGGTGTGGGCACTAACGGCGTTGCGTACCTTCTAAATCGCGGAAGAGCTTGAGATAATACATTTTTGATCACCTATCTGATGAAAGACAAAAATATATAAAACGTAATTTTTTATAAATATGATACATATTTTATAGAGAAGTAATTAATATGTATTTAGAATGAATGAATGGATGATTAGCAAAGATTTGTAATAATATTAAATATAAATATTTATGTTTAAATTATAACATTAGCGAAACTGAAAATTTATAATTATATATTATTTATTTTTTATAAATTACAATAATAAAAACTAATGGTCCTCCTTTCTATTATTGTTGTGCTCGACAGGGTCCATAGTGAGACTAATTTAATTATATAACATTATTTTAAATTACCTATAGAAACAATAAACTTATTGAGTATTGAAACTACATATTAGTTTGGCTTGAGATTTTAACTTTGTGATTTGTGTTCTAAATAATTAATCAAGATTGCATAAAAATATTATTTTGGGTATACATTTCTGAACAGCATATTCTTGCTCTGAACAAAATGCGTCTACAAGAATTGAAGAAATCATTTACGGGATTGGTTGTACCTTGTTTATATTGATCATGGCATCTGCAACGGCGCTGAAATATCGGGAACTCTATAAACACAACGTATATGGTAGTAAACCCGTAAAACACTATTGTTATAGTTAAATAAATCAGTTTATTAAAGCAGTGTTGAACATCGTAGAGATCTAAAGCTACAATATCAGTGAACGCAAACCGGTGGCATAGGTTCTAGCACAAACAGTGGACGACCGACGTTTTAACTTGTATCTGTCTTCTGCGGAAAAACTCCACTAGAGCAGTAGCCCGGTGTCGGTCTAGTTTCTTGTATTATTTGTCCTGCAAACATTTCTACGGCATTTCGGTAACTATGGAATAAGACATTATTTATATCAGAGACTCTTCTTCGGATGACACGAAATCGTATTATAATTAATTTTACTTAGGTGATTCATTTTGTACGTTAAATCTCAATTCAAAAATGAAAATAAGTATAATACAATAGCAGATCCCGTAAACTTTGAATCGCTTTTTTTAAAATAAAATATAATCTATTTAAATCGCTAATACTATAGTGTTATTATATAATAATATAGTATAGTAATGAGAACAACTAGTCAATTTCTAGCTATAGCTAGAAATAGTTAGAAATTGACTAGTTGTTCTCCTGCTATTTCGCCTACGTAAATTAGAGCCTATGTCACTCGCTAGTCATGTAATTCCCGTAGGTGGATAAGCTTTTAAAAACGGTTCAGTAGTTTCGTAGGCTACAACAGACCTGCAATAAAACCTTTCCATTTTATGATATGTGTATAGATATGTTCAAAAAACGATTATCGTCAATTAAATAAATCAGGTTCTATGTCATGTTACTTCACTGTTTCGTGGAACATCTAATTAAAGTCAGTTTTCGCCTTCGTTACTTTAATTGCCACTCTCCGTGGAAAAGTATAAACCTTTTACGATTTACAGTTTGTCTGTGGCTTAGTAAAGATGCATGTCGTAAACCTCGAGTGAAGTTTTGTTGGTAAATAAATTGTATACAACATAAACTACTTGGAAAAATCGAGATTAATAGTTTGTATGAAATTGAGTTTTAAATTCTCTTGTTTAATACTTTGTAAATTTTAAAAAACAAGTATTGTTGGCAACCTGAGTGTGGTGAAGCCAAATCACTGACCAAATGCAAATCACACACGTTTATCATGGGTTCCATATAATATAATATTTGAAGTATGTAATTTTGATTGAAATATCTATTTAATTTAATTATTGTTACAAATTTTTTGACATATAATTTCTAATATTATGTAGTTTTATTTGTAAATTTGTATACTTTCAAAATTGTAGTGTAACATTGCTATGCCCTTACACAGCCTCACACGTACACGAACAACAAAATAATGACCATCTTATAATTATAACGTGACATGTAATAAATGATTTGATTTCTATGTATATGTGATAACAGTTGACACGTTCCGTAGCATGCACTCCAATCTAACTACGTTCATTTAATGAGTTTACACCCGAGCCAGTGAGCGTCGTCTTCCAATACAACGAGAGCGCCTATTCTAGGAGTACGTTCTAGGAGGACGACCCTGAGTCTGCTCTAGGCTGCTTACTCTTGTTCAGTAACTGTAATTATGTATTTTATACCTCTATATTCATTCATTATTACCAAAAATTTGTTTGAATTGACATGGGAATCGCGTCACGAACGAATTATTGTTTTTTTTTATTATTTTAATATTGCAATGGAAAGTGATATTATATTTCTAATGAAAAAATTTTACAATTCTTCATTCATTTGTAAAATAGGGAGACAAAATAGCCCTAAATATGTTATGCAAATAATAACAAAATTGCTAGATTAAAAACATTCTATTTTAATATTAGGATAGTAGGATGAAGTTTCCTATTTATATAGAAATATCTTTAAAATAAGCCTGATGCGTCCCTGGTGTACTTTATAAGAACATAAGCGTAGAACAATTGAAGAGTTGTAAATCTTGGCTAGATCTTTTTTACATAAAAATATTGATTTCAGATTTTTTGTCACTTGGACCCTTCAGACTTTGAACCCTTCAATTGGGTGCATCCTTAAGATGAAATAATGAGTTCATTTAGTTATTTATTTTGGACAGAATGAGTTCCTGTGCAGTTACCACTACATAGGAGAAATGTTGTTATAAGCTTTCATGGTCATTGATATTTAACAAACATTCTAATGTAGAGAGTTTCTGATATCATCTCGAGTTGGTCTGGTAATTGTTACCTTAAGTCCAACTCTAGTCGGTATGCAACGGATGTGACATTTCGTGTATAGAAAATAGACCCCTGAGCTTGCGTTTTAATGTGGGTCACATTCTGTGTACCAGTGTTGGTATAACATGAACTGTGTATTGTGTTATTTATATAATATATTGTAAACATCTCCTACCAGTTGCTATGGAGAGCGGTATTCGAAATCATTGAACTTTGATAACGTTACGCCCTTGACAATGAAAGATAATAATCTGTGCTCTCGTCAAGATTATCTTGTTATTATATATTTGATAAATATTGCATTCGTAATGCTATATATATATCTTAAAGAGTTTTCATATCTCGCTATCAGTTTACGTGAGAAACAAAGTGTACTAATACGCTATCTGAAATATATGACCATTGACATACACATTATGGTGTCATATAGATGCGACATTAAAATTACATGTTTGATACATGTAATTTTAGTTATATCGCTCAGTTATAGAAATAAATTGTCAATGTCAATGCGAGCAATTCTTCTATAAGTCTGTGCGCGCACGCAGACTGAAGCTTAGTTTGTTCTCGCTACACGTTTCTATATCTTTGTAGACAACATTATATCACTTCACAAGTATGCGTATATGTTACCCTTAAAAACCAAAACCGCTCGTTAAGTGCAAAAATAAATCACGTTTCGCGTTGAGGTCACAGTAAACCTTATTTACCGCCTCGACTGCAAAACCTATATTGTTTATGCGTTTATATTGGGATTTTCTATCTTTATTTTATTCGGCACATAAAAGGGATGACAATGATGTCAAACTTATGGTATTTGATGCAAATAACCAAGTTGTGTTTGTATTCTCTTTGTTCAGAGCAAAATCAACAAAGGAATAAACTAGTTATTAGGTCAACGATCGTCTCTCAGTATAATTTTTTACTCGCCAAAGAACCATGCAAAATGAAACTCTCGTCTGACGACTTTTCCTCGAGCACACCGCTCCAATTATCCAAAAAAGAAAAAACAAATATACACGTAGTTTAGACTAAAATTAATTAAGAGTCGACACCGCGCCCGTTTTTAATCGGTCATACATCTTCCGAATACTCATTAACTTCTCTGTAAGGATTACGAAAGCTAAAAAAAACCTAATTTACTATTTTCTATTACTATGCATAAATTACAACATTTTATCATGCTAATGAATGCATAATTATTGTTATAAATCTTAAACTTACATTGTTAATAAATTGTCACATGACCACAAACTAGCATATTTGTACGTAGATCTTACGTAGGATCTTCAATGTGTCACCTACACAAAGTTGCTGCAAATTTTCATAAAATATCAGGAATAAGCCAGGAATGAAACTCAGCAATAATTTTATGTCGCCCGTCCCCGGCACAATAGCTGGGGCAGAATATGTTAACACTGGTTTCTTATATTTTCACACGCAATAATCAAACTACTGCTGACAGATAAAAGCACTTTTCTATTTGATCATTTTAAATGTTTCGGATCCTTTACAGGTTTTATGTTCACTTAGACTAAGAAGTCTTTTTATTTTTTATTGAACCTTACCTGTTGGCAATGAATTGGGAGATATATTTTATATAGGATGGTTTTAGACACAGCTTAGATAAGTAGTTTTGATATTTGTAAATACACATTTATTAAAATAAAATAAATAATTTTATTTAAGAAAAAATTAATATTAGATCAACAAAAAGTATGATCAATAAATGATGTCCCTTCTCTCCGTCGTCATAAGTCCTGCTCCTAATTTACGTATTTTTAATGTCAAGAGAATAAACCGAGTACTATAAAGGTGAACATATATCGAGGATATTCTTAATAAAAAATGCTTTGTCTCTGGTACTTTAAGATGGGATTCGAACCTATGACCTTTCGCAATGCGGGCGACTGCTCTAACCACTGAGCTACCCAGAACCTAACAAGACTAATTAATTTTTCAAGCACTTGTTTCTTTTTTACAACTACAGAGCGTATATATCGAAAATTTATTTAAATTGTACCACTGCTGATGAAAATATTAAATTACAAACTGTAAACTTTACATAACTAAAAAAAGAATTGCTAATCTATTGAATCGAATAAAAGAAACCCTTTCTAAGAAAATATCCTTAAAAATCGTCTCGATCGACTTTAAAAGGGCAGAATAATTACAATGATTAATGAGCGAACCCGAAACGCGTCAATCAAACAGGACACAAGTGGGTCAATCGGGACAGCCCGTCCCATTATGGGACCCTACTTGATTAATCCAAAGAGCGACTTCGATTTAACTCTTTTCTCTTATTGTAATTTAAAAATATTTCATTGATAATAAACAAAGAGTTTTTTTTACTAGTGTCTGTATAGTAACTTAGTTATTTGTGATTTTGATGTCGTATCGTTGATAACCAGATATGATACATCTCTTTAACAACAATAACATCTGAATTATGTGCTATCCTGGACCAGCTGACATTGGAGAGCGTTTGAAAGTTTCACACCAACTCAAGCTCAACTTCTAACAACTAAGCGAAGTCCAAGAATAATACACTTAAACGCCTACTACTCCATTTCTCCAGAAATGAAGATTTCGGAAATTTTCGCATGTTCTTATATTTTTTTCTTAATTACATCTTTGTAGATTATCTGCTCATCAGAATAAAAGCTATGTTCACATCATAATTGTTATGTGTATTAATCTATAAATGTATATAGTATTATAGATAACTTTATCGTTTATGGCATTTTCTGGTATTCTTGTAAGAGATTTCTAAAAGGTCATGTTAGCTTATTCTAAGATGTTAGCTATCTATACATGTAAAATGGATTAGTGAAATAAAACTACATTAGACTTATCATTATTGTTTTATTAAGAAGAATAATTATCAGCAGCATTTCAAATGTACAAAAAATTTCGTTTTTATTTTGCTTTGTTGGCAATGGATGATGTCAAATAATTTGACCAATTTTAGACAATTTTTTTACCAATATAATGCTCCGTCATAAAGGAGTAACATAGATTATATTTTATTTATTACTATAATGTTTTCTTCTTTCCTATATAAAAAGGGAATTTGTACTACGTTTACTGGGTCCGTTAGTAATTATTATAATTTCAGAATACTCCGCAAACTTGAATTTTTACCACTTTCCAAATATTTTTTTCGATCTTTGTCTTTGCTTTCGTTTTGAGACGGCATACTAATTATAAATATAAAATATGTTAAGAACATATTTAGTCACAAAAATGAATCCGTAAAAAGTAATTAGGTTAGGGAATCCTTTCTCGTTGACTTTCATAAAAAAAACACTGGATTCAGCCCCATCGAGAGCTCATGATTGATCACCATCCGGTTACCGACGTCACTCGGACTCCCTCGGGCACGTGACACTTTCAACTTGTAATTTTATACAATGATATTTAAATTATTGTCATTATTCTTAATTAAAAACGCTTAAAAATCCACTTTAACATTATATTATTGTCATTACCTATTATCTACATACAACAATATTCTTCGCAAGTGAAAGAAAATACCTTCACCGACAGACGTTTGTAAGCACTGTGATATTGCACAAAACGACATTTTGCACGGAGATCGCTTTATAGTTACTGTGATAACTATCAATATGCAATAACAGAGAAACCAACAAACTAGAATCTGTAGTTTCTAGTTTGTTTTTCCAAGTTTGTTGGGTTTCCCACTTACCCTTTCTATCTTGATATATTTCTGTAGGCCTGCTCAATAGATGGAAGAAAATAAGGAAAAGTCTACCGGTGTTTCTGTGCTGATAACGCGCATGTTTTTATAGAATATATATGTTGCTCTTCTTTCCATTTTAAATACAAACGAATGTGTTTGAAAACATATCTAGAGTCTGGACTTTCCAATAGGGACTTTAATTTTAAGGGCTTAAAAGAGCCTGATGTTTTGCATGTGCAACATTATATGACAGATCTGAACGAACGAACAAACTCTTCAGCTGATTAGTAAAGATTAGACTCACATTAACACATTTTACAGCGGACCTCATAAGCCAACAAATCCTCCGAGCGTCAGCTTAAAACGAAACAGGCAACCGAATGATTCTATAAGCGTTTTTTTCTAACGTGGAAAATTAAAAACACTATATATAGTTAATGGTCTTCAGAGACAAATCGGTAGACCTTAAGAAATACATTTTTATAGAAGTAACTAAATTTTATGCTTTGATATGAGTAAATAGATATTGAATATGGAACTGGAATTGCTTATCAAGATTTTTATAGAATATTATATTGTTCTGTTCGATCTCATAATATTGGCCTATTGGCTATAGTAATAACAATTAATCATAGATTACATTCATTAGACGTTGAATAGTTCATGGGCATTCAATTAACGATGTCCTGGGTGATTGATCCCCCCCCCCCCCTCCAACACAATAACTATACTCTGCAGCCGGTAGTATATGACGTGCACTATCAAAGAATATGAAATACTCGTAAAAGTGACAAGTTTTACAAATCCGGTTGAAATAAAACAATCTCTTTGCTATTCTTTGTTCTAATATTTTTTTTGGTAAATTATGTAAAATTTATATAAAAATATTTCATATTGTCAAGCTAAATATAATAGTTATTTAAGATACGAGTGCGGAAAGTAAGGTTTTACGAATAAGGGCCAAATTGATAACACGAGCGTAGCGAGCGAGGGTTTTCATTGGCACGAATTCGAAAAACCTTTTACGCTCAAGTTTCTTACAACATTTTTCAACGCTTTTTGCGAGAAAAAAAACAAATATAAAAACTAAGTATGTATTAAAGGTAAAAATTATTTGTTAAAATTAAACGTGATATTTGAACATGTTTTCGTGTCATACATTTTTATTTGAAAATATTCGTTCTAGGCTCCTTGAAATACTTTTGCCTCTAAAGTTTGACATATTTTCATAAATTTTTTTTAATTTCTTTGGTGCTCAGCCAAAAAAAATAATAAAAATACTTTTAAGCACGTGTGCAGTAAAGGATTTCAGTACATTTTTATTTAACACGTGTTTAAAGACTCACTTTCGGTGTTTACAATGGATTAAAAAAAATGCACTTTATGAGCAACTGCATTGAAAAGATATATATAAGTTGTGGCAGCTACGGCAAATTTGTCTTCGGCGTTGCACGTGTTGCAACTTATTCAATGGGGATCGGCTGGAGCGTGTTTCAGCAGCCAATCAGGATCGCAAGAAATTAAGACTGGTCGTAAAAATCAGTGATCCACTAAAATTGATCGTTGATTCAAAGATCCAATACGGATACTTTAGTGTGAATCTGGCTGCCGACTTCCACCTATATTATATTCACCTTATAAATATTTTAAAATATTGCATGTTAAATGCTCGAGTATTTAATGGAGAAAATTATCATTTGAAAACCAATAATAACAAAAACCACAATTAAACGCCTTTGCTCCTAATGTGACGTGAAAACAGCCTCTAATGCGTCATCAAATAAATTGAATAAACTAACATTAAATGTATATCACCATCTACATTAACTTAATCTACGGGCCACTGGCCGTGCATTAATATTGCTTTGAGTGATAGGCAGTTTGCAAACATCCTTTGTAACGGTTTGTCTACATAGAGCTGTGGAATTTCGTTATTAAAACATTGGCGACAAATAGTTGTGTAACAATCAAATATAGTATACTTTAGACCATAAGATTCATTGGCAGTATTATCTTGTTTTAATAAGAAAATCAATATCTATATTATAAAAAAATAAATCCTTATTTCCCATGGTCGCGCCCTCACACGTGAACGGCTGGACCGATTTCGATAATTCTTTTTTGTTGTGTTTATTATTGTCAGGAGAAGGTTCTAAAGGAAAAGTATTTTTTTTTTAAATAGAACCTACTTCAAAGTTAAAAAAAAGGAAAAAATAGTATCTCAGAAGCGACTTATTCAAGAAAATACTATTAAAGTCAGGCGAAGATTTTCTGTAGGTTATTAATGAAATGATGGGCGCCCGATTTCAGTACCATTTTATTAAATAAGTCGCTTTTGAGATAATAATTATTTTTACTTGTTTAAGTCAGTTCCATTATTTTAAGTCTTTATATGAAATAAAGACTTTTGAAGATATTTTCTGAAAACCGTGTAAAGTGAGAACCTCAATTTTTTAATCAGGCAATACCTAAAACCTCCTAAGTCTGACAAATAGTATGCTGAAAATCTGCATCAAAATCTATTTAGTCAAACGCGAGATAATCGCGCACAAAATATATATACATACATACGGGTCAAAATGTGTGGAAAATTTGAAACTTTAAGAATATTTAACCACCATATAAAATTAATTTTAATCTAACTTTGGATAATATAGTAACCTTATGAATAAAGTTTTGTAAGAAAATATGTATTTCCAAAGAGATTCATTATATAATCTGAGATTCTATAAATTCCTATAATCTCAGATTATATAATGTTTTCCAGATTATATAAATTAAAATATGACGAGATTAAAACAGGTTCTCCTAGAAAAATGTTATTATACTGTATAAGAATATGACAAATTCTTATAATATAGAATCACCGTTGACATTACTTTTTTTTAACAATTTGATTAATCTTTGGACAGTATATTAATCGTTTAATGACATTATTAGTTGATTTTTAATATTACTTTTTTTTATTGAAGTTTATTTTAATTTCGATGCACCGTTGGCATATATTTACCAATACAGCCTTGTGAAAACTTTATTGATCAAATAAAACAATATATTTTGCTTTTTTAATATTGATAATTTCACTATTAATTATTTTTGCGATAATATCTTTGACATTTGTATTATTTATTAATTAATATAAAATACAATTGTTATTAAATCATAAATTAAAATATTTTTCGTTTTGTAATGTTAATTTAATTATGACAAATGTGTTAATATCATATGTTTGCATGTTTCTGTGCCCTGACAGGGTTCATGTAATGGTGCTGTATACGTATAGAATATCTTGTAATACCACATGATTGCAATAAAGAATTGAATGGAAAGTGACTTTTCAATCTTGACGCTCTGTATGAAATAAAACGGAGAAAAAAGCAGCCCTTGCCGAGTTTCTTGCGGTTCTTCTCGGTACAAGGTCTCCCGCCGTAGATTTACGAACCGATGGCGTAACTCTCGACTTTCACAAGTGCTTGTAACAGCCTAGACTGAATAAATAATTTTGATTTTTATGATTTTTGAATTGAATTGAATAAAGTTAAGATTATTGATTTCTTTGTATACTTAAAAAAATTGCAACTGCCTTCGCAATCGTGTGGTTAAAAGAGTGACCAGCGAATCATCATCATCAGCCTATTAATATCATTATTATTACACCTCTTTAGAACATAGTCTTTACCAATGGATATAGTCAAATAGGAACATTACCTACCAAGCGGGTCCAGTTGGAGTTTCTGAGTGTTAATAACTGCACATTCAACTGGCATTCAATGGCTTAACGTACCTTCCGACGCGAAGGAGTTCAAGATTGTAAATTTTTGTATACTCAACTTAAAACAGGTTCTTGCAAAATTTGCTTAAATGATATTTTATTTTGATAATAATACTCGTCGTGTTCCTATTAGATGCGAGATGGTTCTGGATTATTGTGACGCGTCCTACGATTAACTCCCTAACTGAAAATGACATATATTACAAAATAAATTTCAAAGTATTCACCATGAACGGTAACCGAAAATGACTGAGCACGTATATGTATGTCAGAATATTATAAACATGCAGCTTGGAGTTTGCAACGAACCTTCGTTCGTTACATTTCAAGGATTCACAGGTTTCAGTCGCTCGCGAATTCCCTTTGGAGTTGTACACTATTTATAATTCAACGCTCTGATAGAAGGTACAGACGAGACCTTCCTTCACTCACCTGTTTTTATTTCTCACGTTTCACTAAAACAAATGAGCAAAAGTCCTTTTAGTTTCCATAGTTCATCGTAAACGTTTTTTTAACTCTTTTCGTATCTAATAGTAAACAATTTATTTTATCTTTCTATCTTATCTGAATAGAAACACCGAAATGTATGTATGTATGTTATTATATTCACGCATAACTTCAGAACGATTGCAAAAATTAGTTAGTTTTTTTGTTGTATTTTATATTATAAGTAAGGTTTGCAGAAAATGTTTTCAAAAAATATTACCTAAAGACGTATTTTATTTTCATTTGTTACCGACATCACTAATGCGAATTTGGGGCAATAACTATAATCTAATATATTATACTACGTAGGGTAAGAAGAATATCTGAAAACTCATTTCTTTCCCAAATATGTCATCCAAACAAGTTACACTACAATTTTTGTAGTTACTTGTAAGATTAGTTATGATAAACTCGTCGCCAAGCGATGTAATAAATGCTGTATTATGTTTTGAAGTAAATTTTATTAGATTAAAAATCTGTGCTGTGACAGCACTGAGTACGCCGTGTTCGAGGCTGCTTATTACAGAGTTATCATTAGCATCAGCCTGCAGGGAGTCAAGCCTTCTTTAGGGGTGGTTAAGGATGGGCCATTAACCCTCCACGCTGATCCAATGAGGATTGGAGGGTTTATAATAGAGTAGAGTTCAATAATTTAAAACTATACGAATATATATAATTGATTGCTTACTATCGTCAGTATTCAACACAACTGGCAAAGCTCATAGCTGGTCCTTAACGTTAATAGTATTATACCTACTATACTAAGCTACTGGATCGGCAGAAATGTGCGGAGCAATCACCGGCGCCGGACATGTTATTATTTGTCGTGTTGCATATCTACCAAATTACAATAAATGTTTAATATTAGTCGTTATAAGCTACTGCTATTAATACCGGAATAAGGAAGTATTAAAAAAAATTGTTCTCAAAATCAAACTAGATGTCGATACGGTACGTTCTTGATTTCTCCATGACAACCCGTCCGGTTTTCTTTCATGTTTAAAAGTCAATTAGTTTTTATAACTCAATAAACAACTCATATTTTATTTGTACTTTTTCATATTTTTATTGATACATCTAAGTTTCGAACTTTTCAAATTTCAGTTTTTTAATATGTTAGTTAAAAGGAACGGAAATGACTGTCTCTGTAAATTCGTTTCCTGCAAAAATCAACTTTTGCTAGAGTCGCCATCTAGTGGAGGTGCTTTTTTAGTGCTTTCGTTTTTTTTAATACTTCGTCATACAGTTAAAATCCAATTTATTATTAAATAGTACAAAATATCTAAAAACTATATACTGTCTCTTCATTGATTATGATACTCCCTAAAACGGGAGCTTTCAGCAACTCATCTTGGAATCTGAACATGTATGTGATGTTGTCTAATATTTATTTGTGCGGTCGTAAGTTAGGGTAATGCAGTTATAAATAATAGCACACAAAATTAATGAGGAACAATTAAAAGACGACCAAATTGTAAAAGTCACGGACGGCGGGAAGGAAACAAACAATAGATGAATCCAGAAAGAGAATAAAATTATAAACTACTTCGTGCATACCGAGTTAAATACGGTGCTTGTCACCAAATCATATAAAATATATGCTGAAGAAGCAAGTACACAATATGCATAGTAATGCTCCATCTCACTTGAATAAGTTCGATTACCATGAAACGAAGAAAATAAAGATGGATAAAGCTAAATTTAAAGCGCTTCTGTGATATATTCTTTCCATTTTAAGTTAATAAACTTTTATTATTATTATTGAAATATCATAGCTACCTTTAAACTTATTTCTACAATCTGATTCGTTCGCTGTTACAGCATTATTCAGGTTCGTACAATTCGGACAACGTCATAACGTAAAACAATAGCTAAAACAACCCACTAGCCACTCGCAAATGATGCTTTTGTCCTAGAACCGGTCAGCTGGGTCTGCGTAACGCTAACTTTGTTGTTGTTGTGACCCGTTTAACGAGAACTCTCTCTGAACGGGTGCACTGCCTGAATAATTATCTACGGTAACAACGTCGACTACTTACAATTGACATTAATAACCCAAGAGATAGTTACAAAAGTGCTGGCAGGAAGTGTTGGAATACTTGGTGGAGACAATTTAAAATTAATGAATATCTTGTTCTTCATATAAAACAGTAGAAATTGCTTAGATGACATGATAGTGAAACGCGGTGACTCAGAAGATCTCAGAAGTTGGTGTGAATATGAGCTCCGAAAAGGAGTATCGTAATGGTTGAAAGTTGATTTATTGCTAAATTAATAGAAGTTAGTCCATAAAAAATACTCCGACTTTCATTTGGTAGAACAAACATAACAGCAATCGCTTAAAGTTTATTTACACCTGGAGACGGCTGCGGAAAATTAATTTTAAACGATTGCTAAGTTATTTTTCCAGCGTCACCCCCAGGTGTACCAACACCTCACCTTCGTACTGGGTAATGAGTAATATACACCCTTAGTACTTAATATCAAACTTTAGAAACTTCTTGCACTTATTTGCCACGAGCTCTCCGTCTATAATATTTTTTATCAATTTCTAATGCGATAAAATATAATAAATCAGTATAATCAATTTATTTCTGTAAAACAGCATTTAACATCAACTGCTGAGGGTGCTCTTTCTGGATTTAAGAACTATACTATAGCATGGGGGTCATAAATAGGTTGGTGATAATACCAACCTTTTTATGACCCCCATGCTGGAGTACAGATCTTCCATATGGATGCAATCGAATCGAATTTAATTAGCCAAAGTGGTGGGTCCACGTGGCTCTAGTGCGGTTTAGTGAGTGCTAACGACTGCAGATGCAACCGGAAGTGCGCTATGCAGAAGAGTGCGCCAGAATTCTCGCCAAACAATGCAATAATAGGAAACAAAAATAATAGTAACGGTACTAAAGGAAAAAGATTGCGACATAAAGTACATCGGTATTTTTCGGGTCTGGTCTAGGGTAGCGCAATGGTTAGAGCAGTCGCCTGGATTACGAAAGGTTTGTAGGTTCGATCCCCATCTACCCCGATCACAGCTAACCCGTTTCTGGGGACTTTTTAAGCATTCAAAATTGATCAAAAAGAACCTTACCTTAGTTTACAAAGCAAAATACATCCATTACAAATCAATTCTGTATAAAATTTAATGTTTCTTGAAATTTACATATTAACTGTCAAATGATAGAAGACAATCGAAACAAATTCAATAAACACAACATTGCATCTCAATCTAAAGACAAGAACTATTTTCGGAAAACAATTCAGTCTCTAATATATCGCAACGTCAGTGGCGTTCGATTCCCGTCTCATCAAAAAGGGCATTGAAACGTTCCATCTTCAGATAATCATCGTTTTTCAATTGAAACGCCAAATGGCATTTCCATTGGGCAAATAGGTAGTCGTGTGCCTTTGTCGTGAGCGGGACGCGGGAATGAAAGGCCCGTACCGTACGGCAGCTAACTGGTAGTCAATGCGCCGAGCACAAAGCCTCCGATGTGCCTCCAATACTCTAGCGTTCGTCGGCGCGAGCTTTCATGAATGATAACGCGCGACCAACCGTCTACAGCTAACTCAAAGCCACACTTAAAGCGATAGCTATTTTTTAAGTGTTTTTTCTCAGTAAATATGATCACATAATTTATTATTTTTTATTATGTGTGTAGTTGATGATGAAACGAAGTTGCCAAATGAAGTTCGATCAAAATTATGTGAGCAACTTCATTCGAAAGAATTTAGAAACACTATTCTCAACCATACATATCAAATTAATCATTAATTATGTTTTTTTGAAATCAGTTTCTTACATAAATTAATTTTGACTCAATTATTATATAAAAAAATCGAATTTATATACAAGTTTTTGGAAACTAACCTAAAATCATTGGATTAATACATAATTAAGTAAGTAGAGCCTTAAAATATCATTGGGTTTAAAAGAATTCCTAAAACATACATACATACTCATCGTTTAAAAATATATCTAATAGCTATCGCTTTTGCTATGACTTTCTGATAGGCAGTAGGGCCCATACGTGAAAGCTCACGGACGCGTTCAAATCAAATCGCCTACAAGTTTCCTATCGATGGAAACAGGAAAACCGTTCAACCTTTCGTCGAACAATCAATTTCATCTGATGGAAATCAATACCTATAGTTAGATAGATATTGACAGTGTGATACCTAAGCAAGTTGCTATGAGGAACTTAACGCTATTGAGAACTCATGGTTTTAATAATCTCCGATTGCTACCCAATCAGGCATTTTTCCGTTTAACTGAATAAACTTTTGGATAGATACAATAAAAATGTACATAATTCGTACTTTTTGAAATTTCCCTGGATTTGTAAATTATCCCTACCTAAGCACACATGGTCATGGTCTCGTAGATAGGACAGAAGACACGGTTTTGGCCACTGCCTCTTTTTGGCTATTTGGCACTTCCGCTTGATCCCAAGTTCCATTACAGGACTAGAAACTACGAACGCTGTATCTATAAAGATAATTAAATACTATAAAATAAAAAGCCGTGGGCAAAAGAGTAAAGTAAATATAGGTAGATTCACTATGTACTCTAACAGTGTTGAACAAAATTTCATTGCATAATTGTTAATTGCGAAATAGCAGTTACCAATTGATTAATTGTTAAGTGTTATTTCAATTAACAATTAATTAATTGTTTATTGTTAAATTTCCTATTAACAATTAATCAATTATTATTTGTTCCTGCAATTGCCTTTTAATCAAATCAAAGCATCATAAAAGAACTAATTTAAGTTGGAGGGGTGGCACAGGGCAGGACTTCCATAAGCTCAACTGATGATCTCGCAAAGTTAACAAGAAGCCTTTGGTTCTAGATCGCGCTAAATCAATATTTATCAGTTGGGAAGGCGGTGTGGATTGGTTTCATCTATGAAGAATATCTATTAGCTCCACCAATGTAAACGTGGGCCTATTTGGGAATTATGGGTGGATAGGCTCGATGCTAAAGTAGTTAGCGCATTTGACCTGCGATTGTGGATGTTAAGCAGCGTTGCAAAGACCGGTAATCGGATAAGTGACAAAGTTTTATTTACACGGTACTAAGCAAGTGAAAGAAAGAAAGACAGAAAAAAGTCAGAAAGGAAAATAGAAAGCCAGAAGTAAAGAAATTAAAATTAAAGGAACACAGAAAGCAGAAGGAAAGAAAGAAAAACTGCTAGAAAGAAAAGGAGATAAATACATAGAAAGGAAGCCAGAAAGAAAGAAAAGAAAGGATAGGAAAAACGAAATACAGGAAGAAAGAGAAAAGGAAAAAGGAGGAAATAAAGAAAGAACAAAATAAAGAAAGGCGTCTGTCCAGCACCACCCCGCCCAGCCCAATAAAATATATTGAGCACCCATCCCGTTACTGGCCTTTGTGAACGTTGCTTACCTTATAACTAACAAATCAGGACACGGCACATTATTGAAATCAGGACTGTCCTGGTTGTACCCACACATAGACAATCTTTTGTTTTGATACTTGTTTCTTGTGAAACATGATAATTAATTGTTAGTTTTAATTGTTTCTGACGGAATGCAACAAGACATAGTTGCATTCAGTTGCACTGAATGCAACAAACAAGTTGAAATATTTTAATTGCATCTCGCAATTAATAAGAGTTAATTTAAATGAATTAAGTCTACCTTGCAATTAATATAAGTTTTTACCGATTATTGTATTGGGTCACCAATTTACCGAAATGTTATGTGGTTCATTTATTAGTATATAGGTTGATATTTAACTTATTGATAAGTTTACTATCTGACTCTATTTATACGAAGGATCGGTAAAACAAATAAACGTGTTCACAGTTATGAGTTTACTTCCAGACCATTTGATGTTGAAGTGCCACTTACAAAATACAAAATATCATAGATTACGTTGCCACAGAGTTCTCGACAAAGATTATAAAACAGATGTGCCACAAGTTAATTTAAATAAATTCATTGCAATTTGCAATTTTCAGAATAATTACAATTAAAATAATTATAATTACATTATCTGTCAATAACTATAATTATTAAAATATTAATTGATTAACGTCCAACACTGTTGACGATTCTTGCTCTATGTTGACCATCTGTGATTGACCATATTTACATATAAGGCTAAAACAGCCGTTAAATGGTGTGGTTAGCCACTTATTTGAATGGTGCTATTCAACTGTACGCCTAGTTTTCTAGTTGAATCATTATAACATTTGCACCGTTCAACAAGACGGCTGGTTTAAATGCCGCCAAAAAGTTAATTTGGTTTTGTTATCTATAGAAAAAATAACTTCGGACAGGACCAAAATAACTTCGATGTTTATCATTTATGTTTTTTACTAGCTGTGCCCGCGACTTCGCTCGTGTGGGATAATGACCTTCGGCAGCGTCTTTATTTTTTAGGGTTCCGTACCCAAAGGGTAAAACGTCAGCCCTATTACTAACACTTCGCTATCTGTCGGTCTGTCACCAGGCAGTACCTCATGAACCGAAAATTAGACAATCGAATTGTTCACGGAATATGTATTTCAAATACTAAAAAACAGAAAAAAATGAATATTTAAGGGGGCTCCCATACAACAAACGTGATTTTTTGTTCGTTTTCGGTTCGCAACCTTTCGTACACGAGTTGAATCGCACGTGGCTGATTTTTTTTTTTATTCATAATGTTATTTTGGTTGTCAATTAGCTACGTACTTAAATACCAATTTCAAATAAAAGTTAATCTATAAAAGAATATTAGTTAGATTTATTACAATGACAAATCTAATAGTAAACAATGGTTGCCATGGTAACATATTGATTCCCCATAACTTTCACTCCCATTTTCATCCCTTTAAAGTGCTAGTTTTCAGGATAAAATATATGAAGTAACTGCGCATAAAACATAGCATGTTAATTGTCTTATCTGCCGAGCGACTCCTGATTTTACATGCCAGATAGCCAAACGCTCGTTCTGCTTCCACGCTTGTCGATACAACAGTTAATAAAGCGTTGTAGGTGAATTGAAGATATTAGCCTCTTAATTCACCAGACATTTCTTTTATAATCAAAACTTCGAGAATGTACTCCAGAATGAGTGCGACAAGCAGTTTTAAAACTCAATAGAGTTCGTTCATCTCCAAGAGACATCGGTTCAGGCTCCGTAGGTCCAGCTTGCATCGTTGCGGCCACTGTAGCAAAAGGTAAATCATTATGAATAGGGATGATGACTAATTTTTGTTTGTTTGTCCGTCAGGTAGTGTTAAAAAATATTAAAAATATTTTTTTTTATTTTTTTGGTAATCATAAAATTACAGCGTTACATTGAGTTGAAATTTCGCATGACGTCACATTAGAGTACGTTCTCTACTCAACTGTGACGTAGCGAGCCCCCACTCCTCAACTTTAATGCATGTTATCTAAGCTATTTCTTGTTAAATTGAAGTAAAAAAAATACGTATCTAATATTTTTCTATTATCTGACTGACGGACTAAATAGAATTGCATTTTTTTACCCATTCATCATCCCTATTGCATCATTCACGCCCTTTCGCGCGCCGAAAAAACATATGGCGTTTGCCGTTGCGCAATCCCGCGAATCCCTCTCGATTTATGTGCGAGACTAGTCCCTCAAAAAATAGATCTGGATCGAGATCTTTTCATTACTCCCGGGGGGCTCCCATACAACAATAGTGATTTTTTTTGCGCTATAGATAATTTTAGGGAAATCTTTATGCGCTAATCAGACTTTCACCTTGGCTGATATTTGATAAAATACAGTTTTGACTTGTATTTTTTTGTTCAAAATCAATTGAAAGTAGGCGATTTTTCTTTAGACGCCCTCTTAAATAGTATAGAACATCCTTATTGTAAAAGTTTTAGAGAGAACAATTTAAAAGAAGTTTATGACATTGTAGCGAAAATTTATGACACACTTGTCATATTGTATACATTCGGTCCAAGATAAATTCTAGTAATATTGAATTCATATTTTTAGTTCTAAATTAATAGTAAAATGCACTTAAAAGAGAGAAAGTGTGGCAAGTATTGCTATAAACCTACAAACAGGCGTCTCGCTCTATTCAACAACAAAGATGAATACGAATGCTATGCGGAGGGCTATGTTAAATGTTTCTGGGGAATGTGCGACCAACACAAAAGTATCGAAAGCTTCGCTAATAGCGCTAACCAAAAAGGTAAGCTACGTTCATTAATAATGGTGGCAACCTAAACTTTCGGCAGTTCACTTGTAACCGGAACTCTATACAAAGCGCATGTCCGGTCGTGTATGGAGTACTGTAGATACTTGTGGGATGGATCAGCTAAGTAACAGCTTGCGGTACTGGACTCGGTAGAACGCAGAGCAAAGAAACTCATTAGCGAAAAAAAACTAGTCGAATCCAAACGGCACAGCCTGAGCCATCGCCGTAATGTCGCCTGCCTGTCTGTCTTTTATAGGGTGTACTACGAGGAGTGTGCTCCGGAGCTGTACGAGCTCATTCCTTCACCGTTTGACCATCGGCAATCTAGACGCACGGCGGGATACCATCCTCATTTAGTTGATATCCCAAGATGGACAAAGCGTTTTCTTCATATTTTTTTACTGCGCACTGCCAAGGAGTGAAACTTCCTGCCAGCGTCTATATGCCCGAGTGCATATAACCCAGACCTATTTAAGGCAAGCGATAATAAAAGGTTCCTTCTAGGCAAGCTTGTCCCACCGCAGATCTCATCTATGTCCTTAGGCTAGATTGAGGTCAAGAGTGAGCCCATTGTAAATATAAAAAAAAACAATTCACACCCCAATATGCATACAAACTTTCCAAGCATTTGTATATTATAATGTCCACTAACAACCTTAAAATAATTATGTATTTTACTAATGCATAAAACTCAAGACCTATAAAATATCTAAGTGTAGATAATATAGATTCAGTTCTGAACATATATTACAATAAATCTCAGATTTTCTTTATTACAGTAATCACTCAACAGCCAGTACCTCAAGAGCTTCCATATCGAACTCCTGGTATCATTCAGGGTATTTTAATTACAAATTGATACCACAGCAAAACTTCCCAATACAAACAACTGATAAAATACACTACAATGCAATAAAATAAAGAAGTAATTATAAATATTTTTATATTGTATTTTACATCAACTTAATAAAACATCACATTGTAACCTATTTTGATTTTCCTTTAGAACTTGTCTAACATTTATATTTATTCTAGATTTATCAACATAGTTTCCAAATTTACTCCATTCATTACAATTTATATTCCTATTCATATTTTTATGGAAGTCCACAGATTGACTTATGTATTTATATAATGATATTTTTTCAGTAACTTCATTTAAATTTTCATTCCAAGGTGTTGATGATGCAGGCAGTATCTTGGGTACAGCATGGTAGCAGAGACGGGCTTCTTTTGACATCACTAATATGTCTCCACTTTGGAGCAAAATGGCTGTAGGTGCTACAGATTTATCCAAACCGCCAATAAGGAATATTGCCGACTGTCCGAAGCTGAAAGTGAATGTTACAATTATTTATCAACAGCATAAAAATTTATAATTACAATATTATTTTGTCTAATGCTCTAATATAATGTTTTCACAATTAATAATTAAAAGGAAGATTTAGAAATCTTATTTACTCCTGCCCTTGTCCTTATTATTAACTATAAGGCTGTTCACTGTCTCATAATATTTTTTTAATTAATCAGAATCCTAGTATGTAAACCAAAACAATAAAAAGGATGTTTATAAAAAAATTATTTACAATTAGTTATTCCATTTACCTGAAAGAAAATAATGGTGCCTCTAAATTGATTTCAGAATGATCAGTGTGTGCCGACAATGTGGACTTCATATAGTAATAATTAACAATGGCCGCTTGAGCCTTAAATGTTGTGCATCCCAAATATAGAGCAACTACATCTGCGAGTTCTGCTAATTCAGGTGGAAATGGAGATTGATTCTCATCTGTGTAAACCTAAAGCAAACAAATAATTAATCAAGTGTGTTATTACACAAACTGAATTCATTTTTTAAATTTTACTTTTGTATCCCAGTTATGATGATAACCTAGTGTAGTCCACCTCAGTTTTTGAAGTAATGATTGATCATAGACTTCATTACTGTAACATGTCTCCCACCAATCCTCCAAATATACTTCAAAATCAATATTTGTTTTGTTTGGTTTCCTCGGGTATTCTTCTAAACACTTCCTTATCCAATATCGCTGCCCAAGATTAGTAAACGGGTTTCTAATCAAGTACAATCCAGGATGTGATTTGAAGTAGTACATTTGCCAATTTTCGAATTTGTCGAGGCCCAGTCCTTCTGTCCTGGCATCATTTTCCTGGTTTAAAGTACACCTTATCACCTGAAAAAGTACACTTTTGCTGTTATTACAATGTAAATATTGAATAAAATTAGACAACTCTTTATCTAGATTTGTCTATACGTACTTTATCGTTATGGCGATTATTTTCAACTGATACAACATTTTCTAATGATGGCTTAGGTTTTTTCGATTTAAAATATTTAAATATTCCCATAAAGTTCTCATCTTCCTTCATTCTATAATAACAATTAAAAAAACACTAAGAAAGTAGGTAAAAAAGTAGTAGTCACAGACTTTGGTAGTAGTAGTTAGTAGTATGTTTCGTCCATGGCGAAGAAATTTTGCCATACTGCCTAATTTTGAGTAGGTTATTGTATGAGGCAAAGCCCAATATTTATCTAGTCTCCTTTTTTCCTTAATGTTTTTGAAAGGCTGATTTTATTTACAAGCAGCAAAATTTGATTTAAATTTCTTTGTCCTTTCCAAGGCTATTATATTACCAGGATGGTCAAATCAGATTTCTCCAAAGTTTAGCTGATTTAGTCTTAAATCGGTACAACGTTTTCTCGGCAAGCTAAGATATCCTGAAGGGAAGGTGGGATAGTCTAATGTGTTTTCTGAAGATTATGTGTCAGAACGAGTCGCTGGATATAGTAAGTTGGGCATGAAAAAAGATATAAGTTTAAGTGCAGTAGCGTAGCTACCAAGGGGCTAGGCGGGGCAGTATCATTACGTTTCGCTTTCCTTTTACTTGTAACGTTGTCAGTGAACAGTGAGTACCTACTTGAGTACAATCTTACATAAATATTGCATAAATAAATTAGAAACTAATATTATGGACAAAAAAAAAGAAACCCTGTGGTGCATTTAAAAGCAAACGAAGCCAAGAAAGAGAAGAAAGTAAACAAAAATTGCCCAAAATTGACAAGTTAGTCAGCCTTCTGCGAGAGCTTCTGGACAAAATATTTCTATTGATAATTTTTGTAAATAGTTTGGGAACCGTTAGTAGAAGGTGTGGTTCCTACTGATGATGGTGATGGAGACAACTGGCCAGGGAGAGTAAAGGATAATTGTCTCCCTTCGAGCTAGGTGTAGTTAGCCCGGGCACCGCGGTCCAACCGATGTAGGTTGGACGTTCTGTTTATGTTAACTGGTAATTAAACTTATTCTGGGCGAAGTAGATTTCTTTGTTCTAAGTGCCTTGTAGTTATTAATTTATGGTGTTTGTATTGGTACAGCTCCATCTCGTTACTTGGTGTGAAAACTTCTTGCAGTTTGCCTTGCTATCGCTTGTTGTGACGATATGCCAGTCTTCTCGCTATCGATTGTTGTGGCGATGTAAGTGCGATGAGTTAGATGTCGCTATGTATCAGTCGCCACAATAGCTCGCATGGCAATAGGTTAAATAACGGTAAGCTGGTGCAACGTAGCTATGAATAAATAAATATATAATAAACGCTTGAATCTTTTCTATTTCACCAAGTACTATTATCTAATGATTCTATTTCACCAAGTTCTTATATCTTGTTCCTATGGAAATTTTAAATTTACCATTACCTAAATTTAAAACCAATATTAAGAATTGTCTACTCAATAAAGGATATTATACTGTTGATGAATATTTAAACGACTAAACTGCTTGGTGTTAAATATGGCTCATTATTCATATATAGGTATTAAATTGTTTATCTGTGAGCTTCTTTGGCTACACATGTGATTGGGTTGACGAAAATACTGTGTAATATTGTAATGGAAAGTGATTTCATATTTTAATGAAGTCATTTTTCAATCTTGACGCTCTGTATGAAATAAAACAGGGAGAAAAAAGTAGCACTTGCCGAGTTTCTTGCCGGTTCTTCTCGGTACAAGATCTCCCGCCGTAGATTTACGAATCGATGGCGTAGCTCTCGACTTTCACGAGTGCTTGTAAACGCCTAGACTGAATAAATAATTTTGATTTGATTTGTTGGATGTGCAGAGGTTTGAGACCTCTGCCCATCTTGACTTGTCCCGTATGAAGACGGGAGGTGGGCGTTTGGGTTTGAGTATTGCTTACCGAGGACACCCCGTTTAGCGAGGTGAGGGGTTTGGGAGTGACGTCGTCGAGGAAGCGTCCGCACTTGCACTCAGGGAGCGTGGCTTACGACGCTTCCTGCGGCTTCGTACCGTATGAAAGGAGTTTGTCAACTCATCGGAGTCAGACGTCGGCGATGCCAGGGATTCCGACATCGTCGCGCGGTGGATGATTTGGAAGAGGCTATCAGGCAAAATTTGCTGTAGCTCTTCGAGTGTGTATCGTTGTTTCAACATTTCGGAAATGCAAACCGTTATATGCAAGAGAGAGATAGAGGAGTAGTTTTATTTCGCTCGCACTTCTCTCCGTCACATCTACCTTGGTAGGTTAGAGGGAGATAGGGCGAGTGTGCAAAGAGACCACCGCGCCTGAGCGAGGGGGGAAGGGAGGACGCGGAAAAAATGCGGCTATCCCTAATGGAATTAGTGATGTCGAGTTGTTAGCCGTTATCCCCGGGGTAACAGCTTATCGGATTTTAGTGAACTGAATTTAAGTATTAATTAAATTAATTTTGAATGATGTAAAGTTAATTCCCCGCCGGGGAGTTATTAACTAAAACGGATACGGATTGATGTTGGCCTGAAGGGCCGGAAAGGCTCGGAGCGGAATCTGCCTGTTGGGCCTCCAGGAGGAGGTCCAGGTCAGCGGAGAGCTTGGATGGGAGATCGGTAAGAACCGATTTAGGCCTACGGGCGAGAGGGGAGGTAGAAGGGGGCGGTTCATACTTAGTCCACGGCTGATCGAATGAGGTGGTTGGAGTGTTCCTCTGCTTTAAAGAAGCGTTCAGAGGCTTTTTTACACCACTGTTGAATAGTGGGAAGATCGAGGCCCCTATGTAAATCCGCGTTGCGTACATAATCAGGGGCGTTTGTCGCTCAACGGCAAAAGAGATTTTGTATTATTTGGAGTTTATCTAGTGTTTTAACCCTAAAACAACTTTTGTATTATTTGGAGTTTATCTAGTGTTTTAACCACACCAACCCTGGTGTGGGCGAATACAGTAGAAGCGTACGTCATCACTGGGTGTATACAGACTTTGAAGAGCGTTCGCTTATTGTGTAGGGACATTTTGCTGTGTCGTCCGAGCATTGGGCTGAGTCGGAGTAGGTAGCGTCGTGCGGTTTGAGTGACGCGATTGACGTGCGGGACAAAGGTGAGTCACGCCAAGGTATTTAGTGGTCCTTTTCCATGGAATGCTTTTCCCTAACATTTTAGGGGGGTGATATTTGGGAGGGAGGCGGTGTACTTTAGTATCGAAGTAGACGGCAGAAGATTTCTCTGGGTTTACTTCGATTACCCAGGGCATCAATGGAAGATTGAAGCCTGGGAAGGATTTTGGGTATGCCGCTGCCTCGGTGATACAGAGCCATATCATCCGCGAAGAGAGAGAGTTGTTCTCCGTAAATAGGAACTGGTATATCGTTAGTGTAAACTATGTATAAGGGAGGTGCAAATACTGAACCTTGAGGGACCCCCGCGGTGATGGTACGGAGGGAGGAGAGGGTTCCTTCGTATCTGAAACGGAAGGTGCTGTGTTTGAGAAAGGATGCAATCAAACGTACTAGTCGTAGGGACAGGTGTAGTTGGCAATGAGGCTCGAGTGCCAGATCTTATCGAAAGCTTTGGCAACATCAAAGAAGACTGCTTCTGTTTTTTGTTTACGTGGAGAGAAACCGGTGGAGATGAACTCAACAATACATTGAAGCTGTTGGGGGCAGAAGTGTTTAGATCTGAAGTGGTGGAGTATCATGATATCTAGTTCGGGATCGAATAGGTGGTCCCTCATGCGGGAGAAAATGCTGCACCTTTCTAGTAGTTTCCCTAAGGCCTTAAGAAGGCTGATGGGGTTGGATGGAAGGTTGTGTGGTTAACCTGGTTTTGGATAACCTATTACGATTGCATCTCTTCACGCGGTTAGAAAGTAGCAGAGATTGAAACAGGTATTGAAAATAAGAACGATGAGGGTGATAATCTCTGAAGGAAAGAATTTGAGAGCCATGTTGGATATGCCATCGGAACCCGGGGACTTTTTTCGTTTGAGGTTTTTAATGAGATCTTCGATCTCATCGGAAGAAACTGGTGAGAAGACCTTTTCATTTGGAGGGGCGTCAGGCAGCGGTGGCAGAGGAAGGGACTTCATTGCTGATAGCTCTTCCTCCACCACCCGGATGTGAGCTTGGTCCCACTCCTGGTTGCTAATAGAGCATTTCGTGGCTACGCTTTCTGCGAAGCATTCCGCCTTTTCATCATCCTCGAAGGCTGTGGTGCCGTCGGGGCGAAGAAGAGGGGGGGTGTGAGTGATGACATCTGCACGCAAGGCCCTGACGACCCTGTAGTATGCCAAGTGCGAGGGAGTGATATTTGTCATTAAATCGGTGAAGCTATTGTCTCTGAACTCTTTAAGTTCAGTGGTGTACCTGCGTTGGAGGCGATTTGCTACAGCTCTGTATTCCGGGGTGGGATATTTGGCTGCTCTTCGGAGAGCTGCAGTTTTGGCCCTTCTAAAAGTCCGCAGGTCCGGAGGGATGTCACTGTGATATTTCACAGGAACCTCCCTCGCGTTTTCTGCTAGGGCCTTTTGGATCGTGTGGGTGAGGTTGTCCATCACACTATCTATTTTCACCGTACTATCAAAATAGTCGGGCCGCTGAAAGTCACAATTTATAACCGTTCCAGTTAGTGAGCTTCTTTGTGGAGGGACGGGGGGGGGGGGGGGTGTTTAGGTTTCCTAGGATAAGTGATACCGGTCGGTGGTCGGACCCTAAGTCATCGAACGAGTCGTTAGAATGAAGTCGAAGAGAGACACCTTCATTAGTACATAGTCTAATATGTCGGGGTCGTGATCGACGACATAAGGATCGTGGGTAGGTGAGTACAGAGTTATAATGTCTAATCTAGTTCGAGGGCTTCGAGTAATGTCTTTGTCGTGTGCAAGTTGTCTGAGTTCGGTTATTTTCGTTCGGAGGGAGTTACCATTCCATGAAAGAATCGAGACGACTGCGGGTTTAACACGCCCGGAGGAGGTCGTAACTACCGTTATTTGAGGTACTTATTGTATTGTTCGTACTCATTTAGAGTACGTAGTAAATCCTCGTGCTCGCAAAGCGCTAAGAACGTTTGTGCGCAGACAGGCTCGGCGGATCTTAGCCGCTAGAATGGAGATTTCATCGAGGTTTACTCCACGAATCGTGTAAAACCAGATTATTCGTCGGCCCAACGATGATGGCGTGGAGCTGGGTGCGGGGTGAGGGGCGTGGGCCCTTGGAGGGGGCATTGTTCGCGGGGGTTGCGGAGGGACATGCCGGTCTAGGTACGCGGGTGGGGGGAATTGATTTCGCCCTAGGAAGGGCGGGGAAGTTTTCCGCGGTAAACGGGGGGGGGGGGGGGGGGACAAAGGCGCCTTTTTGGGCTCCGGGCCTTTGCCCTTCTTTTTGGAAGAGGGCTTTGGTTTGGGTGCTCTAGGGCATCCTTTATAATTTGCTGTGTGACCAACTTGGCCGCACAGCACGCAGGCAGTGGGTGTTGGGGTGTCCCGAGTACGGGTGCACTCTTTGGTGGCATGCAACTCGAAGCACTTAACGCACCTCGGAATCGCGGAGCAGTTGGCCGCTGCATGGCCATATAGTTGGCAGCTGCCATATAGTTGGCACTGCCCGGGTGTACCGCGTCTATGCGGTGGTTCGGCTTTAATGCCGGAGAGGCCGCAGACCCTAAGGGTTAGAAGATGTCCCGCGCTGTGGGGACATTTTGGAGGATCACTAGAGCCAGAGGGAAGAGCCCCCCGGCTCTGTTGTGCATTTTAAGCACTGACTCCACTGGGAAGCCTTGGTTAATGAAATCCTTTTGGATCTGTTCGGTTGGGAGTTCGTATGCTACATTACGGCATATTACTTATACAATCTAACAATATAAACTGATACCGCGATGCATTAAATGAACAGCGCCATCTAGTTTGCAGAATTAGAACTATTCGGGCATCTATGAAGATGATGTGTTACAAATAATTCAAATAATTAATAATATTACAAATAATATTCTTTGTCATAAAAATATTCAAATAATATTGTTGCAATCTTGAAACTTCATATTTAACACAACAATATTGCAGCGACATTGTCACAAACTTGTCTCGTATATTTGACACAACAATTTAGAATCAAAGAAAAATTAAACTTGCCCCTTGCTACATGTAGATCAGCATTCACAGAATTCGGCTCAGATTAAAATCTTTTCGGTCGAAGATAGCGTGACATATTTGATATTTGTTTAGATATTTCTTCCGTAGAACTTCCTCTCTTTTAATATTTTTATCAGCTTTCATTTATGTTGACAAATTTCCTCAATCTTAAGGGTATTTCCTACTAAAGTTTTCAATTTTATAAGGCTTATACTTACTGCAATCGTTATCGTATCGGGAGTCTGACTCCTTTGGATCGGATCTCCATTTTATTTGTATATTTTCCTTTTCCCCATAGCTCTTAGCCCACTTGTTGTGTAGGAATACTTTCAATGTATTTAATGATTTATTTGAATGATTTAAACAATAAATACTACAAAACCTGCGATCAAAATTCAAAATTTATTTTTAAAAAACACGCCTTGTTCGTACAAAGATTTTTCCACCTTTTTTCCAAATATAGACTAACTACGTTTGAAATCCGTCACATAATTTCGAAACTGATATTTCTGATTCATCATAATTTACACCTTAAATCTTAATGAATTCTGATAATTTGGTTATCACTAAATTTTCGTTGCAAGATCTCCGTTTCAAAGTGCTTACGACATCTCATAGTTGCCTAAATTAGGCTGAATGAGCTAGGTTCATTTGTGCCTAATGAAAAACAAAGATAAAAGTCAAAAGATTTACCACAAGTATATCAATTTCCAGAGTATGTAATAAATAATCTTTGTTTACAACCAACACGAAAACGTTATCAAGTTTTTTACTTTGATGATTATAGTTCTTAGAAAAAAAACTAGTTAAATTTATAGAAATGAGTACTACGATTGTTGATAAAACGGAGGATCTCATAAAAGTAAGTGATAACAACTGTCAAAATTAAAACCTTGTTGCGGATGTCGTATTATTTATTTTTTTATGTTTTTCATCAAACTCTTATTTATTATTTCTGGATGTCGTCTGAACGTTTCCATACGTTCGTTTTTATTCTGTTAATAACAGAATTATAATAAATCTTTTAAGTCGGGTTGTTACAATCGCTACATGCGTCCAGTGGCGTAGCTACCAAGGGGCTAGGCGGGGCAGTGCCCTGGGGCCCTCAAGCTCAGGGGGCCCACGAATCCTTACCGGAAAAATCTCAATCGAACTCAACTTTTGAAAATTTCTCCAATTTTCAAAATAAATATGACCGGTGGCAACTTGAGTTTAATCATGGCAACTCAGTTGTGAGAAATTCCAAAGTTATAAAAAGGAAATTCCCCTAAATTATTTGTGTGGGTTGACAGTGTTATTAATGTTTTCATCAATTTGTCGGATATCAATATCTGCATATTATTATTTATCGAATAGTTTTATTACCTGCCCATGCACGAAAAAGAGCTGATGATAAAGTTGCTTAGCATTTTTAAAGTATATTTAATGATTTTACTTCAAAAAACCTTACCAGTTTTGATAGCAGTGGGCTCCATTTCTTTATTTGCCCCAGGGCCCTAGGTTACCTAGCTACGCCACTGCATGCGTCATGCTCGTGAACGAGTACTGATTGTGGGGATGAGTACCTATTTAATTTTGCCCCACTTTTTAATTTTATACTAATAATTATTATTTAAAATTATCTGTTTTATTATTTCTGATATTGTAATGTAAAATTAATAATCTGATGAAACTTCATTAGGGTATTAATTTCCAATTGGACTTCTTCATAAAAAAACCAACTGATGGCTGTCAAAAGTGCTTGTAACAGCTTATACTGAATAAATAATATTGAATTTGAATATATGATTAATCTATGGTCATTGCAATTTTTAATATTATATAAATGTATATTTTAGGATGGCGAGCTTCTGGATGGCAAAACAAAACTGAGGAAATGGCTAAACATGAATTTTAGAATAGAAATGACCGATGGCCGGGTACTCATTGGAGTTTTCCTTTGCACTGATCGAGATGCAAATGTAATTTTAGGTAAAAAAATAAGTTGCATTAGAATTATTAATACCTATTTATCATAATTTGTGACTTACAAACTATAACTCAACCATTTAGGGTTCTTCAAATTTTGTTAATTCTACCTTTCAACTATTTTCCAGGTGCTTGCTCAGAATATCTCAAAAGCAGTGAAGGTGAGACAGAAGAGCCCCGAGTGCTTGGGTTAGTAATGGTACCTGGTAGACATATTGTCTCCATACAAATTGATGACACAACTCCTCCACAGAAATACTATTATGATGAATAATATTAGTGCTGTGATAATTTGATTTATATTAAAATGTAAGGTTCCTCTAAAGCAAAATATAGTATTTATTTTTTATAACTACTTTTTAAGTTATTTAAATACAGTCTTACTACTTCTATTTCAAAGTATATATTTTTCGACTCATTGGAAAATGGGTTATAATAATCAACATCTTTTTTAGTGTAGCTACTTAAAGTCCCATCTATTTCATCACAAAGTAGTGGTATTTCTATTTGTGGATTATCCAGGATATCTTGTAGATAATCTTTACTTAATATTTTGTATGTGCAAACATATGGATGTAAATTGGTTTCACTATCACTTGTGTGCTTATAAAAGTCTGCACTTTTAAGTCTTATATCTTCATCTTCATCTTGCAAGAGGATAATTGCTGATTTGATAGTAGTTATTTTAATGCGAGAACTTTTTAAGGATGCAAATTGTTTCCCCATTTCATTATTTCCTAGTGCAGCTATAAATCTAAGGTCTACATCGGTTGTTCCAGGATCACACAATTTAAATATAATTTCAGATAAATTTAAAAGATGTTCATATGATAACTGTCTAGCTAAACTTGCAAGGAATGGAATTATATATCGTATTCTATAACAAATTGTAGATTTTTGTAAATGTATAAAAATACTTCTTGGAAGTTCATTGCAATTTACTTCCACCTTTAATGATATTTCATAAAGGATTTGCCACATCATGGTGCTGTCGGAATGATGTTTAGATTGAAGTATTATTGTAGCAATTTTTGCAAGGATATGTTTCGAAACATTTTCATTGCATCTAATTTTATCTAATATAAATACACAATATTTATTAAAATCTCGCTCCTCTAATAGGATTGGTATGATCGCAGTTAGATCTTCCCATGAGCAAAATTGTATATATATTTTTAGACGAGAATCAACCCAATAAGATACACCAGGACTATGCATATTCTGTTTAGATTCTTGCAATGTTTCTCGAATTCCATAAACCTGGTCTTTTCTTGACAACTCTTCAATTTGCTGTTTGCATATATAAGAATGTTTCCTTTCTTTCAATAGACAATTATATTTATTTACAATTTCTTCACATTGGATTTGATATTTTTGTGATTTATAATGTGTATTGCAAATCTTAATCAAAATTAGGCTGCCATGTATTTCATTCTCAAACTTGATTTCTTTAAGCATAACTGTCTTGTAAATTATTTCAAAATCATAAATATTATAAATGCATTTAGCACTTAATCTTCTAACTGTGTATATGGGACTACCTAAAAGTGCTATGAGATTTTGCAATATTGTTTTGTAACAAGCTTCTCCTGTTGTATCGAAAGAAAAATTGTATCGTCTTGCCAAATTAGCAAGAACATTTAACACAGGCATTATATCGGAATGGCTTTGAATAATGTCTTCATGCATATTGACATTTAGTAGACATTCAGTCATATGTTGCCATAGTTTAGGCGAGTGTGTCCGGAATTCATCGCATGCAACACTGGCCACGGTTTCGTTGTCTGTTCCCATTGCTTTCTTTTGGCCTATTAATTTTGGAATTAAAGCTCCATAAAGTTGTAATGCAGCATTTCTGAAAGAAACAAAGTGTGATAAAAGTTTATAAACTTAATATTTTATAGTTTAGTTTATAGTTAATTTTACTAATACACATTAACTATAAACTAAAGTATATGTATTATATATTATAGTAATATATTTGTATTCGGATATTATTTTATAATTCTTTTGTAAATGTTGGCACACTACCATATCCTTTGGACAGGTGTCGTTTAATAAAAGGGTTATCTGGAAGAGATCGCTTTTAGCGATAAGACCGCCTTTGCCCACTAGAACTAAGAAATTTCCTCTAAACTTTTATTTGTGTGTGAGCAATAAAGAGTTTATCTATCTATTTTTTATTTAAATTTAAACAAGAAATGGCTTAGGTAATAGGCATTAAAGTTGAGGAATGTTGGAGTGTTCAAAAGCGTGACGTCATGAGATAATTCAACACCATGTATTGCCGTAATTTATTGATTGTGCATAAAGTAACAAAAAAAAATGAGTATTTAATATCCTTCATTAATGTACCTGACGGAAAAACAAACAAAAATTAGTCGTCATCCTTATAGCAAGCGGTCAGAAGATCAAAAACTAAAATTTTAAATGAGATTTACTGATCTGGACTGTCACTGGCTGTGATCTGAGAGATCTTTTCAATACATTGGCATAAATTATATTTAATTTGTGTTAATAAATCATTATTACTTAAATAAAAAAACCGCATACCTTATTTGCCAATGTGTACTGCTCAAATTGTCAAAAGCTACTTCAGCTAATTCAACAGAATAGTACATCATGTCCGAAGCGAGGCTGCTATCGATAACTACCCTCGTTAGAAAATGGATGTAAATTGCTTTTGGTAGATCAGTTTTACTTTCGTCCAAACAATTAGGTATTTCCTTGGTATCGCTACAGGTATGCAATATTGTTTCCATAAAGTAATGGAACAGCGGCTATAAAATAACAATTACTTCATTACATAAATAAGGCTGATATTTAATAATATCTACATTCAAAATAAAGTAATGACTACCTTGCCTTTCTTCATATCACTTGATACTATTCTATGGACCATAATGGAAAGACCTGCGCCCCTTCTGGTCACAGATGCCATGGATGCGTAGGATATAAGTTCTTCTAATTTACGTTTCAGCAAAGAAAAAGGAATTTGTGAAAAAGCTGAATCATCTGGCAATGACGTTAAATATTGTATTGCTCTACCTGTAAGATAACTCATTACTTTAATTAGACATTAACTATAAATAACTATCACCCAGTTGCACATACGTCCATTATGGTTTAATGAAGACTTTGAGCTCCAATGAATGTACTAAAATCAAAAATTTGTATTGGAAATTTCGTATCAAACTAATGGGGATTTTAATGGACGTTTGTATTATACAGTATTAAAAATGTATGTACATACATACATACATACATACATATGTACATACATTTTTAATACGAACGTCCATTAAAATCCCCATTAGTTTGATACGACATTTCCAATACAAATTTTTGATTTAAGTACATGCACTGTATGATTGATTAAAAAATATGGATGAGATTACGTCCAATAACACCAACCCGAACGTTGACGCTGAATTTCCTTTGAACAGATGTCTGCTATAACGCAAATCTACGCTGTTGGAGTAAAAGGACCAAAATGTATAATTTTAATGTAATAAAAATATGTGTAAGAAAAGTCCATTTTTAACCCTGGCTCATCCAACTAGTATTTTATCTACTTGAGGAACTGTTTTCCATGGCAATAGGCCCGATCGAAAACTTTTTCCAACCGAGGCAGCAACTTGATATTGCGTTTACACCTCCCTACCCCTCCCCCGCCCGCATACTTTTATAGATCTAACCACCCCCTCCGCCCCGCCCCCCCTTAGTCCGATTTGTATTGTAGCATAACGTAAGAAGGCGTACACACTACACTTTTAGGTTGTGTCTCTTCTCTAAGAAGGAAGAAAGAAGAAGGTTCTCCTAACCTTCTAAGATACAACGAAAGTTAAGAATAGCTTCAATTTTTTTTAATTTACGATTAGTTAATTTTGAATCATTTAATTATTTTTTATGACTATAATATCGTTTTATTGAATAAATAATTTATGAAGATTCAACAGACATTAAAAACACAACAAAATATATATTGTACTATTTTCCTTAAAATATTTATAGTTTTATATGTATAAAAGCGAAAGTTCTCTCACTCACTCATCACAAAATCTCAAAAACTACAAGTGCTAGGAGTTTCAAATTTTGCACGTGGGTTCTTTTTAGAACGTATGTGCTCACTAAGACGGGGTTTTATAAAATTCATCCCTCTAAGGGGGCAAATTAGGGGATGAACGTTTTTATGGAATGTCTCATTTCTGGATTTAAAAATAAATCGCGCGTGTAAGATGCTGGCGGAAGGCTAGTTTTAAATCATTTTATAAAAATAATGAGAAAAACATTTAAACAAGTGTGACACTAGGGACATGACACCGTAACTAATGACTCAAAATTCCTAAAAAAAATGTGTCGGTCCATACACCAACCAATTAAGTCTATAGCATATGTTAACAGAGTGTTACTGTTCTTAAAACAACAGGAAAACTTTATCAAAACATATTTTTATACTAAGTAGTATCATTGAATAGGTACTTGGTGTAATAGGTAGTTGCTAAGTAAGAAAACTATAGTTAATACCTAACGCTGAACCCGCAGCTTCTATCACGCCTTTGTGCCTCGATGTTTCCAAAACATGTGTCAAGATTGAGAGACATTTCTTACATTCTTCTATCTGGCGGTCATCGAGAAATTGTAATACAAATGATATCAAATCACATGAAACCTACAACACCACGACAAATCGGTTATTAATAAATTAATTGATCGCCACATTCGATTTTTATCGTAAATATCGTGTATAACGTACATACCTTTACATTAAACCATAAACAGTTTAAAACAATTTGCTGAAGCCCAGAAATTTTTGTAGAATCCTTTTCATCAAACGGATTGTATCCAGATGCAATAATTATGTTCTGTATCATTTCGTCCATCTTTGAGAAGTCAGAACTGGTTGATGTTTCTTCCTCCCACATAAATTGAGTTGAAATGTCTTCTGACATCTGTATAAGCTGAGGCATTATATTTTTCACACTTTTTAAATTATATGCATTTTGTTTTGTAATTTTCAGTATTTGAAGTAAAACACCTAACAGTGAATGTAATTGTTTTCCAGCCTCAATGGACATTACAATATTTCTTTTTTGCTCATACTCCATGTGCAACTCGTTGAAGACAAAAATAAAAATATCATCAACATTATTAAAAATATATTCATTAAATGATTTCTTCAATAATAAACTGGCAAGCAGTTTAAATGTGCTCTGGCCACAATTTATTTCAAAGAAGAATTTACTTTGAATGGATTTTTGAGCATCTTTTGTCAAGTTATCCATGAATTTTGGTGTTATTATCTTAGAATAATGATCTAGAATTAACTGAATTGTAGTTTCTCTTATATCATCTGCTGGATCCTTTAAATGACTGAACAAATTCAGAACAAATTCCTCTTCCAACAATATCAAGCAGTCATTTTCTCTTTGTTGGTTTATTGCTGGTACATTACATGACTCTTTTCCTTTCCGTTTCTTTCTTGATTTGTTGTTAACAGAACTGAGAAAAATATCACATAGCTTCAGTGTTGTAATTTTTCTTTGGTAGTTGCCATTTAAATTCAAAGACTGAACAATAAATTCTTGAACTTTTCTAAAAAATACTTCAGTTTCGTTTTTTTTGCCTTCACTGTTAATTTGATTAGAATCACTTAGTTTCGTAATAAAATATTTAAAATTATTGAGCATACTCATTCTTAGGACTGTGCAATCAGAGTTGATATTATTTTGTAAATATTTAAGAATAATCTCACATTTACTTTCGGTTGACAGGTCTTTGCCTTGTGTAGTTGAAATTATTTCAAATGCTAACATTCTAATAGAAGAATCCCAATGATTCAAGCCAGTCAGTATAATCATATTGGCTTCTTTGTAAGCCTTCTGTGATATCAATTTCGTGTTTAAAAGTCCTAACTTATTACCTTGTTTCAATATACATAAATTGCTGTAAACAATTAGATCAGATTTCTTGCATATTAATAATTCATTAATTAATGTTTGTAGTAACTGAGGAAATTTTTTAAATGTTGTCAAACACCAATAATTGCAAAAGTTTTCTATTGCTTTGCTGTTTGATCCTTTTAATATGTCAATTAATCCATTAAAAAATAAAGTACACCAATCTTCTTCTGATTTAAGATTTTTTAATATTGCAAAATACATATCAGCGCCAGCAGATACCAAACCTGGTTTTTGTAAACTGCTTATAATACCTTCAGTCCAGTTATTTTCCACAATAAAATTGAGAATGTTGATGAAATGCTTAGGTTGCTCAACAATCTCAGAAAGCATAAGATACTTTGCTTTATTCCACTGAAAACTATTGATGTCTTGCAAAATAGATTCATAAACATCTTTATTTAGTAATCGAACTATTGTTTTAAAAATAATTTTATTCAAGTCCCTTACTCCTGTGATAGGATTTTCCCAGTTATGGTTTATTAAGTTCAATAATCTATTTAAATTTTTTTTACAATACACAATCTCCTGTAACTTAGTTCCTATAACTTTGCTTAATGAACTTATTGTTTTGTAAACGAGAAATGTGTATCTTGAATAATCATAAGCCATAGATATAAGCAAATCTATAGTTTCATTCAATATATCTTTTATGTGAAGCACATCCTCATTGGAATCTTTAACAAGATATGATGATTGAAACATGCCATACATCAAAGATACAGATAGAGATGTTTTTGTAGTTTTCATCAATGCCTTCGGGCTACTTAACCTAGCTGCATTTTCAAATTTGATAAGAGTCTGAACTCTTTCCAAGTAGAATTCTTGGTTATCAGTTAAACTTAGGACAGTATAGAAACAAGTGGTGCATAGCAAGTGATCATCAAATCTAGGTAACCCTACAGATATATGATTCCATAATATATCTAGTATTTTGTTCCATTTTATTGAATCAGATTTGTTCAGAGTTTTATATAGCCTGGCTTTGAGTAGAACTTCCTGAAATGAAAAATATGTTTGATTGAGATTATATCACAATAAGAATAAAGCTGAATGTCTTCTGAGGATTATTAAACTCACCTGTATTAAATCCACTGACAAGTCAATTGATTGAATACTTAACCTGCTTAATAAATCAGTCAACTCCTCCATCTTTTTAGTAGATCTGAAAAGATATTATTACATTTTTATTTTTATACAGCAAAAACTGATAACATAAAATAAAAAAGTTACCTACTGATAATTAAGTATCTAATGTGAAACTTTATGTATACCTTAACCCGTCAGGAGATCCCGAAATAAAAGCAAAAATGTATTCATTGAATAGTTTTACTACATAATCGTTTATTTACAATAAAATAAATTAGCATAAGATTAACTATTTGTGCAATTTTATTGCGATTCTTTTATTGGCTCATAGCCTTCTTTTTGCATTTTCTCTTTGAAAACATTAAAGTCTCGTTTCCTATCGAAGTGCGTCACCCATTGAGTGGGACATGAATTTTCAAATACTCTTCTAAATTCTAAACAGACTTTTGGTTTCAGAGAACTGTCTTTGATATTTTCATTGTCTAGACATTCCCAGTAACGGTCTCTGGCATCCCAGCATAATTTTCGCTGTTCCTTAGTTGGATACGACATTTTTTTATGCCCTCAGTGCCACAAATTACCTAAAATCAACGAAATAAATTAGACTACAAAATTAACCTATCCCCCTAATGCACTCGTCAACGAAACGCGAGAGAAGCTTTTGCAAAACGCTGAATAATTTTTAAATTATACATTTCTACTAATTATAAAAGCTATATCAACTTACTTTAAAATAATTATTTAAATTATTAATCTCACTTCACATGTAAATCTATAAAACTGCGACAAATCGAATCGGAATCGGAGACAGATCACAGACTTGACAATTTGTCGAAAGCACGAGTATTTGACGTTGTTGTTGGTTTTTGTAATAAAAGCATAGGGATGCAGGCCATACAGGGTAGTCTTGGATAGTATTTACTTCGTGTACTTGTTTTCATCAAACCGAAAACATTTTCCTTTTTAAAATCATACATAGTCTTGTTGAATTTCTTCAGATGCTCTTCAGTGGCTTGAAATGAGTAGCAATCCATTATTTTGGATGTATCTAATAGGTGGCGCTGAACGCTTATTTCAAAACAGCAAATCTTCTGTTAAAACAGTAAGGTTGGCAACACTGGCTGTGTGGAATAGATCTCGTTGCTAAAGATAAAACAAAACTATTAACTTTGGTTGACAGAATTTTCAATTTTTTTGTTTCAAAAAGGTTTTTCACGAAATTAGAAATGAAATGTTACGAAAATCAGTCTAACAAAAGAAATAACAATTAATTAATGTATCGTGCAAAGTTAATAAGCTTATTTATTTATTATAATGTTTTAAGTCACTTAATAAAAAGATAAAATATTTGTTTATCATTTAAGTATCGAATTAAACAGAAATATAACTATTGGAAAGATATAATTATTAAAATGGAAAAAGCTATATGCCGAGTATGTTTAAGCAAGACAGCTGTGAAATCATTATTCGATGTAGTAGGTGAAATACAGTACTATGTTAAACTGAAGAAGTGTGTACAAATTGAAATTCATAAAAATGACGGCTTACCAGATTCCATCTGTGAATATTGTGTAAATGAATTAAATTTAGCGTACGACTTCGTACTTAGATGTGAGGTTTCTGATAAAACATTACGATATCATAAATATCAAAATGCCGAGCCTAAAGTAAATGGACATGAAGAAAATCAATTCTTAGCAGAAGGTTCCTGTCATGAAACAGAAATTAATTTTGACTTAGAGATTAAAGAAGAATTAGATCATTGTGATGATGTGCTACAAAACTATGATAATGACATTCTGTGTGAAAATATTCCAAAATTAAGTTATAGCGATGAAGATTTCTCTTTAACCAAAGGTCCCGAAGAAAAGAAATGTGTCAGGAAGCCAAAGATCAATAAAAAAAATGTGAAAAGAATTAAAAGTGGTCCTTTGAGATGTGAACTTTGTGGGCAAATTACAATGAGCCAATCCGCATTAGATACTCACATGAGGACCCACACTGGTGAGAGACCTTTCACTTGCAATACTTGTCAGTCACAATTCCGTACAAAAGGGTCTTTGAAAAGACACTTTGAGGCAAAGCATTCAGAGAAAAGAGAGAGAAAATTCACATGTGAAACATGCGGTAGCAGTTTTTACAGGAAGAATGATATAATTATACACATACGATTACATACAAATGAAAGACCATATGTCTGTCCATACTGCTCCAAATGTTTCAGTCAAATTGCATCATTAATACGTCACAAACGTGTTCACACTGGGGAGAAACCTTTTAGTTGTCCGATTTGTGGGAAGAAATTTAACGACAAAAACTTAGTTAAGAAACACCAATCTGTACATAGTGATGAGAGGAAATTCACCTGCCACCTGTGTAATAAATCTGTGAAGAGTCGCACTACACTCAATACGCACATGAGTTTACATTCAAATGAAAAGTGTAATGTTTGTAGCTTTTGTGGAATGGCGTTTTCAATGAAAGGAAACTTGACAAGTCACATACGCAGAGCCCATTCTGAGAAGTCGGGACATTGTTCTATATGCTTCAAGTCATTTTCAGATATACTGGCACACATGCGTAAGCACAATGGAGAAAGACCTTTTACCTGCAAATTGTGTGATAAAAGTTTTGCTTCTCAGAGAAGTTTATCACACCATATGGTATTTAAACATAAGAATGCTACAAAATTTAAATGTGCCGTAGCTGAATGTAGTAAAGGTTTCCCAACAGCAAAAATGTTGGAATATCATTTATTCAAACATCATAATAAAAATGAATCACCATATATATGCCAGCACTGCTCGCGTGGTTTCTTCCGGCCTAGTGATCTGACACGGCATCTTAAAATGAGTCATCTGGAACCATTACCTAAGATATGTCTGTAGTCCCTAAATCAATTGTTAGTTGATAGAACATTACGATATTAGTGCGTTATGATGGTTATAACATGCGAGGCGGAATTTCAGCCCGAGCCGAAGGCGAGGGCGTAATTGAGCCGAGCATGTTATAACCAATACGCACGTATATAGTACGACGTTTTTTAACACATTTGCGAGGAAACAGAAAAAAAAAAAACATTAAATAAACTCAATCTGTAAATGTACACTGTTGCTTTCCCGCCATTTTAACAGCGCGCTAGCGCTGCCTACTGACTGGCGCCGCGCGGCGATTAGTTCGAAATTTGAATAGCAACAGCGCGCGAAATGGCAAATAATACTGTTATGGAATTTGTATGGACTATAACTTAACTATTTGCTTTGGTAACACACGCATTTTTTATGACCCGCTTTACATATTTGAAACCGGTGGAATTACATCAGCTTTACGAGCAAAGGTGTTAAAAATATTTTTTTCTATTTTCATAAGTTCTATGTTTAAACTTATAATGAAAACATGTATATAGTATTTATGCAGCAACCAAGTGGTATAATCGGCTAACCAATTGGGCGGCTAGCCCTTTAATTGAATGGTGCCAGTCAATTAACAGGCTGACTTTCAATGAGCCGATTAACTGTACTTAATGTTCTACAATACAGCTTAACAAAGGTCAGCCAACTAATTAACTGTCAACTTTTAACTAATTAACTGTCCCATATACAAAAAAATATTTATTTTACCATAGGATATTTTAGGATCATTGAACTCTATAAACTGTATTGTAATAGAATCTTTTTATGGAAACAATTTTCCAAATTGTGGGGTCTAATTATAATTCTGTCCAAACTCATTTCTGTAACGTTAAACGAGGTAGATAGCAAGCTTCAACGTACTGTACTACTTGGATATCAGACAAATCATGGGTACACATTTTTTAGTTTTAATTAGATCGATTTGCATTGCAGGAAAAATCACGTAAAAATATAATTAATTCTTTGGTTGTTTAATAATTCTGTTACCATCGTCGCCTTCTCGTCTCCAATTAGATATTAATTGTTTGATCTTCTTCATGATTTATCATTCAGATAGTTATTATCACGCCCTTAAGCCATGCAATGTTATTACAAGTAGTCACTACTTCGTATTTCTCTGATTTCATCAAGTATCATATTTTAGTTGAGCTCAATGGCAAAGTGGTTGGAACGCTAGGTCTCCTATACGGATGTTAAACAACTTTCGCAATGGTTGGGCATAGGACGGGTGACCGAAAATCTATTCTCTCGAGTTTCTCCGTGCTTTGGAAAGGCACATCAAGCCGTTCGTCTGAACTGGGATGACAACTTAATTTTGTTTGTCTGTCTACTTGACAGTAGATTATTTCGTAATCGTAAATTGAGTTAAAATGTCACATGATATCACGTTATGGTACATTTTCTACAAAACTGACGTAGCGAGTCCTCAAATTTAATACCTGGTTTCTAAGCTATATTTCGTGTTAAATTGAAGTAAAAAAAATACGTATCTAATATTTTTCTATTATTTGATTAACAGACTAAATACAATTTCTTTTTTTTACCCAGTCGTCATCCCTACTGCATCTGCAGCCGTTAATAGCCACCAACCCGCACTGGACCCGCGTGGGGGACTATCATAACTACATAAGTACTTGCCTACCTATTTCTAGGATAACATACATTTGATATAATTTAATTGTTTAGAGTAAGTATAATTGTGATTTGTAACTTTGGATAACTATTTAATACATTGCTAGTCATTATGATAATAAATTAATTGGTTTCATCGTGTAATTGTCCTTTATTTATTTCTTAAACATTATTGCACAATTAAAACGTCCAGTGTCGGACTTAATGCCATAAAAGGCAATATCTACCAGTTAACCAGATAGTTATCTTTAACCCTAAGATAATAAATTTGAAGTTTATCGACTGTCGATATGTTTAAGTTTAGTAGAAGTTAATTTAACTATTACAGCCAGTTGCTCAAATGTTCATTAAAATTTCCATTAGTTTAAAGCGACATTAGCCATTTAAATTTGACATTCGTTAGAACTTAAAAGCGTTATTAAACCTTAATGGACGTTTGTGCAACTGACCGTTAGGGTCTTGCTTTTCTATGAATTAGCGACTTAACGATACACAAATACATCGACGTTTATTGCAGCACTTAAGTACCTACCAACTAAGATAATTTACTGAAATCAATAAACACAATTGTTCATTGTAGTCTATGAACAAATAATTTCTTTTGATATAATTATCTTAGGGATTGTTTTTTAAATCAGATCGCCATTATGGTTGTGTAGAATAACTTCACTTTTCGTATATATTCTATTAGACTTTCATTTGATATGATTGAAAATGATACGTCATATTGAATTTTGGCGTTTAGTAATTATGAATTATCGTAAAAGCTTTCAATTCATCGGTAAGAGATGATTATGAGGATATTTCCAGTTTATTTAAATAGGGCCTTAGTAAATAAAAATAATTAACATTTTCAAAATTATATCATGACAACAGTCAACAAGAGTGAAGATTAGATTAAGAGTGAGAATTAGTAAGATCAAGAGTGACCTCAGGATTACGACCGCCTAGCTCTCTAACCTCAATTCTAGCTATAAGATGCGACATCTTTACGATGTATATGATGACATTTCTTTTTTTTGTGGATAAATTTTTGATAAATAACTGAGTTGGTAATACTGCTATCGAATCCATGATCATCATTCTTTAACGTTCGTTCATCATTGCTAAAGTACATGTTAAAGTAGTAAAATGATACGATATATCGTCATAACATCGTTAAGATATCCTATGGCAGACATCTCTGAAATATAGATACATCATGAATAATAAAGTTGTTTAGGTAGTCAGTTTACGTTTTCGTATTATCATCTAAATATCTATTATTATCTTAAAACAATAAAAATAATGTTTATGTTAGGTAAGTACTTGTTGTTATAGCTAAAACACTTACATATTTTATCCGTTCTTTAGAAAGGGGGACCCAAGGGAAAATGTAGACCCTCTGAAACCTAATAGCGCGGAAATCCTCCCAAACTTGAGATTGTATCCGGCAAGTTTCGAACGCGCGCCATGTTGCCTCTTCTAGATAAAGCAGAGCGTTGTCGGTAAAACAGTGCCAGGTGTTGAGGTGTTTATGCCCCTTTCTCTTTTCAATATGTAACGTTATCAGGCTCTCTCACTCTCGCGCCAATTAAGCGAGCGAGGTGAGCGATACGCGCCGGCTCGTAGAGGACGTTAGCCCGCGACCGACCGCCGCAGCGCACGCATACCTCGCCGCCGCTCCGCAATAGTTCCATACCCGCAGCAGGTGTCGGTGCCGTGATGTGCAAACCGTGAAACAGTTCTCATATGTGCTCGACTTTTTAACTTCCTTCCTGTTCGGATACTTGGATTACTTTGAGTTTCGCCATGGGTGAAGTGAGTACCGTTTTTATTGTCCACGGTTATTATTTATACGGAATGCGAACGTGCTCCAGTTATGGGACGCTTGCGCCTAGTCCTATGATTGTGATCGCTAGGTTCGTAGGTCGACGGCATGAACTGCAGTTGCGGCTGCGGCGTCTCGCACGTTGCGGGTCAATTAGCGCTTTCTTGTGCAGAGAGTAAATGCAGTTTGGGAATGTATGCCGATATCGAAATCCGTAGAAAGCTCGCAGACGTGGACCACAATCGGCCACATCGCTAAAAACGAGATCGTCGTTGTACTGTTATATACCTGAGTACATACGATAACGCGATTCGACGATACTTGTTATCTTTGATATTGTGTTAATTTATTGCCATCGAATATTTCTTTTAATAAATAACAAGCAGATATTGTCTTATCTTTAGGCATAAAGAATTAACATTGACGTCGTTTAGCGATTTGATTACCTACATGGTGAAAAAAGTACCGACATGAATTGCGATAGCTACATTCTTACAAGCTTCAGAAGCCCGAAATTATTAGATATATACTTAAAAGCGGTGTTTCATAGATACACCCATTTTTGGTCGACATGAATTTAAATAATTTTGGCGTTAATTACGTGCGTCAACTAAACCCGTTAATAATGAGATTTCGAAACAGCTGATTAATATCACCCATGTTTGGATGGCAAGGCCCGTGGAATGGGAGCAGCGCGGGGGCCGCGGCCGGCGCGGTGCGTAGGTCAACGTGGATTTTGCACAAACGGCTATCTTTTTAAATCATGAACTCCCATATGAATTTTTACATTTTTTAACAAAAATATGTGTCTTCCACTTTTGACGTGAATACATAATAAAAAGTTTAATTTTACGAAAAGAAAGGTGAATTTGATATGGAGAATTGCTTTATAATATAAGGGACTTGAGTTCTTAACAGTCATTATTTTTAAATAGATAGGTAAAAAGATATTTATAACATGGTGTTTTTACCTTAATTTTAATTTCTGTTTATCCATCACAAAAGGTACCTTATATTTTATCATCATAGTGAGCAAACAATATCTATTGATATATAGAAGTAATACTCGTGTTAATTATTCTGTTAATTATTACCAATATGAAATTAACTATGTTAATCAAGATACGATATTAAGATACTTTACTTTCAAATTTAAAAATAAAAGTAAAAATATTACCTACCAACAAACTTGTCATTAAACTAACAGACTCCCTATTTACCTATTTGAATTTAAATAAATGACTCGAGATATAGGTATATCACTGTATTTTTAGTAAATATCTATGACCTAGATTAGATTTCATACCGTATCATAAATTTGATAATGAAAGATTGCACTTAGTATTATTATTCATACTGATTTTACAATATAATTACATTTGCGATCTGCCTTATTTATTTCTAACTTGAAGCAAAAAAGTCGATTGGATTTCGTTTAAGAGCTATTCCTGCTCAGCTCATGCTATCGAGCCCCTCGACCACAGAAGCCACGGTTATTCTGAACTTTGTTATGATATTGTGATACATTGACCTTTATCCAATCTTATGGACTTTGATGGGTCCATAATTAACCTATACGCAATTTTTTCGTACTTATTGCGATAACGATTCCTGGTATCACGCAGGCGCAATTGGGAATACAAATCTAATGACTTGTCTTTTCGTGTCACTAAAAAGGACGTGGGTGGTGTTGTAGGTCCACTAAATCATCACACAAAAGCCAATAGGGAGGCTTCCTAATTCTGATCTAAACGATGCGTTGAGACTTATGAAAAAGTATTTAATCTGCCTGAGAATGTTGTACGTGAAAAATTGTATTAATATGAACTAGTTGACTTTGAGCCAGATATAAACTCGTACGTTATAAGGTTATCATATGGAGTACGTAATGCTTCGTAATCATAACCGACGAGACGCGACACAAATTACCATGTAAAGCCGGCCAATATTATATACTTGCTTTCCTTGCAGTTCTACTTGAACTTTACAAAATGTCACGTACTTACCTACGTGACATAATTCTTGATAATGTATACAGTATTTATTTCTTTAAAATCTAGGATAGCAACTCCAAATACCTCTGCAACGTATTTTTAAAGATAAGAGCATTGATAAATATATGTACGTTGTTCAATCACCATATCATCATCGACTTTTTTGTTGTGATGTGTGTGACGAAATTTATTTGTATTTAAAATCTGTCCTTTTACATATTGAATTATAATTTTGTTTACTCTCTTCTGTTTCAGTCACTGTTAAAAGAGGACCCTCTTTCACGGATCCAAAGAGAGATCATCGAAGTGACAGAGAGAGAACGCGAGTTCAAAGAAGGTCACTTCCGCATGAACCGGCTCCTCTCCGAGTCGACAATAGAGGTAAACAAACAGAACGGCCACGTAAACGGCGACGATGACTCCAAGCAGAGGACACTCAACAGAGCGGTGTCCACATCACACTTACTGGGTCCTATAACCCCGTCACCGCCCGCCGCCACGACCGTACTCACAACCAATGGTTACACACGTCGATTCGCACCGCAGACCGGCACGAAGGGCATCATGCAGCGTTTTATCGCCAATAAGGGCAAACTGCCGGTGACCTCTCCGGTAGGGGCCGGGCCCGTCGGGCCGGTGGCCTCGACACCGGTGGTCGCCCTCCCCCAACCCCTATTGTTTCCCACCTCGCCCGTCGTCGCTCCGGTAGTGAACCCGCCCGCCATCACACGCACCCCCGAAGGGAAACCGATTCGCAAGGGATACGTGCCCGTAGAGGAGAAAATACAAAAAGAGTTGAGAGAAATGAAGGATAGGGAACACGAACTCAAAAAAATGAGAAAAAAGCAGAAACCCTTCGATATTGATCTGAGCGACAGCGAAGTCACCTCGGAATCGGAGGACGAAGAGATCCCCATGCCAGGAAAACTGAAGGCGACGAAATCGATAGGGGAGCTTTACGAAGCTTTGAACGAGGAGCTGCGGTCTCCTTCCCCTCGGAACAGCTCCGGACACGATTCCATCGGCAGCCTGAAGCCGGCCAAGTCGCTGGCCGAGCTGTGCGAGTTGGCTCCCGGGCAAGAATTTCTCGCCCCGAGCTCCACGAGGCTCATCGCGCAGTGGGAATCCATCATACAACAGAAACAGGAAGCGGGTGCCGCTTAATTTCCTGCGCGTAGTTAAACGAACGTTCGTCGGTTGAAATGTGTGTGTTTGTGGGCGGTTACGCCAAAACTTATTAAGTATTACGTAAGTAAATATCATCGCGGGTTTATCTGAACGGAAGGTTTGAGTCGATGAATTCGATAAAGTGAGTAATATGACTGTGGTATTTGAGAACTGTTACGAAGTATTTTAAGTGTTTTAATTCCGGATGAAGCATGCACGACCATATTTCGCATGACTGCGACATTCCAATATTCTGTCCATACAAATAGCGAATGGTATTTGGCCAATCGATCACTAGAGCGACTGATCGACTGCAAAGCAATTAATTTTCTCCAGATTGTGAACAATGCAAATGATGGTTATCCGTAACGGCAATTATCTCGCGCATGCACTGTTGGAAAGCGGGCGACACTCGCGAACTCGCCTCCCCAGTGTGAATGCGACGGTTTCTTCCTTTTGTTCGGGCGGCGGCGGCTGAAGAACTGATGGTTTTTGCGGCACTTTCCCGCGACGATACGGCACCCGGCCTATGTGACGAGCGCCATTAAATTTTATTCTCAGAACAATGAGAAAACGTGTAGTGTAGGTATCGATGTGAGTACAAAGAGTTGTGTGGCTTCAGTCGACCCCAGCTGTCGGTCGTCAGTTTCCGTGGCCCCCCTAATTTGTTGGTGCGAGTCGTTGCGGCCATATGGCCACTTTCGTTGCATTGCGCATTAACGTCATAATAACAAAGAAGTGGAAGTGCCGGTGAAGCGCCTTACAACTTTAATGAATTAATTAGGTACACAATTACGTTGTTTCGCTCGGCGAGGTTGCGTTGCGATCACAATTTCTTCCCGTAATCATTATTTACATAATTTTACATAAATTATTTTTTGATAGAAGAAAAATACTAAATGGCGATATAAATCGAAGCTGGACTTCGATGGTAGAATGTATTTACTTTATTTATGTATTTTCTTCATTCATTATGTAAGAAGTTGTCACCGCGGGGGAATTTTTAAAATGTTATACAATATTTAACTGTCAAAAGTTAAATGAGAACTGTCCCTTTAATTAATGTAGAAGTGTCAAAATAACAGTGCCTTACAATAGTTATAACACGTGTTGTGTTACTGTGCTGTTTGGTAATCATTAAGTATAATTATTCGGAATTATAACAAATCTATTTAAATGTTTCTGTGGCGATAGACGACCGCCATTTTATATATTTGTATAGAATAAATAATTATTTATTAGAATGATAAATATTTCTCTAGCATAATAATAAATTAGTCAAATTAATTTAAATTTTAATAGAATTAGAACAACAGCATATAATTATTGAGATTGATAGTGTTAATTGTTGCAATATTTTTTACTAGAATAATATTATATTTGTTTCTGTGTATAAAGTGCCAGGTGGGTATATAAATAACTTACGCTGAGGCCTCGTGATGTACTGATACAATTCCTACTACTATAAATAAATATTACTATTTCTATTCTATACATTATGTTGGAACAGTATTGTGATATGAAATTGCCTTAATATTGTTAGACGTGAAATTTTTTGTGAATCATATTTATTCAGATTTTTTAATTGTTGTGTGGCGGCCACCGAGGCGTTGGCGACGCACGCATGTGAGCTGTTATTTAAGATTTTCCCAATAAATACTTTGTGAAATGATAAATTATACTTTCATTTAGTATGAAGGCCTAAGATTTCTTTCCTATTATGAATAATAATCATTCAGTTCTGCAAAAAACATTTCAGCCATAAAATTCTTTAGATTGAAAATAAAAGATTAACGTGATTTTATCGTCCATAACTGTGATAATTATATGTATATCATATTATTTAATCTTTACATACTGAATGCTATTATCCATGGAGAGTGTAGCAAAAGTAGTGTTTTACATATTTTCTCGCATAGGTAATTATTACATATACATTTCTAGATAGACATACACACATTGATCACATAATAATTTAAATTCAGTAATTCAGTTAGGTATTATATTTTAAAATTATAGTACTTAAGATTTCAAAATTTTGTTAGATTTACTTTTGTGTACAAAATATCAAATTTCTGCAATGGGTTTCGACCTCTACCTTTAATGTATTAAAGTTTAAAGTGGAGTTGGGAAATTTTGAGAGTTTAGTGTGAGATTTGACTGTAAAATATAACACACAAACGATGAATACTTAAATATAGAAAAATATAGACGCTGATATAATACTCGTATAAGGTTCGCAATAAATCATCTTATTTTTATATTACTGATAACTCTGATTCATAAACACTGTTTGTATAAAAATGGCCTTGCACACATTCACAACAGAATCTAATTTGCAAACAGACGCCAAACTATGTTATATCACATCATGAATCTCCATGTGCTCGAATAACATCCTCATTCTGACAATTCAAGTTTATTTCTTATAACAAAACTGAGCGCAATATCACGAAAAAACTACTAGGTTACTATTATTTTTGATAATTATGCACATTCACTATACTAATTTGTATATCGTCATATAAAAAAATAATCACAAATTCCTATGAGAGGAATTATGTTATTATTTTTAAGAAGGGGACTCCTTGAGGAGCATAAGGTGATCTTCTATTACATCACTGCAATCTCAAGACCCTAAACACACTACACCTTGTAAGAAGGTGTTAGCAAAACTCTTAAAAATTTATCAGGTTATACAACCCTGTCGAACTCTGTAGTCGAATTAAAAATATATTAAAACTTTGGAACAGATGTCTACATTTTTGTGATACGCTGCACAATGTGTAAACTGCAAGAGTGTTAGGGCTACACGAACCATATCAGACTGGTGGATGTATCTTAACTTTTAATATTTATGAAACCTAATAATATTACTAACAGGGATGTGTGTATAGTTTGTTGTCCATTCACGTCTCAATGGATGGTCGCGTCATTACGGCAGGTATGCCATACAGTCCTATATGAAGACTAGAGGTAGTTGCGGGGCTGCGTTATGAAGTGACACAAACTACTCTACTGCTACTACTGTGGAACAAACTCTTACACCCGGTCTCTGAATTAAGAATTTCAAGTTGAGCACGTCTCAAACCGTGCTTAAGCCATTTTAAACGTCAATAAAACAGGTTTTAATTACTGATTTATAATTTTTTAATGATCAGTTCATAGCAATATGATAAAACCAGGACTTTTTGCCATATGAAACGTAAAAAAATTAAGTTATTGAGAATAATCAACTGAGTTTTTGTGCTTTTCTCAATTCAGAAACCGGCCGTTAGTTACTTCGTTTGACGACGCGGACGACGCCGCCGTTAGCATTAGCTCGTCATCCTTGACGTTGCGTAACATTCATAAACTATAATAATAAAATAATAGTGAATGGGCAACGAGGATACAACAATGCTCCCATTGTCTACTTCATTATGAAGTTTTCAATAAAATCATTTATGATTTATAATACAATTCACAATAGTTGGTCAGGGCTACCACTCGAGTGTTTTCACTCTTATAATTATTACCTAAATACTGATAACGTACTGCGGCATAATATTTTCTTGTTATCTCAAAAATATAATTGTTGCTATGGATCAATATAATATGAGGAGGAACGTGAGATAACGATATTTATGCATGTGATATTTGAAATAAATAAAATACCCGTGTTTTATTGTCCTAATAACATGAAAATAGTCTCTGAATTGATTAAATTAATGCAATTAAAATACCTACTCCGTTTAATTTAAATTAATCAAGTATTTGGGGTAAATTATACTCATTTAAGATACTTTGGTAATAAGTTTTATATGTGCTGTTGGTAGTCTGTCTCTTTCAAATAAATAAAAACTTTTCTTTTAATTAGTATTTTAATAAATTTAAAGAATTGTGACCTATCGTTGTGGGCATAGGTCTCCACGATCGGTCCTGCGCTGCTCGCATCCAGTGGTTTTATTTATTTTTTTATGAAATGGTAGATAATTTTATTATATTAATAATTATATTAATTTCATTATTTTGAAGAATTTTACCGGTTTCAATAAAATCGTAGTAAAGAGAAACGACTGAAAAGAGAGTAATAATACCACAAATATTTATTTAATAAAATCGAAAAGCAAATTTTTTTTTTGTGGTCTATGCCAGCAGTGTCTTTCGTAAAAAGTAAAATGGCACTATCAGCAAATGTAGTTTGCGAGATATCCGTGAACAAACATACACACATACATCTATGAAATATTGCACACGTGCTTAGACGATCATACAAACCAACATATATGAATATTACGCCATTCAAACGAAATTACATAAATACACCTCGAATTAATAACCTCCTTTTTTATGAGTTCATTATTCATAGACTATTTTTATGTTTTAATTTGGATACATAATTAAATATTGTTAATAACTCGAATTCGATGGATTATAAAAAAATCAGCATTATTTATTGATGCAAGCACTAGCTATTGTTTTGTCTGTCGGTGTGAGTAGTTATTTGAAGGCGTTTTTATCTTATCACAGTTGATATCAAATTCAGCTGTAGCCGGTGTCGATAAAGGTTACTGATACCGGTCAATTATTGTAAATTCTTACCTACCGTTTGTTGTTTCTTGTTGACTTTTGTTTTGTTTCAAATTTATATTATTTTGTCAGCAATACTTTGTCACATTTGACCGTATTAACCCCGGCTAGCTATAAAAAGTTCTGTCACCAATATAAAGTTAAGATACTTTGATATATTTAGTATTAAAAAACTTGTCCCATACAAACTATACGCGGTACGAAGGTCAGCCATGCATATTTAAAATAATATTACTGAAACAGGTCAGACGTGTGTTGCGTTAACAAAACAACAAATATTAAAAGAGTAGGTTTGTTTTGTTTATTAATTTTGGTAGGATAACGGATATATAACGTGCTATGTGAAAATGAAACTAGCGACATGTCCAGCGTGCGTTATGTTGCAAGCTGCGCCTGCGCCCACCCGACGTCGACGCGGACAGGCCGGACCGGTCGCGTAGCTGCTTTGTCCTAGTCTATTTTCAAATATAATTTTTTTTTGTATAAAACCTTCAAACGTATTATAACTATAGCTATAATAATAGCAATAACTTTTTCGGCTATTAATAAATATGTTTGATAGCGATAAATTTTATGTTGGGGCTTTGACATATCTTTTTTATGACTGATGATTGCAATTAGTATATTGTATCTATAGAAAGTAAAAATATATGTACAATCATATTATATTTTAGATAACTATGCTTATATTGCAATATAAAAAAATAAGTGATCCGGAATTCAAATAAAGAAAAAGGTTAAATTTAAAATAAAATATATATATATTTTATTAAAATGCACAACAATCTTATCTTATTGCTAGCCTGGTCCTGGTGCGGTCACGAAATCCACAGCAGTATACAGATATTTTATTGCTCGCGATTGTTACTTTAAAGTAAATGTCGTTTGTTAAAAATTTTAATACAAGTCAAACCCAGCTTTGCCATTCTGTAATAAAATCAGCAACTAACCACAACGACAGTTCGAGCACAGCGCTCTCACAGCATTGAGCTTCAATGAATTTAAACCTTTATTAGCTTTTAAAGTAGGTTTAAAGTGATTAATGTTTCTGCCTCGACTCTGATTATTTTTTTTTACAGAATTGCATTCCAGGACTTTATTTGTATTTGTACTTTTTGATGCAAATTTAGCCGGGAACAACGGTTTAAGGCCTAACTAATTGCCTGCTGAAGCACGGAGGAGCTCGAGAAAATACATTTTGGTCACCCGTCCTGTGTGCAGCTTTTGTGACAGTTGCTTAAATTCCGCAATCGCAGGTCAAACCCGCTAACAGAACACCATCGATCTTGTCACTACACATGAGGTATCAATTCTCAAACACGGTTGAAAGTCAAGTTCGCGCGCCGGCGCCCGGTTTGCCTTGGCATGAAGTGGTTGGTGCACACTACGTAATGTATACGTTAACGCGATTTCAATCTTGTACACACGCTTGAACATAGAAGTTGTACATTGAGCGATAATACTGCTCACAGCGTGTCGCACAATATTCTAAACATCCGCATCTTAAATTGCTACTATGTCTCACTTGTGTGCACACTATTATTATAGGAAAGTATGATTGTTTCTCCTTCTTTCTAAACGCAATGGAGTGTCTTTAATTTTTGCGTGTAGATAGTTGGAAGACAAAACTTTTCACCAAACATTTCTTAGGTTGAATTGTAGTTAAAGTTAAGGTTTATATAAAATTTCACAATATCTGTAACGCTGACTTTAACATTGACTGTGGAATGTGTTATATCATCCTCTTTCGTAAAGTAGCTCGGTGGCGTAGTGGATAAGCGCCGCGGCCCGCGATCGTTGTCGTTAAGCAACTTTCGTAAGGGTCGGTCATGGGATGGGTGAGCAAAAAATTATTATCTCGAGCTACTTCGTGCTTCGGAAGGCACGTTAAGCTGTTAGTCCCGGCTGCATTTGCTGTCGTTAATACCCTCCAATCCGCATAGGGCCAGCGTGGACGGTTATGACCCATCCTCCTTAACCATCCATAAGGAAGGAAACCATGAGCCCCTGGGGACGTAAAAAGGCTGATGATGATGATGAACCAGCGAAACTTAGGCGGTTATAGTTTATAGCTAAAGTTATGGTGTAATCTAACTATATCTCAATACTTAATGAGTTTGATCAGCCGATGCTTTAATATGTTTGTTTTTGTTAAAATAAATTGGTGCAACTAAGCCTTAGTTATTTCTCTTTGGCAACACGAGCGAAATGAAACGGGTAACAATTAGTATTATCTATATAAATCATAGCCAATAATTTATTGTATAAACGAAGGACACTAATGACGCTCCAGTTGATTTGTATAACGTAATACATTTTTAATACCTTTAAAATAATATACCGGTCAAATAGTTTTATTGTGAATGTTTATTGAAGAGTGTTATTGGTCGTTAAGCGTAATATCCAAAAGTAAGTTTTAATTATGTACCTGATTTACACAACATTAACTATTTAACTCTAAATTGTCATTAAATATGAACTCCTATTAAATACACGTAAATTATGTAATGCAAAAACTACCAAATCATTTATTATATTGCGAGTTTTATCACTATAATATTAAGTGATTTATAATTAATTAAAGTTCAGAAATAATGATGACCTCTTACTTTATCGAATGTGGATAAGTGATTCGAAAAATATTACTCTATTCCTGGTGAAGTATGTTGTAAATTGATCTGGTTTTATGTAAACTTCGATACAACTTAATTTTCTTCTTAAAAATAAACATTTAGGTACAATTTCCAAGAAATAATCTCAGTATAAGTAGTATAGTAAGAAAGGTTTTCGTTATATGTTCGGAAAATATAAACCATTTAAACTTATAAATAATTAAGAAAATAAAGTAATTTGGAAAATATTGTGCTTTGAAAACTATTAATAGGAAATAAACTACAAAATTTTGCTACAATACATATTGTATTTAGTACAATACATATTATATATAGTTTAAATTAGTTATATAAAATATTACAACTAATGATAGTTATAATGATATAACAGCCAAAACAAACGCATAAATAACAAAGATATTACAAATATTGCCCAGACGCCCATACGTTTTTCGCTACCGTAGCACCATGAGACGTCACTTAGTGCATTGAATTTGTAGGGAGCGTTTTCGGCCGACTAGCAGCAGTTCCACAAATACAGTACAATATCTCCGATACTATTTATCTCAGACATACAGTTATTTCTACATTATTTCTCAGCTATTAATAGACAATTTAATTATGAAATAAAAAAAATTGTCAACTAGTCTATTGTATAAACATAATATACACTCTGTCTTTGTGTATGTATTTTTACTTCAATTAGTTACTGTTATAATTACATTTATACAAAAGTGTGCTGAACTAATTGTAATGTTCATTACTTACTGCAGTTGCCATGAAAAATTTTACTTGTTCACTCTGTGTGAAATTATACGCAATATGTGTTTATATTGACTCCTGACCCTTGTATTGTATGCATATGAGGTGATGCTCGCACACTGAACAATATGCTAATATAATACATATATTATACACTGAACCAAACAGGAATTTGTAATTTTTGAAGGTTAAATTCTTACTCCATTTCGTAATGTGTATTTAAATTATGCAGTTTTTCTAAATACCGTATAAAATTTTTGTTATTATTAACATCTTTTCTCCAAATATTTCTGTCAATTGACAGGTTTGAATGATGTCTAACGAAGTGATTTTTGTATTGCAAGGATTAGCAGTTGTTTATTTTCTAAAGGAAGATGCATTTTTGAAGTGTAAAGAAATTGAAATATGTAGGAGTAAAAAAAAACGCATAACTGTAGGTTCATAACATAATAATGTCTGATCGCTTATATTCTTTATTTTTTTTCTAAAATTACGTTATTATAGTAACAATACATTTCGAACTATCATAGCACGCAAGAACGGAAGTATGTAGGTCATTTTAGTCTAAGTAATATGAGTAACAAAGAAAATATAACTTATTTAAACAAATATCGGACTAATCGTTTCTACAGTCAAAATTCTAACAATAGTCGTGCCGTTCAAGAGTCGAAAAGACCTCGTTAAAACGTATTTCCTGCTGCACCTTCCATTAGTGGAAGTTTTTGTAAATATATTTTTTTGCATTTCAGACGAATATTTTTCAAAATTAAAATGATATTGATTTAGATTTCATTTCGGGAATCATGTTTAGATATCATCACAATACGCGATAGTATATTAATACATACAAAACAAAACATTTTAGAAAGAAGTTAATTTGAGAAAGATAAGTTATATGTAAGTAAAACCAGTCCTGTGCATGTCATGTGCTGAAGTCAGTCAATAGATGAAGGATTTTGCAAGACACTTTGTAATCTAACCAAAACCACCTGTTAGACACAGTGAAACATTATTGTGTGTAAACATTAGTTACTCTCATTAATAATAATATAAAATCGCCAGCCAAGCAATAATGAATCATAGTTGTTTAGAACAGCGGTTAAATGTTGTGACACTGTATACGTGATCGATTATGTCATTAACAAAAATATAAAAATATAATATGGTAACTATAATAGGCCAAATCTCTGCAACTGTCAGCAATATTTGGCTTGAATTCTACTGGAGAAACATAGTATTTTTGTAACATCTGTTAATAATAGGTATATAAACAAAATCATTTAAATAAATGATTCCTTGTATGATATGATATATACACGGCGCGGCGTGGCTGCGTGTGCGCATGCCCGCTGCGCCTTCACGCTCGACGACGCGCTCGGCTGCGGAACGCAACTAATAAGTTAATAACAGACTGACGTCAAATTGTTTGTTTTAATTAAATTGGAATTAAATAAATCTGTATATTTAATATTATCAATAATAAATGTTGATAACGCGAATGAAGATTAAATAATATTATTAAAAAAATACGTCTTTGGCCGAATGGCTCACATGCCAGTTTCAAGGTGTCGCCATCTCTTGAGTTCGGTCGGTTCAATGTAGAAAATGAACTGTTCTATATTGTCTCTCGTCTGGATACTGAGGTACCTTCGTAGTTTCAATTGCTATACTACCTACAAGTTGTTTAACTCCGTAATCCTCTGGTTCTGAGCAATGTGTAAGATGTCCAATATTTATTATTTAACTATTTCAATACACGCACAACATTATTTCAAAATAGGAATGTCGTTTATGTATTTTTAAAGATATGTCATTAGCGAAAATATCAGACTAAAAGGGTACTAAAATTAGAAAAACTAAGAATAATTAAACGTGAATAAATTCTGTCGCTTATTTAAAACTGTATAGAAAATTGCGTAGGTGCCTATCAAATTTCTTTGTTGTCCTACTCTAAATTTCGAGTAAACAGAAACGAAAGTAAATGTTATTAAATTGACACATTAAATAAAGCTAAATGTAATATGATTTTACTGCGAGCACTCCCGCGGCGGCGGCGGCGGCGCGCGTGCTCGCGGCGTTTCCAATAATTACACTTTCGTTTCGGCATACCTTACTTCATAAATGCAACAAATGAATAGCTAAGTTTTTTAATTTTGTAATAGAATAACCCTTAAAGTGAATAAGAAAAAAGTTCTTCTATCTTTTATATTTTTAAGCATTTGCTAAAGATTATACTTAATATTCTTTGAAATTAAAATATACCTATAAATATTAAATGTTTTTTCTTATATGAAAAATTGTTTGACAGAAGGTACATTTTTTATCAAAGTATTTATTTTCTAAGAATAGGTATTACAATATCTTCAGTTAATAATCTATTCAGTTATTAATTAACATGCAAAATTTTAACTTTCTATGATCTCAAATGTCCAGCCGTTCTCGAATATTGTACATTCTATGCAACATGGCCTACGATGAATGAAGATCGTGTGACGTCACAGTAATCGATAAGTAACGGTCGTGTGGATTCCGCTGGTAATGTACAGTTGAAACCTCTTATCGCGATGATGCTGAAGGTGTTACGTCGTGGCTGCATGCTTCAGGAGTGACTCACTGTGTATATGCAGAACTTGAACTAGCAAAAGACGTCATTAAACGAAACGTCATCGTTAATGATTAATGAACTTCATTCATATTAAATAGCACCATATCCATCGACCTGAGGCAAATAGAAAAGCTTATTCCTATATTGACGTCATTATGTGCTAATTTTCTTTGGTACTATAATTTTATTCACCATTTTACTATGATTATGTTCAAGTTGTTAAGAGTAAAAAAAAATATATTTTAATCTTGAGAATTTATTAAAATAAAAAAAATACAAAATCAATTATTCAGTCTAGGCTGTTATATAGCACTTGTGAAAGTCGAAAACTACGCCAACGATTCGCAAATCTACGGCGGGAGACCTTGTACTAAGAAGAACCGGCAAGAAACTCGGCAAGGGCTTCCGTTTTCTCCGGTTTTATTTCACACAGAGAAGTCTTATTGGAAAATGACTTTATTATGAAGTCACTTTCCATTACAATATCAGAAATAACAACACAAATATTTTCGATTACTGATTATCCTTTGTTGATCTTAAATTAATCATATGTGGTGAACAGAGGGGATTTCGTTTGTATGGTATGAGTATTTACAGTAGTTTATTTTTAACCAACTTTAAGAAAGAGTAGGCATTCAATCTGCCTGTTTCCTTATATCCTAGATGCACTTTTTTGTTTGAAAGAATATATTCTCGAAATAATCCAATTAAAACATTGTCGAAATTAGATCTATCTCTTGGGTAATTATGTTTAAACTAAACCTGGAAGATCACCTAAATTATCCTGACAATATGGTCAAGATAAGGTCAATGACACTTCAATTTTTTTATTAAAAAACCCCTGCAAAATAACTATAAGCTCCAAGATTATTTGAGTTACCTGAATCTACGCTTCATATTCGTTTTTAGAACGTAAAGAATTCCATTCCTAATCACGAATAATTATAAACAGATTTTGTTCTAACATTACGTCACTTGAGGCCGAGTCATGTTCCACGATGGTCGCTGAAAGTGAAACCCCCGGGTGGCACAGTAGATCTGTCGATGTGTCGATTTCAAGCTTTCTCCGTTCGATCCATGCCAGATCTGCGGGTCACCGGCGGCGCCACGACGCTCGAGTTACCCGAATTTAACAATCGGAGACGCGTTAAATGTCAATCGTAACTTTATACACCTCTCTTTGTGACACACGACAAAGTGACATATATCTATTGTCCATCACTAAATAATATTACAATCTATAGCAAGGAATCTTATGGGAGGTCCCTGAAAATATCCCAAGTGGTCGGTGAAGTTAAGAAATTATAGACACATAGAATAATTTTTCGTTTATATACATTTATGTACTGAATAAAAGACATAATCGGTGATTCATGACCAGGTAGAAATTTGTCAGATTCTTGTCCTTAATGTCGGAAAGGTTAAGAATTACTGATCTAGAGAAATTCGACATCGGACACAGCGCTGTCACAACATAGAGGTTTAAGCTAATACAACTTTTTAAACATTTAAAAACTTTTCGAAGAAGATTTTATTTGATTGAATCTGTATGCTCTAATAGCGCTGTGCTCGACGGCGAGTATAATGCTAGCTTTACAACACAATACCATTGCAAAGCAGGATAAAGCGTCTGTCGTAAAGATATAAGTTAGCCCAGCAATGGCATAATACTTATATGATGAAAAATAATGTTGGACGATTTAGAAGTGTTTTCAATAAAGAATATTTTTGAGGATTATAGAAGTTTGATATAATTCTTCAAGAAGTGAGCTCAATAGAAATACCTTTTTCGTGTTACTCACAACTATGTCCACTTTTGGACTGGTGTGCCAAATTCCAACCGCCGTAGAGCCGTTATCACGCGAAGACATAAACAAACAAAAACCGAGTGCGCCAACTCACGTAGATTTAGTAAACTTGTAACAAAGTTCATAGTATTTGCCACTGCTGCCGCAGAGATGCTCGATTATCAGTTGATGATATATTAATTTGAAGAGTGTACTCTTGAGCTGCAAGAGCTTTTAAGTATTTTTAATATTGTAAATTATAAAGTTATAATGTCTAAACGCTGAAGACTTCAACGTTTTGAACAAAAAATACGGTATTGTAGGCAATAGGCAAATTATAGCAATTTTTTTTTCTTCAAAAATTAAATACATTCGATCAAAATGTAACAGACAGACCATAAACCGTTTAGTAACGAACAACGGTAAATGGTAAGAAACTTCACACGAATTTTATTATAGAAAAGGAAACAAATTATCTAACTGCAAATACAGTTTACACCGTTGGCGCTTATTACATTTCATCAATTTAGCGTTCACGATGATATATTGATAAATGTCTTTAATGAGAAACATTTACAAAATTTGTATGTTTTTTAGTAATTTTCATTAAAAATACAGGTAATATTTAAAAATATATTAGAAACTTATACAGTATTTCACTACTTGGCATGCAAATCTTATGAACATTTTTATAACATCCTAATGAAGATTAATTGCATTACTATTAACAAGTGGAAATATATCGTAAATTATCGCGTTTTGTTTAACTCGATAAAGTATAAATTGATAGCAATTAAAATATAAAGTGTGACAAATATGAAAGTAAGAATGCTATAGTTTTGATTTCGTGTTGCGATTCTATAACGGGAACTATCACAATGTGTGTGGAAAACCGGTTTCGGGTGCGCATGCGAGCGCGGAACATACGATCATTCAGCGTGCGGAGTGTAAGCGCAGCCTTCGTGTATGTTGGACCCTCCCACCTATTAATAAACGTTACCATATTTTTTGCTATCGCTTCAAGGTTCCGCATGTCGTAATGTAAAACGCTGTTTGCATAAAATACTCTGGATATTATAAAAATCAACATTTTTATAGTGGTTAGGTTATGTTATAAGTCTTGCGTCTATTTGGAAATATTTCTCAAATATTAAATACCGTAGTATACTGAACAGTACTTCAAGAGTAAGTGAATATCTAGCTAGGCTCTTAATTTACAAAAAATAAATTTTAGCAGTTACACAAGGCCACACATCAATTCACACACTGCTACTCGTTCCTCGAGTAATGACAAGGTAATAGATTGTACAGTCGACAACAAGTTACTATAAAAGGATCAAATTTCTCTAATCGGTTTTTAATATGGTAGTCACAAATTTGCACAAAAACTAAAATTTACATCGTAATAAACATAGAGATTCTGAGTCTTAAAATCGCACGATTATCTAAGTCGTGATTTTTTGTCTGTGTGTCACGTGACTGGAAACACGACCCGCCATTGTGTGACGCCACTGTCATATGAGTCATAAAGATATACCTATTAAGTATAAATCGAACGCCTAGATGGCGCTGTTCTTAGCTCATTTATATCTTTTTTATTACGTAATTGATCGCTAGATGGCATTGTTTCTGTTTTATTGACATATTTTAATCTTGCGGTCTATGATCTGTTTTATGCATAGAGTTAAGGTTTTGTGTACATATCACAATGACGTCATTCATGAATATGAAGGACAACTTTTTCATGGGGTATATAAAAGGTTATATTTTGTTTTTTTCTGAAATATTTGTTTAATGGCTTTTTTAAATTAAAATAAACAGTTACAACTATTATTTGTAACAAAGTAGAATATACTATTGATTGCAAACATTTAGCATTTTTGTAAAAACATGATGTGGATAAAGTACATAAAGAGGATCCCGAAAGTAGAGGTTAAGCAACTATCTTAAAATCGGTCACCGGATCAGTGATTAGGTGTGTATTATTACCAGTTTTTCTGTGAAGATCAGAAGGCACATGAACCCTTTGTCCCAGCCCTATTAGCAGCCATCTATGCACTGCTTATGCATCTGCGTGGTGGATTATGGACCGTCCTTCATTCCCACGGATAAGGCGTGTGTCTCAGCAATGACGAAACGAATAAGGTGATGATGACACAAATAACTAAATTAAATCTATTCCTTTAGTCTACTTAGTCGACTTTTATTGTAGCTCCAACCAAGTAGAGCATTTAACATTTTCCTATCGCTTCCAATTCCCAATTTGATGTTATACCTCGTTTCCAATACCTAAAACAGCAAATGCTTCAACTAAAGCATTATCATGGTCATTATTTAAATCTGACCATTCGATATTTTAAGTGTCAATCTAGTTTGTTTACTGAACCCACACCTATGGAATCGAATCACACTTACTTCTTTCCCACCAAATCCGTACGAGCAAAAAATCATAAGAATCTCCTACGCCGCGAAAGTCATCTCATTCACTTTAGAGAAGATTACTAGTTTTCACTGATCTTCCTGCACAATGTGGAATCATGTGGATAATTATATCTATCTCGTACACATCTGTTCCGACATGCGATTAGTCTAATGTCTACTGTACTCAATCAAGCATTTCTTTGTAATTTTAGTTTCGACTGAGATGAGAAACCGATTCTTCTTTTAAGCACGCCTGCTCTACGGTGCGTCACTAATAGTTATCTTTTACTTTTTATCTATCTACGAGCTTTGTTCCCGCGACATCGGCCGCGTATGATGTAGGGTCCCGTAGGTAAAAGAAGTTTTTAAACCGATAGTAGTTTCGATGCTGATTCAATGCAAACAATCAATCAAAACATCACGCTTTGCAACATAAGTATAAATATATTAATGCGAAATCTTATGGAAGGTAAACAGAAAAGTTGGAGCCCACACTTTAGGCAAGAGGATATTTAAAGTTAAACCTCTTCATACACACTCGGTGATATAACATGACACGCGCACAAAAGTTTACAATACTTTAATTATAAACGCGTTTATCTACAGATACATCTAAATATTGATAATATTCTATTTTTTAACAAAGAAAGAGATTATCAATACCAGATGAAGGTTTAAATTTATTATCTGTATCTCGTTGATGTCTTTTCTTCGCTGGTGTGGAGCTTTAAAGTATAATTTTAAACGTGAGCATTTAATAAATGTTAATCAATATGTATGCAATATTATATCTAAAATACGTTTTGCATTTACAGTATATTTGAGACGATATATTATTTAGTGTTGTTCAGTAAGATGAAACGTGTATAGAGGGATTTTTTTTTACCTTTAACTAGTTTAATTTTGTCAGAAAAATCCCATCGTCCCTACACTAATGACGTCCTGTCGAAGTTTGCACCTCTGGATGAATACTTTGCAGCATTCCAATACACTGTATTAGTTAGTCCTACATTCAAAAAAGATCCATGGAATGTGGTATATGAGGAAACTTATTAAAAAAAAGGTTTGTATTCGAGTATTTTATACCAGTTTTCCGCCAGCGGTTTCGTCTTGTATCTTCTTATATATAAAAATGAATCGCAAAATGTGTTGGTAAGCGCATAACTCAACAACGCCTCGACCAATTTGGCCAAATCTTTTTTTAAAATGTTCGTTGAAGTTCAAGGTTTTTACGGCGAGAAAAATTAGAATTATTGCTGGAAAAACCCTAAAAATAGCCCTTTTCTTTTTCCCATACAAATGATTTATAACTAAAACGTAGTCAATTTGAGCTTTATTGCTATGGTATAAAGTTCATATTAAATTACAAGCACTCACTGTTGTCTAAGCAATGTAGGTGTGTTCCTAACGTCAAAGATCATATCTATCAAAACAATGTGCGTGTGTGCGTTGGAGCACAGAATACATAGTTGGAGGAGTTCACAACGCCCTATCACCAGGGTGACGGTTCTGTTCAGGAGAATTTTTTTAAATACGTAGGCAAAAAAACTGCCACATTACAAATCTTTTTGACAGGACGAAGTCTGTCGGGTCAGCTAGTTATACATAAAAACCTTCTTTTGAATCACCCTATCTATGAAGAAAAACCGAAATCCGTTGCGTTGTTTAAAAACGTGTAAAAAAAAAAACAATGATCTCCGCAGCAGAGTGGTTCGCACGCCGGTTTCGAGGCGTCGATGTCGAGGTTCCCGGTTCGATTCCCGGTCGGCTCGATATAGGGAATGAACTTTTTTTTATATTTTCTCGGGTCGGGATGTTGTGATACCTTCTTTGTTTCCGATACTCCATAATACGAGCCTTTACCTATTTATCTGAGAATCTGATGTGTGTGAAGTATGTCATTTCGTCTAATATCAATTTTTATTCCAACTATAAATGAGGTCTGAGGAAGTAATCGCCGGGCGATGGCGACCTAATGAGAATCTTGTTAGGAAGAGGTGCCGTTACACCATTACTCACCATTATTATGCAAATATTATTCTGTATTTGAGAGATCTTACGACCGGTTATGGAAACAACGAGATAGTAAGGGCGCTGTCACACTGACAATTACCCGGAACCCAAACCAAGTAACAATTTCAACGTGAGGTCCCTCCTTGCTGGATTCCAGATCCATCCTTCCCCGTGAGGTACACCGCAGTGTGTTTTATCGAGTAGGTCAGCCACCCTTGACCTCGGGGCATGTTCTAGTGGTTGGCGAGCGAGTTGATGTTGGGGTTACCATATTTCAAGACTGTGGTTGGATTTTGCAATCCTCTCAATATATCAGAGTTTCTAGAATGTTTAATAAAATATAGTACATTTTAGAGATCTCTTTCACAAAAAACTATACAAACTAAAAGTAATCTTCCTAACATTTGTAGAAATTGAGTGCCACCCGCCCGCCATGAGTGCGATGTGTAACAAGTCTAGTGAGATCCGTTGTGTATAAAAGCAATAATAATTTGACTTTTTAAAATTATAAGTACGTCTGAGAGAAAAATTTCAAACTGCAACAAAATCTCCACATTTTTTCAATGGAAATCAGTCCTTTTGTCCTGATTTTTTATTTTTGCATCTGGTAACCCTACTTGACGAAGAGCATTTCCCCTGCGTGAAAAAGGTAACAATTACAGAAAACACAGTACAGTTGTGGCGGAGCTGATTAGCCACAGGAAAAAGAAAGTGAAACAAAAGTTAAGGGTTACAATAATTTATTATCTGATTCCTTATTACGATGGTTATGAAATAATAGGGGAATCACTGGCCTGACTAGTAGTGTCGTCGCTCAGTATCAGTTAGCTTCAGGATCCTCTTAGCTTATGCCGTCAGTACAGCGTTCCGGAAGGTTGGCAGGAAATAGTTAGAAATCCGAAATTATACCAATAAAAATACTTACTTATTAAAATAAAATTAATTACATTATATTCTTATGATACTAACAGTCTTGTTTTAAAATTTAATGGAATTCAATTTTAACATGTAAATATACACTGCTGAACCTAATATCTGTTTAAGCTTCGTCATAATCATTTAGTTCAATTAAATATATTTTTCATCCTTGGGTTTTTTCTAACAAAATATTAAAAAGTGATGGCCCATTAGCTAAACGTAAATAATTCTTAATTTCAATGTAATTAATTGATTGGCTTCCCATCTGAAACGTCTTATTACATCTGCAGTTAATAACAAACTTTCTATCTCAATGTGAATAATTAAATCGGATTAAGAAACGGACACTTGTGTTAACCAATTATAACCATTCATAACATTATTACTACAGACAGACAGAACTAATCGGACGGTTGGTTGCGCAACCCATCAATACTTTTAACGACCATCTGCCTGTCTGTTCATTGAGTTAACCTCTTCATTGGGATCGCTTCAGGCGACTGCATAGAGGCATCTTTATTTGACATTTGGAGAATGTTGTTATCTCCAAGACACTAATTATAATATTAATAGACATACGTAATAAAATTTAATATAGCTTTTAACTGTAGCTGAAGCTTGAGATTATATGAACATGTCTTTTCATTAACTGTGATTGTTGAATGATGGATTGTAATCAGGTTATTGATATATATAACTGTATATGAAAAAACAGCTTTTATTAATTAATTTTACTGTCTTTTGTCTAAATTTTATAATACATGAATCATATAGAGCAATTTCACATGTAGATCTTATATCTACACATGAAATTACATACATTTTTATAATAACATCTATTTATTATGTTTCGATTTAAATAAATGATTTGAAAGTATTTGAATTATCGTTTTAAAGTTCGAACACAGTAAGTCAAAAATGTCAGAATTTATATGTAGTCTGCTGAAAAAAAGTATTTAGACTTCTTATCGGAAACCAGAGAAATCAGCAGCGATTGATAGACTGAATTAATCACGTCTCAACGACACATCCGAACCAGATTATTGTAACGGTGTGCCATGCCACCGTTTGTTTTCCTAGGTTTCAGTATGCAAACTTTTTGTTTTTGAAATTCAACATCATTTCATTTTACTATTCGTCTTTCGTAATTTAAAATTTTGACTAATCAATTTTACTCTTTATGGATGTCAGTTCGTAAGAAATTCTCCTATACACAAGATGAAATTATAATATAATACAATATTATTGGTATAAATTTTACTATGTAATTTTAATAATTCATATATTATGGTGATACAATAATATAACATATTTACTAAATTAAAACTGTATTTTGTACGATCCAAAAGTGTAACAAGAAGCCCGACAAGGGGTATGTATTCGTTTATTTGATAAGAATGTATTAGTTTAAGTAACTTACGAACTGTTTTTTAAATTTATTTTTGTTTGTTACAGTTTTTTATTATTACCCTTATTTCATTAATAAATTATACTCAAGCTGATCAGCCTATTTAATTGACGAAGCACCGAACCCGTAACATTATGTTGGATGTAGTCATATTTGGCAGTATTTTTATAATTTAATTTATTCAAATCATCAGACATGATCGATTATTTCAAAACTGGAAACCGGACCTCTTAACCGTTGACCCAATTTATGAAACATATTGTAAATATGATATTATTTCATAAGTATACGACCTTCTAATATATTCATGTTTATAAAACTAAATCTGTAAGAATAAATGAATAGCTTCATAATACTGACCAGTAAATAATAATACTGTCTGCAACTGTTCAGAATTTGTTAGAACAACTAAGTACTTGTTGTAACACTTACTTATTTCAATATGCACTTCACGTCAAATAAAACATATTTATAATGTTTTGACAGAACGACTTTTGCTTTCGTATATGGAAATGCAGCCGTTAACCTCTCGACTGGATGTGAGTAGATTATAAACGGGTACTGTACTGTACATTCAAATAGAACATGAACGGTACTTTTATCAGTATAGTAAAACAAAGTAATGAAATGTATCGTACATTTCACATAACATATCGACGGTTGAAAGACTAATTGATTCGAGCAATATAAGTCTTTTAAAATTGAAACTGTTTGATAAGTTACACGAAAAACATTCTTTTCTTAAATTCAGTTTAATTGACATTTTGAATTTACCGGTTTTTAAATTACATATTATCTCAACTGTATCGAACTGTATTTATTACATTGGCTCTGATTCGGATCTGCTTCGAATATATTTCTTCCTTGTAGATGTAAAACGGATAATTATTTTCAACTGGGTGTTTTTAAAAGAGCCATCTCATTAGGTAGAATAGGAACAATGGACTATTAGCAGATGCACGAGGCCACTGTTGCAGCCGAGACCTTCAACATCTCGGATGCAGCTGCACTCTCTTGCGAAACACTTAGCTAAGCTCGACCTCCTATAACCGGGCGGTTAGAACTGTGGCTATTCTACACTTATTATTGCAAAACCGTTAATGACTGTCGCTCTAACAGTGTTATAAATAAACAAGGTTAACCTAGTACGAGGTTCTTCTAATATTTACTCCTAAAAGGTAGTAGTAGGTTTGCTTGTTCTCTGTATAATATGAATTTAGACTAATACTAAAATTGCAATTTAAGTGTAAATTTACTCTGACGTAATATATCTTGATTATTAATAGCACTGTAAAGTATTTAGCATGTCTTTGGGAAAACAATATAAATTAATATAATGGTTGCCAGATAATCACCCGTCAAACAACTTTTGATAGTTTTAAATCAGACTAGACCTGTTTTATAAGATAATGGCCATGACGTAGTTTTGACTTTAAAATTCTAGAATTTTAACTCAATATATAGTAAATGTGGAAGTAAAATCCTTGATATTTATACTAATATTGTAAAGAGAAAATATTTTAAACTTTGTTTGCATCATCCTCATCAGCTCTTTTACGTCCCCACTGCAGGGGCTCAGGCCTTCCTTATGGATGGTTAAGGAGGATGGGCCATGACCCTCCACGCTGGCCTAATGAAGATTAGAGGGTACTAACGACTGCAAAGCCGGGACCAACGGTTATACTTCCAAAGCACGTTTGTTTGCATATCCGATTTTTTAAATTCTTTCACCTTCGGGAAGCTATATCCAAGGTGGATGACTCACGGTCAGTTGCCCAAATGACCATTAAGGTTTAAAGATGCCTTTAAGCTCTAATCAATGTCAAATTTGTATTGTTTTGTAAAAAAATTGAAAACATTTATGCTACTGGCTGATAGGCTTTAATTTTACGGGGCCGAAATGACGAGAACAACTAGTTATAAATATGACTTTACTAATTTGTTGGTTATAAGCAATATTTTGGCTAAATGTAAATCCAATTACGTAGCTAAAATCAAATGAAAAAGCTTTGAAAAATATTTACGACATAGATATTGTGTCATTATTTACACCTTTTTGAAAAGCTTTTATTTAACTTGCAATGCATGTTAGTATGTTTGTTCGGGTGGAATCTTTGAACTCAATTTTGAAGTAGATATATTCAACCGATTGAGTTCAAATTTTGTATGCACGTTTAGTTTGTATTGCAATGCATAATAAGGTGACATCATTTTCAATCCAATATAGCGGACTATCCAAGATGGCGGAATAGTTATTTTTGATGCACTTCTACAATATCGGTATCTAATAGAAGGGCTCGTTGAGAGTAGGTATAAAAATAAGTAACGTTTTTCTAAATCCAATATGGCAGACTATACAGGATTGCGAAATAGTAATTTTAATCCACTTCTACAACATGAGTGTCAAATAAAAGGGCTTGTTGAGAGCAACTTGAAAAAGAATGTGACGTTATTCTAAATCCAATATGGCGAAATATCCAAGATGATGGAATAGTTATTATTTATACACTTCTGCAATGTGGCTATCAAATGAAAGGGCTTGCCGAGAATAATTAGAAAAATAATGTGACATCACTCTAAATCCAATATGGCGCACTATTGAAGTTTTTTATGCTTTAAAAAATTTTACGAAAGTAACCGGCAAACGACCTTACAAATAATCACGCGTTGAATGAGATAAACAGACTGAGGAACCTAACTAGCGATAACTAAAAAGTAAAAATAAATTAAAAGCAAAAACAACTTAAAAAATAAGTTTAAACGCTGTAAAAAGGAAAAAATAAAATTTTCCTTTTAAATTTCAACTACCAAGTTATAACCAGCCAATACAATTAATATGAATAAATTAACCATTTTCAATTTGAAGTATAGTTAAAAGTAAAACTATACAATAAATTTTAAAATCGTCACTCACAATGTTTACCACATTACCGATATTTTAATTACTCGGTTTTTGGATTTATTTTTACAACTCTTGTAAGACTACAGTTTTAAAATTCCAAACTTTTACTTAATTACAATATAGACTACTTATATGTTTCAGGGAATATTTCAAATAACATTCTTTTAAATATACCAGGACTCACCGCCATAATATCTATAGAATTAAATGATATGTTAAATGTATTAACAATACGGTAAAGTGGCGAGCGCTTGCCAACATTTGTTCGGCATCGGACAGTTGCAAATAATTAAATAATTTAGAAATTTCTACAGTGAGTTCTGGTTGGTATTCTGTAACTTAGTTTATTTATTATAGAGATACAGTCATATTTGTTATGACATAGATCGTAAAGCATGTTCATTTCAAGTAAAGTACGTCTTTGACTTAGATCGATTATATTATATTTTTTTGATAGCTGGTCGTAGGACAAATAACAATGATAACATCTGTAATGCATAACCTGTAAGAACTTCTTTTGGACATTTTCAAGTGTTTCTATGTATTTGTTATAAAAAGGATTCCAGATGGGTAACGCATATTCTAGCTGTGATCTAACTAGGGACCTGAAAAGTGCAAGGTAAGTAGAGGTTTGCTTAAATGAGGTACCAATGCGCATCACAAAACCGTACATCTTGAGGGATCTGCTGACAATATCATTAATATGTTGTTCAAGATGCAACTTATTATCTAATATGATGCCCAGATCTCTAGTAGCCTCAACTTTTTGGAGTATTGTACCGTTAAAATGGTACTCGCTGATATAAATCTTTCTCTTTTTTGTGAAAGTAATGGCTTTACATTTATTAGTATTTAGTTTTAGCTTATTTTCGTGACAATACTTAGAGAATCTAGTGAGATCGGACTGAAACTTGTCTTGATCACTACTACTCTCTACGGTGTGATAAATTTTTATATCATCAGCGTACATAAGGAAATTACAATATTTGAAGCAATTCCGGACGTCATTAATAAACAGTACAAATAGCAGAGGGCCTAATATTGAACCTTGAGGGACCCCCGAACTTATTGGAACGAAGTTTGATTCATGTCCATTAATAACAACCTTTTGAGTGCGATTTGTAATATATGACTTAAACCACCGCCAGAGCGCTCCACGTATGCCATTGAATGCTAGTTTTTCAAGTAATAACCGATGGTCAACCCTGTATATGAATATAAAAGCTTGTTACGAAATTAATTATTAAATTAAATTGAAATTTTAATAATTTATTTAGTAGATTTTATATAATTAAATTGGTACTAGTTTATTTACACAAGTAGACCTCGCGACAAGCTTTTATAATCATATAAATTGTGTATAATGAGGTTAAAAGTTAGTAGTTGAAATTTAAAGGGAAAAAATTATTTTCTTCTTTTTAAAACGTTAAAATAAAAGCTCTAATTAGATTAATTTTTGTCATGAATTTAATATCTGTTATTATTAATTCCACTAAGGAGTCTTCCTTAGACCGTGTAGGGTTTTAATGTTTAATTTTTTTAATAATTTGAGTTTGTTTTATTAGATGGTTTCCCAAACTTCTTAATGCAGTCTTTGTCATGTTGTGTTTCTGGCGTCGCTTAGTGTTGTACAAATTATACGAGTATATTGTGAAATACTGTTAAAGTTGCCTGCATTGTTGTTGCTTACAGCATGTTTTATTTGTTGCAAAAGGTAAATCGTTAATATAAAGAAGAAAGAGTAATGGTCCTAGGACATTGCCCTGAGGAAGTCCGAATATGTTTAGACGACATTGAGCAGGTTTGACGTTTTTTATGATGCGAATCAAGAATAACGCCGGAGGACGACCGTCACAGCGCTATGTATGACGGTCTATTAAACATAACATATATAATGTAATATATGTTTAATCTTTGTATATAGTAAGCTCGGTGGCGTAGTCGATAATCGCCATGGCCCACGATCGTCATTGTTAATCAACTTTTGCAAAGGTCGGTCACGGAATGGGCTGTTATACTATTTTAGCATTCTGAACAATTAATTGTCATAAACTGAAACACTGTGTAAAAATTACAATCATTTAGGTTCAAGTATTTTACTTTCTCTGTCATGTTCGGGTTTGATTCCAACGCACGGCTATATTATTTTCGGACTTTTATATCGTTATTTTCTTAATTATAAAACTCAAAGCTGCATTTATGATATGTTATATGCATTCCGAATAATTAAAATTTTCAAATTCAAATGCAGTTTCTTCAATTCGATAACCGCATGTATAATTAACCTTTTAAGTATTTGAAACCGGTTACAATTCTTCGACTGTTGATAGATTTATGATGTTCTATGCAGTTGAAATTTATAACTTCCTTAGCAGAGTGGCTCACACCTATTTCAATGTGTGGTGTGGTGTGAATGTGAGGTCCCGGATGTGACCTGATGTCCGGTCGGATCATTATAGAAAATGAACGTTTCGGTAATACTTTGGTTCTGAACATAATAGTTACTTCGTTGATTCAGATAATTTATCTATATGTATAGAATTTAAATACACAATTCAGACAGCATTCCTACTTCGCACAGGTGATTGAATACTCGCGCGGCTCAACAGTCAAAAGCATCGATCGGTATTTTACGGACTCAAGTTCTAAAGAATGTAGCTAATGACTGGCATTAATTCGAGCGAGAATTATTAACGGTTGCTGATTTTCCACCGCTAATTACGACTCAACAAAACACCCGACTGATAACTGATAGCGTAATATTGTTGCACACTCCGAGCACTCCGATAGTGATATCGTATATTCTAAAACGTTTTACGTCCAAAGCCAATCGTAGGCTTGAGTTGTATTTTAAGATTGTAAATAATCCGAACAAGAAGCAGTAATAAAATAATATATATTAAATATTAGAAGAAAGTCCCCAAATATATACCTAAAACGGAATACTGAAATTACTTTACTTTATAAAAATGTTAATATACTTTGAAATAAGCCAAGCGAATCCGTAAATCGATCTCATTCTCTCATTTTCAGATCTCATTTTAGATAGTTAGACAGTTGATATTGTCACAGATGATGTAGTTTTGTTACCTCTATTACAACAAATATATTTTCAAGCCTTTATGTATTTTTATTCGGGATAAGATAGACATATGCTGCCGCAGATTTTATAGAACTTTTAAAATAAGATCAATTTCGTATTACATGATTTTTGCGTAACTTTCACCATTTAAGCAACGCATGCATGGAAAGCTTTAAAAAGAGTTAAATATTCTCCCGTTTTTGCAAATTGTTCATTGATGATTTTCTCCTATAAGTCACAGCGTGATGTTATATAGCCTCATAGCCTTCCTCGACCAGAGGACTATTCCACACAAAAACAATAATTCAATTCGTTCCAATAGTTAATTAGATTTCAGAGTTCAAACAAACTCTTCAGCATATCTGACAATACATATTGAACATTGAGTGCAATTCAATCGGAGCCAATGTTGTTACGCGGTAGCCCCAACAGTGTTGTTGTTGGTGTTGCAGGTGTCCATGGGCGACGGTAATCACTTACCAGCAGGTGATCACGTCTGTTCATCTGCCCCCTATCCCATAAAAAAAAATCAGACGTATCTTTTCGTTGATGATTCCCAATACTTATTCAATCAATTGTATTTCCGTCAAACTAATCTTTTCATCCTTCTCCAACACTACGATAGCCTTATACTATTCTAGATAATCTTCTTGGGTATGTAGACTGGCAATCTCAGCTTGAATCTAAAGGCTCTCTTAGCCTTTTATTATTTTTATTACAAACACATTAATATCATTACTACAGTACTTATAAATACAAAAATAATCGTATACATTTAAAAAAATCTGTTAAGTCGTAATAGATATATACGCATGAAATAATATTTAGAAAAACGGCAGGGTGTGTTTTTTTCTTTTCTCAAAAACATCGTAGTAAAATCCAAACTACTCATCCAATTAATTTGGTGTAAAAGACAATTTTTAATTGCATTAAATTTCTTTGACGATAAGCATATTTTGATAAGGATTCAATATCACCTATTAAAATTAATGTCTAAAGACAAAGAAAAAATATTAATATATTTTACGTAATTTTTTATTTTTCGAAAAAATCTTAGCACACAGTATGCTATCGCCAAATTTTTTATAGACAATTTAAAGCTCTCCAACTTTTCTTTAGTAAACATTAGTATATCTTTTACCGTTTAGGCAACGTACACAAAAATAGGCGCCCTTGGAAATATTTATATCCCTAGGGAATCTTTCAGCGAGAAAAAAAGTAGCCCATATGTTAATCCAGACCAAAAATTGCCTATATAGCGAATTTCATCTAAATCCGTTTAGTAGTTTTTTTGTGAAGAAGTAACAAACATCGAAACCTACAAACTTTCACCTTTATAATATTAATAATAATTAATTAATTAATTTCACGTGACAATGTATTGACGGAAAATATACGAAATTTTTATATCAATACTTTCGTCGCTGTAAAACGTACTTTCAACACGTGAAGCATGCGTCTGACTTCCCCTTTCACCCCAAATGCTTGTAGCGCAGACGCAGGTGAGGTATAGATTACGTGACCATTATATCTTTGGATAAAAAGGGACATTATTTTACAGGAAAAGTCATCAATTCTTGTGACTATACTTATTAATGGATTAGCCAGACACCTGTAATTAAAGGAACATTTGTTTTATTTGGCAAGTGTTCGTTTGATCTACAAATGAATGAATATCGCGTAGACAGCCTATGTAGCGTTGTCGCCTTCCATTCATCACCGTCGCAACCAACAGTGTGCACCCCAAAAAAAATGGCTCGTCATTTCATAAACGGGATCTTTTTTAATCCCGGGTTAATCTCTAGAGACACTTGGATAGAGAACCAAATAATCGAATGATTTCATTCAAAACGGGACGTCAAGTCAAGTTAGGTATGGCGCACAGGAATTCGCAAACAGAGTACTGTGAGAACGAAAAATGCCATAATCATACACTTTCGAAAATGTCCGAGACTTCAGAGTCAGGGCTATCGATTTAAATTTACTATTATAAAGTCATATTAAAAAAATCAAAAAGATTGATTCTGTGAGGGATACTCGTACTGGTTTGTCCGCCGTTTTACGTACCTGCGCTTTTACCTATGTTTTATCGAAATATAGGCTTATGTCCTACAAATAAAAACAAGTGAATATCAGGTTTCTGTTATATGTTCGGAAAATATGAACCACTTTAACTTATAAACATTTAACAAAATTAATTTTATGATACTACTTTGGAAAATATTGCGCTTATAAAACTGAAAAAAGTAGGAAAAATATATATGGCATTAATTTATCGGTTACATAAAAGATTTACTATAGGTAACAGCTATAAACGTCCAGTAGCCCACACATTTTTCGCTATCAGAGCACCGCGTGACGTCACTTAGTGGGAGCGTTTCCACAAACAGAGCAGCAGTTGTAATATAATTGCCATAGGTCAACATATAATCAGTTGCAATTAGTTTACAATTGAGTGTGAAAGTTACATAAATAAAAAAATGAAGGTTATATGGGAATTAAGTTTGAATTTCTCATATACAAAGGCAATAAATAGACCCATGTATATAAGAAATACAAACTTAATTTTCATGAGAGTGCCAGCCCTACGGAACATTATATATAAAATGGCGAAAGGAGTGCAATCAACTTTCCTTATACGGAATAATAATCCTTTATTCACAGGCACCTTTTACAACCAGAATTCAATGTCCGATTGGATTACATTAATCAGATTACTCTGAGATATATTTTTGGTAGTTTAATCTAATTACATAGATTTATTTATTGACACATAAAACAAATTGCAGACATATTTTAATAAAAAATAATATATAAATCATTACACAGGATCGTAATTCTTAATATGATGTACACCCAATTAACCTTTTATTTGAATAATAATCGAGAAAAGAATAATCTATGGTAATGAGTGAATTCGATATAAAACAATAATATAATCATAATAAATTGCAACAAATTGAAATCTGATCAAATCCAAAGAATTAATTAATTAAAATTGATATTAATAAATAAAATCTAAATTATTTATTTTATTATTTCGAATCGTAACCTGCCTCACCGAGAAAGACAGAGAAAAAAGTTATAAATAGCTAATATTTTACAATAATACTCTTAAAAACTTTTGTAAGTTTAGATGGAAAATATCCAGACAATCACACCTGGAGGATATATGGTTGAATGTGCGACACATTCTGACGATCGGGTTATAGAAGGATGTGTTGTTGGTGCAAACTTCGAGAACAAAAGGTTTTGGATTACGGGACCTAAATCGAATATTAAACTGCAAACGAGAAATCAAGTACGGAGACACTATAATGGAGTTAACCAACTTAAATGGGCAAACAATGTCATATGGAACAAGTTTAATTTGTCTTCATAAATTGTATGTTTTCTGCGGTATCTATAACGGTAACATAGTACCTATTATAATTTATTCTGCACAGCCTTAACATTGTCAATATGTATTTTTTAAAAAGGAGCCCATTCCACGCTGCAATATTCAAGCAAACTCCTAACCAGTGCTCTGTAAAGATATGATATTTATCATCATCATCATCATCAACCTTTTTTCGTCCCCACTGCAGGGGCTCAGGCCTTTCTTACGGATGATACTCGACGCTGACTGCAAATGCAGCCGGGACCAATGATTTAATGTGCCTTCCGAAGTACGGAGAAGCTAAAAATTAAAAATTTTTAGGCACCCATTACACTTTTTACTTACACTTTTATAGACTTTAATAAAAAATGAATAACTTTTGCAGTGTGAATGCTATACACAACCTTTGATTTATAAACAACGCAGAAATAAAACACAAAAGTGCAAGAACGTTTCGATTACCAATGTTACCAATTCATAATTAATTATAATAAGTTTTGTTGAAATCATGAAGCTTTAACTCTTAGTCATATAAACATGAATCTGGGAATCACCGAGCCAAGATTCAAAGGTGGCAATTTTTTCAAAGTATTTACCGATAAAGTGGGAAATCCCAGTGATATTTCGCATTGAATCATATCACCAAGTTGCAGTCTACCGGGTATAAGGTTATTACGCTTTTCAATATATTTATAACAACTTTTATGATTTACTAGATCGAACTTCATACCACTCAGTCATACAAATAGAACGGGCTTTCTTGTTGACAGCAAAAATATTTTGCCTGGGTGATATGTCTACATTTATAAAACTACGCAGGACGACGAGATAACATAATTATTCTGTCTCATATCACTTTCAAAGTGTTCCAGGTATCTTTTATTACATACACTACAAGCTGTTAATTTAAATTAACAAAAAATTACAACAACCACTCTTTAAATTGGCCGATTATTCATTTATTTATTAATGTCACAAGTACACCAGGTTACCATGTAACTAGGCGAAGTTCGTATGTTCAAATCCATTTCAGGCATATAATTTTAGGTGTGGTGGTGGTGAACTTTAACCGTTTGCTTAAATTTTGCCGTATTTATTTTCATTGTTATGTATCTTTCGTTTGTAATTCTTTAGTAGTAACGTACGTAATGAAGTAAGAGTGATATGCGGTGTAAATCAGCTGATCGATATAATGTTGATATGATAACAGTCACCCGCCGTTCGCCGCACGTTACATATCAGTACCGTTTGCCGTTAGAAAATTGGAAATAGATAATTTTCTTGGAATGAAATAAAGATGACAAAACATTCAAGCGAATTGAGAACTCCTTCTTTTTTGAAGTCGAGCAAAATTAACTTTTGATTATATTCTGTCGGATTATACTTTTTAACAACTTTCAAAAAACACGCCGCTATGAACCAAATAAATCAATTGTGAGCTGTCATGAAACTTTTCTGACTTCATAATTACTTTCTTATCTAACCAGTTTAATTAAGAACTGTGGAACCGTTCACTTATATAACCAGGACATACTGAAAGTAAGTAAAGTATACTTTCAAAACTTACACTGAAAAAAATGACATCTCTTTCTTTTTATATAAAGGTATAGTAGTTAGTGTTTTTAATAATAAATACACGTCCTTTGGTCGTAATTTAAAACTCTAATAATAAAAATATTTTATTAGCACTGGTATCTGCGCAATATAAATCGATAATAATGTTATCTATTTGTATTTGTGTGATATCGCTCTATGAGTCATGTATAAAATTGCATACCAATTAAATTATTGCACGTAGATGTGCTATACCGAGAAATTTAATTATTGCCGAAGTTTTCATTTTCAATATTTTGATCATAAAAACTAGTGAGTAACCGCTGCTTTGTACTTATGCATTTTACATACTGTCGACATGAAGCCTTCATCGAGTTCTGACATCCATCAACTAGGTGTCATCTACCTACAGTCAATTTACACGTTACTTTATACTCTTTATTCGACTCAAAATGTTAAATACAAGTAAATAAATATGTTACGACGGTGGACTTATCTCACATCTCCCAAGAGATCTCTTCCAGCCAACTAAGGCGTCGTTGGAGAGTAAGATGTAAGCGGCTTATAGCGCTTCGGATATCGTAGAAAATCCACTTTTCATCACAGGTAATGATTCGATTTAAAAACTCTTCATTATTGTGCGGGTTAAGTAATGTAACGCAGCTGTTGAAGCGCGTTTGCCGGTTTGCTTCACTCAATGCGTGAGGTACCCACCTTCTAAGCTTTTTAATTTTTCGAATTTGTTTCAAGTAAATTAAAACAGTTTTATCACTAACACTGCAGCCTGCTGCTAACTCGGACGAGGTTTTCGATTCATCCGCTCGGTTCCACAATAGCCACCAATTCTTTATTATTAAATTGGATCTCCGGGCGTCCACGTTCTGCAGGTCGAAATTTCCAGAACGAAAACGTTGGAACCAAAAACGCACTGTGTTTTCTTTTGCGACACAACCGCCATATACACCATTATCTCTTCGAGCCGTTTCCGCAGCACTGGTACCATGGTGGAACTCGTACTCGTAAATAACACGATATTTCTAGTTTTCCATTTTTATACTGGGTGACGTAAATAGGACACACAGAAGAAAAAAAACAATCAAAAGTCACCTAACGAAACACAAATACATGTGTAAACGGCTGTATAAATTTGAATTTTTAATTCCCAACCAAGGAGGAGAAATTTGTGATTAAATTGGCCAGTATGACAAAACGCCAATTTCATATGTAACGACCTAATATTACTTTAATTATCTAACTTTTTTCATCAACTTGTTCAATCGATCAAATTGAGAGAACACGACAACAAGAAATGAAATAACATAGGTTTCCTTGGTCCTTTGGCTTATTTCACCTTTAGGACAACTATTAAATGAAGTATTCCAAAACAGACAATAGCACAGGGGATGACTATCTACCACGTCATAGCAGTTATAGAGTATGGTGGTCTAGAGATCGGTCATAATAACCGTCCGACGTGGCAAAAGATGAAGAATTCTCAAGAAATGCATTTTCCAAAGTAAATAATTCTATACAGATTTGATAAAAAATAAAAAGCCGTTTGCTTAAATAGGTACTTACTACTGTGAAAGTGGTATTTATACAATACAAATAATGATTAACCTTCACTCTATCTTGATGAGTTTTTATTTGTTAAGCTCATACTAATATAGATAAGTATATAAAGCCGAGCTATCATTCCGTCAGTGATCTAACTGACAATGCTTCGTTTATTTAACAATGACCAACAAAATCGACCGATCATACCTGTGTCTTATCTAAAGATAGATTAAATTATTTTAAATATAATCAACAATACCCACTTAGTGGAGGTGCTGTAGGTATAGGTCTTCACACTTTTAATAATGGGAACCTTAGTTGTTCACGTTTATTAACAAGTATATTAATGATTCATTTTACTTCAATCAAATATTATCACAATAAAGCCAATTAAAGATGTAATATATAAATTATGCACTGTGAGCAGAGAGAAATATCTGGCTAACCATGCCAATCCTTTTCATATTCGTGACGTATTAATTGATAATCACATGACCGGACATCGTCAGCGCAAAGTATAATATTGAAAACGCACGCGATTTTGTTAACATAGGCACTTATCATGAGGCAGGTCCGCAACAGCAGGTTTTCCAACTTATTGTAGTTGTAAGATGCTAACTAAAAGAGTATTTTTCCTAAATATATGATTGCGTTGGATATAAAACTTACAGAAAGTTCATACAACCGATGTCTCATTTATAGAAAGGGCTGTTTTGTCGCATTAGGAAGATTTTTCAGGGCGCGGTTGCGGCCAGCCCTTCGGTGGCCCAGTTCCGCGCCCCTCCTGATGACCTCAACTCTTATAAACAACCTGTCACATCACGGCGAACAATGCAAACCCAATAACCCATTACCATATCCGCTGAAATACATTTTGGACAACATCAAATACATTCATTGCTCAGATCTCTTGAGGCGTTTTCAACATTAGCCCGACAGAGAATAGAACCCTTCCTCTGTTCAGAGATGGTTAAATAGGCGGACGGGTCCCTCGGCCCCTTATTTTTCTATATCCGTTAGAAAATAAAACCTCAGTATAAAAAAAATCGTTTTAAATGAGATCAATATTCCCTTCTTGTTTGAAATAGATTTTTGATACTTATATGTACATCTAAATTTCCTCACTCGATTTTAAACCTTAACTGAATAATAATAGAGGTCAAAATCTATTGCAGAATTTTGACATATTTTGGTAACCTGGCGTACATCGTAAGAGCGTTATTTCCTCTTCAGCCGTTTTAATTGTACAGGTGCGGCCAAAAAACCTTTACAAACAATTTTTCTTAAAGAATGGTAGGTAAATTCTTGCCATACTTTACGTACAATCAGTTTTTGAGCATTAGAATAATATCTCGACAGTGTCCTACAGTGGTTTGATAATAATAATTTAAAGTTCAATTCAAATAAAACGAAATGCATAAAGTTTGCATTACCTAATGTGAGGCATGTCAGTACACTTATAAATAAATGTAAATAGTGAAAAAGTTGAGTTAGTAGAATCGACAAAGTTCCTTGGTATTACACTGGATTACCGACTGCAATGGGATCCTCATATTGATAGCTTGTCAAGTAGACTGAGTTCTGCAGCTTTTGCTGTTAAGAAAATTAGACTCTTGACAAATGTTGAAACGGCAAGATTGGTATATTTTAGTTATTTTCATAGTGTAATGACGTATGATCTATTGTTGTGCGATTCTGTAGCTAGCATTCAAGATATTTTTATTATATTGTTTTATTAAATTTAAAATTCATGTAAAGAATACACTTATGAGTAAAGGCTATGATTAAAGAATAAAGTTGATGATTATTTTAAGGACCGCAATGCATGGAATTAATAGCCTTCGCTTTGTTCTATAACGACAAATCGTACCTTGAGAACGATAGTGACACAATGCAAAAAATGCGATTTTGAGTAATGAGCGTTTAAAGTTCAAGAAATTGTAATCAGCCCCTCTAAACAACGTATCGTCACTACGCCATATAGCAGTTTCTATGCAAACTACGTTCACAGGGATCTTTGCATTCTAAAATTTATACTTAACAAAGAAAAATGTTGCCAAAAGTTAAAAATACTTCGTTTTTGGTTAGTGACATTGTCATTCTCAACGTGCGAAATTATACTCGTATGTACCACCTATGTCCTACAGACTTTGATAGTTGTATTGCATGGTTTTTGTAAATGTCATTACTCTTATTAGAGCTGGTGAGTTTCTTGCTCGTTCTTCTTATCAGCCAAAAGACGTCCTGAACGAGTGGTAGGGAAAAAATGTTGGACGATTCAAAAGTACATTTAAGAAGTCTATTTGAATAAAGATTATTTTGACTTTGACTTTGACTTTATAATTGTTATAATACGTACTATTTTGGTAATGACATGATTATGTAACCGTCATTACTCATGATAAAGAGCTGGTAAGTTTCTTTTGCTTCTTATTCTTGTCAGCTAAAAGACGTCCTGAACGAGTGGTCGATTCAAAAGTGCTTGAAACAAGCTCACTTCAATAAAGACATATTCATTTCATATCATCAATTGTTATAAAATATTTACAATGATTATTTGATTGCTGTTTACGTACAATTTTGGTGCGAATCTTGATTATTCATAGTTGGTGATTTTGCAAGGCGACGGTTTTCTTCAAGGCTTGCATAATTAGAAAACAGTTAGATTCTAATGAGCAGGGGCGTAGCGGTGGCCGAGCTGGTGACGAAGCGATTACCAGATCCGACATGCGCCCGGCCATACCTAGCTACCTACTCCCAATAAAATAAATAATAAGTATACTCTTATGTTAAGGAAATTCCAAAAAATTACGGTACTCGGCTTAATAAATAAAAATATTTTGTATTTATTTCAATGTAGCAATGGACTTTTATTAATTTTATTATTTATATTTATAATTTTAATGAATTTTGTGATTATTTTATAATTATGTGTAATGTTCACCGCAATAATTGTTTTGCTAGAATAAATTAATTGATTTTCTTCATTCCTAAAGAATTGACCGAATGTTAATCGAGTATCGTCGATGCTCCACATTTTTTGATAAAAGTATCTCGGTAATTGGTACAAATAAATCATTAAACATATATCAAATATAATTTTCAACAAAACACCAGCGAAGATTGATTTATAATTCGATATAACAGTGACATTAAAAAACGGTTTGCAAACACTGATTGTATAAGTGCATATCATTTGCACGAATAAGAAGACTGTGAATTTATTTATTCAAAACTTATGAATAATGAAACTAACACACTTATTAGGGTTATACATTTTTTGTATCATATAAGAAACTACTAAAATGTTGTGTCATGATGACATTTCTTATTGTACATTTCCCGCTAAGCGTTCCAGTTTAATTGAAAGCTTTATGCATCACTTGATGGTGATTTCAATCACTAAACACTCAACTAAGCTATTTGGATACACATCTGACTCCATTCGGGTACACAGTATAAAGTAACAGTAGCAGGTCGAGCGGGCAGAGCCGGCTGCCATTGTAATGTTAATGCGTGTCAAACTAGCAGCATTCTTTGTTAAACTCGCCCATTTTCATATAATATGTAAATAATCTGTGTGTGCCGTGCTGATGACAATGCTTGTATATTAGTAGGTACATCGAATGTTTACTATTTGAATTTGTGGCTTTAACTACATCAATGTTAAGCGATAGGCAATAGGTAGGATTCAATATTGTTTCATTCAATGTCATGCTCGTTCGAAGAAAGTAAATAATATCTGTCCAATAAAAGACACTGCCTCCAACGAGATATATAGCGCCTGAATCTTTCAAAGTTTGTGCCTGTAATCGACTAGCATCCGGTCGCTAATTGTTATAACTTATTCGTCGTACTCGAATGCCACGCCAAAAAGCTTAGACCGACAACGGCCAAAATACTCCTCGAAGTGCTAATAAGACTCCAAACAAATGCATTTTTCGATAAAATTTAAAATACACAAACAAAATAGGTCCTCGGGTGTTAGTGTTATACCAAAAATATATGCAATTACTTCAATTATTGTGAACTAAAGAAAACTTTAAAACACAGGTAGGTACTCGCTGCAACATTGTACCGCCAATTTACACAAAATATGGAAACATAAGTTTCATAAAATTTCTATTTTATTTTTTTTATTTCGATGTGTATTTATGACGAGTAAGTACTTTTAAATGAAAAGAAAGATTTTATACAGACCGACTCTTTATTAATTTGTTTATCTGCAAGCCTGGATACTTCTAAATATGTAATTAATTATGAACTAAGTATCGTAAAAGACAGAATTATGTTGGCTTGTCTTTAGTCACCTCGATATGATGTAAGTTTCTTACTAAACATTTCTGTTCACTGCAACAAATTCAAGTTAAACTCTCTCGAGTCCTGTCTGATTGAAGATTGGCAAATAAAAAAGGTATCATCGTCGCACAGTCTAATCACGATGACGTAACAACAAAAACCGAATCAGTCTTGAGCTTTAACAAAAAGTGGAAGACGCTTTACAAATATTGCTTGCGGACTTACATTTTTAATTGGATCGTGGATAAATTATCGCAATTTTCGTTTGCAAAAGTGACTGAAATGTAATAGCGTGACGACCACTAGTTGTTAAATATAAAAAAATGCAGTTTATGTCAAACGGTACATTTATATCGATTATTTTATCTCAAAAAGTCAAAATCATCTTTATTCAAATAGGCTTCTTAAAAGTACTTTTGAATCGTCCAACATTTCTTTTTCCTATCACTCTTTTAGGACGTATTTTTGCTAATAAGAAGAGCGAGCAAGAAACTCACCAGCTCTAATAGGATTAATGACATTCACAAAAACCATGTCATTACCAGTTCAATACATTATAAATAGAGAGAGAAAAAAAACATAATGATAACATAATAATTTAATAATAATGAAATAAGATATTTTATTGATATATAATGAGTATAACATTTCACATTCAATATACAGAAAGTGTAGTGTAAGTAAAATTGATTAATAATAAACATAGAAAAAATGTGAATAACTAAAATAAAGAGAAATAAAAATCTTATAATATAGTATTGAATTTTTTTGGACGCATTTAAAAAAAAGTAGAATATACTTCCAAATAATGCATGCATACTTACGATGTCAAATATAATTTGAAGGGCCCTCGCGTCTACCGTCTGTGAACACCCTCAACTATTAGCTATGTAAAGGCATTGTTTCGTAGCTCCCGCCTGACAACGTTGGAATTCGGTGGGACCTTGGGAAGTGGACTCATGGGATTTTAACTACACGAAACAAACAATGTACACCGCTCAATTTAATTTACATAGACACCATTTAAAGTAAATTTACTGTCAGTTGATCAGTTGAACTTGTTCCTTATACGGAAGGGATGTTATTTTCTTATAACTACCTACTCTAAGATACATCACTACAAACCTAAAATACAATTTTACCGTATTTTGGGGTGTTTATTTATTGAAATATTTTGTGAATTTAACTTTATACGGAGGGTCGGCAAAATTAATAAACTTGTACACAAGTATGATTTACTTTCAGACAGTTTAATGTTGAATGATGACTTACAAATGCATTATTGTTTATATTACAAATGTCACAGATTACGTCGCCACAGAGTGGACGACAAAGATTATTAAACAGATGTGCCACACTATATTTATTCAAGAATTAAAAAATCTGTCAGGAGATTATTAAAATTACTTACTTATTTTTGGTACATTTTGAGCTGTAATTGTATTTGTAATGAATAGTTATAGTGTAGCAGTTGTAAAGAGCCGTAACGAAGGTGTCTGATCGAAGCAGCTCCACCGGAGCGTGCCTTATCAGACGGTGCCGTGGGAACCGAACCGATGACCCATTCATTAACTACCTACTACAGGAAAAAATACACACTTATTCTACATAATAAAATGCTCGATTGTAGAAACAATTACGCGGTTTTACCTATTTAAACTACTGTTACCCGCGGCTTCGTTGGCATGGTTAAAGAAAATTACACATTTTATCACGTTAAGATATTAATGCCAAACAAATATCCTATTTATGATAAGTTTAATTATGAATTATCCACAATTAAATTTACATAAGTATGTTTAATTATATATTACTATTTTGTATAGCTTATGTATACTTCTATTGTAAATAATGTGATAGACCATCTGTGTGGTGGACGCCGACGAAGCGATAGAGTTTTATTTCTATTTTCAGCAGCAGTAACAACGACGCTTTGTTGTTCTCACCACTTAAAACAGCTTTTAGTCTCAATCACTATAATTCTTTATTATGAAACGTCTTTACTTTCGATCGGAATGTTAAAAAAACAACGGTGAGCGAACGAAATTCTCAGAAGTGGATTTCCATTCGTACTACTTTCGCACGACAATAAAATTGTACACGAGAGAAACTCTATAGACAATCTCATGTTAAAGACATTAAAGCCTAAATGAGGATGACATAAGGTCGGACGTAAACGTAATGAGATCGATGCGATAGTGGCGTGGCACAAAGCGCGGTCTTGTGTCGGCGAAGCGGCCGGAACACTGTCACTGGACAGGACGGAACTGTGCTCTCGTGGAATGCAATAAATCGCGACACTAGTGTAAGGAGACCGACAATGAGATGTGTTGTGCAACACACGATTAGAGCGACACCCGCGAAAGTGCAGATTATGTTCACTTAGGGATGTCAAAACATATAAGATAATTGCAATTAATATGTTAAAGCGAATTATAGAAACAATATTTGTATTTTCAATAATTGTGAACGTAATAGAATAGATCAAATTTAATAGAATTTTTAATTCTATGAAAGAAAATGGTTTCGGATGTGTGAAAATTGCTTACTTTATCGCTTCCACATAATGTTTACATCATATTCAGTGTTTTAATCTTACTTCAAATGTCATCATCTCATTTTGTAATTCCTTGCACAGTAGACATTAATATAGTATTAGAAACCATGATCCGTGATGATATTTTTACCAACTTAATATAGTTGATAATATAAAGTTTAAAGAAATATATTCAATACATTCAGAGGGGGCGTCCAGTTTCAGATAAACAGGCTCTCCTTGTTCTCAATGCACCCGGCGACGATGAGATAATTGGGACAGAGAATTACAAATTGGAGGTTTTTCAATAATCTATTACGATTATTGTAAAAGTGCTTCGTGAAGCCCTCGGTGACCCTCCAATATTTTTATCAATTTTCCCTATAAAAATAGTGAATTTATTTATTTTGTGATTTGTTTCAAAGAACAAAATTTTATAAATTCACATTTTAATGTAAAACCTTAGAAATATTGTATTTTCTTATTTTGAATTTCAGATTATTAAGATTTTTCTTTTATTTTTTACAAAACCAGTTGAAAATAAATTATTTTGGATGAATGCGCCCTCTTAATGTTAAATTGTTATAAGCGATAAAATCGCTATGGGGTCTACTACTACATTTGTGCCGTGTACATTTTATGCCATCACTTTATAAATAAAAGCATAACATGTTCACAACCTCCCTTCTGTGATATCTATTTTTAAATTATTTTTTTTAAGAATGATTTTGCTTTTTTTTTATAGATCATTATTGTGAGTCTCTACATTGCTATATTACACGAATGTACTCGGAAACTATGTTTTAATTCGGTCCTCAATATTTCAACGTTTTTTAATTAAGATAAATATATGATAATTGCCAACCCTGTTCATATGATAGTTGTTTCATGGAATGTGAGCCCATTAGTGAGATGAATTGACGCTTAACATCTTCACATAATACAACACGCCGGCGGCGGCGGCCACCTCTCACACAATCACTGCGCACTAACAATAAACAATTTATGGTAAAATAAGACTAAGTAAAATATTCTAATCTCTACTTGCCATTGTTTACTCAAAGAATTACACAATAATAATATCATTTACACAATAATAATAACAAGTGTTACAAATCACTATAATTACGAGTATTATTAGAAAGGAAATCAATTAATTAACTTTTAAACTAAGTAGAACAAATCAACAGTAGAAAATAATTAAACTTCTCCAGCTTATTTTGCTGACAATTATATTAAATTTGAAAAAAAAATGCTCACAATCTTATTTAATATACTTCTTCTTCTTTCTACGAGCGTCTCTGCAACTTGACGTCAGAATAGCGCCTATTTTACGTGTGAAGGGTGTGTGGCTGGATACTACTTCAACCAGTAAAATGTGTCGGTACTGTTGATGAAATTTACTCAAGTGTTCACGTATCTTACCGATTAGCCAGCTTACGGGTATTGAAATAATCGGTTCGGGGCCTATTCGTGTTGCGTCTGATCCTCTGCGTGCCAATTCATTAGCTGTATCATTGCCACGTGATCCACTGTGTCCTAGTATCCATTGGATAGTGGTTGTATTGTGTGTCTCTACCATGTTCAGAACCTGGTGACACTCTTGTAGTAAACTCGATCGAACAAAACTTCCTTTGAGAGCCTATAGGAAAGATTTGTAGTCCGAAAAGATCCGGATTTCTAATCCTGTTATCTTCCTTGTAAACTGCGCCACCAGAATGATCACCATGCCTTACACCTAAAAGACTATATTGTATGGGCTAAATGCCAAGAACTGATGTATGTTGAGGTCCGCAGAAAATACACCAGCGCCTGTACCTGATGAGGTATTGTAGCCGTCCGTGAAGACTGTCATTTAACGTCAGATATTTGCATATTTATTTTATTAATTTATTTTACAGTAAACCAAAAATATACCTGAGAATAGTCGCCATTAAATTACATCAACAACATTCACATTAAAATTTTAATTACTTATTTAAATTACAAATTATAAGTGATCGGAGTGTATCAAAACAATAGATAAAGTATGAGCAAAATACAGTCAAAACGTCCAAAAATTTGTAACTTTTGCGTTCCATTTTGATTGTATAAAGGCCTCTAAGTGGCAAACAACCTGCAGCGAGATTAATAACCAAAACCATTGCAATTTCAAGCTCCATCAAGCTCAAATGTTCAATTTACAATCTTACTTATAACTGTCATAATAAGATCAAGAATCCGTTATATTTAAAAATTTTCCATAAAAAATCTGCAGGTGGAAAAACTTCAAAATACTGTGAGACGAATTTTATTATAAATACATATATCTAGTTCTGATATAATCGTACATACATATGTACGTTTATTATTGTTTCGCACGATATTTAACCTGATATTGTCTGTCTGTACGGTGTACGTGTGGTGTGATGTTTAGGTATACTTTGTTGTGTCGTGACCTTTGACTTTAGTTACGTGCGAAAGGTTGACCTACTATAAATATTACGATAATAATCATATACCAAAAGTTCCTTTAATTTGTAACATAATTTGAAAACATATGTTCTTTAAAAATTCCAATGACCAATTCATAAATCAAAAGCAATACACAAAGTTTGAGTTCCTCGCTGCTTCTAGTTACAATAAGACTTAAATAATTGTAAATTCAGGCATTAAATTCATAAAAGTATGCATAATATTAAAACTTTCATAATAAGTCCACAGTATCTAATATGCACGCTTATATGCGTTTAACGAATTCCTCTTGAATTCAGGCGAGTATTTACCTACTTGTCATGCTTATGAGTTTAATCGTCTGACTTTACAAAATTTCTTGTGTTTGTTAACCGCCTTTTAAGTTTTAAGGTAATAAATATTTTTAAGTAAACCCAAAAATAACACGAATTTATGATTGGATCTTTTTAGAATTCTCTGAATAGCTGGATGGATCAAAAAACAGCTTATGATTGAAAGAACCTCGATTCCAAAAGTAATACTTGTTTTCCGAAATAGATCTCTTGGTTGTGTGTGCGGCAGTAAGTCACATATTGCGTGCGTTCACGTTCATTGTATTTGTTATAAAGAGCGTCATTTTTGTATTGTTGAAAGTGTTTGTTCCTCCATCGTTAGGTAATGGCAAAACAGTTGATGATTACGCTCTTAAGTTAATTTGAACACGAGAATCTTCACGCCACCAAACAATTTGGGTTACGTTTCAATTCATTCGAATTAAACTTACATAAATTTACATGGAGAAGAAAAAGTTATTAATAATGAACACAGGTAAAGCGGAATATACCTCTAATAAATAATATTGTATTTGGTATGTACCATGTTTTCTCGGTCATCAAACAATACTTAAAACAATTTATTTGTAAATCAAATTTATAAATCAGGTCTTCTGCTATGCTCAAACGAGAATATGAATTAATTAGTTGCTTGCATTGACATTTATTTTGATTTTACGAACTCCTCTTTATGCAGGAGACTTTTTTTATGATAGGTAACTCTGAGTCTAGAAGTAACTTGAAAGAATGTTACTCAAAAAGTGAGAGTTGTTCTGCACTATACTATAATCTCAAAAACTTCTAACTGTTGGTCTGAATTATTGTTGAAACAAGCATTGTGTAATATATTCAATTATTTTTATATAAAATTTTCATATTTTTCTGTATTTTACTCCGAACTAATTCCTCGCGAAAAAAAAATAGAAATGACAAAGCACCACCAAGCATCTTTTTTAAATATCAGAACTGCATATCAAGACCGACCGTTATACATATTATATTACACACTCGTAATATTGTGTAATACATTCTCCGTATTATAACATATGTATAATCTATCTCAATCACAGCGTCGTAAAGCAAAAGTTCGCATGTTCTATGATTGATCGCTCGTCCCGTCGGTAATGCGGTTAATATCCATCAAATTTCCGTTCAATTACTGCTTATTTCTTTAAATTATACAATATCATAAATATACAAATCACTTTTGTATATAAGCTCGTAAAACTAAGCACCTCTAATAGTTCTGTAACTTTGTGAAGTGAAAGCATTGAGTATAATTGAACCAGTGGGAACACACGTCGATACAATTTATTTAAATTAACTTTTCGCATGACTTGAAGGAATAAAATTTACTAATAAGTTTATCATCATCATCAATTCAGCCGAGAGACGCCCACTGCTGGGCATAGGCCTCCCCCAAAGATCTCCAAAGATAATAAGTTTATAACAGATTCAAATTATAAATTAACATTTGCTTTATGTGTAGGTCACCTACAAGTTTTCAATTACCATGTTGCTGTCGGGACTCTTAGCTCTGTTTGCCAATATTAAACAGATGATACACGGCCCAGGAACAGACTACTCTTGATCCTCCGATCGCTGCTGTGTTTTTGCTATTACTCTTCTTTTTTAAAATGCCTATTTTTTTACATTTCTGTTGAAACAATCGCAGATGAAATAAATTTAAATATAGTGATTTACCATTCGTTGCCATATGAAAAGATTTTTAAATATTACGTATATTTAAATACTTAGTATAACTTCAACCTTTTCTTTAATATAAGCTAATCTCATTTAAGTGGTATGCGGATATAACATCTCAGATTTTATCCTTTATCTAACCCCACGTTATTTAACTAAACGATAGCGTCGTCTCCACGATTCCCCTAACCCATACCTGCCTGCACCCCTGCACAACGCGGTCGGCTCAAGGTCAAACCACGAAATTTCACCTCGATGTCCTTGACGTTCCTCCTTGTCAATGTCAAGGTGTACTTTGTGTAAGCTTAGGTTGCTTAAGTTAGCAGTCTTCCATAATTCAATTGACGAAAACTATTATCGAATTAAGCGCGACACGGTAAACTATTGTGATACCTAATAGGATTTTGGTAACTTTTTTTGCTTGTCTTGTGTTGTGATTACCTACTAGTGTAGTTTCATTATAGGTTATTTCATTGAATTTCCATTTCTGAATGATATGGTATGTGCACAAACTGTCTGAATTTATCATTACTAATTAAATAATATAAATTCAGTCTCCGGCTATGTCATTCCTAGTGTTAGAATTTTAACTTTTCAAAAGGCACAGACTCACAGCTAACCCAAATTAAAAAAAAAATTTACTACTCTCTGTTAAGTAAGCGCACTGGTACGTAGAAGACCTTCTGACCACCACACTAGGCTGCACAAAATACTTCCGTTCTATTTGATAATATTTAGGAAGTGATACGACCGCTTAATCACATAGTAAGTGAAACCTAATTCGAGCCTACCGGCACTGTCCACTATTCTATCGTCTCACGTACACACACCATCATTTATCGCACCAGCAACGAGTATTAACGACCAATAATAACTGCTGGCTACACTTTGATAACAACAAGAGATGTTATATTGATGTTTTATAGGAATAAAGGAAAAATATCGTGTGTTATACCTTGATCTTAAAATGTGACAAAATCTATGTTACAGAATTACAGGCTTTATTTTAAAACGCATTTTTAAGTTATGGTTTTTATAACTCTTAAAGTAGTAACATAGAACTCTTTTGATTAGTCCAAATATAACTTTATTCGATCATCATAATATTGAAAACTTGAAGACAGATGTTTCTACTTCCTGATTTGATCCTATTTGAACAGAGATTTTAATTGTTATATTACAAATTCAACTATTAAAATATTCGCTTATGTGACTTCAAGAACCTCAATTTAATAACCCCCCCCCCCCCATGACATTTACATGGTAAAAATTATCCCATAAAATCATACATAGATCCCATGTAGTTCTCTCATCCCGCCACATCTTATAAATATAAGTACTGCTCGCTAATGGCTGCGTGCTCGCTGCATCTTAATTATAATGCCAAGTGTCTATAGAGTGCACTTTGCCTAGTAATACCAACACATTATGGTAATTTTAAATATTTATACTGTATGCTTAATGAAAAATGCGTAAAAAATCCAGTTTGTCTCTGGTACTCCCACCAGAGACAAAGTGGATTTTTTAAGCATTATTAATTAAGCATATTTTCAAGTACAGCATTGTGAATGCAAGATTGATCAAATATAATAACTGATGCTGTATTCCAGCTCTTACTAAAATCCTATTGAAATTTTATGACATTTTAACGCGTCGTGACTTTTCTTCATTACCACAACGCGTTGATTTCGCTGTGGTTATTCTGCGATTGCCACACTGCGCTGTGAACTATTTTTTCACACAATGAGCGATTTCGATCCTTGAGCGTAACGTATTTATTAGAATTCTGCACTTCTTCTCCATATAAAGTATAAAGGGGACAAATTTCATACACCTCCGATGGTTCAATTCTATAAACTAATATGGTCCTATGATTTTTGCCCTTATCATTAAAACAAGTAGATACTTTACTTTATAAAGTTATCATTACATGACATTAAATTCACACATAACATTATCATCATCAGCATCAGCCCTTTTACATCCCCACTGCAGGGGCTCAGGACTTCCTTGGAGATAGGCCATGATAGGCCGTGACTCCTTTTTTGTTCATTCATCCAACGACGATCGCGGACCGAGGCGGTTGTCCACTACGCCTCCGCCTACTTACTACTACATAACGTACCTACTTTTACATTTTTTTTTTATTTAAAGAAAGCACTTAACTGTCTTTGAATAGACGATATAATAATTACAATATTAAATTTAAAGTAACTAAAAGGCTTAAGAAATCGGTTTTCGGATACTACATAAGCTTTCACTTCGAATTTCAAATAAGAGATGTAAAGTAAACGTCCGCGATACTCCGTGTCCAATCCAATAACAAAGGTCGTAAAGTAATTTTTAGTGCACAATTGTCGTCAACACCAAATCTCGCATCCACCGCAACGCCGGCGCCGGCGCCGATTCTTTGTATTACATGTAGTGATTTCACTTCGAAATCGCGACGACCATTTTATTTTGTCACGGAAAATGTATTTAACTATCTCAAATCCATTTAAAGCGAAGTTTTAAGATCCGCATCCAATTTCAACAGTTAAAATATCTAGTATTGGATATTGACCGTATTTGATTTACCAATCATCTAGTCGTAGAAGTATGTAAGTGCAATAACACTATTCCAATTAAATGGTATGATAGAATAACGTATCATTACAATTATAGTCTGTGAACAAAGAATCGATTGGATTTTCCTTATAACCGATAAAACCTAAGATAAAGAACTTGATTAGACAATAGAAATAAATAATATATATATGATGAACTGTATATGATATAATATAATAAATATAAGACCCTGATTTCGATAAGCGAATGTATTCTGTAAAAAGAGACAGTTTATTATATATGAGTATGAAGAATAATAAAGAAATTGCTCATTGTATTTGAGGAGATTATTATTTGATATAACAATCTGTTTAATATAGCAACCCACAGCTCCCGGTTCCAGGAAAACTTCCGTTAGGATACAAAAGTTTCTATGAAAGAATAAATCATTTTAAAGTTTTATGAACCATATAGTAATGGCGATATGCATATCACATACTGAGATTAAGAAATCCTGAAAAGAAAAACAGATGTTAAGATTTATATATAATGGATGCGATGCCATTCATTATACACATCATATCTCGTGTGATAATTTTGAAGTAATTAATGTTAATTAAAATCTATGCCGTACATGTCTGATATTAATTTATTTAATTCCGGAGGATGCCTTAGCCATTCTGTGCATACGTAATCGTTGAAAAAAAAAGGATAATACACACATATAATAAGGAAGAGAATATATACCTACAAATATACTTTAATATAAATACATACTTGAATGAATATTAAACTTAGAGATAATTTTCTTTATGATTTTACCTGATTTAATATGAGATTACGCAACTTCGTTTTAAAAGCAAACCGACTGGGGGATATCCTGATGTCTGTGGGGAGTGCATTCCGTAGGAGAATGCCTTTATCAAAAAAAGAAAAAAGAAAGTTTTCACAGTGATGAGCAAGACATGTAAGTTGTTTATTAGAAGATGATTGAAGACAAAAGATGAATGACTCGTACATAATTACTGAAAGTGTGGAAGGTAGCTTGGGGCGTTAGGTGATTGCAACAACGAAAACAGACTGGTCAGAGCACAGACATCTCTACGCTTTCGAATAGGCATGCATACAGATACGTGGTTATGACCACGTATCTGTATGGATGGTATTACAGAGATTGAAAACGAATCGAATGCAGTTCATTAAATCATGGTCAAAGTTATTGAGTAGTTCTGCATTCAAGTCGAGGTAGTACACATCCCCATACTCGATTATGGGGAAAATTAAGGTCTGCAACAAACATTGCCTTGATTATGCTAGGTAGAAATTTTTTTAAACGATACATCCCATGCAACACTTCAATAACTTTTTGATAAATAGTAGATGTTTGAGTCTGACAGTTCAAGTTAACATCAATGTGAAGTCCCAGGTCTTTAACATTATCGCTAAATGACAGAACGGAGAATAGTAGATTAGTACGCGTCTGCCCACAAGTATAGCTTGACTTTCAGCCAGATTTATATTAATACCAAAATTTTTAGACCATCAAGATCCAAATTTAGTGCATCAATCGCATTGTTCAACCCATCAACGTTTCTTGTATAACTATAAATCGTCGGCATACAGAAGAACAGAAACTGTGTTCATTGACGGCATTCAGGGAAATCCGAGGCTTTCCGATCGCCTGGATCAGTCGAAATTGATCAAATCGCGAATGGCCTACTCGTCAAAACTCTCCGGTTCAAAATAATAAGGAGGAGGTATTTCGGAATAAGGAGGTATTTCGGAATAAGGAGGTATTTAAAAAAAACAAAAGCACTAAAAAGCACCTCCACTAGCTGGCGACTCTAGCAAAAGTTGATTTTTGCAGGAAACGAATGGACCAAAGACAGTAATTTCCGTTCTTTTTAACCAACATATTAAAAAAATGAAATTTGAAAGGTTCGAAACTTAGATATCAATACAAATACGAAAAGTACAATTAGAATAAAAGTTCTTTATTGAGTTTTTAAAACTAATTTACTTTTAAACATGAAAGAAAACCGGAATGGTTGTCAAGGAGAAATCAAGAACGTACCGTAGCGACATCTAGTTTGATTTCAGGAACTAACATTTTTTTAAATACTTCCTCATTCCTACGGCACCAAAAGGAAATTGATTGAATTGATTGTCACCTGCTCTACCCCGTTAGAGACCATATGTTCTCTTAAGTGAACGATCCATACTAATAATATCAATAAGAAAGTATTCTTTTTTATTTGACCTCCTTTCACGTCGCATGGAAGACTGGTAAATTAAATAGACTAGTTTTTACCAACGAAAAATATCTCATTTCCTTTAACCGCGGGCGAAGTTACGGGTAACAACTAACGATTATTATTAGAAGTGTAGGTAATTATAATCAAACGGCAACTGCCGTACGCAGAATTAGTTAGAGGAGGACCCGATCCTCTTTGCTTCACGCCATCACATACTTACTTAGCGCATTTATTTTTTTTTGTAAAAATAAATATTGTACTTTAATTCTCTTTAATCACAAAAACAACTGATTCAACGCCTTTCTCCTTTGTGAAACCGCTTTTTTTAAACGAAAACGAAACGAAACTTTTCATTACACCGACAGCAATCCTCATTAGAAAAATATTTAGGCTTAAAGTTTTCGTGCCAAAATAATTGGGCCGAGTGTTAATGTCCTGGGTCACGTGTTGGCTGATTGAATTAGACTCGTGGTTATTTAGACTAAATTCAATTTGTAGGTGGCTCACTGTCTCACTGTGTCTGTGCTGTGTAAGTACATACACGTTGTAATCTACTTACCGGCTTGCGCCAAAACTAAGCAGGTTATTGTTGTACTAAGGCGATGAAACACACATCACATGTAGCTAAATTCTCTATTGAACTCTTTTTCTATTAAGTAGGTAATATATTGTATATTAATGAAAGAAGTACTCTATGTAAACGAGAATAAATTTAGGTTATGAATTCAAATTTTGACTTTTTTTTTGTTGTTGTTAGATTGGCACAACTGTTTTCCATTTTGGTGTTTTAGTTGCATCTGTTATTTATATTAAATACAGTGCTGATTTTAGTTATATCATATCTAGTGTGTATTGCGAATTTTCGACGAAAAAGGCTTCATTTGTGGAAAGAAAATTCTTGGCACACGCCTTCGCACAAGACCATTATTGTGAAGGAATTTTTGAGCAAACGCTCAACAAATACCATCAAGCAACCACCATATTCACCAGATATGGCTCCAGCCGACTTCTATCTTTTTCCGAAACTCAAGTTACCACTTCGTGGTACTCGTTTTCAATCGGTTGAAGACATAAAGGAGAATTCGCGGCGAGAACTGAACTCAATTCTGGAAATAGCGTTTAAAAAATCTTTTGATGATTGGATTATTCTTAAGTGTCTCGTGTCTGAAGGAGCGTACTTTGAAGGTGATAAAATAAACCTGGATGAATAACAAACAGTTTGTGTATAATTGATCTTTTCCCGGTATTTTCTTGACAGAGCAGTACAGATGCATTTTAATATACAGGAGTATAACTATAGTACTTTAATTACATATAGTTATAGGATAATATTAAAACCCAAACCCAAATTTAAGTTACGATTTTTTAGTTTAGTTTTGAGAGTTATACAGCAGAATTGGCACCATTACGTATTATTAATATAGGCTCAATGGCGCAGTGATTAGCACGTTAGGCAAAAGTCGGTCATCGAATGGGTGACCAATAATTCAAGCTATTCGCCATTACACCCGGACTTATGAACGTTATCCCAATGAAAAAACATGAAGAATAATGAAGGCATATGTGCATCAGTTCGTCAGGAACTTCACACATATAGGAGTTTATTGAATATGTGTTGAATTTATTCTGAACCACTTTTGGGACAGCGCATAAATCGTATTACACAGACGTAAGTTAATAAGTCTGTGTAACACGACTAACACTAAATACTCAATCGATACAAACCACTAAATATCTTTGCTAATGAACAAATATTTTGCTACCGACATTTTATATACATTATTAACAGTAAAATTAAGAAATATCACGAATATAAAAAATATTGCCAACGTCTGGTTTTGCAAGGTTGCTTATTGTCTTTTTCTTTTATTAATGAACTATTTATTATAAGCGAAACGCTAATACTGAAGGCTATTCGGATTACAACATGAAAAGGGACCACTTGACCAACAGTTAGTTTGCATTTGAGATCTATATATAATTGATTCACGTATTCTTAAGTCGTAAAAGCCGAATAAGGAAATAACAGATTTTATGCTCTCCTATAAACAGAATGTAACAAGCATGAGTAAAATAAAATCGAGAACAGCCCTTGAACAATCCAAAGCCAAAAAGTATCATCCGCTCAACCTTGAATTAGTAATAACGTATTATGGCATAAGTAGTGACTTTCGAAATGAGATAGGAATAGAATATCTGAGACACGTATGAATCAATTATTCTTGTTTTGTATTTTTACTCAAAATTGGAATCAATAGAATTTCTAAACTAAATAATATGAATTAAGACACATGAGTGACTCCGAATTCGTGTTCGGTTTTGTACAGAATCGCTCTGCAGGTATGGAAGAGAAAAAGGATCTGCAGGCAGTCCGAGAGAGGCCTGCCCCCGTCGAGGATGGCGTTACAAAATAAACTGTTTTGAATGGTCTACGAGGGGGTCTACGTATTACTAATTACCTATTTATGATTTAATGACAGTTTTTATAACGTTCCTATTTAGTAATCTGTAAAGTTGTATTAAATTGGTAGTTTTTCATGTAGGTGTTATATTTCCGAGCGGTAAGTAAGGAGGTAGGAATAAGTTGTACTGTTTCTTATATTGCAGTTAAACTGTGGAACCGTTGCATACGGTACAGTGGCGGCGGCGCGGCGCCGGCGCCGGCGCTCTGCGCGGCGTGTCCCATCCTACCAACTGTACACGCCACACATACCAGGAGGTCAACTTTGTTATATTTTAGTAATGTAACATTACACTGAAGTGAAACATGAATATAACCATTGTGAGTCTACTTCACAATAGATCTGAATTATTATATAGATTTAGTTATATAAAAATATACTTATTACCAACATTTGTAAAGTAATAAAAATTTCGGCATGATTCAAAACTGCAGAATTTTTGCAAACCCTTAAAAATAACTTAACTATCAAAAACTAATGATATAAGTAATGTATATCAATGTTCCCGTCGAAATGTTTATTGATGTTATATGTTTTTATTTTAAGAACCCTGAAGCCTTGATCTTTATTAAAAATATTTTACATCTCTTAATTCGATAACTAGGTCCTTATTACCCCCAAATGGGACTTGTAGGTGCCCAATAAGCGCTCTTGGGTAATAATGTAGCTAGACAAGCTCTAGGAGGTAAGTAATTAAAAAAACACGTTACTCTTTCAAAAATTTCGCGTACATCTAACTATCTTACTGGTAATAGACATCATGCATTCAGCCCAATGACCTCTTCGCTATTCAGCCTTGTCTTCGTACGAGTATAATAGTCATCAATTTTAAATATCGAACGGAGAAGCTCAATTTCGTTCTTGAAAAAAAAAAGTTCTTTATAATAAAAAAAGAAACAGGAATAAAAAATGTTTACTTCAAATATTATTTGTTTTTGGATTTTTTTTTTATTTTAATGGAAAAAACATGAGTTGATATGTCAAACTTCAAGTGATGAAGATATAAGCTGCACTCCCGATTCAATGAAAATGGAAGCTGAAGCAGCGATTAACAATATTTGGCCTGAAACCTCTAAAGAAAGATATTATTATCATTAATAAAGTCTTTTATTTTTTTTCTACTTCCCTCACAATCGAAATGTAAAGCAGAGTGTTTAGCTCGGATGTAAGCATCTATTGCACTCTGGAACTACAGCGCTGCTACATATCTTGGGCTGCAATTAATGTCTTACAGCCCTTGGCTACTAATCTACAATTGCTGTACTTGCGGTTTCATAATTTTATAATCGACGTGTCATGCTCCGTGTCAGTCGGGAGGAGGTTAATGAATCAAAGCTATAGCTACTGTAGGTACTGCCTTAACATACAGCAATAACACTGATTAACTATTCATATTTTGACTTATAGATTAGCATTAATTACTTACAATAATATTTCTAAATTATTGTGTTATAATGTGAATGTATTGTATATAATGTACCGTTCTATGTCCTACGGGGTGTCGTTCATTAAACTTGCATAGCGTGTGAAAAAACTTTCATTTAAAACAATTATTGTCTTTTATCTCTATTGACGGATATACTACTCAACAAATTAATAGAATGCAAATTAATAGAATGTAGGTAATTCTGTATTAAGTATACACATCCATGTCTTTTCAGTAGATAATACACCGCAATCATCCATTATACGGGCACATAACCAGTGATTAATGAATATAATATTTATAAAGTGAGACATGATGTTGACATTATGTCGTTGGCGCGTTCTATGGAGTACATAGATGTATTTTAAATTAAAGAAAATTGTTACTTACATCAAAATAAATCAAATGTGTTGTGAATTTTTTATTGGAGAATGAGATTTCAATTAATGAATGTAGATCGGAGTTTAAAGCGATTCGTTGCGTGGCTTAGGAGGAATTAAAAGTCTAACATATACAGGGAATGAACAGCGAACTTTCTGTCGACGGATGCACTCTATAATATATAGATATAGAAAAATGTGTTCAAAAATCCATTGATATCAAACAATCATTAAAAATAACAGTATTGTAATTGTTCAAATTACGGTTTTGCTAAACTACAGGTCATGTAAATTTTATGTTCCCATTAAATAATGATGGTGGCATCCCGAACTGTCTGATCGTAAACCAGTACGTTTTTTGCTTTATTAAATATGTGTCATTGTAAATCCACGTGACTTCTTTTCTGTGGTCACATCTCATGTCGACCTTAAACGATCTTAGTTTTGTAGTTCTCTGTTTATTTTAATCTGTCATTAAGAAGAAGGTCGCGTTTAACATAGTGAAAAATGAAATAAGGAAATTCTATTTTTGGGTATCCAAGTTACAGACCGATATAAGCAACCGTGGGCTTCTATTTTGTTGCTGTGCGGACAAATTGGACGGAGTATGCAGCAGGTTCGGCCTTTGTTATATTTAAATCGGGCTATAGTAATCCAGTGTTGTTATTCACCTAGATTATATAGGGTATTGGGTACAAAGATAAGAAGGATACAAGATATATCTTAATAAATTAAATTAAAACATTATAGGTATAAGGAGATATTATCAGAATATGTCAATATATACCAAAATATACCAAACATAACAACTAAAGCATTTAACCAATTAATATAATTAGCAATCTGTCTGGTTTTATGATTACTAGTCAATTATATTACATTCAATTGGATATGCTTTTTAATTAAAATAATAAATTAATTAAAAAGCATATCCAATTGAATGACCATGAATTAAATATTATATTAATTATTAAGTTGTTAGATACGACAGATTACAATAAAATGTAACTAATATGATGAATTAATCCTATCGATATAATGTAAAAATATAGCAGCGAGTGGAACTGAAGAGATTTCATTGAAAATTGCACCCTGGTATCACAGTCTATAGATCTTATTACGAGGTTAATGGCAATTCAATCCGAGCCCAGGGAAGCGAACGAAACCAATTTTACTCTGATTTAAATCGTGAAACTGACGTATACATAGGTACATGTGACTCGAACACGAAAGTCTCCGGGATGTTGGTGTAATATGAACGAGTAACAGTTAAATAGTAGATGTTGCGACATTGGCAGGCGCTAACAGTAAAAGGCTGGGAAAGCGGTAGCGAGCGTCGAAAACAAACAATTCGTCACCACTGAGCGAATACTCGGAAATTATGATGATTCTGAAAGACTAATTAACTTTCGCTGCTGCAAGTCATCGGATGGGTCCATAAAACCTTTTTTTTTTTGACGCTGGGAAATGCATTACTGCATACCCCGGGTCGCCAGCGCGGCTAACCGGGGTTATGTGGGGCTCCCTCCTGCGGACTCACCCCAGAATGGGGCTAGTTAAAGAACAGGGGTATACCTACTAAAACCCAGCGATGTCCCACACATAGAAGGCGATGCACGGGATCAGCCCGGAGGCCATATACCGCGTGGTTCGCCCCCATTTCGGCCCGCCCTGAAATGGGTAGGTCCCTCTGCGGGTTGGGAGTACGTCTCAGAGACATTCGAGACGCACCCCCCAGACGAGGCGGAGGCGTGCAATGCCCGACCAGCGCGCAAACCGCTCAAGCTGCCCCCGGCTGGAAATCGGAGATGCGCAACTGTGCAATCTCCAGTCCCCTATCCATCTGTTTGGGAGGACCCTCACAGGCAGAACTCTTATCATGGATCCCCCCCTGGGTCCCCAAAACCTAATGTTATAAGCATCTAAATCACTGATTATCATGACTATTGATTCGATTCGATGTTTGTCTATTTTCTAATTGGTTTCCGTTTGCGAAAATAATATCCAATGACTTTTAAATGTTAAATATATTTTTTTTACAAATTAGGTTTGTATATTTTGCCCGATTTGAAACATTTTAATGCACTAGTGGGTTTTTGACACATTCCACATATTAATAGATTACGTGAGTGAGGTCCGCACCCTGACTCCGTTTGCGTAATTCTACTGACATCATCCTTCGTCGTCTCCGTGACGTGATCGGCATTATTCATTTGTTGACATACTGTCTGTGTGAATGTCCCTCAATTGTGTCTCAATAGTACCTAAGTTAAAACCTAAACAGAGTATTGCAATATCTTCAGCGTCAACAATGATGGTACCAAAGATAACTTGGATGACAATTCAATATTGGTAAGGTATAAAACTGACCTGATGATGGAGTCAGAAGGTAGCAATGGAACTTTTGTAATTAGATAACATGAACCCGTCGAGTTTGGACGCGTTTGCTAAGAAAAGCTCGCTTAGAAAAATCCATAAATTCTTTATATGTCAATCAATGAGTCTATGTATGACGCGACATACCTATAATCTTTAATATTATAAAAATAAGTGACTTCGTTGTGCAAGCATTTTCAACTGCAGTTACAAAATGCAAAAAAAAATAGAAAATGCAACGCTTGTTGTTACTTGTCGGTTTTGCTCAGTACAAGGATTCCCAACGTGTTTTTTTGCAAACCGATGGTATAGTATTTACTATCAGAAGTCTAATAGCCTATATTGGACATTTAATAACTAGTGGCAAATCATCAGAGTAGTGTTATCAAGAAACCGGGTGACCAGAGCTATTGTGTAGGCATCTTCTTTTAAAGCTTAACGATCCCCGTGAAAAACTAGTTAAAAATTTCTATGCCTTCTTTTGTCAACTCAACCACAATTGAAACGCGTAAAATTGATTTCTTTAAAAAAACGTCGATTAAAATTATGGTATGATATTATTTTGTAAATAAAAAAATGTTAAAATGTTGATACGCATGTATTATAACGCTTTCCACGCGATATCGCTCCGAAATTACGTCTTGAATAAAACCCGAGGTCGGTGCTTAGTCTTTTTTTTTTTCAAATCTACATAAAATAACAGCACATTTCAATAGAAACCGTTTTCTGGAATCCGTAGCGATCACAGAATTGATCAATCTTTTGGCAAACATGATCCGGAGTTTATTCACAGTAAAAGTAGCGCATAACCATTATACTTATTTGCAATAACAGTATTAAACCGTTTTTGTGTATTGCAAATTTAAATAATCTTGATATATTTATTACAAATAATATAAAGAAGCAATGATTTTAAACACCCAAAAATGTCTTTAACGTAGGTAATAGTATTTGTTAGCAGCTATTAGCCGAAACTCTGTAACAGTCTCTAAGATCGCTACATTTTTCGTAACTTCACTTATAAAACAGTAGAAAAAGTAAATTTGCGGTGTTTTCACCGATAAGCCCTGGGCCCATTCTCTCTATCCGATTAGATTCTATTCCATCCATTGGGAATGCCTGCGCCCCATTTATAGTCTTATGTTGATATATATATTTGTAAAAGCTCATATAAAGCACATTGTACGTACTGTAATGTTGAGATCGTTACCCTAACAGAGTGACTGTCAACATGTAGCCGCACCGTTCACCTGTCTGTCTCTCACGAGATAAGACAACTCACGCGCATCCAACAGGGCACGCTCCCGCATCCGAAAGCTCACGAGCACCACTGACGGCAATAAACCCACGGCCGGCCCATGCGCGACAGATTATCAATGTTTAGAAGAAAAAATGCGCTGTATTATGTTATCTTTTAATTGATCTTTGTGACGAAGTTTCTTGTGATTATTCTTCCCCGCAGCTTAAATCATTATTGAACTAATTAAAATAGACCATTCAAAGGGACGTATTAATGCAACCAATTTGAATAAATTTAATTTTGACTCTGACGATTTAATGTTCGTGTGCTTGTTGCCAAATTTATCTTTTCATTTCATAACACAATCTACACTTAAACTGCCGATACCAGTAGTTATTTTCTTATATTCCTAGAATAAACGAATATCTAAGGATAAATTATCACAGTCGAGTGACTTTACGCTGGATCCATGCTGCCCTCCGCCAACTGATCTTCCTCGGACTTGATTTTATCAAAAAACTCCGAAAAAAAAAGAGAAATAAACCACTCACTATCACTTATATCACACCAAATTACACTATTTATCTGTATTATAATAAGTTTCTTTACCTACGATACTTGCATTTGGTGAAAGTCCGTATCAGTTTCCGGAAGACACCAATTTATCGGCTGATGAGGTGTTCATTTGTTTTTGTCTTCGAAAAACTTCGCCACGTTGTGACACGGTGATGGCAGCAAGACACTGTGATATAACCCGGTGGGTGACGCCGGTCAGGCTTACACCATATCTCGATCAGCTGACAACTTCATTTTGTAAGGTCTGTTTCTAAGCTGATTGTTAAACGAAGTGATTATCTAAATTTAGAACGTGGTGCCTTTTCGGTTTGTACATCCATACGTCGCTGGTTCAAATCCGGTTCGAAGGACCAATAATTTATCACGCGTGCACATATATATTTTGTAGTAGACTGATAATAAATAAGGTGGATGCATTGAAGAGGCCCTCTCGTAAAATATAATATAATTTATTTCTATGTAACCTATACTAGAAAGAAGTTCAAAGAGAACAATTGACGAAAAAAAACCTCGCACACTCGACGTTTGATCTTTCGCGTAGTAACGTACATACTCGTATTTCTATGAAACGACTAACGATCTTCCGTGAAAACAACACCGAGCTTAGAATCCCAATTCGGTATCAATCGCAACTTTTTAACGTATGTTTTGTTGTTTAAATAATGTATGTTTTTCATATTGTTTCTAATTCTCTTTCTTTGTGCTACATCTCATGAATTTATAGACAGCGTTAGCAAATCCATTATTGTTAGAAAATAAGAAAACGTTTCCAAGTCATACTTCCTTCTCAGGCTCTCTATTAATAAAACTAATTTTAGCCCTTTATAAAACGTTTAACAAAACATTTGTTTGAAAACCACAAATATTTATAACAATTGCAAGTGAAACATTTAGTTCAACTAAAACTCTATTGGTCATAAAAATTTTGCTCTTTCGAAATGTTGTGTTGTCTGTTATATTATCAGCGACACAATTGGTAATAATGCAAACAAGACTGCCATTAACCAAGTGATACACATAGTACCTACTGTTGTTACAGCTGCCGATGGTGTTACACATCTCTCTTTACCTACTGACTCATACACACCATGCGGTACAGGTACCTCCTCAGGTTGTTTGCTATACGTTTATATCGTTCCATGTTAACAATTTTTATTACAAACTTTTATGACCAAAGTATTTGTTGTTTATTGAAACTACTTTTATAAATTTGTTTATAATTAATACACCCAAAAACATCTGGGTTGATTTTAACAATTCTTTATCAATATTTGGCAGACTTTAAAAATAAAATAAAAATAGCTACTATCAGCGAATATTCATGCCGGTTTTGTTTTATTAAAATATATGTTATATTTTAATAAAACAAAACCGGCATGAATTTACATTACTATGTTGTAGTATTTTTTGTTTGTCGGATAACTTCCAAAGTTAGTGTCAAAGAAATTGAACAATTATATAAAACTAATTTCGTTTCTTATGTTGCAATAAAGCAGCTTATTCTCACGTGATTAAATTCACAGTAATCCAAACAATTGCTGTTTTGTTTAGGTAAAAAAGTCGCAGCGCCTGTGGGCGTTGCCGGCGCAGATGTCGTTGTAGGCTACTAGATCCGTGAGAAGATTTTGTAAACATGTATTCATACCCATTTTTTATAATCTAAGTGAGGTCCTGTTGCTATAGCCACGTATATAAATGAATTTCATATAGTTGTCATTGACTTATAATTCAATGCTGTTGAATCTGCCGCATACGATTGTGTGCTTGGAATTAAATTTTGCATGACGTATACGGCGACTAGTTAGACTGTATTATCAATGAACTATTGCCGTAGACCTAGTAGCTAACTTATAGAACTTCATAAAACCATCATTGAATACGAATTCAATGGCAAAATAAATTAAATTGGCGGGTGGGAACTACTTTCTTGAAAAATATTTTATTGAGCACACTTACTCCTATTCTGTTACAATATTTCAGTCAAATGAATATTATTTATCTAAAATACGGTTGGATGAACATAGTTTCATTAATTGTACAGTATCATCCAAACAGAATTAAACCAATCAAGCTCAATTAGAACTATTGACGTTAATTTATTAACATGTGATCAATACTATTGGAAGCGTGTGCCTTATCTTAATTACAGTCCATATAGTAATGCACAATATCACGGCTGGTTAAACGTGTGGCCATCCTAAGTTGCTGTAACGTGCGTGTGCGCCGTTTTTGCGGGCGCCCCGATACTTGTCTGATATATCGGATAATTAACTTATTCAGTTTTCTATCATACAATAAGTCGGTATATAAGGAATAGTCGTTTTTATAATTATGAAAAAATACTTTATGGTAACATTACAACCACAGAACACAGAAAAGAGGTATTTCTGTGTTCTGTGATTACAACCACCGACCGATTAGAATCAAGGAAGCTTTTAATACATCTATGCATTAAAAGCTTCCACATTTTAATATCTTAATTAAAACTTTATAAATTTTTCGCGCCATTTCTTTAAATCATCCAATTAATACATCACCGCATTATTTTCAGTAATTATTTCATTAAAAATTATATTCATTATAGCACGAAAAGCGTCAACCATGAAATAAAATTTCACGCCTTCAAATGTAGCGTAGCAAAGTTTCATAGACCAGAATTGTTGACAGTTATATGTTGGTAGGAAATCTCGTTTCGTTATCATGGTTTTAAATCGTTATCGACTAAACAAGCTCAAAAGATACTCAATTAAGTTACCCTTTTTCTTAGTCTAATAAATAACATGAGTGGGTACCTGTTCACAGTATCCATGTGCTGAATTCTTCAAAATTTGTAAAATATTGTACGCAACACATTCAATTAAAAATCCATGATTTGTAGAATTACGTATTTTACGAGAGAATATAAAAAGGCGTTATAAAGACTGTCCAAACACAAAAGAACTATATTAACTACAGTTATTTTAAAACTAATGAAGATTTGTAGACATGGCTATTTAATAGACTAACATACCTATAGTAAATAGGTACCTAGTATTAGGTAGGTATATCCTTATAAGATAGCACTTGTCAAACTACTCATGGGTAAGCGACACAGTCTATTCGAAGGTTTCATTTCATTTCATCTACTTACGCATTACTTGTCTTAGTTGTTCATTATAATATTTTAGGTGACACCTTGACCCGACGTTTCGCAGCACTGCTAGTTATTCATTCATGTTCTAAATAGATCAGTCGAACAAAAACCGACACGATTAGGTATTAATTTTTTTATAGGAAATGTAAAAGAAACTTAACACGTGACATATTTCTACATAATACTAGCGAAGGCCGCGCGTGCCAACATTATCAACTACTGAACCTAAGTAAGTATTGAAGCCACCTCTCGTTTCCTACGTTCGGTTAGACACAACGAGCTAGAAAAATATGGGTAGTGATTAAATAATAATTCTGTTAATACTTGCATTGAAACATTCCGACCACCTCGAGTGAGAATAGAATCCAACATTATCTTTATAACCGTTGTACCATCAGGACTTTTTCATTTTAAAACTTCCTATTTTGTTGAGTTTCCCTGTCAAGCATTATAGAAAATAAATAGCGAATAGGACAGCTAGGTTTACATACTTAGATTATATTGACCACCGGGTTTCATAGTAAAATGTTTTACTATTTTCGTTTATCTATCATAATGTTGACATTATTGTTGAACAATGTTACACACTAAGGAGTTAAAAATAATTATTCGATTATTAGTCGTGTCCTGACAATCTGAGTTGCCACCCGTTCCGAATATTCCGGGGCAAATTTAAATGATGTTGTCTCTCGACCCGATTTCTTATTAATTTTGACCCGATTTTCGATAACAGCCGACAACCGCTCAATTCGAGCCTTATGTATGTATCCCTACTCTCGCTGCAATGCTATTAGTCCTTCTTGACTCAAAATGCGTAAGGCACAGTCATTTATCAGATCTTCAGGAGACAGCAGTGCGTTATACATTTTTCCTAGATCAAAATTAAAATATTCTTAGACATAATTAAAAATTAAACTACACGACTGCACAAATAGAAGAAAAATTAAATAAAACCATCATGTGGACATAAGTGGACATATAAAAAAAATACAAAACCAAATATTTATTCTATGACCTAAATTGGACTGAAGTCCATTTACTTCTGAATTTTATTTTTCAAAAGATAAATAGATCAAAAGATAGATAAATCTTTATTGAACCACTACTATCACTACATTATAAGTTATTGTAAAATACTTAGTTGGTGTATAGAAACATTAAAAATTACAACAGACAACGATTCTTACCACCGTACTAGAGTGTGAAGCCGTAGCCCAAGAGGTATACAGCTCAGTGTTGGATGTTCCATATACATAGGAAACAGACACTGATTTTCAGCTGTACCCTAGTCGTCGTTTGGTTGCTAGCGTAAAATCAAAGTAATTGTGGAGTGAGAGTACAGTGTAATTCCAAAGTATTATACAAATAATTTAATGTAATAAATATAAACAATAATAGATAAATATTATTACACTCAATACGAAATAAAAAATTCTTAATATTTACTAGACCTAATTTTTGCCTTTGTAGATACTCTACCTTCAGTTTCTTCATGAAAGATCCCTCACACAAAAGTCTAAGTGGGGGTGGGATGTTGTTCCAACATTTGGTGGCTTGGTGTCGGAAACTACCAGTAAATGCTACGGTTTTGTATTGCTGTGCAGACAACAAGTAACGCCTCGACCTCATATAACAACCGTCAAGTGGCTTCATATACTTGAGCTTCGTAAATAGGTATTCAGACTCCTTATTTACTTAATTAGGTCAAACAACAATCTAGCGAGATGCAAATGCCTACGAAAGGACAAACCATTTTCTGTCGATTATTTAGATAGGTAACATCTATCTCCGAAACTATTGGCGGTGGTAAATTTATGCTTTCTTTTAACTTACATCAAAACAGGCTAACTTCCTTTTTGATTAGCCTTTTTTGATATAGTTGAATAGACCTGTATGTGTATGGAATAATACTAGAATGACACAGACAAATTTTACATGGTTTAAACACATGTGTCAAACTTCGCTAACATGTCTGTTTAAACACTTTGTTGCGCCAGCCCCAATAGTTTATTTGACAACATTACTGGTCGATTTGTAGAGAATGCCGTACGGCATTAAGTCTACCTTAAGCTGTATTGCAATAAATAGCCGAGCTGATTTGCCCCCACCGTTAGAAACCATCAGACTAATTGGTATCGACGGCGTCAATCAGGCCATACCAGATATGATAAGATTTGAAACCAGCAACAAAGCTAACTCTATTCAGAAAATTCTTTATAATTCCGTTGACTAATAGACGCAATTACTTCAGGCAACAATTACGTTATTTGTGAAACAGAATTTCTTTAATAGTGTTATCTAATTTAGTTTGTGTTTGCAACTGAACTCTAGTTCTGTCCGATTACTTACTTATATTTGGATTTGTCCTTTCACCGCGGCGACCGCTTGTGAAAACATTTGCGGTAATGAACTTGCGATGAAATGCAATGATCCGATTTCAAGTTACCATTTATCAGTGTTTTTATGGCAATCTAGAGCACGTCACGCATAAGATGATCTACAAGAGCACCCCAGACACTAAATGAGTAGTATTAGTAGGAAATAGTATCGCTGAATATACATATGTTCAGTGATTTCTAGTAGTCTCGGAGTTAAGATCACTTTTTGTAAGAAACTACTAACGCTCTTCATCAACGCTGGAGCCCATTACCGCAGGCGCAAGCTGGACGATTTTGGAGATAAAAATCATATAAATAAATAATAAATTTGTAATTGCATAAATTTTATTATCAATTTTACCATCATTAATATATTTACCCATCTCTAAAAACGTCCAGCTGCCAGTTCGATAACGGAGTAAATCGTCACCTGGCTAGTGTAGAGGTTAATCTCGGTGGATCCATTGGCACGTTCGCCAATGGATCCACCGAGATTAAACCTAGCGTGCACTGGAGTATCACCCTGACAAGACGTGGCCGAGACGCCGGTGCACTGATCCTGCTTGAAAATTCATGATCATAATATACCCACCCATTTATTTGAATTTTAAATAACTCTTATTATTAAAAAACACCGGCCAAAAGCGAATAGGAAAAGTAAATAGAACGATATGTCGCCATAACATCGCTAAGATATCGTATCCTATGGTGGCTACAGTTAGACAATCGCACAACAGGTGAAAATGTATGTCGTATATAATAATACAATATGAAATGTCTCAACAGAATTATACAACAACTGAAATACATTTGAATAGTGGCTTAATTAGAATTTAATAAAGTACAATAAAGGCAATCTATTATATTCGGGCCCTATCTCTAAATTAATGGCAATGTCGAAATTATTAAGAATTGGATCGCGGTTAACACATTACAATAGGTAAATGAAAGTTTGTCACCTCACAAGTGTCTACCTATAGTAATGCGCATTGTCAATTTAAAGAAAATTTGTAAACTCATAAGTAACTAGTGAAAAAGAACGATCTACGTTGGCTATATTTTGATATTATATCTATATTGATGATTCAACTGAGTGTTTAAATAACTCAAGTAATTAATACTGAATAAGATTATCTCATATTATGCCATGCCTTATTGTCAACATTATTTAGGTGTTGTAAGTAATCTAGATCTAATGTAACCAATAATTCATGTCAAATTAATAAATAAATAAATTTGAATAAGCCCATTATTCCCTACCGCCCATCGAAGACTTCTTTTAGCTATGGACATAAAGAGTAACAATAAAAAAGAACTAACCGAAATGAAGGAAATCGTTCAACAGACAATAACGCAACGTGTGTTCATTTTGATGTTAGATGATAGTTTGTTTGTCAAAAGCTATGTTATATACTCGTAGTTTATAAAACCAACGAAATCGACTTATGCTTTTTTTTTTATATTTTAATTCAACTGTCTATTTAGTTTTATTCCCGTATAAAAAAGCTGTACGACTTACTCACAGAAATAATTTGGACCTTTACGATATGAATGAACATCACAAATATACGAGAGTAAGATACTAGTACTACAATCAAGATTCGATGGACTAAATATAGTTCGTGCGAAACTAAAACTGTAAAAGGATAAATTAAACGACATAGTCGCTTCAATTCACTTATAAATTAATTTTAGACCAATAAGTGACATCCAAATCGTGCCAAGAACCAAAGACGTCTCCGGAGCCCGTCGGCCGCTGAGGGCGCAGGCAGCCAAGCGCGAAGGCGCTTGAGCAACGGCCGCTGCGACAAAACCGCGGCGCGCGCCCTCCCGCGCGACACTCCGCCACGCGCCATGCGCCCGCCCGCGCCGCTGCTGCCGCCGCTGCTGCTGCTGCTCGCCGCCGCGGCCACCGCCTTAGAGCCCGCGCTCGGCAACGCAACAGCCACAGAGACAACACCGCTCTCCGGTGATAATGCCGCTCGAGACAACGATACAGATGTAGCCGAAAACACACCGCTCCTCAACCGGACTGTGATACTCGACGACGTCACCGACGAAACTCTGGCCGATACCGATGACGATCACGAGCCGGTCGTCAGGAAGAAGCGGACGTTTGGCGATTTAGTGTTCAGGGGCCTCGCCGATGTGCTCGGATACAATGTCGCCAGAAAAACTGCACCGTTCCCTCCCCCGCTAGCGCCGGTCCCGGGAATCGACATACCTTTGCAAGCTGCGCCCGCACCTGCACCTGCGCCCGCGCCCGCGCCTGCGCCCGCTCCCGCACCCGCTCAAGTTCCTCCGCCCTGCGGAGCACCCAGGGTTGTAGGACCACCGCCGTGCCGAGCACAGCTCCCTCCGCCGCCGCCTCCTCCGCCCCCGCCGCCACCCCCGTGCCCGAGGCCCCGTCCGATAGCGAGGCCGCCTCCGCCCCCGCCTCCCCCGCCACCGTGCGCGATAGGCCGCGCCAACCCTGCCACCCCGGCACCTTGCGGTGCACCACCTCCTCCGCCCCCGCCTCCCCCGAAAGACAACTTGGAGAGGATTTCTTCCAACTTCCGACTCGACTTTAACTTTTTGAGAAGCACTCCGGCTCCCCAGAGCGCAGCTGCCGAAGCGCAGCCGCAACAAGTAGTAGCGGCCCCTGTCCTAGCCGCACCGGCGGTTGCTCCGGTAGCGATACAACCGCGCGCTGCCAAGTTGCCGTTGGAAGAACCCCGCACGCCACGCGTCTACGTCGATGCGTTCGTTGTAAGAAATGGTGTTGCGCAACGTGTGAACACGGTGGATGCGCGGAGATTGGACCCCCAACGTGCGTCACTCGAGGACGACTACTTAGCGTACGACGAAGAACCCGAGGCACAGAATCTTAACGACGAGGACGACTACGAAGACGCCCAGGAGTCCCGAGATCGTGAGAAAGCTGTGAAGGATTTCGGGAACGCGGTAGGCAATTTCTGGGATGCCAAACAGAAACAAAATCAGCCTCGAAAAAAGCAACCGGCCTTGGACTACAGAAATGTTCATTTTGGCGATCGAAACTTAGCAAATCAAATTCGCAGATCCGGAAATTCAGACTCTCACCAGAGCTTGCAGCGTACTCGGCCTAGAGCCAACCAAATTCCTCTGCTGCAACCAGAAATACCCGAGGACGACTCCGAACTGACGACGACGACCGAGGATCCACGTCGACCGCTCAAGCCGCGTGTGCTTCCACCCACCGAACAAAACCCAGGTGAAATAGACACCGTGACAGTTCGGGTGCCCCCCATATACAAAGAAAAACGGCCTAAAAAACTTCACCGCGGAAGATCAGACGTCGACAGATTAGACAGAGATCATGACGACCGGCCACATCATGATAGATCGGATTACGATAGACCACATCGCGGAAGATCAGATCGTGATGAAGACAGAAGCAGAGAGGCCGCAAACTCGGGTGAAAAAAATTACTATTATCAGGAGAACGACACAGATGGCGAAGATAGTTCAAACTATCCCCAGACCGAAAAACCCGTTAGGCGTAAGCGCCGCCGCAAGAGCCGCAAGACGCGATCTACGGCAGAAAAAGAAAAAGAGAAAGAAATCGATCCCTTCAGCGCTGTCGATTATGATTATTTCGGCCGGAAGCTTCCCATATCGGACGAAGAAAAGTATTTCAGAGGTTTAACTATTCCAGAACCGACGAAAGACAGCGACCTCGCCCGTCTCGAGGAAGCACCAGAGAAGGTAGACTATTTCTTAGACGATCACGAAAGATTACGAGAAGATCCTGAAAGAATCGGCGAAAGTGAAAGATTGGATGACAAGGGTCGCGCAGACGAGTCAGGTCGCCTCGAAGACGAAAGGGAGGAACTATCTGAGAGCGAACGGATAACCGTCGAAGACAGAGACGATAACGAGCGAGCTGATGAACGTGAACGAGCCGATGAACGGGAGCGAGCTGACGAACGAGAGCGAGCTGATGAGGGGGAGCGTGCAAACGAACACGAGCGAACGGACAAGCTGAGTCCGAACGCGCGCGTGCACGAGACCGGGTACAGGAACAACTACGTGCACGCCACCAACGTGCAAGTGGAGTCCCCCAGCCCCAGCGTCGGCACCTTCAAACAGACCACCGTCAAGACGTGACCGGACGCCTTCGTAGCCCGCACCCGCCATAAAAGTTATTTATTTAAATCAGACGAAGCCGACATTCTCTCTCCGCTCGATAATTCTCGAATGTGGCTCGGTAGTGTAGTCTATTTTTGTATGTTTGTATTATATAACGGCTTTTATAAACGCAGAAAGCGAAAAATTAAACGACTGCCTGTGATGTTCTAGTTGTAATATATTGAACGTGAGACATGTTGTCGATGCTGTAACATTACAACATGAATAGTTTTTATTTTTGTATTTAGCATTTTAGTATAAGAAAATTGTACCTAAGTTTCTTAATAAACGATTTCGTAAATAATCGGTTTCATTGCTAGTTTTGTAGATCGATTCGATTGGAGTCGATGCGTGAAATTCGGTTTTGATCAAGGCACGTCGAATCAACGACAGCCTCCGCCGACTATACGGGTGAAGGTCCAGGTGAACGATGCGAAATAGAAAACAACTCTAGAAACCACCGAATGTTTCAAGATAGTGCAATGACCCAAATGTGCCCCGCGCGAGGCCGCCGCCGTGTCCCTCGGCGTGCAACGCGCCCGCAGTGCACCGACCTACCGCAAATCTCCATCGGTCACTATTGAACACAGCCTTATTGCGACATCAGAGAAAATTTTAATATTAAGTTAAATACACTGCCCAGAATGCAATAATTACATAAATATATAATTTCACTCCTAAAGACAATTACAGTTATTACATGCTGCTTTAACACTCCCGAAACAGAAAACATTTCCGCGATGTCTTGGTATAGAATGTTCTTTTAAAAATTACACGTTGAAGGAAATCAAACAAGACAACAACACGGACGACACAGTTTATTTGCGAGCAATCAGTGAGATTGGCCGCCACGGCGACCTTGACCGCGGCTAATCGAGCGCCGCGAACGATTTCACTTGTAACATTTGTGTACATAAAAACATATCAGGCAAACCTTCATAGCAATTATTGGTAGCTATGCCAACCGAACTTTGAATATAATCTAATTAGTATATTTCGGTCTATTTCACTTCAGGGTCTTCTTGTAGAGCACCTATTACAACTCCACTAATTCTTTGAATTGACATAAATCATTTCAATTCACGGCTGTTGTTACTGCATCTGTGAACAAAGAATGCTTATAAGAGAGTAGATATTTATTTGTAATAGAATTCGAAACCATACCAGACAATAGATCAAATAACAACTGGAATATTATGAAACTGTAATCGTGGCTCGAAAGCCAGGTTCAGAGGCAAGGTTCAGGGTCTGTCGTAATAAAGATAATTGCATTTAACAAAAATTTAAATAAAATACATAAGAATAGGAACAGGTAATCAAAAACATGGCAAATAATGTACGGTCGGCCAAGAAAGTGGTCTACCAGTTTTGACAACATTTCCCGTGTCTTTAAAGCATCGCTAAAGGCGAATCTTAGAATTGCATACAAACAATAAAAGAGATGCACAATGCTGACGTGTTGTCGTAGAGCACAATATTATTTTGATCTTTGCAGCCTATGCATTAGATAATAAGTTGCAACAACAAATAGTCTTCACAATATTTCATAAATTTAAAATTTAAGTAGGTCACTTCAAAGTGGAAACTATTTTGTTACGAAAACTCTTTTACTGAAAAAGAATATATCACTTGACAATTCATGTCAAATATTTTCTCGGCATTTTCCGTAGGTATTTTCCTAATTAATTTACACTACAATGCCCCGAAATTTATCCATTAACGAAAGAGCACAAATAATCGCATTACACAATGATGGTTTGAATATTAGTGAGATTTCTAGAGAATTAAATGTGTCGGTAAGTATTATTATGTCTGACGTGAGTTTAATGTAAAATCTCAGACCAAGTCCGAGTGTAAATTTTTTTTTTCTTTTCATATTTTATTTTTGATTAAAGAGACAAGCTGTCCGTCTTTGGATAAGACGAGAAAGCGAGGAGGGGAATTTGAACGCTCGGAGTCGTAGCGGTCGTAGACCTGAAATATCAGATACTCAGCGAGTCTTCATGAGACGGAGTTATGAGGAATCTGGCTTTATATCAACGCGTTATTTTGCCGACATATTTGACGTGACTCTCCAAACCATTAGAAACCATTTACATTACATGGGCTTACATCACAGGCGTTATGCAAAGAAAATTTATATGACTGACGCTCATAGAATGGCCAGATTAAATTTCGCCATAGAATATTTGGATTTTGATTGGAGTAATGCTGTTTTCTGTTACGAGAAAACTTTTAAATCCAGTCAACACGGGCGTCTACACCTTTGGCGATTCAATAAAACGCGATACACGCAAAATCATGTCGTGCCAATAGAGAATCGGGTCGTATCTCGGTAAATTTGTATGGATGGATGACTGCTGATGTGTTGGAGACTTGACCTTTTTACCACCACGAGCAACGGCATCAGATTATGTTGATGTTCTCCAAAATGCTATGTTGCCATTGGTCCGGAACGTTTATCCAGAAAATGAAATGCGTCAATTTAATTATTTACAGGATAACTGTCCCTTACATAAAGCAAGGGTAACACGTGCTTGGTTTGATGCACATCCGGAAATAAACTTGATACCATGGCCTGCAAAATCGCCAGATCTCAACCCTATTGAAAATATGTGGGGTCTTATGGTTCAGAGATGGTGTAACCGTAATGAACGAACAGCAGAAGCACTACAAGGGCACTGTAATGAGGTTAGGGAGGAAACACGTGGGTCTGATATCTGCTCAAGACTGGTGGGCTCGATGAGGGAACGTCTCCAAGCTGTTATAGAGGCAGATGGCGGCTACACAAGATTTTAAGAATTATAATTTTATAAAAGAATTGTATATATTTTTTAACAACCAAAGTATTAGCATTTTCACTATCTCTTCTAGTTTTAGCCCTTGTCTCGCACTAAGCTATGGGTCGGCGCAATATGTTTTTCGTCGCTATTCATTTCTGTTATCCGTTATCTCAGTATATTCAGACCTATAACACGCATAGCATTTCACTACCTACTGATTTTTTTTATTTGTATTAAAATATAATTAATCTACATTCTAATGTAGGATATTTGTAGACTATAAGACTTTATTTACGATATTCTAACTCTAAAGTATTTAAACATACAAACAGACTGACAGAAAAAAAATATTTTTGGCTTCTATTAGTCTTATGAAGGCCGTCCATATATTTTTTTTCCAAAATATCTTACAAATGTAACCTTGTTACATTTTTATTATAGGTATAGATAATTACTGTCAAAGGTTACGTCAAAATGATGAAGATAGCAATAATGACATGTACTTGACGTGTCAAAAAATTAATGCTACGGAAAATCAACCTTGTTGTTAGTTGACGTAACACGCGAAATTCAACCTTAAGGTGGAAGACCACTTTGTTGGCCGACTGTACATCCGACTCATTACACACCCTAAAAGAAATAAGAGATTATTATATTTTATCAATTTTACATACACAATACTATCTTGGAAAATATTCTTAATAAAAAATACTTTGAAAATCCACCAACCCCAGGTACTGAGATGGGACTCGAACCCACGACCTTCGCAATCCGGGCGACTGCTCTAACCAGGACTTAACAGGACTGAAGAATTTTTCAAGCACTTGTTATTTTTTCGGTGGAAATACGCTCTGTGGAGCGCATTTTCATCAATGTTCCGGCAGTCCACCCAAACAGCCGAAAGAAATAATTTTAACTTCTGATTGAGAAGAAAATATCTGGGACTGGTGGATTATTAAAGCATTGTTCATTAAGAATGTTTCCCAAAATATTAAACTGATTGGAAATAAATGGGAAAATATTTAAAAAAAAAACACTAAAATAGCATCTCAACTAGGCGACTCTAGCAAAAGTTGGTTTTTGCCGGAAACGAGTGGACAAAAGATAGTCATTTCCGTTCCTTTTAACTAACATATTTAAAAACTGAAATTTGCAAAGTTTGAAACTTAGATATCAATATAAATACGAAAAAGTAAAATTTAATATGAGTTGTTTATTGAGTTTTGAAAACTAATTTACTTTTATACATGAAAGAAAACCAAGAAAGGACCGTAGTGACATCTAGTTTGATTACAGGCACTAATGTTTTTTTTTAAATACTTTCTCATTAAAATCACTGCTACTGCATAAGTGTTATTTACTCATTAGAAGAATAATATAATTATAACTTAAGTAGGCAGTTAGTAATCCATTCACGTAAGTCTGTATTATTGTTAACATTATGTATTATTAATATCTATTTTTTTATTTTTGTTAAAATATCATGAGATTATTTTTTATAGTTCTTGTATATTTAACATGTACACGCAAAAAATAAATAAATAGGTACCTAATTGAACTACGAAATTGATTGTATATGTATAAAATTCTAATTTAAGATGGTTATATACTGGGTTCAGTCGAAGTTTATATATAAATGAATTAAGTTAGAACTAGTGTTGCCAGGTCCAATTTATTATTTATCGGGACAGCGCGTGTAATTAATCGGGATTTGGGGTTGTAAATCGGGACAGACAAAATGTATTAGTACTAGTTTGGTAGCTTTTTCGCTTTCAGACATAGATAAATATAGTTAGGGGCTTTCAAAAATGGATTTGACAGTATGAAAAAAAAAATATTTTTTTTAATAAAAATACTTGATTTTTCGAGACATTTAGCGTCCCGATTAGGTACAAATCGGGACGCGTCCCCGGACCCCTGAAAATCGGGACGTCCCGCGTAAATCGGGACACCTGGCAACACTAGTTAGAACCCCTGTTTCCACATCATTATGGTGGTCTCTTTAACAGTTTAGAATAATAAATAATAATCAAATGTGAGTCGCATCTATAAGTTTTATAGTAAGTAGCATTTTTTTTTCAAAAATTTTACTTCTATTAAAATGTAGGTATGTATATACTTGTAGTTTGTATCACGTACTTATTGTACTTGAATAAATATAGTTGATATGATACCACGTCAGGTGTGGTTCAGACCAGGGTTGTTGCTGATGCGGGCTTTTTATATATCAGCAGATGCTGATTTTTTCAGATCAATATCAGCGGATGCTGATGCTGTTATTAATAAATTATTTAGATAAAACATATCCGATCACTAAATTATTAGAAAACTAGTTTTCCGCCAGCGGCTCCGCCTGCGTGGTATTGTATTATACAAAAAAAAACCTTCATTTGAATCACCCTATCTATAAAAAAAAAACCGCATCAAAATCCGTTACGTAGTTTCAAAGTTTTAAGCATACATGGATATAGGGGCAGAGAAAGCGACTTTGTTTTGTACTATGTAGTGATATTATATTATAAATGTTATTTTGAATAAAATAGAGGTGTAGACAACTTTTAATATTTTTATTTTATAGATTTTCATGAACAAAAATATATATCTAAAAAAATATTAAAAAAAAGCATATTGAAATCTAAAAATTAATTTAAATTTAAAATTTATAACGAGGGTCCAAAAAGGTAAAAATAGTAAAAATGGAATTATTGTTAGAAAATTTTGAAACAACATTTGTTTTTAAAGCCATAATGCGATGAGATGTCTCTCATTGCAGCCTCGGAGTTGTCTGTTTTAATTAATTGTTCGTCAAGTTGCCTTATCTATAGCTAAATGGGTGGGATGACTGAAGAAATCAAAGCATTTGAATTGCTCAATTCTCGTGTGCTTTCCTCAAAAGGTCCCAACACGTCTACACAGTTTTGCATTATTTTCAATTCTTCGGGTAAAATATATAAGTATATCGCCGAATCCCTAATTTGTAAGAATCTCTCAATCATGATATATGAACTGTTCCATCTTGTGACACAGTCTTGAAAAACAGATGATTTAGGTTGATCGAGACGTTCTTGAATCGTATTCAATTCTTTTTGTGCTATTGTTGAATAACTTAAATGGTTCACATTTTTATTTTTATATTTTGATGAGATTTTAGCCCATTCTTGACACATAATTGTAGTTCATGAGCTGTGCAATCTATATCTTGGACTAGAGATATTTCCATAGCTCTTTTCATGTTTGATCCTTCGTCTCTAATAAATAATACATTGAACTTGATTTCTTGTAATACACCATTCAGTTAACATACATTCATGTTTATGGGCAATAATATCTCATGTGTAGCGATCTTCAAAAGTTACAGATTTTAGTATTATAGATTTGCGTTCAAAGTTTTCTGTAATTCCTTTGCGCTCGGGTCCGTCCAAATATCTGATGTAAATGACATGTACTTAAATTCCTTAATAATGTTCTTTATCTCAACAGGAACACTACCATATAAATTATTGCACACATACGCTAACATCTCAACTATTCATTTAACAATCTTCAAACTCTTTGGGTTATCTCTCTCATATTATTTAGCCCCTTGTAATGCTTGTTCCAATGACAATTGCTTTTTTGCTGCTTGAATTGGTGTTACTGTTTTATCTAAAAACAATATTTTAATTAAACTTGATGCTGATATTAAAAACAATGCTGATAATCAGCTGATGCTGATATTCGCAACAACCCTGGTTCAGAAACAGGAGGACAGGTTCTCCTGTTCTGTTCTTTCTTATACCATAACTCGCACCGCAGCAATTTACCACAACTCTATAGAAAAAAAAATATAATGAAATTCGATGGGATACGCAACTTACATGTCAAAAATACTATGTAGTATTTTTACTTTTCCATTGAGGGATGCAATGGGGTAAGTTTCTTCAGGAATTGTTAGTTATAAACTATAACTACGGACGAGGATCTTCAACGTCAATGCTCATGCATTCATAATAAGCATTTACAAAAACCGCAAATATTACTTTGTCATTTATACAACCACTATGAAAACAACAAAAGAAAAGTTTATTATTATATGTAAGTATTGGATAGATTGTAAGGTATTAAAATGTAATATTTTTACGGAACCCTCGGTGTGCGAGTCTGACTCTGGCTTGCTGTTTTTTATGCTGATTGGTATCTGAACAGGTTTAATACACATTAAAAGTAATATCTTTACCTTTTGAGGGTTAGAAAATATATAAATGTTTCTCTTTTTCTTCTTATTATTATAGAAATATAAAAATAAGGTTTAACAAATTAAAAAAAAAACGTTATGACCATTAATAACTAAAAAGCAACGCCATAATACCCAATAAGTAGAAAATAAAAAGTGTTTCAATAAATTCTAATTAATTTGTAATGCGACGATCTCGAGGCGAGTCGGAGGCCAAAGACGTACCGTGCAAACCATGTAGTTTTAAATAATTACTAACTTGGTCATTTACTAACGGATTTGAATTTTGTTTTCAGATTTATTTCAGGTGTGACCTATATTTTTATTTTATTGTGTTAAATATAATAATATTAATATCATGAAACTTCCTCATTGTATTTAATGATCAAAGGAGTTATTGTCTAATTGAAGAAGAAGAAGAGACATTTATTAACCTCAATTACACAAACAAATACATCACAATATATGATTCATAAAAAAACATACTACTATTAATAAACAATACAATAATAACATTTACAGAGGTCAATCAGGACCCTGCCTCAGCTTGTGTTGTCGTGACACACATGTGTGTGCCGCGTCAACGCTGATATTCTGACAGGGCCTGTTTGTTGCGCGACAAGTACTATTATACATAACGGCGGGTAGTTCGAAGGGGCTATTACGAAGCCCAAACTGATCGTCCATATCGGAGGACTATCTTTAAAATAACACTGCAGGCGTATATACCAACGTGGATTTGTTCCATTTAATCACTTTTCATACGAAAATATAACGAGATGAGCATGATGTCGTCGGACGTCTTTACTCCTCGGCGATCGGAAACAGAATGTGTGCCAAAATGGCGGCAACTTGGTTTTTATTAACGAACTGTCAAAGTCAGTGTCACTATTCTAACAAAAGTAAAAGTATCGATGATCACGCTCTCTTTACAATCGAGTAATTAAGTAATCGAGTAACTAGCAATTAAAATAAAAGAAACTAAATCAAACGATCTTCGTAAAGATGATGCGACATATACAATACATTTAATAACCTACTATTAAATACAATTATTATTTTACAAAATACAATACTTTCTGTAGTGAGATCTTTTTCGTAAAACAAGTTAAGCGCACGTTACAAGTGAGAGAAAAGAAAGTAATATGTGGTTCTCGAAATAAATGTAGTCTTTAATATAATGACAAGGAGACTTGTTGAGTTCAATACCCATCAAGCCCGACTAAAGCGAGAAAAAGGTGGAAAGGCAACGGGCAAAGGTAACCACATATCCTTCGATAGCCTCAAGTGCTGGCCGCGCTCATCACCCACTATCCACAAACACCGGGACTGCAGAAGGTAAGCTTTAAAAATAAAAGGTTAACAAGTTAAATGTAAAGATAAAAAATGTATTTAGACTAAGATTGTGATTGTTGAATATCCATCAATGGTTTTTTTTAATTTAGTGATTAATATTTTCTTTGTCCTTAGATCCCGTAAAGGAGGTGGAAGATCATTCCAGCACTTTGATGTCGCAAACCTGAAGGATCCACGGAAAGCTACAGCTACAATAATTGTAAAACTACCGCTCATTCTGATCTTTCGTTTCACATTTTAAAGATATTCATAAACTTCACGCTAAAACTATTTGTCATGTGATAGCGATTTCGTCTTTTTTTTTTGGAAGATATTATAAAGCATCATATATATCGCTCAGATTCCAAGATGAGTAGCAAAGCCTCCGTATTATGGAGTTTCTTAGATAACGAAGGTTACACCCAGGCTCGAGACAATACAGAAAATACTATTTTCTACATAGACCCGACCGGGAATCGAACCCGAGATTCCAGAGACGGCGACCCTTCGAAACTGCGGGCGAACCGGAGGTCGTCAAATGTTGAATGAATTATATTGTCAATTTAACATTAATCGGAATCGTCTAAGGAAGGCTTCAGACGCAAATATCATTCAAAGCCTTTCAGGAACGGCAAACGAAAAAGTTAACAGACTGCAATCTTTCACGACTTTGATTCTCACTGCAACAGCACAAGCTGAGGTAGTGTCCTGATTGACCACATGACATGTGTATGATGGATTGAAATATGTATATCACTGTCTTCTATATTCTGTATCACTTTTTATTATTATTATTTTTTTGTTTATAATTGTAAAGTGTAATGTGAAGGTCAATAAAAATACTTACTTACTTACTTTAAGTTATCTAAATCCATAAATCGCTATCAAAATTGTTACACCTTTAAAGGGCTCGCGATAGATTTGTAAATAAGACAATCAATCCACAGCTTCTTTACTTTCAAGGAGCTTTCAAAGAGCCTCAGAGGTGACTAGGGATTGCAATCTGGTACCATTTTTAAGCCGGCCGGATTTTACCGGATTGACGCCAATCCTGCCGGAGCCAGCCGGTTTTTACCGGATTAAGGACTACTTTGAGTTTATTCATAGTACGTTATTTTTGATTAATGTGAGGTACGGGCAAATATATTATGTACGCAAGAAAACATTACGATTCCTTCACAAAAAAGTAGTGTTCATAATCTTAACACAAGAAATAAAAATGAACTTGCCGTTCCAAGCTTCAGATTTCAGAAAACCAGAGGTAATATACTTTGATAAAGGGTAAATATATTTTGATTAAAAAAAAATAGAATTAAAACACTTCTTAATAAAGAATAAAATAACTTTTGATTACACTTTTTAGTATTCATTACTATTTGTTTGCACCGAGTGAAATTATTATATACATATTCTAAGTAATTAAATAATCAGGCTTAGTTATTAATTTAATTATCTGAAAGTAGCTACAGACTCGAGTAATAATAACTTTATATTTTTAGTGTTCATACTAGTATGTACTTATTATTTACTTAACGAAAATATGTAACTATTTTAAATACCAAAACAATCAGTCTAACTTATTGACAATAATCAACAACATATTAATTATTTCGACAGACTTTACAATCAAACATTTCTAATCAGCTTTAGTCATTCATAAACAAGCATTTATTTGCTGCAGCGCAGTGCAAAATTCAAGTACCTACATCAATAAAACAATCTTTTTTATGTCTGAAAAAAGGCGTCGCGCGCATAATTTGAATGTATGGATTATCATTTCGCGATTTAGAGTTTTACCGGATCCGTTGCGTCAGTGCCGGATCCGGTAGGTCTAGAAAAAGACCGGTTCCGCCGGACCGGATTGCAATCCCTAGAGGTGACTGTTGCTGGAGCTAACCTGCATGTCGCTGTCGCCGGTGCTTGCGAAGCGACTGCGCGTGCGCGTACGCCGCGGGGCACCACGCGCAGGCGTGAGCGCGCGCGCCCTCCCCCGCCCCCGCCCCTACACCCCCCGCGCCCGCCCCCGCGTGCGTGCGCGCGTGCGCGGCGGCCGCGCGGCGCGACGAGAACGAGCGCGCGCACGCCGGCACGGGGCACGAGTGCGGCCGCGCGCCGCAGTGAGCGCGCATATGACCGGACAACTTGTTGGTCGCGAACTGACGACCGCAGATCGGACACATGTACGGCTTCACTCCTGCCCCGGTAAATCGTTACATTGGTATAACATCGACATCACGTAACTGTGAAGGTCCTAAAAAGTGGTCTCACTTTCACATGTTGAGACATCGGAGAGCAAAAAATTGAAACCCCTGTTCTGTACCTAACCTAACCTATGTTGCTATATGCTGGAGTCGTTCCACGATAGTCTAAGTATCATCATCATCATCATCATCATCATCATCATCATCATCATCATCATCATCATCATCAAGCCTTTTACGTCCCCACTGTAGGGGTTCAGGCCTTCCTTGTAGATAGCTAAGGAGGATGGGTGACGCTGGCCCAAAGCGGATTGGAGGGTATTAACGACTGCAAATTCAGCCGGGACCAACGGCTTAACGTGCCTTCCGAAGCACAGAGTAGCTCGAGATAATATTTTTTTGGTCACCCATCTCGTGATCGGCCCTAGCGAAAATTGCTCAACGACAACGATCGCGGGCTGCGGCGCTTATTCACTGTACCATCAAGCTACTCCTAAGCCTAAGTATACCTAGTTATAATATATGACTGTTACCATTAATTCTATGACAAATGGTCTTAAATATTAACATAAAAATTAAAAATACCCCCCAAAGTACATACATAAATATCATATGATCTCCCCGTTTTGATTATACATTAATTATCTACGCTAAATATTAGTATTGGGTCGAGTTCCTATTGACATGTAAAGCTCAATTTTTTTTTATCTATTTTAAAATAGCATTTCTAATATATAAAATATGAAACAGTTTATAATGTGATTTCAATGACTATAAATTGGCTTATATTAATAAGCATCATAAAACCTGATGGTTCAGTCTGAATTATCAATCTCATTTACCTGTATGAATCCTTGAATGATCGTTCAAAGTGTTCTTGGTAGTGAATGTTTTGCCACACTCAGTACATGTGTACGGTCTCTCACCTGCAACACATTCATCTCCGTTTGATTAGATAAATAAAATCATACATTATTTTGACTGAGACTATTAAATAGTGCAACCAATATGACTTGAGCAAATTCAGATTGTAGAGTTTCATTGCCAAATGGTCATTTATTAGCTTAACTTGAATAAAAGTTAGTCATAACAGTTACCATGTATAAAATCTTTAAGAATAAGTTAATAAATATACTAAATATGGTAACTTTTGGGATATACATTTAGTGAAAATAACATTTTATAAATGTATAATATTGACTTCTCTTTGGGTATTTTTTTGTATTCCTATAAATATTTAATATATTTACAAGAAATACATACTACATTTTTTACTTACCATAGTGAGTCCTTATATGATTATTTAAATTGGTGTTAGTGGTGAATGACTTATCACAGTCTGACACGGGGCATGGGCGTCTAGGCCTTGGTTCACAATGTCTGCGTGCCAACCACTGTGTCAGTTGCCTCACTCCACACTTAGGACACGGCCACTCTTTTTCACCCAAATGCCTTTTGCTGTGAAAAAAGCAAAGTTTATCTTGTTACAAATATTTGTAATTGACTATTATCATCCAAAGGGATCTCAAGAGAAAGCCTCTCTCTGCAGACCATTATGGGCACCAGTTCATTTTATTATATCAAGTTTCCCAAATATTCTATTCAAATGCGATTGTATTATATAATTCAAGTATGTTGCTATTGTTATGTTTAACTTACAGATGCAATTTAAAGTTAAATTTCCTTGTGAAAATCTTCTGGCAGATATTACAAGTGTGTGTTGTTAAAGGTGCCCAGTGCTTGCACCTCCGCAATGAACCGCATTCCGGACACTTTGCGGCATCAATTTCCAACGCTGAATCTTTAATGTTTTCGTCCAACATTGCTTCGTCTTCATCATGATCACTGGCACTCTTTAAAACTTCATTTAATGAGTCAATATCTGAACATTTAGCAGCAAGTATTTCATTGGACCTTTCAAATTTTTGAAGAAAAACTGCTGTCATTTCTAATTCTTTTAAACATTGTGAACAAATTGAAGACGGTCCAGATTCGATATTTAACTTTATTTTTGTTGTATTTATTATTTTTTCGTAAGGTGAACAATCTTTTATTTTTTTAAATAGGGAGAATAATGTGCCCTTACTTTGCAGACATATCCTGCAGACGTTCCCATTATAATGATTCATTTTTTATCTAAGCAAAACCAAAACAAAACAGTATCAATCGTCTCATGCTGTGGTCTCATGAAAGCACGAACATTTTGACATTAGCTCGAGTTGCATGTCAAATTCAGTTGACATTTATTTTTAATTTTTTTTTTTAATATTTTTTATTTTTAGTTTTACGTCACCAAATTTTAGTGAGATGATTGTGGTTGACTAATCGATTCGATAGTGAGAGCGAAGGAAAGTGATCACGTCTAGTAACCACACGGCGTGTCTTGCATCGCGATGTCCTTTTCACCAGAGCCGTACTCGATACACGACATTTTTTAATATAACATTTTATTTTTTAATATTAAAACATAATAAAATTTAGTATCTCATCTTCATTACTTATCTCAACTATAACATAATTAGTACACTTAACAGCACGTCAGGTTATACACAACTGCCAAATTTCTACATTTCATTTTCAACCTTAATATATTTATATTAGAGTTTAAAATCAATTGCAGAAATTTAACAAAGTGTGGTACATTCATACAGTTCGCCAATAATTAACTTTAAAGGCTGGGCAGTGTGAAAATAAATTTCCAAAGTTGAATGTACCGTCAACAGCACGACAAACAATAGAAATCTGCCAAATTTTTTCAATTTATTTCATTCTATCCTCAAAATATAAATCATTTCGCTAGCAGTTACACGTATAAGCACCCACTTTTGCAATGCCCGCATTAGTTTCACGACACTATGGTAGTCATTCGTCACACTAGTTTCGTAATGTAAAGTCAGCTGTAATTTGGTTAACTTTGAATAAATTTAAATATTAAAATTAAAAAACAGCTACTTATGAGTTGATGCTTTGATTCTATCAGAATAAACTGGCATCTAATATAATAAACACCTAACGTCGTTCTGCCATCTACCATTGCAGATACATTGTGTTTGGCATAATTCGGGTAAAGACCCGAGTGTCTATTTTTTAATCTTTACCCCCACAACACTGGGGCAGCGTACTCCTGGTACAGCCTGCTGGTAATTTCAGAGCCTAAGTGAGTGAACAATTTTTAAAAACCATTGGTAATTGGTGCAATATTAGTAAAGCTTAAACATTACTTATAAAATTCTTAGAGCACAAATTACCCACATGAGAATAAGTAAATTATTATTTACTGAGTGCACTCCTGCCAGCGCCACTGTTACTAAAATTTTCACTCGATTACGCTTCCGACTAATTAAAATGCGTAACAGTACATATGTTACGAGAATGACGGCAACACACTACATGATGGTATTAGACTGAGTACACAAAAACAAATTCTATCACAATGCAGTACAGTCACAATTCGCTTAATTATTTCGTATCTAAAACATTTATTTCGTTTATGACCGCTCGAAAGCATAATCGCGTAAGGATGAAGTTCGCCGTTTAAGTGTCCGGCTACCCCAGGAGAAACGTTCACGTCGGCTACATACTAATGCGCCCTAGCCTAAGTTATAAGTATGGGTGATGGTCGGCGGTGACACTCGGTGTCAGGCTGACTGTAGCACGAGACAGGTGACCACGCAATATGAAGCCCCTCGTAGTAAGTATCGCAGAAAAATCAGTGAAGTGAAAACAGTGCGACGTATTGAAGTGAATTCAGTGTACAACAAAGTGATTACTGTGACTGTTTGTTAACATGGTGCGTGGTGCATTTCAGATAGCGCTCGTTGTGTTGGCTTGTGTGTGGTTTGCGGCTGGCGATGTGACCCACCTGAAGGCGGCCAAGGCGAGGCTATTAGGCCGATTGACTGGCAAGCATCACAAGAGAGGCATCTACTCACATGTGCCGCCATTCAAGTTAGGGCACGATATTCCCCTCGTGACTCACTCAGTGGTTAAACCACTAGTAGTAACCTACCCACCTACAGCTGCTGTGGCCAATATAAAGGTTCCAGTCACTCCTCCTTACCCGCACCTCCCTAGTTCTGTGACACATAAGGTGCATCCACACTTTGGAATAAAACATCCTCATCATAAAACCGTGCTTGTGCCCAAGCCGGATCAACATTTCCACCACCACCACCACCATCTCGCACCGAAACCTTTGGTTCCGGTGCTGCCGGCTCCTCCGGTACTTCCTCCTACTCCTCTTGTGCCTGTCCCTCAACCAACTAGAACAGTAGTACATCCTGTACCAGCACCTTCTCCACCTGTGATAGTGCACCAGGCACCTCAACCCATTTTACCTGCCCAACCGCTACCAATAGCCCCTCCCCCATCAGTTCCTTTATTTCCGCAACCGTCACCTTTAAAACCTGTTATTCCACTTACGCCCATCCAACCAGCACAAGCCGTCAACATACCTACATTCCCTATAACACCTCAATTTCCGTATATAATTAGACCTGGTAATGCTGTCCAGACTTCTTTCTTCGCATCGTACCCAAGATATCCTTTGGTGAACTACCAAAATCCATTGTTGACCCTAGCCGCTCCTCCGGCACCTGTATTGCCAGCTAACTTTTATGATCGTCCTCATTTTCATCATCTAGTTCCACAAGCTGGAGTGCATAGTGTTTTCGAACAACCGGCCCCACCATTACCAGTAGAGCAGACGCCAACGCTTCTACATCCAACCCAGACTGTTATACCGCAGCCGACAGTCCACCTTCAGCCTGATCAGCCAACTAGCCACTATCACCCTGTAGAGCCATCCGTTCACCTTCATTCAGCTCAGCCTCCTTTACACTTACAACCTGCGGAGCCATCCTTACACCTCCACCCAGGTCAGCCCACTTTACAATTACCACCTGCTGAGCCTTCATTACACGTCCATCCTGTTCAGCCAAGTCTGCACGTACAGCCAGCTGAACCAACTCTGCATCTCCAGCCAGCTCAGCCAGCCATTCACGTCCAAACGACACAACCTGCTGTGCCGCTCGACCACGACGGCTGGTCGCCGGTGCCTGCTCAGCCCGATCACGTCCCGAATCAGCCTGAAGGTTATTTTCACCAGCCAGTAGACTCCCACCACTTTACTCAAGAGCAAGGTACGCAAGTATACGAACATCACACAGGCAACGACCACTTCCACGACTATCAAAATCAGTTGGAACATCACATCCACCAACAAATCGATCAGGCACAATACGAGCAACACATTAACAATCAGCATCAGCTAAACCAAGAATACGGCGCACCTCAACAGGACTATGGGCAACCTAACCAAGATTTTCATCAAAATCAAGAGTTCGCGCAACACGCACATGAATACGCGCAGCATGTTCAGGAATATGCTCAACATGGCCAAGAGTATGCGCAAACGAACGAATACAATGCACAGCAGGGGCAGAGTTACCAATCGGGAGGGGAGTATAATCAATCAGAACAGGAATACGGGGCGCCACAGGGTATAGAAGGACGCAGTGGAGAGAGCGAGGGAGATACGCAGCGGTACCACAATCACATCCCGCTGGGCCTCCAGCCGCCCATCGACCGACCCCTGGAACACTTCCGGTAGTTACGTCTACATGAATATAGACATCGACTACAACGGGAGTGGTGTACACCACAAAACTGACATGTGATAAAACTTACAGAATGGTTCACTACTTAAAACACACACATACTTCAATTTCAATGAATTGTTATATTTTGACCAAACGAGAATATAAAAAATCATGTGGATTTATTATTAATTTATTAGTTAGTTTTACATCATTCTGCTAAAAAACTGAACAGTACAAAATGTTTGTTAGAACCACCTGTAAGTGAATATGCATAGTGATAGGTATTATGATTAATGTAAATAGACTATTATTTAATTTATTTATATGTAGATACTTTTCCACACAAATCTAGCCAACTTCAATGGACTTTTGCTACTAATATTATGTTTAAGGAAATTCTTGAATTCATTATTGTTATTGAAAAAAAAATGTACTTATTTCACGACACTAAGGTAGTCATATTTAACGATAATATTAAAATACATTACCATAACAAATATCGTAAGAAAGTAAATACGCGATCTTTTGTTTGCTATGATGGCATAAAGTCGTCAAGCATTTTTTTAAATTTTTTAAAGAACTTTCAGTTGATAGATAATAAAAAAACCAAAAACACAATCCGATTTCCTGGAAAATTATTAGAACCACCTCAATCCTTTCTCCTTTTTGTTGTCTCTTAAACTCAACAAGGGATATTCGGACATTAAAAAATCTGGAACCTCAATGGTCTGAAGAACTAGGTATTGCCTTTGTTATATTTTTTAGGTGCTATAGTATCAGAGATCGATGGGAAGAATTAACAATCTTAACCTGCCCTTTTAACTGTTTCAAAACTATTTTTTTTATAATTGTTAATAACTATTCTGACAATAAACAGTTTCATTCGATGTGTGTGTCCTACAATCACAATATAGTTTCTTTTTTATTTACCTTTGGGTTATCTCAATTCAACTTACATAATTGTGTTCCTTTCAACTGAATCGCTACGATAGTTTAGGGGAAAGTGGGAGACAACCGATAACAGTTCTATTACACAAAAATCATAAGAAAATATTAGCACTTTATTAAGTATATCTATATGTTTGTGTATCTTTATACTTATAGTACAATATTAAAGCAAAACCAACAATAATTCTTACTCGATTCAAAAGCTGTTCCATGAATTTCTTAACCCTTAAAGACATCTAATATTTTTTCTCGACTTTCTGGAATTACACAAAAAATGAACTTGTAGATTCTTGTTTTTCTATGAATCACAATAATATTTAATTCATATACCGTGGATTATGATTTACGGCTATAGTAATTATTCAAAGGTATATGTTATAAAGCGGCGGCGGCGTGCAGCGGTTATCGTGCAATTTCGCAATCAGCATCCGTGTGTCCGAATCGGGCCACACGTGTGTCACACGCGCACCACACCCACCCACCCACCACCACCACAACACACGTAATATATTATATATATAATATATTTCTGCCTGCGAATATGAGCGTGTAAATAATTACACGCTCATTTTATAGTAGAATTTCTCACTGAGTTAAAATTTCCTGTTATTTTCTATCATAGTGGGCAAATATTTTTAATTTGAAATTATAGTGTTTGCTCATAGTTTGTAAAAAAATGACACTCGATGCAACTGATGTAGCTAAGACAGTGGCTTTGGCTGATGCAGGGCATAACTACGGTACGAGATGCCATCAGATGATTTCGGGAGACTGGCTTATACACCAGCAAGGCAGATCAAGTCCAATATCGGTACACTTCGACAAGAGGTGGCAACACCCACTATAATTTTTTATTTTTTCATTTAATTGCCCCATTATTTTCAAAGCCAAAATTTTAAAATTTTCATTGAAAATTTTCTAAAAATCTATTTTTGGTAAGCTTCCTTCAATAAAAGACTTTATTTCCAACATTTTTGTTGTTTCTTTTGGTTTAAGTTTTTAACATTCCTTTCATAAAATATGGTCTATGTTTGGCGATTTCTGCGAATTGAAAGAAAAAGAAGGTGGGAGGCTAATTGTGTCTGTGAATGTATTTACAAATAAATAATACCTTATCAATTATTGACAAGAAAGTAAAGTTTTTTTAACCTGTAGGTTTTATTCAAATATCATATACCTACATGATTGGAAACATATAACTAACATCTTAAATTATTTTAATGAATTGATGGACATGTAAATAAATTAGTTTACAGATTAAAGTGTTTTTGCTTTTCGATTAGGCTTCCTTACTTTGATGTAGAACCCAACAATATCTGCCAAACAACCTTTTTTCAAAGGAAAACATAACAATGAAATAATAAAACTGCAGTATACTTATATCATTAGTCTGTCAACTGCAGAGATATACGTCTACTAGGAGTAGACGTATTATTGACATTAATAAAGAAGGTTCGATAACTTAATAATTAAATATAGAATAGAACCACGACACACTATTATATTTATAAAAATTACAAGACTAAAGGAATTAGGTCAAAATCATTACGAACTTATAGATTGCTCTTGGAGCAGGAAAAGTTTTACGACCCACTGTGGTACAATCCGCCACATGCAGCGGGTGTACGTTGTGTAACTTCATACACGGTATTATTTCCCGTGTGTTGAAGTAAGCTGAGAACTGTAGCACCAAACTATTTTGTACTGGTGTTACTATACCCGTTGTAGTCATGCAGGAATAACCATTATTTCGTGCAATGTCTACATCACCTAACATTTAAAAAAGGAATATGACAAATTGTATAAATATTAATAAAAAAAAAAATAATTAAAGCCTCGGAGTAACTATACCCTGGTTATGCTGAAATTCTTTTAAATATTACATAATTTATTATACCTATCTAACTGAAACCGAAAGGAAGATAATGACGATTCTGAATATCTTGAATTCTTTATTATATCAATATAAAAAAAATAACATGTTTTTTTTTATTTTAACTACGTTAATTTATTTGATTGCGAACGACTACTTCTCCAATTATAACGTTTACATAAAAGTAAACAACTTTAGATTTAATCGAGCTGTTTAAGTCGGGCGGAGGTTTCCTGTAGGTTATTAATTAAATGATACTTTATACTTATACCTACGACTTCAACAGCATTTACTTGAATAAGTCCCTTTTTATATATGTATTATTGATCAGCCACCTCAACATAAAAATATTAAACACTAGCATTCCGCCGGCGACATCGCCCGCAAGATCCCTAGGGAACTTTTTAGAGGGATAAATATCAGTAAGTTTTACTGCTGTGTAAACAGCAATTTGGATATCGATTCATATCGTGACACAGGTATAATTACCAAAGAGAATAGTAAATAATGGTTACTGTGGTAACGTTTTAATTCCTTGTACAAAATTTCTCTCCCATTTTATTTTTCGGGATAAAATAAAACCTTCGAGTTAAGGCAGTCTAGAGCGAACAAAAGCGTTGCAAACAAACAGACAATCAAATCTTTCCTCCTTATAATAGAGGAAATAATAAAGTAATCTTGTTACTTTATTATTTTCTCTTTATTATATCTCTCTATACAACTATTAGACCAATTTATAAAAGACTACCACCTACAAGAAGCGTCGGAACATCGGCTATCATTTACGCAGGTGAAGTTGCGGAGAACAACTAGTTTTATAGAAATTAGTTCACAATTAAAGAAGAAATCTATGAACATATTATACGTACTTTAATAAAAATATACATACTCCTTGAACATAGAAAATGCTCCTTTCGGATTTAACAAAAGATTACGGATTCAAAATAAGCAATATTTTGTTTTTAGCTGAAATATACATATCATCTTAATATTTAGGTGATATCTGGTGAAAAGAGTATTTTGTTTGTAATTTTTAAAATCAGTCAACTATTGGCGGAAATATTGTTGAACATACATAAAAACAAACATAAATCTCCGTCGGACAAATAACCTCATCCTTTTGGATTTTGAAGTCGGTAAAAAAATATAAGCTCATATGATTTCAAAGGTTTACCTTTTACCCTACTAGCATAATTTAATTGGAATACCAAATGTTTCCCCTATTGTTATGTCTTCTAGTCATTCTGAAAAATGGCAGTATCAAAACGTGCCTGCGACGCGTTATGTTAATGTAGTAGAAATAGAGCCGCTGCTGTATACGGGTGTGTCCCACATTTCTATGCTCCCGCGTGATGACATTAGGCATTTTTAGAAGTGGATGTAAATGATGCTGTAATCTTGTAGGTACGATTAGCTCACTTATCAATTCGTAATCGTAAACCAAATCAATTAGTTTCTTGTAACTACAAACAATAGTTATTAATTTCTAATATTCTACATTTATTTCAGGTAAATTGTCTCCGATCTGGACCCATAGTTTCCGTTAGGTCATCTTAGTCGCATTTTATTGCAAATCTTTTAACTAGATTTATATTACTATGTCTTACCTCCAACTTATAATCTATAAAGGCAGGCCACAATTACCTACAAAGCATATAATACTCGTTTATAAAGTTCGTGATCGGATTTGGACGGTCTTTATTATTATTAATAGATTTGGTCAGATAATTCAATAGATTTGGTGTAGCGAGCCACAAACTTAAATTTAGTTAGAGAGAAATCTAAAAATGAATAATAAAATAATTACGAGTACAATAAACAAATAATGTTTATAGAAATATCAAAAGATTAAAAAAAAGAGCCCTTAAAAAGAGTGCACTCGACGATTGGCATCATTAAAAATAGTACGCTTTTTGTAAGAAGATTTACCATTATCATATTTTATCAATTACTCATACAAAATAAAAGTACCAGGGACAAAATGGATTTCTTAAGTATTTTTCATTAAGAAGATTTACCATGTTTAGTGCTTAAAATTTTTTTGTTTATAGATACATTTTTAAATCTGTCTACAAACAAGATCTTTTAACAGATAAGTAGGAAATAAATCTATAATATGAGGTCAATAAGCCTTGCAAACGCCCATGTTGTATTTCATTGTAAGAAACAAACGAATACAATTTAAAAATTGATTTAATTAAAGCCTCATTTGAAAAAGAATTTGCTGTAACTCGCAGCATGAAAAAGAATTTTCTATAACTTGCTGGAAACAAACCATGTGTGTTAGGTTCTAAGTTTATTTTAATTAAAATGTTATGAGTCAGAGTAAGGTGCATGCGCTAGGTCCAAAGGGAAGGTGCCTAGGTCGGGGGGCGTAGGGCCGCTAGATATAAGGCTCACGGCGCGGACTACTGACCAGTCTACACGCTAATCCCTCAACAACTACACCATGAAAGCTGCTGTAAGTATAATATATCCTTGTAAACACCTATTCTATTTTATAATCTAAAATTAAATTTAATATACTTCATCGTCATATCTGAATAGGATAAATTAGATGAAAAGTCATAGTTATATAATAACTATACTCTAGTTCCAATTTTGGCTAAGTGTGATTAGGAACTACATAAAAAGGTAGTGTATTAATAAGTGAAATAAAATAAAAACTCTTTTTACGTGTGTTTCATCGCTGTTGGCAACTTATAAAAACCTAGGTAATTTTTAATCCTTACTGTTCAGCAAATTACATATAATAAATACTTATACATCTACAATAATCTACTTCATAATTATTGTAGACTAGCACGATCACGATCATGCCCGCGTGATCTACTTTTAAGTCCAGAAATTCCATATAAACTGTTATCCCCTAATTTACCCCTTAGGGGACGATTTTTTAAAATCCCAGCCTACGTTCTAAAACGAACTTGCATGCAAAATTTGAAACTCCTAGCACTTGTAGTAACGAAGTTTCATACAAATTTTCATCCCCTAATTTACCCCCTTGTGGGTTGAATTTCATAAAATCCCTTCTTTTTGAGCACCTTCGTCCTAAAAAGAAATAATGAAATAAATAAGCTTTCAAATATTATAAAAAGAAAATGTATACACATATAATAATTACATCAAACTTGTGTTAAGATCAAAACAAAACCTATCAAGGACCGTTTATATGAGCTTATAGTTAAGGCTAGTTTCCCACGGTTATTAGACTTGTGATAACTGCGATAATGCCACGGCCTACTCAAAGGTCATAGAGCCGCTAATAAACGTTTAACGTTTCTGCACTAATTTTGAATAAAAAACATAAAAACGCGAATAACGCTTGATTTCACAAGCAAAGATATAACAAACCAAAATAATTAAACTATAGTACGTATCACAATTGGCGGTCTTATTACGACCATTCCCAGAGAAAGAAAGAACTAATGCGACATATTTATAAAATAGACTAGGTATTTCCTGAGACTTTGCCCGCGTAAATAATACCATATATCCGTCAGTGCAGTTTAAGTGCATGATATAGCACCCCGTAGTTGAAATCATTTTAAGGCGAGATTTACGAAATTACCACTTTTAAAACCAATTTTGTTCTAGATATAGTAATATTTCCCAAATATTTTTTATGAAAGATAAACATATGGGCTACTATTTGCAATAAACAGACACAAAATTTTTAATTATAGGTTCGATAGAAAAAATCGCAAAGATGACTATAAATAGGCTTTTTGGATCAATTTTTGACTTATATATTATTAGTTCATCTTAAATGTATACAAAAATAGGATTTGATTTAACTGTAAATATATATGAAAAATTTCTGTATGCGATCTCAATGAGTATTTGTAAGGGAACGTTAGCGGAGGTAAAAGAGAGCCTTTATAATCGGATTCAGTAGCTCCGGACCCTTTTTAATACAAACAAACACAAACAATCAAAACTTTTTTTATATTAGTGTACTTAGATATTACAAATACATAGTATAGTTTTATCATGCATATTTATATCTTTGTTTAAATTTCCATTTATTTCTGTACCAAAATTCATCTCAATTTGTTGAACGTACAAAACAAAAATCCTTTTATTAATATTTTAGTAAAAATAAATGGAATAATGACTGTTCCTTCCACTGACAGTTGTGCGTTCTGCTGCTTGCGACGGCGCTGGTCTCCGGCGAGGAGAAAAAGACTGAAAAACGAGGTGTTCTGGGTCTCGGATATGGATTGGGACACTCCGCACCGCTCGTGGGCGGTTACTATGGCCATGGTTTGGGCCTGTACAATCAAGGCCTCTACGGACACGGATTATACGGACACGGTGTGTACGGATCCGGTTTATATGGACACGGCCTCGTCGGACACGGACTGGTCGGACACGGACTCGTCGGACACGGCATAGCGGCCCCGGTCGTCAGCCATAGCGTTTACAGTGCCCCACTGTCATATAGTCCCCCGCTGCTCGGGTTAGGGCACGGCTGGCATTGAGCCTAGCTTATCATATTTCACTTTAAGATTTTAGTGCTAAATTCGTTTGTGCTCTGTATGTATATTATACGGTAACAACAAGTGACTGTGTTATTTATTTTGAAGTTCAACCACACTAGAAATTCCTGCACCCTATTAAGACTACTACTAAATTTCATTGCATCTTTTTTTTATATATTCTAAATACACTAATGAAACAAAAAGTTAACTAGATTTAATTTCAAGGTTTGAGTAGTTTAGTGTATATTAAAATCTTTGCAAACTTCATCCATCGTCGAATAAGTACTGGATTTCAGTTCACTTATTTTCAAGTTGAAAGTTATATTCTAGTGAGTTAATTTCAATTATCGTGACCATTTTATGAAGAAATACAAACACCATATAAATATGTATATTTTAGATGATAGTAATAATCATTTAATCAATACAGCTAATTAACAATATTCTCGCAACCAAAAACTGCAAGATTCAACTGCAATTTGTGAACTTCGGACCGGAAATTTCATCACGTGCAGTGGAAATGTCAACATTGACTATAAAATGTCGGAGCTGTGACGCCTTCGCCTCATAAGGATAATGTACCAATAAAGATTTCCATTGCAGCAATGGGAAATATGCCTTATAATATCTGTAATACTTAAAAGAATTCAATGATAAGGGTTCAACTATTTTAATACTTGTGTTCGTAATAAAATAAATGAAAATATGAGAAAGCAACCATTGACAAGATTCTTGTTACTTCAAATTTTAATTTTGTACTTATATTCACGATCGATCATATTCATGATGGCGTGTGTTACGTATGAGTGATACAAAATTTATCAGGTGAATATTAAAGCTGCAATCAATTTTGAAAGTAACTTGTTTGAAGGAATTAACCTTTTTATAGTCCATTGCACAAACGCGTGAGGTGTAGTGATCTTGTGCCGGTAAGCTCAAAATGTATATTTTTTACAATTGATAAATTCTAAAAAATACCTTAATAAATAACAATGTTATATCGTCGATCGAATGCACAATAAATTCGTGAATACCACTGCCCTGGTAAAGGAGGAGTCCGTCCACGGCGGAGGTGTGCTAGAGGACATCCTTCTGATCAAAATCCTAGTTATATTCAAGTGGCCTTGCTCAAGGGGTGCCTCCTGGAATTGCGTAATAACGGGTATCTTAATATTGTTCACTATTAAAAGGACATCGCCGAAAATGGCCCCAATACTATCAAATATTAATACTTCAATAATAATTACTAATTAAATTGGAATCAAATATTTATTTGACATGGACAAGCTGCGATCCAAAATTAATATTTAAAAGTATTTTAATAGTAACATTTTTATTCGCAAAAATATCACATTCAATAATACTTAAATTCTATTGAGTCAAATGGATGTAATTTACATGTCAGATAAAGAAGATCATTTATTTTTATTAGATAACCTTTAAATCATCGAACACAAAAACATTAAATTAAATTGACCGAAAATAAATTTAAATTTACTAAAAGCGCCATCTCTTGGTGATTTTCCAACTAAAACATAAGGACATAAAAACTGAATATTATACAAACTAAATTCATTAACTGTTGATAATTCACTCTTGTTTATTCAGAAAGATTGATATTCATACGGCATATCCTAAAAACTACTTTGTTTCTATTACATTACCTTTATATTTCTCGTAAACATATTAACATGTCATTTATATATTTAAGGCACCATCTTTTGATGTAAACCATCAAAAAGCTATAGGTTTTTTAATTTTAAGCTTATCAATAGGTATATTATATAACTATTAGAATGATTTATTTGTCTATTGATTGACTTAGAAACTTTTACAAATATAACGAAATACCGACTTTCTTAAAGTTGAGTTTTTTTGCTTCGACAATATAGACATCAATATCATATCATACTTAGAGTGCCATCTCTAGGTGGTTTTCCAAACAAATTATAACCTCAAAATGAATTATATTTTGCGTGATAATAAGTTCTAAAACTCGGTCGCGGTATAATAAATACATAATGAGAATTAGTTAGTGACACACAATAAAATAAGTATTTTCCTATATTTTTTTGGCTCTGGGGCCACCAATGTATGGACGTTGAGCAATGTCCTTTGAACAATAAAATTATTTCATGAGAGCTATTTCTGTATTATGTGCTTTATTAATATACGTATTTAATTTACCACTGTAGGCTAACACTCGGATATTCGAAAAACAAAGGACGACTTTTCTGTTTGGAGAAGGGGATTAACAAATTTGCTACAGTCCCCGCTATGGCTTAATTCGGCTCTGGTGCAGACTAGTGTAACTGAAGGTCGCCCATCATCATCATCATCAGCCCTAATAAATAATAATACACATTAAAGTATTAATAACTTAATAGATATATATATAATTGAAAAATAAAGCGCGTCCCATAAAGAATGATGAAATTATGCTATATAAGTGAGAGTGGACTTTCTAAAAGTTTACATTGCACGACTTAAAATACAACAGTAAATATGTTTATAAATTGCAAAAAATATTAAGACAATAAATATATCTCAATTTCAATATGTACATTTTTCATTTAAAATTCAGGAGCCATTATAAACAGTTTAGAAAATAGTTTAAGAGACAAGAGTCCGGCTTAAAGCTGCGGCAGCATAAAAATTGTGTGGCTCGCAGTTAGAAACCGGCTTGCAGGTTCGATCGATGATGCGCTTTGCCCTGACTTTACTTTTGAATTTATTTATTATTTCTTTTTATTGAAATATTTCAATTTTATTTATTTAGATTTAGTTTTAAGTTGTTATTATTTAATTTATACTTATATATATATTATAAATTAAATAATATATATATATATATATATATCTTGTCAGTTTTGCGATTTTAGATACATGAAATATCAAAACAAAACATAACTTAATTGATGAAACATGTGCCGTTCAATGCAACTAGTTTATGACCCGTATTACTTAAAATCTTGTTATTTTTTATTATATCTTCGAAAACATTAAAATAGAAAGAACACATCCGACAACCTTGTAATATTTAGCATTTTTTTTTGGCTTGTAGCGTACACTCAACACCGTAGAACTCTATAACGAGCTTAACGTTGTTGTAGCGCTCAATTTTAATTTCCTACTTTAAAAGATAACAAAGGTTTTATTTCATAAAAGCTTTATGACGTGTTATCGCTGAGCTCGACGTCGAGTTCGAGACTGTTTTATAACTGGTGAACTAGACAAATGACATAAACGATGTGGATACAAAATGCGCTACTTATACGGAAATAGGTAACGAAGATATCTTCTTTGTCTAAAAATAATCCATAATTGAAATTTTTTTTTTGTACCGATAGTATCGGGAATAGAACCTTCAGAGGTCATTTAGATAATGAGAGTCACTCAACTTGAGCGTACATCATATTTCTAATTGTTATGTATTTCGATCTTAGTTTTGTATAATATCTTATAGCGCCTACTGTCCCAAAGGTAGAAAACGAGTCGCCGAGCTTATTGTTTGCTGCCAAAAAACAGGTGCATACACAATACCTATAACAATAAATTCGATTATAATATAGGTACCTATTAGTAATTGACAAAGGTAATAACTTTCTCAGTAAGAGTTTTACGAAGGAAAATAATTATTTTTTAAATACACAAATTATTAAATATAATCTTCACCAAATATACCCTTTTATACATGAGACTTTCAATATACATAAAGATAACATTATTGATAAAAAATCAATTAATATTAGATAACTCACATATATCGCCCATATAAAATATCAAAGGCTTTGCTATTGCGATAATCTGAATGAACGATGAAAAAATAAATAAAATTTCAATAATGTTACTTTAAAATTCAAATTCACTATATTCAGTCTAGGCTGTTACAACTTGTGTATGTCGAAAACTACGCCATCAGTTCACAAATCTATGGCGGAAGACCTCGTACTGAGAAGAGCCGGCAAGAAAGTCACTGCCGAAATGGCAAGAAATTGCTACCAAGGTCCGTGTTCTATACTTCAACCGAGAGACATAGAAACAACAACTTCACAATTTTATCACAGCAATGTGTGGAAATAGCCATTGCCACAAATTTTAATATCAGTAGGATTAAATTTAAATTGCGGTTTTACACAACGCATTAAATTATATTACTAACTTTTAATTATGAAATAAGATTTATTGTAAATTTATTAATGAGTTCATGACTGCCTTTACTACAACCGTATTATATATTGACATTGAACCGCACGTATGTCATCACATCACCATACATTTCCCCTTGTGGTGGCACATCATATGTACAAGGGACGAGTTTTTCGCAATACTCTTAAGTTAATTACTGAAGATTCATATAAAAACATTCGAATTCGTGTGACAGTCAGAAGATAACCGTCTTCCAGCATAATGAAGCTGTTTGTAAGTTCATTCTTGTTTATTTTCTATTACCCCACGATCACTATCTTTGATCAATTACACAACTATTTACTAGTTGTAATCCGCGGTTTCTACGGTTTACGCGGTTACTAGTTGGTCCGAGAGTACTGTGTACACACTGGCCTGCTATACTGGAGCCTTAAGCTAATCTTAATCAAAAATCTGCTAGTAAGCATCGTCCCCACTGCTGGGGCATAGGCCTGCCCAATAAATGGATCCAATGAAGAATCATAAAAATCAAAATCCCGTTTTAAAAATACAGTAGCGTCAGCTAAATGTAACATTTTTGTGTAACATAACCAACATAAAACATGCATTTAATATTAGCGACAACGATTCTACCATTTGAATAATTCAAAAAAATATTTAATCCTGTGTAAAGAATTTAAAATGGTTTTCGAAAAAGATAACATGGAATATGATTGCAATGACAGATTGAATTGTAAACAATGGTAACTAAAGTTACCTTTTTAATGGCCTATATTAACTTCCACTCTCCTTTTTATCACTTAATATGTTATTTTTCGAGATAAAATAAAAGATGAACATATACTGTCGTCGCCTTTTTTAGAACTTTTAAATGGGATCAATTTAATAATACATGATTTTTGCGTAACTTTCACCGTTTACGCAGCCCATACAAGGAAAGCTCTTACAAAGTAAAATATTCTCTCGTTTTTGCAAAATTTCATTGCTGCTCCACGCCTATAAGTCATAGCGTGATGTTATATAGCCTATTGACTTCCTCAATAAATGGACTATTTAATTCGTTCCAATAGTTCCTGAGATTAAAGGGCTCAACCAAATGAATAAACAAACTTTTCGGCTTTATTATTAGTATAGATAAGTAGTGTTTATTTTAAATTATTAAAAATAAATGTTTTAAATTATTCAAAACATAAGACATCGCAAGTTGGTTCGTATGTAGCATTATTCACATTGTCGGGAGCCAAATTACAATACTTATATTTTAAATTAGATGTGATTACCCGCGTCCGATTGTATTTAATAAAAATTAGCAAATTAATATTGATGTTGACAAACTTGTGAATATTTGTAATTAAATAACAAAACGTTTGACTTAAAAACATTAGCTTTTTTTTAAATATGAAAATACTTAAAGCTAGTAAAAGCCGAAATTACAAAACATAATGTCCACACTTTTTTACGTATACTAAATGTTATAAATAGGATGGGTGTGTATGTTTGTTTATCCTATTTCCACGTTTTGAGACTGAGGGTTTACCTACTTATCACTACGAAAAGACACCTCACTAGCCATTCTCTTTTAACATGCGGACGAATCCGCGGAAAAAATTCAGTTGAATAATATTTTAGATATTGAATTAAAACATCCCATTAATCGAAGGTAAAAAAGGTAAATGTCATAGTTAACGTATCAAATTTTGCATACTAATTAAAATATTAACATGACGTATAAAATAACCGTTAAATAAATATTCACAAGTATATTCGATGATTCTTGGTATACGTGCAATACTATTAGTATGCCAAATGTAGAACGGTCTGGTTGTGTGTTTGTGCTAAGTTTCAACAAGCGTCAAAAACGAGGTCACGTAGCACGATGTTTTACTCTATACAGAAGACATCAACGACTATTACAAAAGTTCGAGTAACAAATAAAATGTTTTACCTCAATGTAATTTTTTTTATAAGAAATTTAACCTAAAATGGGGTACCTAATATTGGAAGCTTTATACAGTAACACGCGTGTTTATCTGTTCATCCATCTGTCCATTAATTCGTTAGTTACAGTAAAGCAAATTTGTCCTGAAACTACTGGATCGATTTGTAGAATATGGCATAACATACTTATATAAGACGGTGACCCAAAAAACGATTGCAACGTAAATAAATAAATATTTAGCATGTAAACACTTTATGGCGATAGATTAGAAACTTCAAATAAGTTTTACATAGTATATCGTGTGATTTGTCAATAAACGAAACGGCTTACTATAATAATTTAAAACACATATGATATTTGTTAAATAAATCTCTATTATTTATCGTAGATATGCCTGTTGGCAGTAGCGGCGTCAGTGTCAGGCGTCCGTGACAAGCGCGGCGTCTACGAAGAACCGGGTGGTCTGCTGTCGGCGTCTCTACTCGCACCGCCGTCTCTACACTCAACACCGGAACTCAGCTCGCATTCCCTGCACTCACCATCACTACTTGGCTCACATTCTCTACACTCGGTACCGGTACTCAGCTCACACTCAGCGCCATTACAGGACTTATCATTTTTCCACACCGCACCACTGCTCATGTCGCCAGCTCTAAGCAGAGCGCCACTACTCAGTTCGCATTTTCTGCACTCAGCGCCAGTGCTGAGCTCACATTCTCTGCATTCCCCATCGCTCCTCGACACATATTCTTTGCAGTCTGCACCACATTCTCTACATACCGTCTCGCTGTTGACTTCGCCATCTTTACACTCAGCACCGCTTCTCAGCCCATCTCTCCACTCGGCACCACTCTCTTCCCCTCTCTTGAGTGCGCCTTACTATCATTCGCCAATCAGTTCGCTTTCACTTCACTCTGCACATTTGAATGCTTCCCTTTTGCATACCCACCTCGCTTCTCCTTCACTACCAGTTGTGAAGAGTTACGCGGCAGCTGCTCCAGTTCTTAAGGCGTACCCTGCCCCCCTGCCGCATTCCTCACCACTTCCTGCAATAACTCTCGCACAGCCTCTGCCTTTGATTCACTCCGCTTCCAGATATGCCTCTGGATGGTAGTGAAATCAACTATCGGTATTAATGTTATAAGAAAAAAATTGTTAAATTAATTATAATAAAATCCATTTGTTGCTAGTCAGGTTTTCATTACTGATGTTGTTGACACGGTTTCGTCATTTTAACAAGAAAAGTAATTAAATCATTCCGCTGTTATTTTTACCAGCAGCTCGGCCTTGTCACCGCCGTGTGATTATATGCAAAATGTGAAAACATCACTTTATTTACTAGAGCTCCTTAGACACATTGCGTAAAAACCGCGGTGGCGGGTTCACTGCATCGTTATAAAGATAATGATCGATGATGTACCGTCTGTAAGGGCATTTTACACTAGCGGTTTCAACTAGTAGATATCTCAGTATCGGTGTCACATATTAGATAGAGATATCTTTACAAAAAAATGTCAAAGAGCTTTCTAATCCTTGATATTTCAGTATGTTGAAGCACTTAGGGTATATATCACTCAGTGTGATATTTAACTTTTAACCGACTTAAAAAAGGAGGTTATCAGTTTGAAGTGTTTGTATGTAATTTCGTTGGAATAACGTAATATTCATATATATACATATATATTAGTCTGTACGGGCTTCTAAACATGTGTGCAAATTTTTTTGTCTGTATTTTTGTCCACGGATATATCGCAAACTGGACGTCGGATTGCAATGATTCTTTTTTTATTTAATTGCTTAACTTTCAAGTTAGGGTACACTATAAGTTTTAAAATTTAAGCTATTTATAAGAGAATAAAAAATTAACCATCTTATAAAGGAGTTATAAGATTGATAAGATTCTTTTTAACCAACTTCAAAAAAAGAAGGCCGTCAGTTTAATTGGGAATGTACGAAATTTGATTAACTATTTTTCAACTTGGGAAAACATAAGAGAAAACTTATTAAAACAGTTGATTAGGTAAGGTTATAACTGCGACCCCAATAAAAACGAATTGCTTCTAGAATAGTGGGTTAGTTTAGGTTCAAATTGTTACCATCACAGAACATGTTTATCCGGTAAATATAAGTATATTTCAATACAGACGAAGGTGTCCAAGTTAGAAGTAATTAATATACATAGATTTACCAGAAAAGTATCAATGTATGGTTAGAGAAAAATAGATTTTCTGATATGTAGTGCTGTTTTACTTCTTACTAATGAAACCACTGGCACCGACCTCAAAACAAAATTGTTGGCGTATCCACTTTTTGTATTAAAAACTAAAAAGATGAAATTGAAAAGTGTAGGTTAAGAACTGGCTTACGAAAAAAGAGTGCTTATTGCATATAGTGAGAGAGTTTAAATTATTAAATTAAAATCACTTTAATAAAATCAAACATAAAACAACAAGCGTTGCGCCTCCACGGAGTGACGAAACAAAGTGGCGACTCGCGGCTCGCAGTGCTGCCACGCTTGTGACCTGCTTAGTCACCACACGCCTTGATACACTTCAGTCGTGTGCTCTGGGACCACTCTTCTTTTCTCGGCAGACTCCGTGGCTTCTCGTCCTTGACAATTTTTTTTTACGATATATTCATGACAAATGATATTGATAAGAAAAGTTTTACCCAACACTATACTGTAAAACATTCAAAACTAAACACAGCCCTGTCACAGTGTAGAAGTATAATCAAACATAATTAATTAACTATAAAAAGTTCTATTGTATTGAATAGAACACCTTTGTAAAATGACTCAATCCCCCATGTATCCAAACAACTTAATGAACATTTCACACAATATTTTATGGAGTCCTAAATTTTAACGCTAAAAGTGACCCAATCCCCCATGTATCCAAACAACTTATTGAACATTTCACACAATATATATCTTTATGTAATATATTTCTCTGACAGACGAGTTTTTAATCTGATTTTACTTAAATAATCTATCTACCTGTACCTGTGTTATATGATAGCATAAATTAACCTGCCATTTATGTTATCTTAAAAACAGCGGCAACAATGAAAGGACAGCCTCATGTAGGTAGGTATTCAAGAACTATCCAGAATCCCGCATAGTTCTCGTATACCGTCTCGTATATTCATGTGAATGTGCATTTACCTACTTGAAGTTAAGTTTTTTAGTGGCGCTAATGAGCTGACGTAAACATCAGCTGTTTAGACCACGAGTTGCTTTTATATAAACTGTATTACTATGAAGTGAGAGATAAAGCCCTTGACCTGTTCATATCATATTTACGAAAAAAATAAAATATGTCACCTTCTAAAGCCTTTAAAAGACTGGTTTAATGCTGTTGGCATCTTGATATCAATGTAGAAAAAAGATCATATTATTTGAAACAAACTTCAGAAACAACAGAAAAATGGAGGGGAAACTTGAATGGTGAACAACTAGAAATCGTGGATAGTGCCAAATTTCTCGGTGCGCATATAGATCGTTTTGTAAACTAGAAGCTCTAGTTGAAAGAAATTGAGGGTTAAATTAGTTCAAGTGGACATTAAACATCTAAAAATTATATATTTAATGCATTAGTTGAATTTAGATACAGAATATGATTTTGGGGTAGAAGCTACAGCTGTATTATAGGAAAATCTTTTGTTTTACAGAAAAGAGCTATTAGAAAAATAGTCCGATCAAAACAGCAAGAACCTTGCCGAGAGCATTTTAAAAAACTAGATATCTTAAGTGTGCCTTGTTTATACATATATTTTGGTCATATTAACGTTTTTTGCGAAACATATACATGAGTATGAAAGCTAAGATGAAAGGCAGCAAAGAGAGAGGAGGAGGGGAGACCTAATCTCTCATTGTCAAGCACTGTGCTGAGTGCCAATCAATTAAACTTATTAACAAACTCTCTATTTAATTTTTATAATTTATGTACTTTCAAAGCAAAATTTAGTGTTACTCCTTTGTCGAATTTCTTGTTAATATCTGATAGATTTATTGCGTTGTGTGAATATATTATATGCATTAAATTTGTAAATGATCATATTAGTTTAATTTAATTATTGTTATAACAGTATTGCCAATAAACTGTTATCTTGTGACATTGGATTTTATTACTCTAAGATTAGTATTATTATTTTGAATCTCTGACATCTCAACATAATGTACATATATTGTTAAATGAAATAAATAAATTGAAATTGAATGTATGGAACGTTAATTAATAAAGTGATGCAAAAATGCGTACCATAACAGGCAACACCGACTATGCGTAACTATTGATTATCCGATCACTACTCGTAACAACAAAAGCAGCAATTTTTAGACGTCAAAAATATCCTGGGAGTTTGCCAGAGCATGAAATATTGTCTAAGTTCCTACTTATCCTTATTAAAGTGACAGTATGCAATAAATACATCGTATTAAGTTATAGATATTATGGTCATTACCACTCGTGTCACACTCTTATTCACTCGTCAGTGATTATATTTAGCATATAAATATTTAACTATTATTACCTATTCAACGAACGTTGCGTAGTTTAAATGAGGTAGCAGAGTTTGTAATTATTCTACTGTTCACTTAACGAATTCTCAAGCGTTTGTTCTATGAAGTATATTTAATACACAGAGAACATTGAGACTGATCAATATGGAAAAATCTGAAACTATAAGACATGCAAACATCTGTTTTGGGGAACTATGTCATCGATTTTAATAAAAAGAAAATTTAATTCATACATTTAAGAAAAACGAACACGGACTTTTAGAAAAAACCTATAAGTTTCTTTATATTTTTCTTGAGCAGTTAGTGTTACATGCACAATCGGCATCTAATAGGGCATTCAACATGGTTTTCAGTTACCCGAATTAACCTGCTAATCGACCTATTTAAAAATCGAAAAAAGCGGGTATTTTGCTGAAGAAAAAACCGGTTTTTCTGTTTTTTAAGGTAATTGAAAAGTTATGTATTCGTTTTCATGTTGAAATAAACAAGTTTTATGTAATAAACAAGTTTCACTTATTTTGCAACAGAAACATACATATTTCACAAAATGAAATTGATAGAATAAAATTTAATTTTCATTGTCCTAATTAGTTATTTTATGAATCCAGCAGTGATAATTTAATTATTGCTCTATTTATACGACTTGATATGATGAACGGTTAAAGCAAATAATTCTTTTATTTGTAAGAAATGTTAGTTTCATAAGTTATTTGTTCTTGTCCAATGAACATCTTGGAAAATCGGATTTCTTAGTTTTAAAACTTACTATGACCTTGAATATAATTACTTACTATGACTATGATATAATTTTACCCATACGTAAAGATTGTTTGAAAAAGTTTAATAACGTTTTCGTAATTCTTTTTGATTTTTAAGAGGCGTTGTGAATTGGTTTTATTATTGTTACATTCGTGTTATTACGTTTTAGAATATAGCTTTATTGATTTTTACTTTACTTATTTTAAAATTACGTAGACGGGTAATTTTATTTTAATACTGTAAAAATACACGATTTAATCTGCAGTTTCACATAAAAACGTACGAATAACAAAGTGCAAGTGAAAGTGTAAATAACAATTATAAACGCTTTATTGTACTTAAACCAATACAGTTTACAATAATATAAATACAGTTTATAATGATAAATAGAAAAATAAATGGCGGTGGTGAGTACATCCTAAATATAGATATTGAAAAAGATGAAATGTTTATGGCTTCTAACCTGATCGCTGAAGGAGCTGAGCGAGCGAGCTTTCTTGTAACTCTGTAGGAGAGAATCCCGAAGTCTTAAAGCATGCACAGAGAAGGAATAGGAAACGACGTCTATTAAGTTACGAGGAGCAAAGAGAGGAGGAAGTGCGGAAAAATAAGCATTCTTTAAGAAAACTTGGAGAAGAGAAAAGAAAATGGAGAGCCGCAAGAGGATGCTAATCACTGCGCCGGTGAATAGGATTATAACTTAGAATGGAAGTATGACACGTGCTCATTTTTACGGAGATTGAAAATGAATCTAATTCAAATATTCTACAGATGCTCAAGGGTATTCAGAAACTCCTCCTATAGATCTGTATAATATACATACGTCAGCATAGACCAAAATATAGGGTGTTTCAGTAAGAGTGCATTTTTAAATTAATAATATTTTTTTTTCGTTCAAGTGGCAACTCTGAGGATTATCAGCTGTCACCTATGTTAATACCGATTATTAAAATGGAGCGCTATTCAAAATAACAACGCGTTATAATTATGAAAACTCATTACAAAAATAGGGACAGTTTATCTCACGAAATTCTGATATCGACTGCGATTTAACACCGTGATTTTCTTTCGGGTCGCATAAACATGCAAAATAATCTGAAACAATTCCTGAGCACAAATCAGAGATCCAGCGCGCCGTCAGTGAGTTACAGCCAGATGTGTAAAAGTCATTGAAAACTTCATGAAAAGAGTAATGGCCTGTCATACTTAATCGGAACATGTACTTTTTTACAATTCAATAATAATATCCCAACTCTCACATATAATACGTGTTTTTATTTTAAATGAAAAAGTCCACTCTTACAGAGACACTACTTAGATAATAAAAGAGAGTGGACCAGGGTGATTTTAATGCTTGTCGATATGAAATGATGCAGGAGTCTGAAAGTGCTATACGCAACGAAAATTTTCTTTCTGACTGCTCCCTACCTGGGGTTTCGAAGAGAAATGTTTATCATACACAACTCCAAGGTCTCTGACAGTTTCAGAGTAAGGAATAATATTGCCGTCGAAAGTTACAGAAGGCATTTGTCCAAAGTCGATCCCTAAAACTAATTTCCTTATATATTTACGCATTATATGATTAAATCCTTTTAATTTACGTTTTTATACCAAATAAAAAAGAATAAACCGATATTTTAAGAGAAGAAACCGAAAAGAACCCTTTTTTGAAAATGGCCGGTTTTTGTCCTTGCATCTTGGTCCTGGTTCGATTCCCAAACTGAGTTCTATTTTATTTTATTTTTTTTGTAAAATTATGAATGAAGTTTTTGTTTTCACTAAAATCGATGACATGGTTCCTAAAAACTGATCTTCGTATGTGTTATAGTTTCAGACTATCCATGGTGACCGCTCTAAATGTTCACGTACACTGTACACCAACACTATCGTAATAAGCAAACCTTAAATCAACTTGGTCTTATTTATATACATTAACTCCCATTTGCATCAAACGCACGCTGTATATACTCGGGACATTCTTAACTACTAAGTCTTTATCCATGTACCCACTATTACGTTTATTTTGACTGATAGTAGATGAAACAAATTAAAGAGCAGCGATAGTGAATGAGCGGTATACGGTCAAACTTGTATTAGTTTTTGTATACTTGCGAATCAGTTACTGTAGAAAAAGTTAAATAAATACACTTCATTATAAATAATAAATTATAAATGATATCATAGGTTTTTAATAAAATTAAATATTATTTATTTTTTGTAATATTTTTCTGTAAATCTTCCTATTTACATTTAAATCTATGACATGTATAATATTTTGAATACCTAATTTAGATAATAGTACTTCCTTAAAAATATAAGTTTCCGTAGATATTAGTAATTTTAGGATAAATTGTATAATTATCATATAAATAACCGAGATGACCTCGCGTTTAAATACGGCGTCTTCGGACTTAAATATCAAATAACAATTTGTAATCAACTAATCTGGAATAATATTCTATATTTAAGCTAATTCCAAAAATACTGTTACTGCATATCCAGATCCTGGAATAACGCCTTCAGGACGCCACTTCGGGGAATACTCGTTTCACTTCAAATTAAACTTCTTTATCTCACTAATAAATGATATTAAAAAAAAAACTTATAATAAATACTCATTTCTTTTTATTAGAACGCGAACACGTATCATCATTTCAAAGGAAGCTCAGATTTAAAAAACGGCTAGGAAAAAATCTGCAAGTTCTGCACAACAATAGCTAATATTAACGACCTCAAAAAAATTGAGTTTTTTTACAACATATTTAACTTTATTAAATGGGAAAAGTATAAATATCGCAGTTACACGTTAACCTTATCCTTTCATCGCTATCAAAACATCTCCAAACCTTGTATCAGTAATAACAAGTTGTAAATCATAAGAAACAAAATATCTTATGCTGTTTATTAAATACTGTCGACACTGGAAAGACAATTGTATTGAATATTGTTATAAGGTGCCTTTTTATCACAAGTGTGTCACCTACGCAAACTGAAGTAGTCGCATCATAATACGTACTATATGACAGTGCAGCATAATCTGAATAATTTGGTGATCAAACGCCGTTGTTTTGCAGTGGTATATAAGGAGCGAGATGCACCGGAACGTTAGACTTGTGACCACTCCTGCAACAGAATACTACACTATGAAATACCTTGTAAGTTTCACTTATTATATCCCCAAATAAAGCTTATTCATTCTATCAAGTGTTACTTCGATTAATGAAAATTGCATTCTTTTTTCAATATGTTCAATGTGCTACTTTTGGGAATCAAAATATCGATCATAAGTATCAAAGGAAAAGTATTACATATGGATTTCACGCGGCATTTTATGTACGAATAAAATAAGACCAAAACATCGTAATAAATAATCATATCAAGGTTCGCTGTCGTATATCGATTAATATTTCTTGCATAATCAACAAACTCGCATACAATATTAACACTATTTTTAGTTTTACATTGAATTCCAAGTTCCTGTATTTTTCAGATTACTTAGTTTTTCTATGTTATTAATTTATGATAACTATCCTTACGGGAGCTTTTTCAATTGTTTTTTTAATAAATAGTCTTGCGCGTGATATTTTGCTTTTACATTCGAACTTTCACAGGCACTGTTTTCCTCAACTTACTGCCGCAAGCTCTTTAATTTATTTATTTATACTTATCCACAAAATCGGTGCCATTTATTTTTATATGTCCGTACGATAAATAGCATTATCGTAGTATTTGTGATGTAACATACTTCTATATAGTACAGCCTACAATGCTATAGATACATTACAAGCTTTTGCCCGTTTAAACAAAGAAATACAAAATATTTATTTTAAGACGACCTCCGTGTTCGAATGTTTCACATGCCGGTTTTAAGGCATTGTCAGCTCAAACGTCCCGGGTTCTATTGCCGGTCGGTATATTTTCTCTGATCTGTGTGTTGTTACCTTCTTTTTTCATATTTAATTTAGCTACTATACCTTAGAAAGTGGTATTTATTAAGTTTGTTTCAAGAATTTATATTTGGATTTAAAAATACCTTTGTCACCCAAGAGGCTCGTAGTTTAGGATATTATTGTCTCGAACTGAATGCGAATCACTCTTGCGCCGATATCCACAATCAATCGGTTATTTAAGAGAATCGGGTGTACGCTACCCTGCACACTAACAGTAGTAAAACTTCGATATTAAACAACTTCCACACTCAGTAAATAGCTACTAGATATGTCAGTATCGCCCGTCCATCCGCTAATAATAACAAGGTGCAGCCCTCTCGACGTCTCTCTCCGGCAGCATTTTTAAGTGAGAGATGTTCCATTAATTGCTCGTTTAATTCCGTTATTTATAGTGAAAGCTTTCATGTTCGTTTGCATTAGAATGATATTTATTCGCTGGATCGCTACCTTGTACCTTGTTTTTTTACGCATTTTTGTTTGTTACAAAAACAAGGTACAAGGTAGCGATCCCGCGAAATACAATCGTTCTAATTCCGTTATTTATTTGGCAGCTGTACGTGGCTGTCCTATTACTTGTGCTGGGCCTGGCGTCAGCTGGGTACATCAGTCGCGGCTGGTACTCACCTGTAGTGGTGTACCGACGATCCTACTCCCCCTCATATTATAAAGGATGGTACGGGGGATACAAAGGCGGCTACGGGGGATGGAATGGTGGCTAGTGGTAGATGTGGATGACCAATATAAATGAACTCGAATTTGCAAATAACTGTAATAATATCTAAATGGTCAAATATCTAGTGATCATTTAAAAGAAAGTTACATAATGCTCTATGTTAATGGAAAATAAATATTAAATGAAGAAATCTTGTCTTTAGATGATTTTTTATCTTTATGATCCATTTCAGACACGAGAACTCAAACTTGTATTGTCCAAAAAACAATGTAATTTTGGTTGAGCTTGCATCATGTTATTGCGACCCGACGGTTCAGATAATATCATAAAACTGTATCATACTTACGGGGACTTGCTCTCCTCTGACATAATATTGCGACAGAAACAAGTCTGGTTACTGTCCCAAGCTCATGTATTATAACCAAGGAGTCGTCGAGTCCTCCACAATACGATGTTGTGACATGGCGAAACTGCCACTATCTGTTCCGTCATCAGAAACATTTATAATATAATCCACGACTTGTGAAATAAAGAATGAATGACAAACACTCGATTTTACTCTTAAACTATTAAACGGATCGTATTAATTCATAAAATATTGTTATCATTGGACTTATTGAATTTGATATATTTTGTATACGCAGTGCTATACTGATATTTAACTTATAAAAAAAATACTTAAATATAATCATTGCTGATATGAGTCTATCGAGTATCTTTCAAAATGAAGCTATAAATCAAGTATAATCTATGATTAACTAATAATCCAACTTATCCTTCTTTCTGATATGCTGACAGCCTGATAAAGGAGGCAGCAGGCCAGTTGCTCGCGTGTGGGCAATGCAGGACCACCGATTGATCTATTAGAATTGAGCCGAGAGGAGGCCCATGCCCAGCCGTGAGCGTAGTTGATGAGGAATAAAAAATTGACTTTGTCTAGATCACTATAACTGCAAGTATATGATAACTGTCGGCCTTGGACCTATACTATTTTATGCAATGTAATTTATAAAGTCTAAATATAAATCAAAACACATCCAAATGGCTACAACGAGTATCCTTTACATCGACAGATAAACATTATGTTAATTCATATTCTAGTACGAACAAGATATGTGATAATACGTTTTATAACGTAACATCTGCATTTTAATGGTATCCAATACGTATATGTTTATATTTAATAGTGAACGCAAGGTGATTATTGTTTATCATCGTTCTATCGATCTAACTGCTATTCAATATGGCTGACGTAGAGATTTTGATATTCAACTTTATTGGAAGTTAATTTAATGCAACAGATATTTGTTTATCTAACAGTGTCTATGTATAAAATTTAAAGGCAATATACTGAATATATGAAAAACCTTCTATTTATTCTTCTATTATAATTTTAAAATGTTTATAATATTTATTTGACAATCGCTACCATTTCGTCTAATAGCTCTCGATTGTGCTTGAAATCTGTCTGGGTCAAAATTATTGTTTCTTGCTCAGTTACACTAATCGAGGATGTCTACGTGCAGGCATTAGGGATGATGACTGGGTAAAAAAAATGCAATTCTATTTAGTCCGTCAGTCAGATAATAGAAAAATATTAGATACGTATTTTTTTTACTTCAATTTAACAAGAAATAACTTAGATAACAGGCATTAAAATTGAGGAGTGGGGGCTCGCTACGTCACAGTTGAGTAGAAAACGTACTCTAATGTGACGTCATGCAAAATTTCAACTCAATGTAACGCCGTAATTTTATGATTACAAAAAAAATACGTGTTTAATATTTTTTAACACTCTACCTGACGGACAAATAAACAAAAATTAATCATCATCCCTATTTCTATGGCTCGATTTCATTGGTCGGTCATTGTTTTATTGTCCAATGCGATGAATTGGAATTCCAGTATTTTATACTAGCTAGCTTGTTTTATTTGAAGATCCGCTCTGAACCAGCATCGCTCAACCACTATAGTTATGTATTAAAGTATCTCGTTAATAGTCAGTAGTCACCCATATATAGTCTGCTTGTCCGACCAATAATTCTCCATTAAAATATATTATTAAAAAACCATTCAAGCGCAAATTGGACTCGTGTACGAAGGGTCCCGTACCGTTATCCTAAAAATAAGGTAGTAACGTAGTAGTTGTCTGGAATTTTCGAGTTGAATACATTTGATCGCCTGTTACTTATAAATTGGTAGAGCCAACTTAAGTGTGATAGATTTCCTATTAAATTCGTTGTAAATAAATACTACTGCCGTAACGTTTGACTTTCTAACAACCGAAGTTTAGTTATAAGAGGGAGAGGGGGAGACATTTGACTCTAACGAAAATTGGCACTTAGACGCTAAATAATGTTCCCACATCCCGAATATTTTGAAAAGACCTATATAAATACCCCATGCTATGGGAAGACACATTTTTTTTAACTATACATGTGCCTGATTAACAATTCTTTATTCAGTTATGTTATTGTAAAAACTGCAAAATTGAAATCGAGAATTACTTTGTTTTATAAATATTGGAAAAAAATAAAGTCTACAAATATAACAAAAATCAAAATCCCGTTTTAAAAGTACAGTAGCGTCATCTAGTGATCAATAGTGTCAGCTAAATGTAACATTTGCGCGTACCTAACTAACATAACATATGCATTTAATATTAGTATACAAAAAAATATTATTTCCTAATTGGATATTTAGGTACCTTTATCTTTTCACGGACTTACTTCATAGGACGCATTCACTGCCTATTAAAGGCTTTTAGAACGTGTACCTTGAAGTTTATCTTCAATTTTAGGAAACAAAAAGTGAAAGGTCTGGGTGTGGTGTGATGATGCGTCAGCAGCTTCACATTTGAATCCTTGAAGTGAGCATAACCATAACAGAATGTGTAATACATTACATACGATATGCATACGATAATTGAGATATTCTGCTGTCTTTTGGTTTCCTCCTACTTCGAAATAAACAGTTGGTCCATTAAATATTTCTTATCTAAGTGACCAATCGAAAAACAATGAGAAACCTATGACTCGGTATTTTATGTTCTTTCAAATGAAACACTCAATTTACCGATTGCTCTTCCTCCTGTTCAAAGCATAGCACGCAGATTTTCTTCCTGCCACCATTATAAGACACAACTCTAAGCACAATCATTTAAATTCTTCCGCAAAATGCGGTCTGGTTCATATACAGTGGTATCACGATTACTCGAATGTCGAGGGAAATGCCAAAAATTTCGAGTTAATGAGTTTTCAACTTAACAAGAATTTCGAGATACAAATGATTTAACTGAAATTTCGACATAAAAAGGCGCTTAGAAATAATATTTCTCTTAAATGTTATGGCACAAAATTTATTAAAAGAAATTAGATACAAATGTATTAGTCTAGTTTTTTTTTTTTGCTACAATCGCCCATCGCTATCCCTGAGTTTGGGAACTTCCAAGTTTGTCGTCATTATATGTATTTTACTAATTTTGACTTATGGCGTCTGTTTTTTGAATTTCGAGTTATAAAATAAACTAATGTACTATCAATACCTCATATGGAAATAACATCGAGTTATAAAGTCTAAATAATTCGAGATATTGCGGATTTGAGGGTTCAGTGGAAGGGAATAAAAATTGTTTTCGACTCACTTAGGATTACGACTTAACGAGATTCGAGTTATAGAGGTTCCACTGTATAATGATTTGGTATTTTTGTAGCACACATCCCAATGTTGAATAGTGCGTCGCGTCGCACGACGGCCGGCTGCACTCAGTGCCAAACTAATAGTTATGGATCAACGAATATATTAATATGATTTCACAATAATTATGATTTTAAAATACCTAATTCTTTTTTTATATATAAAATCAGTTTTTCAGTCTTTGAAAAACCTTAGTTCGACTTGTTTTATTGTATTTTAAAGTAATTCAGAAAATAAATTACAAACAAATTCATTGATATTTTGTAATGAAGAATGTTTATTAGAAGATAATTTATTCTTAAATAACGTAATGCTATTATTTAGTATCATATTGCATTTAATGATAAATATAAACAATGAATAAAATAATCAAAGATAATAAAAAAGATAAACAGTTAATCCTTCTTACATCTAACGTTCTAATTTTTAATATTGTGGTCGCGGCGGTTTGCTGTATTTTTATTAGTCTCATTTAATTAATGTTCGCTATTAATATTAGTTACGCTAACCGCAATCGTTGCTGGACCTTCACATTATGATTGGCTGTACACATTAAACGATGAATCGCGCATAAATAGAGATATTAATGCAAAACGCAATATTTCGAGTTTCTTGTACCCTCCATGAAAAACCAACGAATTCATAGTGGGCACACATTCAATTTATCTGTATTTGAATTGTTATTTCCCTTTACGGTAGTGGATGGCGCTGTGCAGATATGAAAACAAAAATTCTTACGATATATTTTCCAGCAAAGATCACTGAGAATGTTGTTACTCGTAGTATTAGAGTAGGCAAGAGGTAGGTAGGAGCGTACTACGTATAGGTATGTCGAGGACGAATTATAATTACGATTTTAGTAAAATCGTCCCCTTTCATGTTATTTACGCATCAAAAGCAGTGACTGGTCTGGTCCCACCACCGATGCCTCATATATTACAAAAAAAAATATTTGCAAGAATCGTATTGACGTTTGATCATGATGATGATGATGATGTATTGACGTTTCGAAATTCACACAAAACACAACATTTAGTTTTTAAGTCCTCATCTTGAAAATATCACGAACATTCTTCGAATTCAGTTCAATACATTCCAAAGACACGTAGTTTTCAAAACAATTCTCAAGTAAAAAAGTAAAAAGCGTACCACAGTAAAATTTAGTCCAAATAAAAAATCAACTCTAAACACAAATTCTATCATATAAGTTAATAAATGTAAACTTCTTTTGTGAAAACCTAAATAATAGCAGAAAGTAAGTCAGAGATCGTCAACACGAGCGCTCTTGCGCAGGTCACGGGCAAGGCCGCGGTTGGTGAGTGGCCTCGATCTACGTCGCGCGCATCAACACCTCTTAACTTACGTCACTACCTACTTACGATGAGAGATTTACAGTCGCCTTAATTAGAGTACTTGCTTATCCGTTATAAATATCAGAAAAAGCAACTCATTTATTGGTTCAGAATAAAGACAAAATGATACATGTATTCAACGTGTAAAGCGTTCCTGTAAATCGAAGAATGTTCATGATCGAATTAGTATTCCCGAAGATTACCCCCTGAAAACAAACAAATAATGTTAACAACATTACCTTTTTATAGTATAAGCATAGATTCTATGTTATCCTTCCATATTATTTCCTTTCTGACGTAATAGAACAATTTTAATTTCTAAAATTAATATGTCGACGTCAATTTCAATTATTACTCTCTTAATATTTAAATTTCGAAAATCAACTATCATGAATTTAGACCGCAAATTTTCATTTTGTTGTGTGAAAAGGAATGGACTGTCGTTGGTTCATTTCGATGTATCAGTTATCATAGTTTCATGTCGAGAATTGACTGAAATGCGTAAAAAATGGTACCACCATCCATTGATATTTATTTGATTAATTATTTTGTAATATTTTTTCATTGCTGGAGTGGCCTTTCGATGTTTTTCAATACATGTAATTCAAAACATGCTTTAAATCAGGATGTTATAACGTAACATTAGATAACTGTAAATTTATTTTAATTTAATGCAACAATTATTCTTACTAATCGACTATTGTGAAACTCCTCAATTCCAATCTAGAAAATATATACAAATTAATTATTTATATTTGTAATATAAATGGATGTGAGATGACACTGCCCGCAGATTTTTTTAAGTAATCTAAAACGTGTACAGCGTATACATTTTATGTAGATTGGTGTTCTTAGGTTCAACCTCGGTCCGCTTGTTGTACACCGCTGCCGCGGATCGTGCGGTTTCTATCATCCGCCTCTGTTAAATTATATCACTAATTCTGAAATCACTTCTATTCTCTTTATTAAATTGTTCTGCGCTGCTAGGTAACATAGAATCTTAAGGCTAAAAAAGAGACATACTATCTGATTTGTTATTTAAATGTTAAAGCCATTGTGAAGTTGTATTTCACATAAAAAGCCGCGGGTTGGCGCGACAGTATGTTAATGAGCTCTAAGTTCCCACAATAACAATACACGTGCGGACTTAACTTGACACATGCAGGCTTGCGCTTGAGGATCGTTGCCCGATATGGGAGAGATTGCAACATCTGAGGACGAAATATACATACGCGCTTTAGAAAGAAACCAACCAACAAACGAACACATATTATAAATTTTCGGAAACGATTCATATATTTCATAGAAAATAAAACACTGTTGGTTTTTTCTAATCTCTATAAATATACTTTCGTAAATAATTTGTAAAATTTCTAATACAATTCAGCCATTTTTAATGCATGCTAGTAACAAATATAGGTTTTTTTTTTATTTTATATTATTAATTCTGAAACTTCACATTGACTATCTATGGGCTTGAATAAAATAAAGATATAATAAATTAAACAGCTCAAATGTAAATATAAGATACGGAATTTTACGTAAGTCATTAATATTAATCATGCGACTTTTATAGCACCCATTAGTTTCCTCTTTAATTTTTTTTTAAATACGTTTTTTTTTTTGTTAAACATTTTTACTTTTTAAACAGGGCCTACATTCTTGGCAGGGCTTAATTTCATGTAAAAAATGGAATTAAAAGAAACTACCAATAGTAAACAGAATATGCTTATAGATATGTCATGTTATTGTAGATTAATCCATATTTCTCAAGGTCACTCAAATCACAGTTTATATGAATAAACGTTTTATTGTAATAAAAGTTTAAAAATTTAAATTTTGTAGTTCATTAAAGAGTCGCGATGCTTGGCAATGTGCACTATGCTTAAAAACTTCCAATTCAACAACGATATAAGGCCATGGTTGCTCATTGTTAACTCCTAGTCGACGTCTTCTATAAAGGGAAATCAATCAAATTGAATAAATATTTACGGGGTCGCGTGGAAAAATTTAACAAACTATCTAAATATTAGGTCCTTGCATATGAAATTGGTGTTTAGTATGGGAGGAATAAAAATTCGATATTTTTTAATATAATATATTTATTTAATCAAAGTATAAACCATTGTTATATATGCACTTTTTCCATCTCATAGGTAGTTCATTGATCCCCTTACTAAATAAAACCATTCGGACAGGAATCAATAAAATCTTTGAAGGCACTGCCCCATCGGAGTTGAATTATTTCCCTTGCAAGAAGTTATCCAAATTTCGAAAAAATGGTAATCTGTCGGATCAAGGGCCGGGGAGTACGGTGGATGTCTTAGACATTCCAATTGAAGCTCTTTTAATTTGGTAGCCGTCTGTTGTGTAGTGTGTGGTCTAGCGTTGTCGTGAAGTAGCGGCGTAGAGTGATTGACCAGCCTCGGTTGTTTAACAGCTAGTTTTTCCAGCATAATTTTCAATTGCTGACAATAGACGTCTACCGTTATCGTTTGGCCAGATTTGAGAAAACTGTAATGAACGACACCGGCACCAGTCTACCAAACGCTTACAAGTAACTTTTTTGAGATCAAGTTTCGCTTGGGGCAGGATTTGGCTGGCATGCCAGGGTCCAACCATTGCGATGAGCGCTTCCGATTATCGTAGAGAATCCACTTTTCATCACAGGTAATGATTCGATTTAAAAACCCTTCATTATTGTGCCGGTTAAGTAATGTAACGCAGCAGTCGAAACTCGTTTGCCGGTTTGCTTCACTCAATTCGTAAGGTACCCACCTTTCAAGCTTTTTAATCTTTCCAATTTGCTTCAAGTGGATTAAAACAGTTTTATCACTAAAACCGCAGCCTGTAGCTAACTCGGACGTGGTTTGGGACTTTGCAGGTTGGGCTTGTTTTGCAGGTCGAAATTTCCAAAATGAAAACGTTGGAACCAAAAACTCACTGTGTTTTATTTTGCGGCACAACCGCCATACACATCATTAACCATTCGAGCCGTTTTCTCAGCACTGGTATCACGGTGGAACTCGTACTCGTAAAATAACACGATATTTCAAGTTTTCCATTTTTGATTCTGGGTGACGTAAATAGGACAAACAGAAGAAAAAAAAAAACAAATTAATGCCGCCTAACGAAACACACATACACGTGTAAATGGCTGTATAAATTTGAATTTGGAATTCCCAACTAAGGAGGAGAAATTTGTGATTAAAGTGGCCAGTACGACAAAACGCCAATTTCATATGTATGGAATGGAACGGAATGGAATGAAAATATCTTTACCACTTGTTACCTTTTGTTGTTATTACCACTTGTTCAGGACGTCTTTTAGCTGACAAGAAGAACAAGCGAAAGAAACTTACCAGCTTTTTATCATAAGTAATGACATTTACATAAATCATGTCATTATCAAAATAATATGTATTATCACAATAATAAATACAACTTTCAAAGTCTGTAGGACATAGGTTGAACATATAATTAGTCGTTATAGAACAAAGCGAAGGCTATTAATTCCATGCATTACGATCCTTAAAATAATCATCAATTTTATAATAGCCTTTACTCGTAAGTATATTAATGAATTTGAAATTTATTTATGTGTAGGTCAATTTCATTTTGTGGAACTTTATTGAACATAGCAATACATTTACCCAGAAATGATCCTCTGGTTTTTTGAAGCCTGAAGCTTGGAACGGCAAGTTTATTTTTATTTCTTGTGTTAAGATTATGAACACTACTTTTTTGTGAAGGAATCGTAATGTTTTCTTGTGTACATAATATTCTCATAGATGTATTGAAAGACAACAGTCAGAATATTTATTTCTTTAAATATTTCTCTGAGAGATTCCCATTCCTAGACCGTAAATTATATATAGCACGGACAGCTCTCTTTTGTAGAATAAAAATATCCTGAATGCTAGCCGCAGAACCCCACAACAATATACCATACGTCATTACACTATGAAAATAACTAAAATATACCAATCTTGCCGTTTCAACATTTGTCAAGAGTCTAATTTTCTTAACAGCAAAAGCTACAAGCTATCAATATGAGGATCCCATTGCAGTCGGGAATCTAGTGTAATACCAAGGGAACTTTATCGATTCTACTAACTCAACTTTTTCACTATTTACATTTATTTATAAGTGTACTGACATGCCTCACATTAGGTAATGCAAACTTTATGCATTTCGTTTTATTTGAATTGAGCTTTAAATTATTATTATCAAACCACTGTAGAACATTGTCGAGAGCATTATTTACATCGTCAAAACAATAATTACCCCTCTCAACTTTAAACAGTAAAGAGGTGTCATCTGCAAATAAGGCTCGAATAAGGCTCGAAAATAAGACTCGAAGGGGGGACCAGGATCCTGATCATGAAATCCGATAAAAAGATTTGTGATCAGAGAAACAAAATAATAAATAACTGGTATTAAACGTCATATGAACAGTTTGTGTCTGTGCGACATTACATAAATATAAATACAAACATATATAATATACCTATTTCTTGATGATGTCTAACACAGGAACAAAATCATGACAATGTCTTACTTTCCGTACAACTTGCTCTTGCTTTTTGAGCTTACTTATTGAGATTTATTCTGTTAATTTCCTTATTCATGTCATTCGCTCATTCACTATTCAATGAATTCTTTCTTTTCACAACTTCATCATGTGCTGTGTGTGGTGGGACATGGGGCACAGGCTTTCCCTATCGAACGTCGAATCAAAATGTAGAATGACGGCTTATGACCTAAAAATTGATTCTGGACTATTAATTAGAATTAATTAATTCACTGGCAAAAAAACTAAAGATTTTACTTAATGTATATTGCTATGATATAATATAGGAAAGGACTTGGAAAAACCAACGGTCTCAATAAGACAAGATTGGAACCCGTGACCTTCACCTGACTGGTCGCTAAGTCAGGTCGTGTCACAAAAATACAAAAATACAATCATTTTGATAATGACATTATAAAAACATATAATTGGACAAACATCGCATTTAGCAAACATATTAATACTCGTATATATATAACTACTCTAGCTCTTTTCCCGCGACTTCGCCCTCGTAAATTATAGCATATGTTACCCGTTTGATGTAGTGTTTAAACCGCTAAACCTAGTTAACTCGAGACAACACACAGGCTCAAATTTTTTGTATTTATTATGCGATTACTCCGCCAGATTTTCAAAATTCAAAATTTTTAATTTGACAGCTAAATAAGCCGAATTGGTCCCATTTAATTTTATCGAAATTGATTTAGTAGTTTTCTTTTAAAAAAACATGCTTTTTCTCAGATATCACCTAAATATGTTGATGTCATGTTTATATCAACGAAAAAACAAAGAATTTCTATGTTCAAACCGAATATTTAAAATAATATCCATTTTGTACATAGATTCTCTATTTGAATGAATGAATGATAATTTTATTTGCACCAATCACAATAAGCACATGAAACATTGAAATAATTAAATTATAAAAATTCAATACATAATAATTTAATCAAAAAATAATTTCTAATAAACTATCTATAACATATATATTATATTATTTTCTATGCGAGTAGGTATGTTCGCAGATATGTTTGTGATTACGTCGTGCATATAAATAAAAATTTCGGGCGTTTCGTTGTGAATATAATTTCTTTTATTAGTATTTAATATTTTAGTGATACCTATACAAAATATTTATACAATGTAAAAAATATCAAAAGAGTAATAAATAATACTTATTTTTAGACGCGGTTAAATTTTTAAGAAACATTGAAGTCAGGCGGTTATAATATTTAATAAACCACAGAAAACCTCAGCTCGACTTCAATCGATCTTGAAAAATTTAACCGCTTTTAAAATAAAAATTACGCATCAATTTCTTATTTCAAGTCGGTTATATTTTTAGAAAAAATATTTTATTATTGTGATAATAGTACGTTACGTAATTAAAGTTTGTATGGAAGTTCGTCATTGTGTAAGATAAGATTATAAAACTTTATATACGAGTATTTTACAGGATATAGTGAAGAATTATTTGTTTTAGAGTTTTTGGAAATGCTGCTCAAAGTGAACATACGCGGACTATGTTGCGGGCAAAAGCTAGTCAATCATAAATTTGAACCTGTTTCAGTTTTACATTTTACACTATTATTTAATATATTATGTGATTATAAAAAACAAAGATATGATTTTTTTGTTTGCATTAAATAATATATTTCTAGATAATCAATTTAATTTAATTAGATCTATTTAATATACGAAAATTGTCATCGGGTACAAATTACTTCCAAATACAATATAAATCACCTTTCTCAATTATAATAAAGAAGTGGACAAACTGTATTTTATTAAAAAAGTAAATAAAATTGAACTAGGTAATATTTTATCAACTTATTATATTATGATCCGATCGATACACATTTTCTCAGCGAGCTTAACTTAATTGTAAATTGGTAAATAATTAAATTAAGGATGTATTCGGTGCAGTATGAGAGGCGCGAGGTCGTGTTGCGCAACCACATCAGCCCGACTATATATGCGCCGGAGACGATCCAGTCAGCATCACTCGTATTGCACTCTCCTCACCGACGCAACATATCAATTATACAATATGAAACTTTTCGTAAGTATTTCATCTGTGTCTCATAACGTATCGAGTCAGTGAATCGAATCCAATATAAATTAGCAAAATGTGAACTCAATTTTGCTGTCGACTTTATGGTTGTATATCTTTTATTTAATATTGATCTACGTTTTATTTCTCCACAGGTGGCACTGTGCGCCTTGGCGGCCGTAGCTATGGCTGGTGAAGTCCGTGAAAAACGCGGCCTGTACGGCGGCGGCGGCGGCGGCGGCGGCGGATACAGCCTCGGTGGCGGCGGATACAGCCTCGGTGGCGGATACAGCTCCGGTGGTGGCTACGCCTCTGGAGGCGGCTACAGTTCCGGCGGTGGCTTCGGCGGCGGTTACGGCGGCGGTTTCGGCTCGGGCGGTGGCTACTCAAGTGCACCCCGTGTGATCGCCGTCAGTAAAGTAGTGAACGTGCCGAAAGTAGTAACGGTGCCGCAGGTGGTGAATGTGCGCAAGGTGGTCTCCGTGCCGCAAGTTGTCACCGTCAAGCAAGTCGTGCCGGGATACTCTAGCGGAGGATACTCCGGTGGATACTCCGGTGGATACTCTGGTGGTTATTCCGGTGGATACTCAGGAGGATACTCTGGTGGATATTCCGGTGGATACTCCGGGTCGAACGGCGGTGGTTACTCCAGCGGCTGGTGGTGATCCACTAACCTGTCTAGTCGTTATCTGTAAAAATATTTTAAGCTGCTTAATAAAAAAACTTTTTATTTACATCGGTTTTCATTTACCATTATTTTTAACCGATATCAAAATCTAAAAGAGAAAGTTGTATGCCCGACGGATGTGGATATTTTTTATGTACAACCAAAACCAGGAGCAGACCTATTTTAACATTCTTTTTTATTCCAAAGCTTATAGAGTATGGCCCAAAAATACCTCAGAGTGGCCCCATATATATTTTTATCGAAATTGATTCAGTAGTTTTATTCAGATAACAAAATTACAATATATTGGAAATAATCTATCAAAAAATAAAAGAAAGGTTGCGCATTTTGCTTTCCCTTACGAATATCAACCGTTTTTTCAATAACAGATCCCTGTTAGACGAGTATTATTTTCCATATTTTTATAGTTGGTTTTATTATTTTAATTTTTTTATTAATGAAGTCCTGTTTGCATCGACATTTACTCAACAGCGAAGCGTCAATTTTGTTGTTGCATCAACACTATATCGGTTATACGAATTATATTAAAAGAGCATGAAGAAAAAGCTCTTTGTTTACATAAAATACGAATAAACAACCCGTAAATTACCATACATGGTGTAACATGTCGATGCGTATGATACCTACTTGTAAGCTTGCACGTACTCATTGGCAACGAGCCGGTGTCGTAACCGTAACGCATCCCAGGCCGCTCTTTGATATAACTTTATGGACGTTTCAATGTCTGCGGTTTTTCGGGACACCGGCGCATACATCACTGCCACAATAACTGTTACGCAAATGTTTGGTGCTCACGCGTAAATACCGCGGGGTGTGCCACATCGACGTGATCGATGTAGACTTAAAGAGAACAAACGGGTCGCAACTCTCAAAGATTATATATGTGCCGTTACAAAAATTAAAAATACGCAGCAATAATTCATATTTTATGAAAAATATTCCGTTTAATACATTCAAATTAACATTGGATATTTTTTCTTATTCAAAATTGCTTTTACTCCACTCCATGTTTAAACAAATAATTATATATTACATAGACGCCTTGAACTGAAATTGCTAAATAAAGGTAACCTAACGTTTTACAGATTTTGGATTAAAAGAAGATTTATTAATTCTAGGCGAAATCACTCCAATACCGAAATACGTGGTCATTTCATTTGCTCTATAAAGTTCAAGCCAATAGACACCATCCAAACCGTCGAACCAATTAACAGAGTAAATAAATATCAGTTGTGTACTGAACAAATTGAAAAATCAATTCGCCGCGCGTTTTACGTTTTAAAGGGCGTTAAAATAAACAAAAGTATATGTTCACCGCACAAACACTTACAGATATACCCGTAATACAGCCATCTCTGAGGTCCCGGGTTCGATTCCCGGTCAGGTCAAAGTAGAAAAAAGACTACTATATTGGCTCGGCCTGGGCGTTGTGGTACTCCATAATACGGGGGCTTTAGCTATTCATCTTGGAATCTAAACAATGTTTGTGATGTTGTCTATCTATGTATAAAAATGAGCTTTCTTGAACTTTTCATTTATTTATTTGGTTTACAAATATTTCTTCAGAGCCTACAGACATAAGACCCTCTTTGGTAAATTTTAATATAAAATTGGTAATTACTTGCCATATTATTACATATATAAACTGAATACTGTTTAACAATCAGGTATTCTAGTATTGTGTCATAATCACAATTTTTTTTTATTATTATATTTATTAATATATGCATTTTATAATTGTGTAGGATTGTGTAGGATTGTGTAGTATTGTGTATAAGTAATTAGGAGGCTGTCGATGACGGATGCCTCACCTCGTTACACGTGGCGTCTGTCAAGCGAAGCGAGGGCTGCAACTATTGCTGGACCACCATAAGGAGGAACTGTCCCTGTTCCTTATTTAATAGAATAAGTTCAAAATACAAAAAAGACGATTCATAATTTTTTTTAAAAGTTGATAAAACGCATAACTAGTTGTCAAGTATATTGTTTTAATAAATTAGGAACAGGAGTGTTCGGTCGCAGGAGGTGTCTCCCAACAAACAATGCAAGCGGTGCCCTCCTATAAGTAATGGGACACTTAGTATATAACCTTGTCATTATGTAATTTTTATTGTAGTTTTAGTGTACTCATTGTTGTGAGAGCCTTTAATTATGGTTGTATATTTTGTATATATAGGTAATAGGAATATTTAAATACTTCTAAAACGTACAATCAACTGCACATTAGGTTATAACTACAAAACTCAAATTTCTCCACTCGATTTTAAACCTTAACCGTTGGAAATAAAGCTTCAAGTAAGCTGCGGAAATTTGACATATTGCCATAACCTAACGTGCAGCCGTGTTTATAAAACAAAAACCGGCACTTACGCCTTATTACAAATTGATGCAAACATTGTGATCTGTGTTTAAGCATGTGGAAAACTATAAGGATTACCAATTTTTAAATACATACTCTCGCCTAATAATACATATCCTTTATTATTTCGAAATATTGTAATAATATCACAGGACTGTATTTCCACAATTAGTGAAATGTGCCTATGTGGTCTTATTGTTTTGGCTTAATTATACAATGTAACAAAAAATATTTTTTAAATATTGTCGACTTCAAAAACGTGAGATATTGTTCATTTAACATCCTAGTTTTTATCAAACTGCTATCCACTGATCATAAAAAACCTAAAATCAGAAACGAAAACCTGTTTAAGTGACGTATAAGTACAGTTTTTATACGTGCTTAATTTAAATACTCAAAAAACAGAGTGTTATACTCGTATCTACGAGAGGTCAAAAAGTTCGCGGAATACGGGGGAAGGCGGTTGAAATTAAACACCAAACTATTTTTCCTTTTCAATATATACTCCCTCGACCCTAATACATTTTTCAGGTCTCTCAAATAACTTGCTTATACGATCGAAAAAAAATAAATGTCTTTAGTGTCAAAATAGGCCGAAATTTCAGACTTCACTTCTTAATCGTCATCAAATTTCTTCCACGCAGCTCTTTCTTCATTTTTGGAAATAAATAGTAATCACTGGGTGCCAAGTCTGGACTGTAGGGTGGGTGGTTCAATTGTTCGAAGCCGCATCGGTGAATGGTAGTCGTCGCAACATGGCACGTGTGAACGGGTGCACTGTCGTGCAGAAGAGGCACACCTTTTGATAGCTTTCCTCTTCTTTTTTCCTTGATAGCTTATTTCAATCTTTCCAGTAAAGAAACGTAGTACGGACCCGTTATTTCCACACCACGTTCTTTATAATCGATCAGTAAAATTTTGTATTCCAAAAGACAGTCGCCATGATCTTGCGACTGTGACACTTTGAAGGTGTGCCTTTTTTATGCCACTGCATCGACTCTTGCTTCGACTCAGGTTCATAGGCGAAAGTGAAGGTGAGCCCAGGTTTCATCACCAGTAACGATTCGGGCCATAAGTTCTTCCTTTCTCTCCAAAAACTGACGAGAATACTCGACATGCTCGCATTTTTGAAGTGACGTAAGCATTCTCGGATGCCATCTTGCACTGCACGTTAGTCCATCCCCAATATAATGATATAATGACAAAAACAAGCTATATTGAACAGAAGATGCAAAAATTGATTAAAGAAAATCATGTATTAAAAGAAAAATTACAAATTGCAGAGAATGAATTGGAAAACATCATGATTGAGAACACTAAATTGCAAACACTTTTATCTACCCAAAACTCACACCAGTCAACTAAAGTTTGTAGTTCTAGCTCAAAAAATATCACAATAAGAAAAAACAGGAAAGACCTTGCTAAGAAGACTTTATGCTTTCCGCTGTGTGAAGAAAATAAAGTTGACAATAATCTATCACCTTGCGTAACGCCATCTAGAGTTGAGCAGGTAAATCACTTTGACTCGAGTACTCCGAACCAAAGGATCGAATGTAAATCGCCAACCGACCTGTCACGTGGACAACCACAAAAACATGAAGATTTCAAATCAAATCGAACCATTCATATAATTGGCGACGAACAAGTACGAGGATTGACAGAAGAATTGGTAAAAACTAGATATGGAAAATGGAATGACATATTTAAGGTATCAGGTATAGTGAAACCATTTGCTCCAAGCTCCGAAATATTAAAAAGTGTCGAGAACTTGAGTACTTATTTAACGGAGGATGACATTTTGATTTTATCTATAGGAAGTAATGATAATAATCCATATGAAATAATTTCAAATCTGTGTAATACATTGTGTAATTTAAAAAAATGTAAAATTTTCTTGTTAAGTGTACAATATAATAATCACCTAAATATTCATAAATTAAATTCAAAAATTGATCTTATTGTAAGAAATTATGATAACTGTCATTTCATAAAGACTGATCAATTGTTGAAATCCTATATATTTAAAAAAAAGACATCAATAATTCAAAAAATTAGTTTTAAATTAAATATAGAAATAAATTTCCTTAAATATAAGCAAAAGTTCCTAAACAATATTGTTAAAATAAGTAATGATTTAAAATATAGAAACAATTGTGTTGTAAAAAATACTTTATTAAATAGTCAAAATCAACCTAAAATTATAAAAAAAGGCACAATACCATATTATTTTGGTCTCAAACAAAAAGATAGTAACACAAATGAAATTCCTGAACAATCATCAATTTGTTTTCGCCCCTAAGGATAAAAGGAATCATTGCTTCACAGTTTTCCATCAAAATATTCAGGGTTTAGTTTCTAAAAAGGAGTTGATAGAAATAACTCTTTCAGAAATCCAAAGCGATATATCTCCTGACGTTCTTTGTTTTACAGAAACATTTGTAAGGAGTGGTGAAGAGCTAAACATTAATATATTAAACTTTGAGCTTGCTGCACATTTTTCTAGAAATAAAAAAAGAGGAGGTTCTTGTATATTGGTAAAAAAAGGTCTCTCATTTAAGAAAATAAATATTTGTAGTGATGTTGCAACTTGTTTTCACTTTGAGTGCTGCTCTATTGCTATACCTTTGCATGGTTTAGTAATCATTTGTGTTTATCGGTCATCAACTGCTACTAAAATACGACATTTTGAGTATTTTTTTGACAAGCTTGAACGATTATTGAATAGGTATATTCACAAATACCCGAAACAAAGAATAGTTATCACAGGTGACATCAACATTAATACTTTAATAAATAGTACAGAAACCAGACACCTGATGGATATTTTAAAAAATTATAATTTATCGCAACATATTACAGTACCTACCAGAGGTCTATCATGTATTGATCACATATTTAGTAATGTGAGAGGTGCTATAGGGTCAACACTTCCATTGTATTTGTCTGATCATGATACGACTCAAGTTTTAGTATTTAACACAAATAAAAAGATTATTACTCCAAAAGTAACATATATGTATAAAAGATGTTATTCTAAAGAATATATTGAAAAATTTAAAACTTATTTATCAAGTTTTTCTTTTTCAGAGGTATATGATGAATGTCACCCAAATATGGCATTTAATAAGTTTTATGATATGTTCTGTTTGTTATATAAGCTCTGCTTTCCAATATACAAGGTCAAAATAAATACTAAATCAAATCTACATTGGATTACAAAAGGAATTAGAAAAAGCTGTGTGATTAACAGAGTACTGCGATATAATTATTACAAAAAGAAAAATGAATTTAATAAAAACAAATATCTTAACTATTCTAAATTATTAAAAAAATGTATAATACAAGCTAAAAAACAAACCAATAATAACTACATTATTAATAGTAAAAATACGTGCAAAGCAACATGGAGAGTTATTCAGGATGAAATTGTTGCACAGACTCAACATAGTAACTCTTATATAGATTCAGTTGTATATAATAACAATATTATTAGTAGTCCTAGAACAATCGCAACTGTATTTAATGATTTTTTTATTGAATTGACAAATAAATCAAATGCTAGTATTAAGTATGAACCCACTAATGACATCTTGAATAATTCTATTTATCTTAATCCTATTGACAAACATGATATTGGTAAAATTATTAATTCGTTAAATAATACTACTTCTGAAGGTTATGACAATGTATGCACTAAAGTTTTAAAAGAATGTAAAGACCAAGTAAGTCCAATCTTGGCATATTTAATAAATCTTTCAATGGTATCCGGTACATTTCCAGATAAACTAAAAGTGTCTGTAGTTAAGCCAATACTTAAAAGGGATAATAAAACAATTCTAAATAACTATCGACCAATTACATTAGTACCTATCTTCTCAAAAGTTTATGAAAAGGTTATGTATGATAAACTCACATCATTTTTTAATAAATACCAGATTTTAAAGTCCAATCAATATGGTTTTCAAAAGAAAAAATCGACTACTCAAGCTGTTTTTGATTTAGTTAATACAACACTGCTATCAGTAAATGACAACAAATATACAACGGCTCTCTTTTTTGATATGACTAAGGCATTCGATTTTGTAGAACATAATCAACTTTTAATAAATCTCGAGCACTGTGGCATTAGAGGCATAGCTTTAAAATGGATAAAAACTTACTTAGAAAATAGGATCCAATCTGTGGAAGTTTCTAGGTTGGATACTTATAATGTAGCACAAAAATATAATTCTGATTTCAAGGAAAACAAGTTCGGAGTTCCCCAAGGCAGTGTTTTGGGCCCGCTGTTGTTCCTGATTTACATTAATAACCTCCCTAATGTTACAGAACATCAATGCGTTCTATTTGCTGATGATATATCAGTAATTGTTACAACGGATGGCACGTTGACGTTTGATGATCACAAAAATGATATTAAAACAACAATGGTATCTATAATTGATTGGCTCAGAAATAAAAATTTAGTTATTAACTTAGAAAAAACATATTTAATAAATTTTAATAACATTCATCCAATAATTAATATAAATTATGAACAGCAAATAATTACAAATGTCGTTTCCACAAAATTCTTAGGTATAGTAATTGATCAAAGACTGGATTGGAAAAATCAGGTAGAAAAAGTTTGCAGTAAAATTAACCGATTTTCATTTGCTCTTCATAAATTATCTAAGATAGCTACTAGGGGTACAGCTCTTACTGCGTACTTCGCTTATGTAGAATCCGTTCTTAGATACGGGCTTATCATATGGGGTAACAGTACAGAAATTAAAAAAGCCTTTGTTGCTCAAAAAAAATGTATTAGGGCGATTTGTGGTGCTGTACCTGATGAACCGTGCAAACCTCTCTTTAAATCTTTAAATGTTTTAACCTTACCTTGTTTATACATTTTTGAAGTCGCTAAATTCGTAAAACAAAATATGTGTCACTTTAAACAGGCAAAAAATGTATATATACGCAATACCAGAAATTGTGATAGATTGGTTACTGATATCACTCCAAGAAGCGCGAGATTCCAGAATAACTGTTATTGGATGTGTATTGTGCTTTTTAATAATATCCCCCTTAGCATTAAGAATCTTTCATTTAATAGCTTTAAAAAGGCACTATTTATTTGGTTGTGTGATAATGCTTTTTATAGTGTTAGGGAATATTTAAATCATACAAATAAGTAACGAATGCATATGTTGTGAATTGTGTAATGTCTTTAAATGTGTGATATTTTCGTTTGTTTGTTTTTTTTTTTCTCTTCAATTGGACATTATCTACTTTTATATTGACACTGGTTTTATAATTTAATTTGTTTGACATTCTTCAAGTGGGAATAATTATTGTACTCTTTAATAGTTTTATGTAACAATGATATTTCTAATTTAATAATTTTGACATACATATATCCAATGTAATTTTATCAATATTTGCATGCTATAGTTGATGGCTAAATGGGCTGAACTCAAATTTTAATTCAATCTACAATGTACCTCATTTAAAAGCAAATAAATCATTATTATATAGAATATTCCAAATACTTGTTTCGGATACTCCAATCATTGCTGCAAGATGCTTCTTCTTCAATCGGGCATCTTCCAATACAAGTTTTTCTACTTTTTCAACGATTGCCGGAGTGGGGACCTAAATTGGCCGTTTGGAGCCCTTTTAAACCATAATTTCCTTGCTTGATAAGTAACTTAATAACGGTGCGGTGTTTAATTTCTCCATACTGGCTGACTTCTTCCCAAGTTAGTTGTTTAAAGGTCAATAACTCAAAAGTTAAAAACCTGATTAGGTTCAAACTTGGTATATATACTCTTAATGAGGTGCTTCACTAGTGCCTAACTGGACGAGTAAATCTAGCCCCACCAACCCCTCCATTCCGCGAACTTATTGACCACCTTTCGTATAGTCGAGGGAAGTAATTAGGTGCTTGACAATACGTCATATTTTAAGCAGATATATATACCTTTGTGTTCAATTGGCGTATAAACCATTTTATCGAAATTTATTTACACCTATTGAAAAATGCTTATACGCCCCAAAAGTTTTTCGTCGTAAAAAATATTATCAATGTAAAAACCACTTTTTTATTATTCTTGGTGCAATGTAACTATGACAGATGACCCAATTTTGGTCATTGGCCAAAACCTTGTCTTCTACCCTACCATAATTACTATTCAAAGAAAATCGACTGATTTTCACGCCTGTAAATAGGGTCATATTTTCATCAAAAATTGATATACACAGACTATTTAAATTTTGGTGAAGTGTAAGAACCTTAAACAGATAAATCTTTTTATATTATGTTATATTAATAGCTGATTATTACTTTATAGGCGAGTCTACAATTAAAACAAAGACCATTCCAAGTTATGTAATAATGTGAACCTCAGTTAGGGGCCCTGACCTCCGCTCCGCCGCAACAAAGAGCGCACCACGCGTTATCAGGAAGGCTGTCTCTATTGAAAACGTATAATGCCCATACTGCACTGTGCCACTAATAAGAAGAGAGATGAAATTCAAGTTCAAGACTTCGGTGTTTACAGCCATGTCATTGTAGATCTACGTATAACTACAAGGTGTAACATTTAGTGGTCAGTATGGGAAAGTCTGGAACTATAACACATACGAAAATACAGTGTTAAGGACCATTTCATCGATTTTGTGACAAGAAAAACTGCGTTCATACATCTTACAAAAGTAGTTATCAGTTCGAGAATCGAACCACGTTCAAAATACAAAACATACTATATTATTTCTACTAAGATACCGTTTCGTTGTAAGTATGAAACATAATGACTAAATTAATAAAATCCATTGGTTTACAAGACCGTTTATTTATTTTAGTAGCTGTTCGAAATGGAATCCTTTTTTTTTTTAATACTATATTCAATTCATTTGGATGAGAAAAATCTTATTATTAATATTGTATCTGTGGTTGCTTGTAGCTTCTATATGTTTATTTTAACTGTTTGTTTAAATAAGTTTATTAGTCTTTGCAATTTAAGGAGTTACTATGGTCTCTTTAATGTGTCGTACTTGCTGTGGTCGATGTTGTTAGTATTAATATATTATACTAGTTAGTATTTATATATACTAGTTAGTATTAACCAATTAGTTATAATTTTTTTGTTAAGTGACGATTTCTTCGCGAATTGCTGACTGAATTTCATATATGTTTTCAGACCTCATTAACTTTTTATGGTAAAATTGTAACATCCATAGAAAACTCGTCCTGTTTTGAATTCGATCAAAAATGCGCTTGATCGTGGTTAAACTCCAGCAATCAACGTGAGGAATAGTACTGAGTGAAGGTCGCCAATGTAACGCATATTCCAAATCAAATTAATGCGAAGAGTAAATGGCCATAATGACACTCCGCTCGAAATATAACATTACACTAATAGAGTTTAACTTGTAGGACACCTTGCGGTGCACTCGTAATCACCGATAATAATAAATATTATAATATTCAACGCTCCACATCTCGACCTAAGAGAGTACTTTAAATGTATAGTATCTGTATCGTGAAACAGCGATTGCGTTACAAGTGGTGCAAACTCGATATCGAGTAAAATATATTACCTACTTGTTTCTCGTATTTTCACAAGCACGACTCTTATATAAAAGTAGCTGTATCCCGCGGCTTCACCCACATATTCCCAGAGTACTGTGTGCACACTGACCTGCTATACTGGAGCTTTATGTTAATCTTAATAAAAATCTGCCCGTGAACATTCACCTTTATATCATCATAATTAGCTTATTACCGCCCCCACTGCTGCTCTACGCGATATGCATGTGTTTCTGTGGATAACTAAAATAGTCCGGTTGCTCTTCTTTCCATTTTAGTGCGCAGTAAAAACGACACGCCTAGTAAAAAATGCAAACAAATAATTACGCCATAATTTTGCTACGATCTAGATATTTCACTACTATGCTTATTCTGAACTTTCAGATGAAGGCTTTCGTTTTAAGGGCTTAAAACAGCCTGATGCTTGGCTTGTGCAAGATTCTTCGCCTGATTGCAACTTGATGGTCAGCTTGTTGTAATAACATTCTTCAATTTAGCATTTTCATACGCACTAATATCGTGCGTGATATAATTAAATTTTACCAAGGGATATTCTGGCACCTCTTCAATTTGTAGGTGTCACACGAATCTGATTACGTCCACTCAGTATTTTTTGTCCAATTCATTATTTAACTTTAGTATTTTGAATTCTATTTGCTATTTTCAATAAAACTTATTCCTACTATTTGTAGCTCATTTCAAGTATTTTTGGCAGTTTAGTACATTTTTCTCAAACATTATTTAACGCCCCTCGGTTAAGTACCAAAAGTCACTCAAATATTATTTTGTCGTCTGATGAATAATTCCCCATAAAAATATAAAATCTAAAAACTAGGGCAAGCGTAACTCGAACTCGTACATGAACGGTCGAAAACAAAAAAAATAACGTTTGTCATATTCAAAGGAATTGTTCGAAGTTTTTAAGATAAAAACATTTGGCCGACTGTTAATGAGACTGAGCGTCAACTAATTGTATTTTTTTTTGTTTTCGCCTTATTAATGATTTCCCTAGTCAATACGTAAATGAATAAAATATTACTGCTTCAGGTAAACTAGGCCAATGAACGAGTCACTCGAGTATAGTGCTGATGACGCTCGAGGTTGCTATATACTAAGTGTACGGGTTTACTCGTACACATAACATCCTGCATTTAATCCTGCGTAAACAGCTTAAGTCATTTAATTTGAATTGTACACAATGGTTGCTATGGTAAAGATTTAATGCCCTATACGAATTTTTGCTCCCATTTTCATCTCTTTATGTGCTTTTTTTGAGATAAAATACACATACGCTACTGCGGTCTTTCTTTTAGTAATTTAAAACAGGGATTTATTTCGTAATACATTTACGCAACGCACGCAAGGAAAGCTCTCAAAAAAATATTCAAATATACTCCCGTTTTTGCAACATTTTTCATTGCTGCTCCTCTCTTATTAGTCATAGCGTGATGTTATATAGCCTTATAGCTTTCCTTGATAAGTGAACTATGCAACACAAAAAAACCAGTTCGTTAGATTATAGAGTTTAAACAAAAAAACAAACTTTTCAGGTTTATTATTAGTATATATAAACTACTTCCAAACGAATTAATCACATGTGTTTTTGAAAAAATATTTATCCTTAACAGGCTCCGTGTTCACTAAGTTCGTGTTGACACGGAACCTGTAAAGGGTCCAAAACATATAAAAACAAAATAATATGTCAAAAATAAAACAAAAAAAAAATAAACCGCCTTCAAATGATCGTAATAAAGGGACCAATCAAAAAACCAGAGAAATAGTACCACAATTTTTTTTATCTTAAATTAATCCGAAACACTAAAATTAGATACACCAACCATTTTTTAGGTCGGTTTTTTTAATAAATAGTTGAATTTTTCTTTTCAAAGTCGTTGTTATGTTGTGTTATGACGCCCACGTAATGTTGAGATTAGTGGGTGATGCCATTTCTTAGAAATCTCATCGACATGTTACTACGATATCTGCAAGGTAATGTTAAAAAGCATGACCTAATTGCGTACTTCTAATTTCAAACCCGTCTCTTGCAGTGAAATCAACCAAAGACGTAACACTTCAATATCCTACTTTGATAAAATTTAATACTGTATATCAAATAACAAAAGAAAGTCTCGTTTCAAGAATATTAACACAACAACAGGTACACATTACTAAACAATATAAAGAAATGAACATAAAAAATGCAATAACTGCGTTTGTTTAACATTTCTCTATAGTAGTCTCGTGTAGTTCTGGATATTGAATAATATCTGTTAGTTGGTGCTTGATGGCGCCAGCAGGAATCGATGAACTGTCGTAATGATGTTCAAACGCACACACTCGACCTTCCGCCTCACTGTGACATCATCTTATTCTCAAGCTATATTGGATTAGGGACTCCTTTTCCAAAATGAATAGATATAATGATGCAGGTATTATATCGCACACCAAGATCTAAACTAAGACAACTCAAAAAACTAATTTGGAGGTCTGACAATACATTTGTTTACGTGGCAGGAGCGCGACCACTGTTGATTCAACAAAAGAAAGCTAAAGCTATTTTGCGGTTCTTCCCTGAACTTTTTATTGAATCTGTTAGGTTGGATAGATGCGTATGATCACCGAGCATTTGAATATTGTACTAAGTCAAAACTCACTCCAATTTTTGAGTTGTCTCAGTTTAGATCTAGGTGTGCGATATGTACTTAAAGCGAGGCACACCATGATATTCTTTATTATTAATTGTGGAGATGTTATAATAAAAATAGTATTATTAATATCATTAATTCGTTACGCCGTTGTTTGTTTGTTATGGGTTATATAATTCTATAGTTGTGCACTCTACCACCTTTTATCTCCACATCACCTGTTTCATTTGTTTGCATTAATGTGAAAGAATTTAACACAATAATTCTTAAATCACTTTTTATTCATGTACCAGAATATCAGTTATAAAACTTTTTTCACAGAGCATGATCCTCGGAAACAACCATAGATAATATGTTACAACATCTTTCCCTTTTACATTTAATTATTTTATTTTTTTCTTTTACAATCAGTTAGATAAATAGTCTTCTAAATAAGTTGGCCTTCTCACAATTCTTTCAGACCTTCTGAGTTTTTCAGTTAAGTCTTTGTTATTGTTTTCCGATTTAGATGATTCTATGTCCGAAAGAATTGTGGGTTGGCTTTGATTATTACATTTATTGGATTCACTTACATAAGTATAATCATCATCATAAAACAATTCTTTTTGTGATTCATCTTTTGGAACCAAGTTTAAATGCCAACGATTTCTCCTAAATTGGCCCTTATCTGTTTCTACAATATATGACCGAGGTTCCGTACATTTTGCCTTTACCCTTCCATAGATTTTCAAGTCTGTAACCCAAACTAGATCATCAACTTGAAGTTCAATTAAATTATTAGTTCTATGTCTCTGATTGTAATAATATGCATCCTGTAACCTTTTATCCATCCTGATTTGTTTTGCTTTATGCCCTACTATTACAGGTTTATTTAATTTACTTGGAATCATAGGCAGATTATCCCTAAGTTTTCTATTGAACATTAATTCTGCAGGACTAAACCCTATTTCTAACGGAGTGTTTCGATATACTAACAAAGCAATATAGATATCATTATTTTTTTTTAGCAAATTTTTTGCAATTTTCACCCCTGATTCTGCTAATCCATTGCTTTGAGGAAAGTAAGGACTACTAGTAATTAATTTAAATCCGTAATCTTTCCCAAATTGTCTAAATTTACTCTTAAATTGTGTTCCACAGTCAGTACGGACTACTTCAGGAATCCCATACCTAGCAAATATAGCTTTACATTGTAATATAGCTGTTTCTTCTGTGAGATCTTTAAGTTTACAAATTTCTATAAATCTAGAATAATAATCAATTAGAACCAAAAACCAATTATTATCAAATTTGAACAGATCCATTCCAATCTTTTCCCATGGTCTGTCCGGCATTGGCTCTATTATCATTTCTTCTTTACGATTCTTAAAAACCTTTATGCACTCAATACAATTTTTTATTTTTTCCTCTATCTGCTTTGACAACCCTAACCACCAAACGGCTTGTTTCGCCCTTTCCCTGCATTTTGAAATTCCTAAATGCCCTTCATGTATTTTATTAAGAATCATTTGTTGCATTTTATTCGGTATCACTATTCTAGAATTATACAAAAGAAGGTTACTTTCCACAGAAAAACAGTCTCTATATTGATAATAGTCTATAAACTCTTTTAATTTATTTTTTGTTGGCCAACCTTTAGAAATGAATTTTTTTAGATTACAACAAACATAATCACGGCTTTGTTCTAATTTTAATTCAATAATCATCTCATCGGATACAGTTTCATTTACAAGCATTTTTAAATTGAACTGTCGTTCTTTTTGAGACATTTCGTTTGATGGTAAAGGCTGCCTAGATAAAGCATCTGCTACAGATAAATCTTTCCCAGGTGTATATTGAATTACATAATCATATCTCATAAGTTTTAATCTAAATCTCAGAAGCCGTGGACTAAGATCATCCAAGGGCTTAGTTTCCAATATCTGTAACAGAGGCTTGTGATCTGTTTCTAATATAACCTGAATTCCCACTATATAATCTCTAAATTTCTCTGCAGCCCATGACAATGCTAAACACTCTTTTTCAATTTGTGCATAATGTCTCTCTGCTTGAGATAGAGTTCTACTGGCATACATTACTATAGACCTATACCCTTCATTATTTTCCTGCATTAACGCTGCACCTAGGCCATAAGAACTACTGTCAGCTGAAACTATTATTTTTGAAGAAGGATCATAATGTGCCAATGCCGGTGACTCAGTGAGTTTACTTTTTATGTCCAGAAAAGCTTTCTGTTGTGGTAAACCCCATACATACATTCTATCATCTCGAAGCAATGAATGCAAAGGCTGTAATATGTGAGACTTATTTGGAACAAATCTGCCTACAAAATTTACCATACCTAGGAATTGCAGTAATTCTTTTTTAGAAGATGGTTCTTTGAATTCGTTTATTGCTTTTATTCTGTCTTCATCTATTTTTACCCCATTTTCATTAATTATATGACCTAAATACTTTATTTCTTTAACCCCAAAAACACATTTACTTTTGTTAATACTTATTCCTTCCCTTTGTAATCTTTTTAGTACTTCCATTAAAGTTAAATCATGCATTTTTTTTGTAGGTTCAAATATTAAGATATCGTCAATATGTATTGCGACATTAAGATCTTTAAACAAATTTGCAAACTTCATACTAAAATATTCTGGAGCACAATTTAAACCAAAAGGTAATCTATGATATATATATCTGCCAAAGGGTGTAATTATAGTTGTAAGCTGTTTAGAAGCCTCGCTTAGCTTTATTTGATGAAAGCCTGAAGTGGCATCAATTTTTGAAAAATATTTAGCTCCCTTTAGTTTAGCTAGAGTATTAACTACTTTAGGAATTGGGTATATGGGTCGCAATATATTTTTATTTACTTGGGTATAATCTCCACATATCCTAATTTTATCATTTTTTTAACACAACTACTATTGGAGACACAAAATCTGTTGGTTCCTCAATAGGACTAATGATTCCTAATTTATGTAATCTATCTAATTCGTCTTTTACTTTAGGCAACAAAGGAATTGAAATATTTCTAGGTGTAGCATGTATATAAGGCTGCGGATTTGCTTTCAATTTAATGTTAAACTCATCTTTGAAAACCCCTAAATTATCAAATACCTTTGGAAATTTTCTTTCTATACTTTCTATATAACCTTCAGTGAATAAATCAGATTCCTCAATATGGGACATTGCACATATTGATATTATATTCATACTATCAATAGAAGGTCTACCTAATATTGGTGAACTCAGTCCTTTAATGACATAAACTTTGCCTTCATATTCACAATGCTTATATTTAAATTTGAGAAAAATTGTACCTGAAACCATCAGCTTAGTGCCATCTGGTCCCTTTACAGAATCACTACAGCGAGTCAAAGGAAGTTTAAGATTTGTAGCGACATTTTCTGGTATTGCACTTATGTCTGCTCCTGTATCAATTAGAAAATTCAAGTTATCAACAAAAACATTACCTTTGTATACGTCTACTTTTATCATATAAATATCTTTCTTTTCACAAAAACTAACCTCAAACTCTTTACTACAATTATCTTCGGAGAGTTTTCTTACTTGTATTCTAGATCTGCACTGATTTGCAAAATGTCCCATTCGATGACATTTATGACAAGACATTTTTAAAGCAGGACACTTCTCTCTTGGGTGACGCTCTAATCCACAAAACCAACATTTTTCCTTTAATTGTTTCATCCTATTACTGCTTTTTACTGCCACTTTATTGATTTCTATTTCCTCATAGTGACGTTGAATTCCTTTACTTTCTTCTTCCTGAATTTCTGCTTGTTTGGCAATGACCGATGCCTCTTTTAGTGTGAGGTCATTTTTTAGTAACATTCTGTCACTAACCGCTTTATTCTTTATTCCTATAACTACTCTGTCCCTGATTAGCTCTTCTTTTAGATTCCCATAATCACAATGTTCAGCAAGTTTGTATAAATCCGTTAAAAATTCATCGAACCTTTCTTCTTTTTGTACTCGAGCATTAAATTTGTATCTTTCATAAATGACATTCTTTTTTGGAGAAAAAAATTCGTCAAATTTTGTCAATAACTCGTTGTACGTAAGTTTTTTGTTAAACTGTAATAATATATCTTCTGCTTTTTCGCCCATGCAATATATTAGGCAATCTATTTTATTTTTATCTTCTAAGACGTTGTTTCCCGACAAACTCATATATCGCTCGAATCTCGTCTTATATTTAAACCAGTCTTCTGGAACGAAACTAAATGCCTCTGGAGAATTCATTTTATGTTTTACGCCATCTTGACCATGCTGTTTCGAGTGCTTCGTAGATTCTTCTTTAGCCATATTTTATTGTATGTACTTCTTATTTTATCATATGATTTCATGTAAGTTTTACCGCTGCCACCATGTTTCATTTGTTTGCATTAATGTGAAAGAATTTAACACAATAATTCTTAAATCACTTTTTATTCATGTACCAGAATATCAGTTATAAAACTTTTTTCACAGAGCATGATCCTCGGAAACAACCATAGATAATATGTTACAACATCACCCATTCGGTTGACTGCTAAAAAATTCCTATGGCATTAAGTCCGCCAATGTACTCTGAGCATGAAGTAAATAAATAGTGCCAGTTCACTCGCGTCTGAACGTGCCACTCCCGTTTCGATGAAAGTTTAAACCTCAAAAAAAGTAAACAGCACGAAATTTTTTAAGTCATCATTACCCATTTAAGAGCATTTATTGTATAGGTAAAAATGCTTTTTAAACAAGTTATAATTTTATCATTTACTGAATTATATATTTTTTTTAAGTGGCCGTTTTGACGATCTATTGGACGAACTCTTGGTCACAGTAAAAATATGAATGAATACTAATGTTAATAATTCTGTCAGTGTATATAAGCGGGCGTAACGAAGCCACACTATGTTATTGTTGCTATTATACATTGTGCAAATAACATTAACTGCATTGTTATCTTAATTGTTATGACTTTGTACAAAAGTCATGGAACAGCTGTTTAATTGTGTGTCGGACCTTCTTAAAGCAATTTGTGAATTTACAACACTTGACTTTGAGTTTGATTTAAAACGGGTGTGACATTTTGAAATTATTAAAAGACATGCTTAATATAGCTTACATTATTCCTTCATAATTTCAATATACATTCTAAGACATTTTCTATAGACATCCCGATTTACATTCATTTTCATCAATTATACCGGAATAATTACACTCTTATAAAATTAATAATACTTTTGTACCCCCGTATTTATGTTTTACGCTTCGTGGGAACAAAAGTATTATTAATTTTATAAGAGTGTAATGCTACCTAAGTTTAGATAACTCTTTGTAGAATATTTCATGACCCACAAACTCTCGTCAAAGAACTATCCTCTCGTTCGATTACCGGTAACTGTCACCGTTTGTAGATATATGCAGTACGCGGCATAAGAATAAACTAAAAATATGAGAATTCTGGCGATAGTCTGTTCGCCGAGAGTTGATAAATGTAATATTATAATTGCATCTCGAAAACATTGCAATCTGCATAACGCGCCACAAATTGTTGGATTAATGCAAACACAGAACTACATCATTTCATCTGGGTTAATACAATAGCCATGTCGAGATAGCTGCTCACTTAGAAAGATAGGTACTAAATTAATCGACTTGGTTTACGTTGATTTACAAACTTTTTACGGCAGAAGAATTGCATTGTGAGACTTGTGCTTTTTGTACATGTTATGTTTTTTATGGAATTTTATTTATCAAACTTACCGGATGTGTATCAGATGTACACGACATGTACACATCATAATTGTTAGTGCCTCATAAAGTTAAATAATTAATTAGGAATGCTAATTTCTGCAGTTTAGTTAATTGTATTGTTACAAATTGAGTAGTTGATTCAATATAAAATATCATTAAAATAAATAACGTAACACAAAGTCCGGTGTTGCAGTATCCTTCTAAATTCACAGTAAATAGGGCGACTAGTATTGTAGTTAATTAATTTTAACATTTATTATGTAGTTGGAGGTAAACCAACTTTGAATTATATTCATTGCAATTAGAAACGTACGCATCCAAGTACGACACAAAGCATACAATAAGAACGCATTTTTAATGAAATCAGAATAATGAATAATAATATCGGTTGTAAAATCGACATGCTCGTCAGGCAAAATGACATCTTTTCAAATGGTTTTGAATTAAGGTTTAAAATCAAATAAGTTTTGTATTAACTGCCCGGACAGTGTACTTTAATTATTTTCACAGTATCATGTCCTATGGCATTATATTGTGGGGAACGGTAGCCGATATTCAGTCTATATTTGTTTTACAAAAAAGGGCAATAAGATCTATCTATCAGTTGGGCTCGCGAATATCTCTTAGAGAGAAATTTAAAGAAATTGGAATATTGACGGTTGCATCTCAATTTATATATAGTTGTATACTTTTTGTCCGGAACAATATTAATATGTATACCAAACATAGTGATGTACACAAACTTAATACTAGAAATAAAAACAAACTAGTAATGTCTTCTTACAGGTTACAGAAGGTATTAGGTTCTTTCATGGGTCAAGGTATACAATACTTTAATAAGATCCGTAGTGATGTATTAGATTTGTCAATAAATCATTTTAAAAGTCATATTAAAAGTTGTCTACAAAGTAAAGGGTATTATACCGTTAAGGAATATCTAAATGACAAAAAGGCATGGTGTTAGATATTTTAACTTTAATGTATTTACTTTCTAATATTGTAATGGAAAGCGACTTCATATTCTAATAAAGTCACTTTTCAATAAGACTTCTCTGTGTGAAATAAAACAGGGAGAAAAAAACAGCCTTTGCTGAGTTTCTTGCCGGTTCTTCTCAGTACAAGGTCTCCCGCCGTAGTTTTGCGAACCGATGGCGTAGTTTTCGACTTTCACAAGTGCTCTGTAAAAGCCTAAACTGAATAAATAAATTTTGATTTGATTTGATTTGATTGCCTGGCGTGATGTTGACTGTACCTTTCATATTTTTTATTTACAACCTGTTTATATTTTATTAGGGATTATCAATGAACCTAATTATTGATCAGTGCATTGGTGAAATGTGAAATAATTAACATAAAAGTACACGTGGCAAACATTATTTTGTGTGTATATATTCGTTTATCTATGTCAAACTGTTGTGCTGTTTTAGACGTTCTTTGCCGCATTGTTGGTAGCTTCGACCAAAAAGTGGACCACTTGGCTTGGCCATAAATACTGTTAGAATAAAAAAATATATTACTTTTGAATATCGAATCCATCATTTTTATACTTCTTATTTTGTGATATTAAAATGGAGTGGGGTGATAAAGAGAACCCCATTGCATTACATAAAGCAGGTATGGAGCCAAACACATTTTTTAAAAACCCTCCATATGCTTGGTATTAGTCAAATGTTTGTATACCGGGCATAAACTATTGATAGGTACAATTAAACCTCCTCCGTTTGTTATAGAAAAAGATCTGGCCATCGACATAGTGTTCGTACGAAAAAGGTGATCAAAGCAGTAAAGGAAAGAATCTGATGAAATCCTGTCCGAAAGCACAGAATTTTATCTATGGAGATGAAGATAACACTTAGAACCACTTCATGTATTTGAAAAGATGACTTAGAACTTGCAGCCTATAAGAGACGCACTGGTTACTTCTTCTTGGTAACAGATAATTTAAAAAATAATAGGGTGGTAAACCCAAAACAACTAATTAAGCTTTTCCTCTTTCTCAAGAGAGATCAGACAGCTAAGAAGCTGTTCTTGTAATTTCTATGCAGACGCTCTTCAGATTTATGTGCCAAAGACCGTTGAAGAAGTTGATGCAGGGATCTCTGAGCTGAATGTAGCTCTAAGTAATATCAGTGCATGGTCAGCTAATTACTGTAAATCCCTTCAAATGCCAGGCAATTACCGTGGGTGGCTTGAATCTGAGCTCGAATTCAGCCTACTCCCGTCAGTTTTGTTCGAAAACTTAGTTATACCATTTAGCTCCAGTGTTGAAAACCTTGGTTTCCACATTGACTCCAAGTTCAAATGGACTACGCAAATCGCCAAGTGGAATCGAACTGTAAGCCACTTTCTGCGTTCCCTTAACCGTCTCAAGAAGAAGGACCCTCTTCCCACATCTCTTGTTCTTCCACTCCTTGACTATGCCGATATCTGTTATCTTAATTTAAATTAAGATCTTCTTAATAAGTTAGACCGCCTTATCAATAATGCTATCCGTTTCATCTTCTGTCTTCGTAAGTTCGACCATGTTTCCTCTTATACGTTTAAGCTAAAATGGCTTCCTATTCGACAGCGAAAGCATCTACGTTTGCCTTGTACACTTTACTCTATTCTTTCCAACAACCATACACCAGAGTACTTAAAGTGTCAATATGAATATCTCTCTGACACTCATGGTTGTCAACTGCGTTCTTCAAACTCGCTCTCACTATCACACTGACTTTATGTCCAACTCATTTACTCTTTAATCGATTCTACTGTGGAATAGCCTCCCCGATTCCATCTGGAGATCGCCAAATAAATTTAATTTCAAAAAAGTTTACTTCTTTCTTTTGCAAGGCTCGTGAAGATTGTCATCGTCAACTCTTTATAAGGAATTATGTGTAATTATATTTGTAACTTTGGTATGTTATATTTTGTAAAATGTTTATGATTAGCTCAGTATTACTGTTGTTGTAGTTTTATTTAATCTTTGCACCTGTTTTTATAGCTCTGTGCCACCATTGTGTTTATTACTCTTCCCGGGGTTGACTGGGAGAGAATGCTATTAGCATTAAGATCTTCTTTTGTACCATGCTTATATTGATCATTGGTTCAATAAATTAATTAAGCTATACTCATACAGAGGTCACAAAATAGCCAACCGTGTTTATGCTCAAAGCTCTAAAGAAGTCAACTTTACGATTAGTCAACAGAGCACAACGTGGGCATTATCCAACTTCAGTGATGGTTTAGTGGGATGTTAGCATAAAGGAATGACCGAGCCATATTTTTGTGAAAAAGGCATCAAAACATCGGCACAAGTGTATCAAGACAACATTCTCGAAAAGGTAGTTAAGCCCCTTACTAATAATTTAATTAGCTTTAATAGCCATGAATGGTCCTTTCAGCAATACTCGGCACCAGGTCATAAAGATCGATCCACCCAAACGTGGTTAGAAACGAATGTTCCGGACTTCATCAGAGCTCAAGACTGGCTGTCATCTAGTCCATATCCGCTGGAATCTGATTTATAGCCTGTTATAGAGAGTAAGAATTGTTCTAAACGCCATTTTAATTTACCTAAAACAATCCATACAATTGGCAGTTAAGAATTTTCCCATGGGTCTATTGATAACCGGCTTCAACATTTAAAGGACAGTAATGCAGCTAATGGATACCACTTTGAATAAGCTATATATATATATATATATATATATATATATTTAATAGCTTTATATTAATGTATTGAACTAACACACTGTAAGAGTATTAAATATTATATTCAATGAAAAAATGTTGATTTTCTATGTAACAATATATAGGCCAAGGCTATGTATATTTACGTAATAATTTCAAAATTAATAATTATATTATAAATTTTAAAGCAACATCAATTTCAATAAGGAGGATACGTCCAATGGCTCAAACTAAATTTAGTATAAATGTAGCAAAATTGCTACCTTGAATATAGCATATATTATATTCATATTAAGTAAAGTGTCCGTATCACCGTTGCCCAACGTTCAGTGACACATATTCAAATGGCCTGATGACATGTTTGTGTGTAAAAAAGTAATTAATTATAATAAGAGCAAGTAGGAACTTGCGCAAGCCACCCCCGGTAGGGCAGGCGCGGCGTGCGACCAAACCACGGCCTCGCGTCACCGTATATAACGCGGTACTCACGGGGCGGTACATCAGTACTACATATCACCTCAAAACAACCACAATGAAATCCTTCGTAAGTACTTAACCCTGGTTTCATAGTGAGAACATTCATAGTGATTCATTAGAAAAGCGTTTGTGCACCGTACCAACACAGTAACAAAGCACTACTCGAGTGTATTATTCTTCAAGTCTCAACATTTCTGGCATCATATTTGTTTTATTAAAGTTATGAAACAATAATTATATACAAGTGCAAGTTTAATAAAATAAAAACTACTAATTTGTTTTGAGAAAAATAATTGTTGTCTTAGATGTTACAGATTATTCTGTACGTGTTATCATCTTATATATTTCGTAGGTGTGTATCGTAATATTGGCGGCGAGCGCGCTCTGCGCACCTGAAGGAAAACGCGACAAACGCGGATACCTCCACGGATCTCACTACGACAGCCTGTCCCTGGATCACTCATTGGATCACTCGCTGAGCTACTCGCTGGACCACTCGCTTGCCCACTCGCTGGACCATTCGTTGGCCCACTCATTAGACCACTCGCTGTCGTACGCCAGTGGCTATGACTCCCTATACGACCACCACCACGCTCACGTGATCGCGCCCGCCGCCAAAATCATCTCAGTCAACAAATTGATTGAAGTTCCAAAGGTAACATTTTAATACCTACAACAATATTTTGAACGACCCTCCCAAGTTTTCTGAACCAATTGAAGGATTTCTTTCGTAATTTACGTCAAGCGAATTGTTGAGTAGTTTCATGATAACATCATAAAAACCACTCAAAAGTTCGCTTGAAGTGCTGAGCTCTATTCCCGAACGAAATTATGTAAACAATAGACCTATTATACATTACAAATTTATTTAAGAAAAATAGAAGAAAACCCCAATATGGCACGTAAAGATACGTGGCATATATTTTTCATTATTCAAGAATTGTTTCGATTATTTAAATTCATAAACGCAATTAACAATCAATAATCTTATTCCACAAATGTGAGAATCAAATCAAAGGAACGGTGAAGTCTGCGATATATTAAATTAATACATACATTCAACAATCACTGCACGATGATGCGGCGTAGTCACTTGAGCAAATATAACATTTAATAATCCCCACTCTTGTACGGGAACAAATACAGCGGTAGGTTTAACAATGTCTTATTGAACTATTTTGCAATTCCGACCGTCAGCTCTAGTATGAATCAAGCATTTGTTTAAAAGTGAACCTCATTCTTATCAAATACTTTTGTAATTCCAAAAAGCTTTTATTAAACTTTGTTGATAAACAATAAACTTAGTAGCTATTATTTTTTAAATAAATTATTCATTTATCTTGAGGAATCGAAACATATAATATGTATACAGATAATTTATTACAAAACAAATAATATTCGCGTTCAATATTTTGCAGAGTCATCGAATTAAAAAAGTCAAAAGTAGAACATACAATATTTTTTGGCATTGCAAGGTTTAAAAAATGAAAATACTAAACGTAATATGATATTATTGTATCAGGTAGTGGAAGTGAAGAAAGTAGTGTCGGTGCCGAAGGTGGTGTCGGTGCCGCAGGTGGTGAAGGTGTCCAAGGTGGTGGAGGCGCCGCACTACCCGTACGCGTCCCTCGCCGCTGGTTGGTGGTGAACACTCTCTACCAAATATGTACATAATATACACTAGTGCGATAACATGTACATGCTCATTATTCACTTAACCAACTATTACCCGACTACCTCCACTCATAAAAACATATCATAATAACGCTTTGTTGTGGTGTAAAAGAAAGACAAACCAACTTTCCTATTTATAATATTAGTATGGATGCAGTATGTTACATCGTATACGTTACTTTAAAACAAAAGACATCAACGCGCTCGCACGACTTGTTTGCGTAATTAAGTTAAAAAAACCATCTAATTGCAAGTCGGATTCGCGCACGGAGGGTTCCGTACAAACCTGTAGGTATATTGTAGTGTAACTAAAAATTTAAGGTATTCGGAATTTTTCCTTTACATGTGCTATAAAATATTGCTTTATACCAAATTTCAAGATTGTAGCTGGAGTGGAAGTTTTAATTCCCTTGCGAGTAGATGCGAGTTTGGAGGATGAAGTTACTCTCGTCCGCAGAATTTTCCCTCCCGTACCTTGCACTTATCCCCGGATGGCGCTAAACGAGTAACAAACTTTCCATCCCATCTCGGGGTGGCAGGGACCAAGTGGATTTTTAAAGCATTTTGTATTAAGAATATTTTTCAGTATAGCATCGTGAATGCGAAATTGATCAAATATAACCTATAAGGACTCCGTTTTTTCCTTTCGAGGTACGGAACCCTAACTACGAAATCTTTCTGGACGATGAATCCTTCTCTATCAGTTATTCTGAACAAGATTCAAATAATAATCTTGTTTGATCAGCTGTTGGTTTTCCAAGACAAATAAATAAAGAATATCATTAGAATACAATTTTTGAACCCACAGGAATGATATTAAGAAAATTCACAATAAGTTAAATAATTAATTATTTGAAATTAAATACATATTTTGTAAAGAGTTAGTTAATGTCGTAAATCTATTAACCTATGAACCAACATAAGTCATATTTCACTAACGATGCGATGATCTATTTCATCCCCTCACGATGTTATCAGCTTTGGAACAAATAAAAGAAGTGCACCACCGCATATTACTTATGATACCTATGATACCTTTACAAAATTAATTTCACAGCAAGTGATGATATAGATTTCGCATTTGATATTTTCTGATGTTTCTTTAGCAATAGTACTGTGGTCGAAATACTTAAATAGGTAAATTATCTGTATTCCGTTAACGAGAAACACTAATATCGTCATAGCACCCAGCGTTGAATGAGTTAAGTACAGCAATCATTCACAGTGTGATTATGTTTCGAAACATCAAACAGCGGCGGCATCTGTGATGAGTGCACGCACATCGGTATGCATACTATAAATTGTAAATAGTGTTGTGTATAAATGCCTTAATAATAACTTTCTGCACGCTCTACAGCAAGCAGTCTATGAGCTTCTTGGTAGAAGAAAAGATATAAAGATGGCGTGCTGTGTGTACTAGCAGCAGCATAATAAAATCATATTTTTTATTTAATGTTCAAAACCTGTTAGTTAACGGAATCTACAGATTCTCCACCAATAGAAATAGCATATGGTAATGATCCAGGTTTCCATAATACAAGTACTTTAGATACTTAACTTGGGATCTGAGTAATGTCTGATAATTATAATTTATTTAAAAAAATAACCACCTATTGCTGGCGTCAGTCAAGACACGTACGATACTTAACCGTGAACTCATGTCGCCGATTACACAATGTCTTACAACACATAGACGCAATTTCTATTAAAACAGTATTATCATCAACATTAAATAAATAAAAAAGAATTTTAATCATATGTTGATGCTCTTGCTCTCTCAGTCTTTAAATCTTAGTATTTGACCACAGATGAAGCTTTTAATGTACCTACAGATAATTCTTTAAAAAGGAATTAGATCCGAGATGGCATTCAATTTAATTGAATTGGTTAGAGCATTCACCCGGATTATGAGAGTTTATGGGGTTCTAATTATACATATAAGAATAATTTATTTCATTAAAGCAGTCTATGAATTTTTAAAAGCACTTAGATTATAAGGGAAATTATATGCAAATACTAACAGATATCACGTATACGCAACTATGAGGGGACATTGAAATTCTTAATAACGTTTTGCAATCGTCAATTGATTTTAAGATTAACACTTTACATATAGATCTGACACTTTTTGAGTAATCGTACCATAATCACACAGTTCACGCTCAGAGCATGAGATGACAAGAAAAAAAGGTTTTCTTCATTTATGTGCTTCACAATTTTATCTATGATATTCCTTACTATATTGCCACTTGAATACACCAACACTAGTTTATATTTGTTCAACAGAATAAATTAATTTAAATGGAAGTAATGATACAACCCTTCCGCATAAACTAATAATAACAACGGCTACTGACGGCAACACTGACGATACAAGCGCACGAATGTGGCATTAGTTTAAATATTAATAAATTACTTCCAATCAATGCATGAGGTGACAATTATTTAAGTAATAAATGCCGTCGCCTATTATGTCTCGACACGTACAACATGAAGTTTAACAGCAAGCTAATACTTAATTTGGAACTATTGAAAGATCTATAGGACATACTCGTCTAAAATAGAAATCGGTTATTTAGTCAAAGGAGAAAACAATCCAACTGTTGCTATAATTTCAGGATTTGAAGTTAGCTGACCCAAAATTCAACATACCCGGGAAAATTAACCTTTTATTTGGTGTAGAGGCATGTACTCTAATATAATTGGTGGGTCGCATTAAAGGTTCAGCCGAGTCACCTATCGCTCAAAATACCAACTTAGACTGGATCTTATCTGGTAAGATTCTAACAGAAAATTTAAATCATAAGTTATTTAGTACGAAAAAGACGAACTTCTCATAAAAATCTGGGAAATAGGACTCTGGGGAATCTGACTCTTCTTTCAACACAAAACGGGAAGGATTATGAAGAAATGTATGCAAACACAACCTAAGAGAGATTCTCAAAGGCGTTATATTGTCAAACTTCCTTTTCGTTCAAATGAACGAAGCTGTAAACGAGATAATTCAATTTTAATTGCTAATGAAAGGTTCAAAATGTTAGAAAGAAAGTATTTCATAAACGAGCATTTGAAAAAGCAATACCTCTAGTGATGTAATAAATGAATATTTAGAATTGGGACTTATGGAATACGCGCCTCAAAACTAAGTTTTTAATTCTCATGCAGTATATCTTCCTCAGCACGCTGTTGTCAAGGAGGAAGGGAGCACTACTAAGGTGGGAGTAGTTTTCTATGCATCCCATTTGCTTTTTTATGTTTTTTTTTTTTCAACTATCTGTTTAAATAATTATTTTTATATGATACATGTCCTACTAGTTTAAGTAGGTATTTATAGAATAAAACCAATAAAATACGCTTCCAACGCTATGATAATATAGTTATTGGAAGTTGTTAATTATAGACGTCACATGGTCATGGTCTCGTGGGCTCAGTTGCGTGCGCCCGAGTCGTCCACTTTGTGCTTGTTTCCGTGCTCCGTCCAACCAGCACCGGCACCGACACCGCGCCGACCGCACACCGATCACTTCTGGTCCCTCACAAATTATTTGAACAAACGGCTGATTAAAGTGTTGTGAGGAAAAATAGTATATGCTCTAATTGTAAATATCGGTAATAAATAAATCCAAATCTACAAATTAATGGAGGCTATCTTTAAAATGAAATCAAATTTTACAAATACTGAAATACTTTATTGACTCTAGGACATACATTTACTTTATAAATGCAGTAAGACATTTAAGAACGTAACTAAGAGCTAAGCTAAACATAACGATGACTAAAGGGAAGCTTATTTAACATATCAATCTACTGGCCGCTCACCGGTCTCTAATGATTTTATATTTTTGAACTCTGATGATGACAGGCTCGGGCTCGGGGCGCGTCACTCTCTTCTTTGTCGGTCGGCGTCTGTAGGAGTAGCCTCCCTGAGGGTTAGGACGCGCGTACAAGACCTCCACAACAGGTTCATCGGGCTCACTGTAATTGTCCTGTACGACGTCGTTTACAGACGCAGCGTACATATAAGGGCCTGGTTGGTTATAAGGTAATGCGTACGTGGGCATCGCACCACTTGCAGCGGTTTGTCTGTCTGTCATTTCTGGTCTCAATGGTACTCTGGACATGATGTGCAGCAGCGGGATGGGTGAGTGCATCGAGAGTGCAGCGTACGCGATAGGTTTGTAGCCGCGCGGATAATGACGCGCATACACGCCGCCGTGCATATCGCTGCGCCACTGTACCGCCTCGGGCAGAGGCTCGCCGCGCGCGCACGCGCATACCGCCAGCATCAGTAATGGCATCTGGAATGACATACACCCGATTTCTGTTTTGAGAATTTAAAGTTAAGAATTTCTCGAACCGTGCTTAAACGTCGCTTAAATAGGTCCTCACTTCTGATTTTAGTTTTTTTAATGATCAGTTAATAGCAGCTTGATAAAATTAGATAGTTTTACCTTTTGAAACGTCATAAACTTAAGTTATGGAGAATAATCAGTTGAGATTTTGCACTTGTCACAATTCAGAAACCGGCCGATAGTATGATAGAACCTTCTTAGAAGAAGCAATTATTAAAATTTCCGAATAAATAATTTAACTTATGTACTAATAGATTCTGAAACGTTTACTACATACTTTAGGAAAACATTAGTACGCATTAGTATTTTAATTTATTAATGGACTTCAAAAAAAGGAAGTACTCAGTTTGTGTGTATGTATGTTTGTGCGCGATTATCTTGCGTTTGGCTAAACCGATTTTGATGCGGTTTTTAGTATAGTATTTGTCAGACTTAGGAGAAGGTTTTAGGTATATTAATCAACTAAAAAAATGGAGGGTCGCGCTTTAACACACTTTTTACGCGGTTTTCAGAAAAGTATTTTTAGTGTTACCTATTATAAAAAAAAACAATATTACTAAAAAGCAAGAAACAAAACTTTTTCAAAAAAGAACCTTCTTCAAACTTCTCGGCAAACGGGTATCTATCATTAAATTAATAACCTACAGAAAACCTCCACCCAAGTTTAATAGCATTTTCTTGAATAAGTTCCTTTGATATTATTATTCACTTTTTTTTAAATTTGAAGTCGGTTCTATTTTTTTTTGGGCCCCAATACTAAATTGTGCACGCAACTATTTATAAAATGATATAAAATGTCGTCCAAACTAGTCCTTACTACTAAGACTCCGCTGTTCGTCTGTCTGTTATGAACCGTAACAACTAGACAGTTGAAATTTTCACAGATATAGTGAAAATTTCTGTTGCCTTTTTTGCATTTTTTATTGATGGTAGGGAACCGTTCTTTCGCAAGTCAGACTTTTACTTGCCTGGTTTATTACCTTCTTTCATTAGTTAAAGAATACAAAGCCCGTTTAGGTAAAGGTGTACACCACAACTAATGTATAAAATATTACGAAAATACCTATATTTAAAGCAATTATAGTCATATAATAACTACACTGTAACAATTTGATGATGTTACCGGTTATAATTTTAACTATTTAATATTTATTTCGAGTATTAATATATATGTGGTACTCACATATGAGTCCATGTCGCGGTCTGTCCGGCGGGTGGTGTGTGCGGTACTGCGACCTGCGCCTGCGCACCTCCCCCATGCTGTATTTCAGTTTCAGCGACCGTTCGGGGATACGATATCTATAGAGCTGTTGACAACTTTTCCTAAAACTCTAACAGTATTTACGATTTTACTTTCCCAGGCATGTGAAACATTACACAAGGGCTATTTAACATTCTGTTTATAAAAAAGAAAAATTGTATGTCTGCTTCCTGTCCACAGAAAAAAAATCTCGACAGATTAAGAAGTAACATAACGGACACATAACTTGTATAAAGTATATTTTAACTACTCATAGCGTCGTTAATCTTATCTTACCTTATCTATCGTAATTTGACGACTGTTTTAAGTCTCTACTATAAGAGTCGTTAAGTATATTGTTATTTGTTAGGCACATACCGAGTGCAAACTCTAGCGATCGAGTTTGACAGATTGGCGAATGAACTTAGCGATCGTTACTTCTCGACAAATAAGCAGTACAATGACAGAGGAACGGACGAACCAACGTGGGTGATCCACGAACCTAAAATGAAATATTTTATTAAAGTAAACCGCTCTAGGTGCATCTAGTCGGCAGTGGCATAGTAATCAGCTTGGTGACAACAACGCCGACACGTTTCCTTCCGCGTCCAGTGGCACACTACCACACAAAACGCGATCAAAACAAAAACATAGGAAATGTGTTTACGTTAACAATTTTCATCAACAAAAATTAACTACAAACTGAAATAAGGTTACCTATATCTTGAAACGAAAACAATTAGCACTTTTTGATTACTTGTGAATATGATGAGTGAGTGACGAAATTACCAATTCGACGCATATTGCGAGGATACTTGTGTCGCAAGCGCATATCTAAACTATGAAATAGGAGTGGAGATTATGCTCACAAGAAACCTAGTTTGGACACAAGTGCGTATAATTAAATTAACTTTAACTTGTTGTGAGATTCTTGTTAGCTGCTTTGTTTCGATTATTACCTACATGGTGAACAATGTTGGTGTAAATAAAATATTATATCTCATCTGTTTAACTTTGTAATATTAATGTAAATCGTATCACTGTTTGTTTACCCTAAAAAGAAATAAATAAAATATTATCAATAGATAAGCATTATTAATAATTAAGTCGCTGTAACTACTCGTTTAAAAGTGCTTGCTCGCAGTAGGACTCCAAGTATGTTAAAATTTGTTTTTTTTTAATATTAAATTTTCATATTTGTTTGGGATGAGTGAAGAAATAAGATGAGACGTCATAGAATGAATACGGAACAACCCATTGAACGCACTGTGTGACACTTGATAATTTGAATGTCGAATTTTCAACTGAATGGTTTTTATTAGTTCAAAATATTCTTTGAAAATCAAATCGGTTTATACAAATATTAAAAACGGATCTTACTTATTCACGAAAAATAAAGGAACTCAACGCTAATCAATTTTATCATATGTAATATCATACTATAAACTCAATCAGTGATTGAATTAAATTATCGGTGCATTTTTTAAGCAAGGAAGTAGTCATTAGTATTGAATGCCTGAGCAATGAACATATTTCACATTAAACAGTACAAAGCATGCAAACGAATACACGCGCGTACCGATTTACGCTAAATAGGTATTTTGTTGTTCCTCAACGGAAGTTGAAATGTGTCAAACATTTTACATTTTAATGAGGAAGTATTATAACAAAAAAAAGCACCTCCACTAGATGGTGACTCTTGCAAAAGTTGATTTTTGCAGGAAAAGAATGGACCAAAGAAAGTCATTTCCGTTCCTTTAACTAACATATTAAATATCTGTAATTTGCAAAGTTCGAAACTTAGACATCAATACAAATACGAAAAAGAACAAATAGAATATGAGTTGTTTATTGAGTTTTGAAAACTAATTTACTTTTATACATGAAAGAAAACCGGAAGGGTTGTCATGGAGAAATCATGAAAGTACCGTAGCGACATCTAGTTTAATTTCGGGAACTAATGTTTTGTTTAAATATTCCTCATTGCACTTTAATGGTCCCTCAGGTTTTATTTATTATTATTATTGTAACTCAGGCAGACAGTTGATGATGAAACAACTAAATAATTTTGTATCGCCTATATGTATAGACTTTAAAGTTAAAGCGAAGTATGAAACTGATGTTAATTTTTTACTAGAGAATCCAAGTTTTCGGATTATAATCAAAGTTTTATCCTAAGGTTCCACTTCAAGTTGGTTTCTATGTTTATTTATAAGGCAAATTAGTATTCTCATCAGCCTCATCGGAGGCCCATTTATAAATTGTGACTAAAGACATCGAGTTATTACTTGGTGAGCTAACTTAATTTAAACATGGTGAGAATGTTGTGATCCGGTATTTTATTTTGATCACTGATCGGAAACACTGATATGGTCCATTATGGTAATAAATTTAAATATTTTTTATTTACTATTAGACATCAAAATAATATTAAGTGCATGTAATCAAATTACACGTCTTAGTATAAATAATATAAGTTTTATTTTTCAAAACTTCTGAGTTCGATTCCCGAACTTGACAAACAGGGGAGAGAGGGGAGGGTTAAGAAAATGAAGTTTGTGTGACGTAATTTATGGCCGGCCCCCAAGGGACTCTTATTTTCTACAATGTAGTTTGGCATTTGTAAAAGAGTAAACCAGAACCTCAATATATGTAAATGTCCAAGCAAAAATTAAAGATAGTTTCCTTTTATTATTAGATTATCTGGGCATTTCGCACAATTCTGCCAAAGTCAAATGTATAAATTAATTTCTATTCATGTATAATACAAATTAAATGAATGAAAGACTGCGACCCAAAAAACTTAAAGAGAGTCATTATAATGCTTCCAACATATTATCGTCGATCCCGGCCTGTTGCCAAGCCCGGGCCTTCGATGAGGATACTCCGTCCTTCATCAACAAAATTTTTGGAGTTGATTTAATTCTATTCAAATCGATTTATTTTGTTTTTGTGTAACGACAGTTTGTCACATTGAAGATACACCATCACGTCATTGTTCGCTAGCTATTTGTACCTATATAGATTATTTAATAATTTATTTCTTTGGGAAATATAGGTAGATATACCGATCAGGCGAAAGAATCAATTTAATTCAAATTTCCCAACTTTTTTTTAAATAAAGACTTGTTCCGTTATACACGGAAATTTTTCCAATATCCCATATTGTTTCACAACTTTGTAATACAATGCAACTGCTTCACTGTCAACATGACATTCAATAGATTTCTTTGAAAATTGTGGCCCTATTAAATGACAGTTGCGCCCTTGTTTATTTTCCACTGTCTGTTTCGCACTATACCTACTCTAAGTACGCAAAATATGAAATAAGAAGATTTTGGCAAATCGGGCAGATTCAACATTTTTGAAACGGTCACCCTGCTAGTTCCCTTTGCCTTAATTAGACGAATTTAATACCAAAACAAACATTAAACATTAAGTTGTGATTATTAATTATTTAATTTAATTACAGTCAAAGATTAATATCATCTTAGTAATCATAAAACATTATCATGCCTCGGGTAAAAATCGATTATATCGTGAGTTTTAGCAGCGAAGATTCCGTAAGTATAACCTCATAAACTCATTGGGATAATTTAGTGATATTTTGAAATAAGTTAGTGATGTGATGCATGGAAATATTGTTGAAATGAATAGAAAGTGTAATATATTAAAAAATTACTTTACTGATGTATTCAATTCTGATTCATCATAATTGTGTATAAACAATGTCGAATGATACAGGAAAACCCGGCAAGTAACTTATTAAGTTGGGAAGTCAGCAAGAAACGTTGGTTGTGTGCCAAGGGTGAGCCTTCATGCTCCGTAGTTCTGCAGCTCACAAAAGCAGTGAAGGTACGTTCATTTCATTGCCTTAGCATGGCTCTTTAGTCCTTGAGATAGTTTTAATTAAAATTAATTTATGCATAGAGTTAACAAGTGCAACTAATATTAAGTAGGTCACTCTGAGCGGAAAGAGGTGGTGAAATGACATTTATTCAAAACTTCGCAAATTAACGACATACTGGTTTGTGAAGTATTTAGTATTCATACAAAAATTAAGCATATCTCGCTTCCTTTAGTGGGTTCCATTCGCATTGATTTATGTTTACCTTAAATGTCATAACATTATTTCTGTTAAATATGAAGCAAATGTTGATTCAGATTTATTCCAATCTAAAAAGAACAAATCATGTCAGAACTACTGCGTACATTCATTATAAACCTCTTTGATGTGCATAGTCACTAGTGATGTATTGTTTTAAAATAGCGCATTTAAAAATTTACAATTGGGGTTTATAATTATATATTATGACAATACCTACATTATGGCAATACCTGCGCCGACCCCAAATAAAATTGGGATAAGGGCAGGGGAATGATGATGACAATACCTACATAATTTTCTAATTTATATTGCATTTACATTTTTATACTATAATTTTTTCAGATTTCAGCTATACATATAGGAGCTCATAATGCTGCTTTTGTGGAGGTACTTGTAGGAAGATCAGAAAAACCAAATGAACCATTCCAGGTAATTAATAGTGTAATGGTGTTTATCAAAAATATTTTAGACAATGAATTAGAGCTTAAGTTTACTAAATATTCTACAGCCTTGTTGGTAATATGTTAGCCATCAATCTCTGCTAATGCACACTTAGGAAAGTTGTATCAATGTGAATCTTCTCACTTCATCATATAAATAGACATGCCTACATCGTTTACTTGCCTACGTAAAATACAAAACAAAATAAATTTTTTGTCTTATAATTTCCTTCTAAATTTTAATTCCTATCCAATTCTTTGGTAATATGAATAATTTGAATGAACACAATGTTGACTTTAATAACGATTTTTTATTAATAATTCATTTTAAATACATATTTACTTAGCCATCCCAAAAAGCCTGTTAACTTGCTAATTTAGCTACATAAGATCTCAATGTGATTGTCTCATTTCTCAAGTCTCCCATCAAACGACAGAGTATAATGCATTCCTGTTACTACACACAAAAAAAAATCTTATATATAGGTGCTATTGCCGAGCAGCGTGTTTCTGTCTCCAAGTGAGTCTCGTCGGGCAGAGGGCGTGGAGCGGGTCCGTTCGTTCAGTGAGCCGCTGCTGACCGGCGCCGGTGGGGCACAGCGCTGGGACCGCGTGCGGCTCGTGTGCTCGCAGCCCTACAACAAACACTGCAAGGTGTGCTCCACTAGACTATGCCGTCACATTCATACTGATTACAATATTTTGCTTAATGTAGTATAGTATAGTATTGAAAGTATGATTGGTGCATCTTGTAACAAATGATTTATTTTTTAATCAATAATATCTTTTATTATTAATTTATTTCATCACAAACTATGCAATTCCTGAACTCTAGTTCGTTCTCGTTAGCTCGTGATTTACAGCTGTTTAAAATTCTCAATCGATAAAAGGCATTGTTTCGCAGTACGGATTAAGCTTCGTGCAGATATATGAGCCGGAGTCGTTAGAGCTGGCGATGGCTCCGTCGCCGGGCGGCAGCAGCGAGGACGAGTTCAAGCCCGGGGAACTGTTCGCCGCGCACCGGAACAACTCGCAACAATCCAACTCTGACACAGGTTGCCACCATTCACCACATTGACATTATCATTCATTATCAGCATACTTGTACGAGCTGCTGCCGCACAATCTTTAGTTTTGATAAGAAATGATACGGAGAGTTCAATTGATAGAAATTATTTATTGATTTTTGACTTTTTATGCTAAATGATAAAATGATTTGATATGAGTACACACCGTGACGATCGAATGAATACTAAAAATGATGACATGAAAATGTAATACAATGGAGTAAAATGCTGAATTGCTTTTAACATACTATTGTACGGTTGTGAACCGTACAATACTAATTTTTTGATTCGTGAACCGAGCCTGTACATTTTACCCAATCAAAACATAAGTGTCTTTGAAAGTTATTTAAGATCAAATCAACAACAACTCCATTCCTCTCTCGCTCCTTACATTATCATAATATGATCTACATTATCCATAGTAAATTAGAAGTTGGAGACTGCAATCTATCGAGTCAGGAGCAACTATCGTGAACGTTCGATAGAAAATAATCACTGTTATATAATTTCACATTATATTCTCTTATATTATAATATTACCAGGATCACAAATAAGGCAAGCTACATCTCAAGCACTCAAGAATATATCGGATTCTGCTACAAAGTTGGTTAAGACTCCCATCACTAAAAAGACTCGCAGCGAACCCACGAGCACCGACTACGACGTGAACAGAAAGAGAGACGGCCTAATGTACACGTCGGATGACGACAAACCGCACGCTAAAATAGATCATGTTGTTAAAAGGCACAAGGACGATAAAAGCAAACAAGAGCCCGCTACTAGTCAAAAAGTTAAAACTGACGATAGAAGGAAAACTACTTCTAATCAAAAAGATGACGCGTCAGATGCTACCTCCACATTCAGTGATAAACAAAATAAGAGAACTCATGATGAAATGGTCCGTACTAAAGATAAACATGGCAGCGGAAATAAAAATGACAGCTTAAATGAAGGAATTAAAAAGGAATCAAAACTTGATGAAGGACCCAGAAGCAGCAGAGACAAACATAAAGAAAAGACAGTAGAGAGTAGAGATGATTCCTACAGTAAAGAAGTTAAGAGGAGATCAGAAACAAATAGTCGCAACGAGACACAAGGGAGAGGCGACGAGGACCCGTCCACGAGTAAGGACGTCGACGTGGAGCCGAGGAAACGATCGCGGGCTAAACCTGAGAGAGGTCGGTATACTTTTTTAATTATTTTATTTAACACAATAATGAGTATTTCATTTATTTCGTTATATATAGACCTAGGTACCCGCGGACGATGTAGCTTTCTGTTAACAGATCAATATTTCTGAAGATTATCTCGCTACAAACAAACTTAGTTATATACTTGTTCCTTCTTAATAATTCTTATTCTTATTTTTATTTTTCATTTTAACAAATTTATTTTATTAGGTATACACAAAAATACTTCGGTGCACAGTTTGATGTAATTTTGAACTTATGCTAATATTAAAATAGTGCCATTTTCATACAAACTACCTATCCTCTAGATTTTGATGTGTTCTGTGCGACCGTACCTAAATCGAACATCCTTTCGTAAACATAAACGAAGCGTTAAAACTGAGATAGAGGAGAATCATTCGGCATTTTCAGTGTCGTATTCGGACGCAGGGCGATCGGCCGTGTTATTTTTATCACAGATGGACGTGCCTAATCGCAAACATTCACTCGGCCCGAGCATCACATTTTAGTTAAAATAATAATATGTACGTCATCGTCGACCAATCAGTCGCCTATTCGACTAGTCGGCAAGTATCACACCGTAGTGAGGGGTGTAACGACGGTTGCAGAGCTGGGCGCGGTGCTGCGCGGCGTCGTGCTGACGTTCAGCGGGTACGTGAACCCCGAGCGGGCCCATCTCCGCCACCTCGCCACCAGCATGGGGGCCACCGTCACCCGCGACTGGGAGCCCGCCTGCAATCTGCTCGTGTGAGTGCCGCATAGAAACAACTGGCATCTTAATATAATTGAATAACGCTAAGTGCTCGGTACGGGACGGCCAGGTGTGCGTTCCCCAACACTCCGAAGTTGAAGCGAGTCCGCAGCGAGTGCGGTGCCAGCGTTCCCGCGGTAACCGCGCATTGGCTGAAGGAGGCGCACGCGCGCCGCCGCCGCCCGCCGTGGAGGCGCCACGCCACCGAGCCGCAGCTGCGCGGGGAGTGCGACAGCGGCGACAGCGGCAGCGGCGGCGACACGGAACCGTCTGAAGGTACACTGTACAGATACTTTTAAAACACCGAACAATTTTATTCCTACGATTTTCTGTCGTTGTTATACGGATGTAGTCTGTGAACGACGATAAAGGTATACTAATTAGTAGTGTTATAACCGGTGGGCAGGTTAGGTAGTGCTATTTCACGGGATTCGATGATGCTAGATTAACGTGGATGTACCCTCGCATCTCAGAGTCCCGGGAATTATAAAATTACTTTCAATCTTACTTACTGTTTAATCTGTTTTTTATGATAAAATTGTTGTGAAAAAAATGAACTGGACTGAATATCAAATTGCAAGAAACATTAGTTTTTGTTCAGGTAAATAAATTTCATTTGTATTTTTATATCATACATATCTCTATAAATAGTTTTTATCGAGATAAACAAAATATTTCCCATTTTAAAGTGAAATACATTAACGATCGAACGTCGTATTTTATTCGCTTTTATCTCTTTATGAACCTTCAAATAGGGCAAACCCCCAGTTTCAATTTATCAAATCGTACACAGAATGCGACACGGACGACGAAATAGAGAAAGTGCTTCGAGCGCAGAAGAAACCGCGCGTGGACACGCCCCCACCCACACACGCGCGCAACACCACGCCCCCACCCGCACACACGCACGACGACGACGACGGAGGCGACACCGACCGGGACACAGGTAGGGGAGTCGGGAACATTTTAATATCTCCATCAGAACCTTGAGACAAAAATATACACTGACTTCAAAAAAAATCCAAAAGCTACGTAGACGGTTTTACGGTTTTTATTTGAAAGTTATAGTTCGATATGTTTTAATCTGTCGATGTTAAAATAATATATGTGGACGACGTCCTCGTGACAATCCGTCGGTCCGTATCGCTCCAGTAGAGGCGGAGCGCGTGGAGCGCATAGCCCCGCAGCGCTGGCTGCCCGCCATATTCGAGGCGCGCACGTTCCTGCTGCGCGCGCGCTCGCCGCGCCGCCGCCAGACATGCGCGCGCTACGTGCGGGCGTACGGGGGGACGCTGCTGCAGGTACTGCGATTTCTAAGCTGCTTTCAACATTTCTACTTAGTAACATTGCTACTTCGGGCCGATGTTGCCAGCGTCATATCGCGTTCCTTAATTTCTAGTTGAGACTCGGTTCTCAATACTCGAACTAACGATAAATATTATAAGTACAGTGAGGACTACCCTCATCGGAGGGCCGGGACGGAATTAGGCCCGGATCTACGACTTTGATCCCACCGGGGCAGAAATTTGATACTGCGTTAACACCACAGAGTGCCTACATTATTAACTTTACTGTATTATTATAGTTTTGGCGGATAACTGCAGCTATTTCGAGGCCCCCCAGGACCGGAGGTGGACCGTCCCCGGCTTAGTCCGCCCCTGTGCGAGTCCTAGATTTATATTTAATACATGTGTTTTTATAAAATCATAGTTTTTATCGATTACCCACACTTTAAAAGAGAATCTGAGGATATTTTTTTTTTTACATCGAGCTCATTTAAGCGGTCGACCGCCTCCGTAAAAGTTTGCGGATTTATACCTGAATAGAATATGATCTCTGACCCTATTACTTGTAAAATATTGCATATACAAATGACCTCTGGTTTCATTGACAGTGTGTGCTTAATTTACCCGACACCGAGTTATTTTACTTGGGCAAACGAACTGTAAATGAGTGACATCTTCGACATTTTGAAGTACAGTGTGTTTGTGTCAACATTCAGGAAGAGGAGTTGGACGAGGACAGTGTGGTGGACTTCGTGATAAGCGACGAGGGGGAGGGGCCCGCGGCCGGGGCGAGGGGGGTGAGGGGAGCCGAGTACAGGACGCCCGCGTGGCTGTGGACCTGCCATCGACTGCGGCGACTCGTCACTACACACTGACAAACAAAATTGTTAAATTTGCTTTTTCGATTTAGACTTTAATCGTGGTCGATTACATTTATATATAAGCACACAATCGCCTTAGGCTATTTACTCATGGCGCGATGCAATTCGAACGATTTATTGGAGATCCGTTCTTCTAAATTTATAGTGTGTTTGTTAACGGTTTCGCGTGCAAGTGTACAATTGGTTAGCTCGCTTGATCTGCGATTGTGGAGATTAAGCGGCGTTCGCAAAGACTTGTAATCAGATCGGTAATCTTTTTTCTATTTGACTGAGCGGCATGGAGCGAGACAGGCATTTACGGAGATTAAACGACGTCCCCAAAGGTCAGTAATGGGACGGATAAAACTGGGCCCGCGTGAAGATCCCCGATGAGAATCGGTGGTGGTTATAAATCAAGGATATTCTTGAATGAATGAAACAAATCTACCCAAAATTCCGTATTGCGCCCGTGTAGACGTCCTAAATCGTTCCTTTGCGACCGTCGCTTAACCTCCGCAATCGCAGATCAAACGCGCTAAAACCACACCATCGAACTTTTCACTTGTTTACACTATAGCAGAGATATTGACATATTTTTTCGTCAAATTTAATATATTTTGATGATATAGTAAGGTTGCGCGACTAAATCACTCCTCGATTTAACTGAACAAAATATCGAAAACAGATCGAGCGTTCGACCGCCCTCATACATTTGACGTGATATCGCAGACCACGAGTATGTAGACGCAATTCGATGTCGAGATTTGTGACCGAGTATGTGTATTGTATACATGAGTAAGTGCTTGCGATTCTCCACATTATAAAGGCGTGCGACTCGTGCGATATCGCTTATCGATAGCGAATTGCATCGCACCAAGCTTTGAGTAAAGTCTTAAAGAAGCCATGAATGGCATCTCGATTCATAATGTTTATTTTTACAATCAATTGTTAAAATATATTGTTTTGAATAAAATAAAAAACGAACATTTTCAAAATATTTTATTTCGAAAAATAATGATGGAAGGAGCCCCGAGTCTGATCGGTTCGTGACTCTCGCGAATGATGTGAACGAATTTTTCCGACGATATCAATTCGTAAACTGGAGTTATATCGGGCGCGGTCACTGGGAGGTGAGCAGCGTCAGTTTCTCGTTCAGCTGCAGCTGGGTCTTGATGAGTTGCGCGAGAGTGACCACCTGCGATTAATCGGTTATGTAATTATAGATACTTCGTTGTATTTTTTTATCAACAAACAAATAATGGAATATTCTCGTTCGAGAAGCTTCAGGGGGCGCACCACAAAAAGGCGATATCAAATTTAAATCGAACATGTAAATTTTTTTCATAAATAAATTTAGCAGCCTATATGCAAAATTTAGAAATTAATTTAGTCCTGTTTGATTTGAACTTGCTAAATAGTACACGGATACAAATACAAAGGACTCACCATGAGCAGGTCCTTGACGCTGGAGGCGAAGGCGTCGGCGAAGCTGTCGGCGGCCAGCGCGGGCAGGGCCGTCACCAGGTCCAGCAGCTGCCGGCCCGCGGGCCCGCTGCCCGCCGCGCGCCCCGCCACCACCTCCTCCACGTACGCCACCATCTGGCCGCACGGCAATCAGGAAGTGTTTCAATATCAACGAAACCACCTCCACTAGATGGCGACTCTAGCAAAACTTGATTTTCGCAGGAAACGAACGGATCAAAGACGGTCATTTCTGTTCGTTTTAACTAACATATTAAAAAAATTAAATTTGAAAGTTCAAAACTTAGATATCGATACAAATACGAAAAAGTACAAATAAAACATGCGTTGTTTATTGAGTTTTGAAAACTAATTTACTTTTATACACGAAAGAAAACCGGAAAGGATGTCATGGAAAAATCGAAAACGCACCGTAACAACATCCAGTTTGATTTCGGGAACTAATGTTTTTTTTAAATACTTCCTTGTTCAATTAGTCTTTAACTTGATATTTTACAATAGAAGTCGAACGTCTTCGTTTTAGTAATGATTCTTCTAGATTCGATAAACGTAAGGAACACTAACTCGTATGGAAAGTGATTGTAAATATGGTGATGAAAATGAGAGTCATTAAATCAGTAAGGAACTTCAGTCTATTATTTAGCTATATTTTTCTAATAAATTGTGTATATGTTATGTAAAAACCATACTTCGGGGCATTAACGTGAAGGTGCGAATATTAATGGACGCGTTAACGGTTTATTCTCGTAGCATGTTAAATTAGATCGTGTACTATCAACATAGTTTAGTTAGTTGATATTTTAAATTGTTGTTTACTATAGCACGTGCTCAGTTCAAAGATCGACATGTAATAAATAACGTGCTATGAGATTTGATATACTGCTTAATTTAATGCGTTTGTCGCGCACCCTTGTTAATATGTACTTAGCGCGTTAATAAATTAACGCATTAATTAACACTCATTTTTTTTTATTTTACTCATTTTGGACAACTCTACTCGGGGCAAAAATAAAAACGTATCATCATTATCAGCACCCCTTTTACGTCCCCACTGCAGGAGCTCAGGCCTTCCTTATGGATGGTTAAGGAGGATGGGCCATGACCTTCCACGCTGGCTCAATGCGGATTGGAGGGTATCAACGACCGCAAATGCAGCCGGTACCAACGGCTTAACGTGCCTTCCGAAACAAGGAGTAGCTCGAGATAATAATTTTTTTTGGTCACCCATCCCGTGACCGACCCTTGCGAAAGTTGCTTAACGACAACGATCGCATGCTGCGGCGCTTATCCACTACGCCACCGAGCTACTTAACGGATAAAGCGAATGGTGAATGTGTGTATCGGCGACCTGGTCCAGCAGCGAGGCCAGCTTGGCGGCCGCCTCGGCCACCTGCGCCAGGTCGGGCGCGGGCTGCACCTGGCGCGCGCGCCCGCCCGGGCCCATCGTCTTCTGGCACAGCTGCAGGCCCACTATCTGCGACACGTTACATACATGTCCAGTGGCAACCTCCGTGACCGTGTATTACACCCGATAGTTTCGAGGCGTCGCCGCATCCGAGGCCCGCGTTCGATTCCCGGTCGAGTCGAAGTAGAAAACGAAGTTTTCCCTATAGACTCAGGTTATATCATAAGGCAACAAAAGGTGTAGTGGTATCTTCATTGTTTCAAATATCCAATGAGAATGCTAAAAGCTGTTTAATTTGCGATCTGAGCTATTTATGTGATGATATATAGTATTTATTATTTGTTTACATCACCGAAGTGTCAGTCGGTAGAATCGCTTTTATACCAAAAAGAAAAATAGGAATTTAAATAATATTACATAATTAAAATACTAAGAGCAGGTTCCGATTGGTATAGCACAAGCTAATTTTTTAGAAATCTGAAAGGACCTCTAATAATTAAAATTTGTAATGTTTATGTAACTGTACATTGGTATATTACATTTTGGTCCGGTGACTAGTGTAGTGTTTAAAAATATACCTCTGGTTCGTAAGTAGTGAGTGACACATCGATGGGTGTGAACATGCAGCCCTGCTTGCCGCGCGGCACACCGAGCGCCACGCACACGTATGCGCGGAGCCCCATGCGGGCCCCCGCCAGGGACGTATCCAGGGTCACGTGCACTGGCTCGCGACACTCGCGTGAATAATACTCATGGATCACTGATGAGTGGTTTGTCACCTCATTCCCTGTCGCCCACCAGCCTAAACAAATATTTGATTACTGAATGAATAACTTCATTATTTTACACTACCATATAGAACAATGTTGATAACAGGAAGAAACACATTTGTGAACTACAAAATTATTAAACATATTAGTGCCATGGACAGATGCTGATTAGAGTTGAATAAATGTAATATGTCCTTAAGGCCTGCACAATCCATATCGCAAGGAGTGTCACCCCTCAAAACCAAAATAAGACATAAACAGGACTTTTGTTCGCTGACCACCAGCACCTAGTATATACAACAGTACCAAAATATGAATTTTGAAACTCATTTTTGGCTTGCCTTGACAGGCTGTAACAAAATAGGAACAAATTGCCACAACACATAACTTTGGAAATAATCAAATATTTGGAGCACTGTTGTGCTGGTGACAGTACACAGCTAAATAAACCCTGTATTCAGATTAAAAAAAAACTATCCCTACTGCCATATACATTATTATTTTTATGGTAAGGTGAGAGAAAAAAAACCCTTCTGTTTTACTGTAATTCAACAAAAGACATGATTTTTCAGTTACAACTTGGGCCACTTACACACTTGCAAAATAAATCTGCTGTAGATCTTGTATTGAGAAGAACCGGCAAGAAACTTAGGCAATAAATCTGTTATATTTTATTCAGATCCAATTAAATTAATTTCATTAGACTATGAAGTCACTATCCATTTCAATATTTGTATACTATAGTAGGGGAGCCCACGATGCTAAATCGGGATTTACTCGAGCGTCATAGAGACCTATTGGGTTGCGAAGCTTAGATGATAACAAAAAAAAATTTCATATAATATATACCTTTTCATCGGTGGGGGAAGAGGCTATAGATTTTTAAAAATGTAAAAAAAAACCGTTGTATGGACATACTCGAGCGCGTCAGATATTAATATCATCCATGTCCTACGCATTTTTAAAAACTGTCGTATGTTAATCTGATCGTTTCCATGATGGGGGTGGTTATACGCAAGGGTTGAAAATGAAAAAAAAAAATTATTTAATCGAGCGCGTCAGATTTTTTGAGGGGATGTCAAGTGAACCTAAAAAAAGCTCTCATATAATAATCTGACGATTTGGATGTGACGCAAACGCGTGACCATTATTAGAATGTGCAAAAAAAATCGCCATTTTGAAATACTCAAGCGCGTCAGATTAAGCTATATATGGTTCATATTTATGCCCCAGACGTGATATCTCATAATCTGACGATTATCTGAAGGGATTTACTTAAACTGACACTAAAAAAATTTTTTTTTAATTTTTTCATATCATTGAGCTTAATTAAATAGAAAAGCACCGGAGTTAGCATGCAAATAAAAAAGTGTATGTTTTTTTATGTAAAATACTTATAATGAAGAAAATGATTATAAAAAATTAAATTTTTACAGTATTTTTTTTTTAATTATCATCTTCATCGCTAGAATCATCTTCCTCTTCTTCTCTTAAAATAACAAAATAAGCAAAAACGTTGGAAATACGATGTAAACAATATCACGCCACGAACGAGTCTGTGTCATCAGTTGTCATGGCGTCATGGCAACCGAAACCAGAGTGGGGATGGAATGAGAGAGTAATAGACAGAAAAAGAGAGAGAAATAGTGATGCGGAGAAGGAAATATAGGTATCACGTAGCTTAAACGCATTATTTATTTATTTATTTATTTATAGGTACAAAGACTTGTCAGCCAACAGACTAAAATCCAAAATGCCAACAAGTTAAAATTATGAAACAAAATTTTACATTGTTCATTCATTAAATATATATAATAATACAAAACAAAATAAAAAAACCTATACCAAATACAAAGTGAGTCAGACAATCTATTATTGTGTCAAAATAATAAAAATACATTTAATAAATTATTATTTCCAATGTCAATTAAAATTTACAAAAATCATTCATTACATATAAAATAAAGAATATACGTATTTAATGAATTAAGAATTCCAATGTCAACATAAAATTCTACAACATTCATACATATAATTACAAAAAACATTTAATAATTTATGATTTTCAATGTCAATTTTATCATTAAGTCACTTTATTATAAATTATTTGTCCATGTCATCTAAAATAGCTCGAAAACTAGTCATGAGAACTGCCAAACTATGTGCGAATATGTCAATTTCATCGTACCGAGCGACTACATCACCTATGAGTGTTATCGCGCGGTTAGTTGGAGCATATAATGCACGTTTGATGCGCGTTACTGGTCGAACCAGAAGACGCTGATTTCGACGTGGAGCCACCGTTCCGTCTTCATTATGCAACAAATATCTGGGTACTTTAAGTCCCATTCTGCCTAATATTGACGGTGCGTCCAACTTATTGTGCAATACAAATAAGTAATGTCTCACCATTGCAATAATCCGCCTAAACTTAAGGGTCTCCAAACCTACCATACCCGAGACAAATATGGAAAGATATAGATATGGATAGTAACCATATAGTTTTTTATAAAGCCAACGAGCGAATTTCCGTTGTACCCTTTCCAGCAGCAAAACATATTTCTCTTCGTACGGATTCCATACAGCGGCAGCATATTCGAGCTTGCTACGAACATAAGCGTTGTATAATGTTATTGCAACCCTTACATCATCAAAATCAGCAGCAGTTCTAATGACGAAGCCTAAAGTTTTACTAGCTGATTTAGCAACTGAAGTTATGTGAATGTGAAAATCTAATTTTGCATCTAACATTACTCCTAGGTCACGTATGCAATTTACTCTATCCAAATGGGCGTCAAATAAATTATAATTTGTATTTATTGTATTACGTTTTAGTGAAAATGTCATTATTTTACATTTGCTCTCGTTAAAAGGAAGACGATTAATCATACTCCAGTTTGACACAGCATCTATATCCTTTTGCAAGGCCCTAACATCAATGTCATTATCAACTCCTAAGCTTATTTTAATATCATCAGCAAATAGAAGGCATTCCGCCGAATGCCTTCTGAATATCAATGAATTTTTATTACTTCGGCTTGTGACAATCGTCAGATTATATATTTTTCGTAATCCTTGAATGATTCCCTTCAAAATAAAAAAAAAATTAGCCATGCTCGAGAAAATCAAAGTGACGTTTTTTTTTTACAACTTTGTAGCCTTCCCCCTTCTTTACGTCACTCTCAAATTGACAGATTAGAGGTATGTACACCTTTTAGCACATAACTAGCTCACCTTACCTTAATCTGACGCGCTCGAGATTTTCAGATGATCAATTTTTTTTTACTAATCTGATCCTTCGTCCTTGCGGTGCGGCCATTTTTATAGGGCTCATACTTGGTCCAGGTACTTAACTGGGTACAAGGTATCCCCCTGTATATTAATCTGCCGCGCTTTAGTAAATCCCGAAATCCCCGCTTCGGCTCCCCTACTACTAATTATTAATACTCATTAATAATCAGTATAGAGGAAAAAATACTTATTTATTTTCTTGAAATATTTTTGCAGCTTATTTAAATTATAATAAATATTTTCTAATACTCTTTCAAACAGAATAGAATATCCTATTCCCTAAAAACTTCCACATTCCAAATCACATACAATTTATGTCTTACATTGTACACCATTTGCTATTATTCGGTCCACTGTCAATAGATCCATTGGTATTACTATAGATAATGCTATTGATAGCTGCAATAACATTCCCTCCTTTACACTATCAAAATTAACAAACACTATTAGAAGAATCATAGTTCATAGATATAAAAGCTACTGATAAATAGTTATTTTCAAAATTATGCTAATACAACTCGCACCAGCAACAAATTTGTTTGTTCTACTACTTACCAACTATATTTTCAGATGCATTGACCCTACGATTTAATTCATATACATCCATGGCATAGTTGAGTTCTGCCTCCACTTGGTCGGCATGCTCTTTATGCGGTACGCAAAAACAATTGGTGACTTCCACAACTCCTTTGTCGGATGTACCTGTTCAAAAAATTATAACCTATCACTATCGATTAACTTTTAGAAAAAAAAATTTAGTTATTATCATCAGATAAAACTGACAAAGAACCACTTTATATCAAACAACGAGTGCATATAAACCACAAACACCAAAGTCCCCAACACGATGACGAGTGAAACAAATATTTGTAATGATAGTATTTTGAGTTTCCACTAGGTCTCAAATAAGCTTACCTAAAAGAGTACCAATAACTCTGTGTGAATCGGCATTTCGGCGCTCGTAAGCATCAACAATTTGAAATAATACTACAGGATGTACCTTAACAACTAAATTAAGCGACATTTTTGACACAGAAAAGCATACGAAAAGGCCGTTTTGATTGATGGAAAAAAGGTGTCAATCACAGTGGTGTGGGAAATCGATTACCATTAATCGATTTTCAAATAATCAGTGATATCGATTTTGATTTCCTAATCAACGATTAACCATCGATTATTTCTTAAAACGTTAGCAATAGGAATAGTTTAAAACGTTAGTACAGTACCTGCTTACTTTACTTCTATGGCTCATCAACCCATAACGGATCGCGAGTGTGAATATTATTAGTAGATATTCTTTTACTTATTATAGCAGCCCTGAATTACTCCCACGAACAAATAAGTAACTTTATTCATCTTTACGAATGAATGAACGGATCTTACAGTTTTATTTTAACAAATACAAGTTAACCTATACCAAAATAATATTTTTTACATTTTTTATTTGTCTGTTTGTTCCAGCTATACTCTGAAATGGTTAGACCAATTTTGACGGGACTTTCACTGGCAGATAGCTTATGTAATAAGGAATTACTTATGTAATAAACTTTCCACGCGGGTACTGCTAGTTTAATTCTATAAATTTTGCATGCACAATGCTGGTATAGTAAAAATTGTCATAAAATTGATTTTTAACTATTTTTCGTTAACTTTAAAATACGGTGGAATTAATATGAAATCATTAATAAACTTTTGGGGTAAAAATATTTTAAAATGATTGCCATGAATCGATTATAATCAATAATACATCGATTACGAGTCATATTATTATCGATATACAATAATCGAATCGGTATATTATTAAATCACAATAGTAGTAGTAGTTTCGTTCATGGGACAGGCGAAGAAACAAAACCATACAGCCAAATCTTGGGTTGACAATCACAGATCAAGAAGGAGATATTACGTATGTGTCATTACAAAATACATAGGTATGTGCAAAGATTACAATAATGTGTTAATGGAAAAACCCTAACCAAAATAGGCATGTTTCATATCAGGATTATAGATAAATCGAAACAAAACGAAGATCGCTTGGAACCGATGTTTTTTTATATATATTTTAACGGCGCTGGGTTCTTGTCTTCTTCAATAACATTCACAGTTTTAAAATCTCTAAATTGATAAGTTTGTATTATTTATGTAACGGTTTGAAATATCTTGAATCACTGAGAAGCGAAAGTAAAATGTCACTGTCATTGCCAAGTTCACTGTCCTTGTCACTATATAATATTTCGGTAATTTCGCTTGCTAAGACCAGTCTATCAATTTTAAAATCTTGATGTGAACATTTCTTTGATAAATGGTATAAGTCAGCATTTTCTTCGTTACAGTAGACGCACTTATATAGTGTCACTGATGATCTTAACTCTATGCAGATGGACGAGAATCTTGCAGTGGCTAAATCTCATTCTGCATATGCTGGTAATCAAATTACGGTTAACTGATCCTTTATGTTTAGATGGATGGTACCACGGACGAGCGGGCAATGTCTTTTGTATGTCGTGATACCACTTTCCCTTTCTAATGCAATAGAATGCCAATGAGGAAGTATTAAAAAAAACGAAAGCATTAAAAAACACCTCCTCTAGATGGCGACTCTAGAAAATGTTTATTTTTGCAGAAAACGAATGGACCAAAGACAGTCATTTCCATTCCTTTTAACTAACATTGTGAAACTGAAATTTGAAAAGTTCGAAACTTAGATACCAATACAAATAGAATATGAGTTTTGAAAACTCATTCATTGATGGTCAGCCTAGCGTTTATAGCCTACCATAATATGCAATAATATATATTAACATGCGTTAATATATTTGTGGTGAAGTCATACAAATATACTTATTATTATAGCTGTGTGTGCGATCATTTGAATATTTGTATAGAAAATATATCGTAATATGACTTGCTATAATTTATATTAAAATACAGCGTGTTTGGTAATACATGTATAATCCCGAAACATGGCCATACAACTTAGCACAAAAAACATAATTAATATGTCAAAAAACAATTTCACGTAAATTGAGATTTTCATACAAATATTTGAACAATTTGTTTTCAATTAATATTCTACAACCCTGAAAGCTTATACAGTAACAGTTACAGTAACAGTCCTGTCTAACCTACGGTTGCCAGGCAGAAATTGCTCCTTAGCGATAAGGCCGCCGATTGTACAACTAAACTGTATAAATTGTATTTTCTCTATAATTTATGGTGTACAATAAAGAATTTATTCATTCATTCATTCATTCTTATACGTGCCGTCCCGGCGTAGGGTGAGGTGTTGAACAGTGGCTATGCCAGATACAGTGGCTCAGTAACAGTATGAGGGTATAGGATAAAGATATAGAACTGCCTCTTTCACTCATAGGTAGTATTTGGGATACCAACTTGTCACAACTAGTCGAGCAGCGCCTACGCCGCGGAGTGTGTGTGCTACAAGCATTTATTATAATTTTGAAAAATATATTTACTTTTAAGGTAAGATATTTTCTGTTTCAACTCAAATATAGGTTTTTTTTTTACTATTGCTTCATTTCAACTGTTGATAGTATTAAACAAAGATTATTTTCACGTATAAAAACATTTGATATTATGAATATTATTTTACCTACATGCTTTGGAATTCAAAATGGCGATTTCGTACACAGTGGCTCAATCAACGAAGGTACACAGTGGGTCTTGATTCACTGTGTACTACTGGATTATTGTACTACTGGTGTGATTTTATCAACTTAAATAAGAAAGTGTTACCTACTAATTTAATATTATGCTTACTTACAATAATCATACTTATTTGTCGCTTACGGACGTGTTTTTGGTTTTGCTAAAATTAGGTTCTTTTATTTTTAGGATGCCACGTTCAGAAAAACCCCGTTCTATCGGGGCCCACACTGAAGAAAATATGAGAGATGCTTTGCAGGCAATACAAAGAGGTATGAGTGTGAGAAAAGCATCAAAAGATTACAACATTCCTTTTACTACTTTAAGGCGATATTACCTGAAATCAAAACATTTTTCTTCTGTTGAATCCATGCGGTTAGTACCTCACTATGACGTAAATAAAGTATTTTCTAATAATCAGGAAAAGAGTCTTAAAGAATATATTACATATTGTTCGGCTTTATTCTATGGTATGACATCAAAAGATACAAGACGGGTCGCATACGAAATGGCAAAAAATAATAATTTGAAAATGCCTGAAAGCTGGAATGTCCAAAAAATGGCGGGAAAAGAATGGCTGCGGAGCTTCATGCGAAGGCATCGAGACATTAGTTTGAGAAAACCTGAAGCGTGCAGTCTTGCACGCGCCACAGCCTTCAACAGGTCAAATGTTGAAGTATTTTTCAATAACTTAGAGACATTGATGAAACGATACCCAGAATTAGGAGCAAATCGTATATTTAACTTAGATGAAACATCCACTACCACTGTACAAAAGCCTCAGCGTGTAGTGGCACCCAAAGGTCGCCGCAATGTAAGTAAAGTTACGAGTGGAGAGCGAGGAACTCTCGTAACAACTTGTTGCATCATAAGTGCGGGTGGTATAGCACTACCTCCTGTTATGGTGTTTCCAAGGAAAAATTTTAAAAATTTTATGATCAAAAATACACCTCCTGGTACTTTGGGGTTAGCAGCATCAAGTGGTTGGATGAATTCAGAAATTTTTCCAGAAGTTATCCGGCACGTAATAAAACATTCCAATTCTACACCTGAAAATCCTTGCATATTAATAATGGACAACCACGAGTCGCACTTGTCGTTAGAAGCACTAAATTTGGCCAAAGCTTCAGGAGTTCACATTTTAACTTTGCATCCTCATACATCAGCAAAATTACAACCCCTCTATGTTGGGATCTATGGCCCATTCAAGACCTATTATAACGGAGCCATAGATTCATGGTTGATGCAACATCCTGGAAAACCTGTAACCATTTATGATGTAGGCGAAATAGTTGGTACGGCCTTCCTCAAAGTAATGACACCAGTCAATATTATTAATTCGTTTAGAAAATGTGGGATTTACCCATTCGACCGCAACATTTTCACTGAAGATGACTTTATGCCAAGTACAGTGACAGATCGCCCGTGTCCTAATGACGAGGATCAAATTTTAAATTCACCAGATCATGATACCACCGCCGACGCTCCGATGCTCCAAGCTCCTAGTTGCTCCGATGACGCCGAGTTACCTATTCACAATCAGTCACCAATCCCTACTTGCTCAAACTTTATTGATAATTTGAATTTAGCAAATGAACCGGGTACCAGAGAAAATTCACCATCGATTAATATTAACTTTTTTGCTGAAAATAATTTGGACTTAGAATTAGGATCACAATTAGATTCATCAAGACATATTTCTCAAATACTGACGGAATCCACTTTACAATCTAATACTTTAAGCAAACCTATTGAATCGCCGATGCGTACCACTGAAGTAAGGAAGAGTCCTCATTTTATATCCCCATTTGAATTTAGGAATCCTATTAAAGCTGGGCCTAGAAAATCTGAACGGAAATCCAGAAAATTAGGACGTAGTATGATAGTAACTGATACCCCCGAAAAACAAGAAATAGAAAAGGCTAAATCTAAAAAAAAAGTACATCCAAAACAAAGAAAAGTGATAAAGAAGGTGTTACAAAGTGACTCTGAAGATCAGAGTGAAGAAGATCAAAACATTAATGTAGAATACCAGGAATCAGATGAAGATAACGAGTGGCCAGATGATGACATCGAAAATGAAACAATTTGTTTGACAGAAAATGATTTCACTGATCCTTTACCAAGACCGCCTCGAGAGGGTGAATTTGTTTTAGTAGAGTTTTCTACTAAGAAGCAAAAAGTTTTTTACATTGGCAAAGTGCTAGAAAGCAGAAATCATAATCTTGACTATTACATTAGCTATCTGCGTAAGAAGGCCCATGGTAAATATGCCATGCCTAATAATCCTGATTTGTCGATTGCAAAAGAGCGCGATATTAAGTTGTTTTGTTTGATTATATTTGATTTGTTTTGAATTGACATTTAGTCGGTATAACCAAAAAAGCCATTTGCATTTAATGTTGCAATGTAGGTTGTAATTGCATTGCAATTATTTTATTAATATTTTATTTCTTTTTTTTAATGTTGAAGATGTTTATTTGAAGAGTTGAAGAAGATATTATTGTGATCTCTAATATTGTGACTGATTTTATTACATATTGTACCTAAGAGTTCAAATACTTAATTAAAAACTTGATACTACAGTTTTTTATTTCATTTTAGAATCAATTATCCACTGTTACTGCCCCGATCCACTGTGAACATTAGGGCGAGCCACTGTTCAACACCCAGTGTACACAGTGGCTCATTTTTGACTTTTTAAAAAAGTGTATACATAGTATTATTTTTAACGCTATTCATAAAAACAAGTCACCTATATTAAACTAGATTACATTTCCTACCTACTATCTCAATTTTCGTCTTTCTAACTCAATTTAGAGCTGAGCTACAGCCTCTGGAAAAAAAGTGATCCACTGTTGAACACTTTACCCTACTCACTCTCTCTCTCACACACACAGATTACGTCTCACTCTCTCTCGTTTCCTAGAATACACTTTGATTTCGCCGACGCGCGCACTTGACTGCGTATGAGTTTACTTGTAATTAAAACAATTTAAGATTAAACAGGTACATACCTAGAGGCAGCGTTCTAATCACTCTCTCAGCTCTCATTTGTCAACATTACCTACACTTCACCTCCACTTTATCAGTCCAAGGTCTCGAAATGCCGGCCACCGCATAAAACACACATCTCCATTCGATTCGACACAGACCGTGTTACTCTCGACGTAAAATCGTTCGGCCGGCCTTCCTGTATCACACTATGGAATGAACCAATTGTATGTAACCGATTCACAAGTGCCGCGAAACACTGTTAAGAAAGAAGACGTCGAGGGTTTTCAGATCTTCCTGACACGTGGCGCTCGTCATAAAGCCGCCGAGCCGCAGCAAGATTACCGTCACAAGCACCAACACACAATATCATCTCGTAATATTAGGCATTTAAGTACGAACTCATTGCACTGACGTGCGGTCAAACACAACACACAGGTAAGCAGAACGAGTATGAAAAACAAACTAAAAGTCCCGAAAGAACGAAAACGTAAGTTGACCTTCTAAATTCTGAAAACTCACAAATACACCGATGAAAGTCTCCGACGCGACTGAAGCGATGACCAAAACTACATAGGTAATTATTACAACTCGAACACCAATGTAGGTACCTAAATCAAAAGTGCACCGATTTAGGGTTCCGCGTCATCAAATTCTGTGTTAGAGTTTGGCAAGCGAAACGTGACACCACCTATTTTTCCGTTTTCATATGGCAACAACATAGAACTGTCAGTTTGACACTACGTTAGACAATTCAAGAATATTGAATTTTGTTGTTTTTGCGAATTTGAACTTGTGTTTTTGGTTAAAAATTATGTCGAAGCCGATAAAAAGTTCATCGAGGAAACTTCTTTCCATCATGATTGACAAGTTTACTGAAGTGAAAACTGAATTAAATAAAAATTTCATGGAGAAATTACAACGATTAGATAAAGTTGTATCTTTTTTAGGTTAGTTTTGTATTATAATTTTGATACTTTCGTTTTAATTTTCTGTAATTAACTAAACAGATATTTTTTATAAAATATTGCTCTATTTCAGATAACTGTGATGGTGATATTCAACCAATAATGGAGGAGATAAATGCAATAAAAACTTTAGAAAAACAAGAAATGCTGAATACGGAAACGCAGTACTTACAAAAAATTTCTTCAATGACAGGTCTCTTTTCTTGTTTTGATTTAAGATAGATTGATAGTATTCCTATAATATTTACATAGGTTTTTTATGATGTATTGGTTTTTATTGTTGACATCCAATGATGTCATAAGAATGTTTTGTTTAACAAGGAAATTCACAGAATTCATGAAACTAATCAAACCATGTAATTGTTATACATGCTAAATATGCACATAAACTTAACTAAATTAAACATAAATTGCATTCATAGTTGAATAGGTATTTAAATTATTTTGATGTATGTGTCTATCATTATTTGCTTTTAAATACATTTAACATATCTTTGTTTCAAAGTGTTTAATCTTTTATAGATGTAAGTATAAGGACACTAAGAAGGATAAAAAATGAAGCATTAATTAATAAAGGAAAATGGGACACTCCTGGGAAAAAACGACCTCATCAACCAACAGTGTCTGCTTTAGATAATTTTGATTTAAGTGCAATTCGGAATAAAGTAAATGAATTTTACTGTGTGAAAAAAATTGTTCCAACATTAAGAAGCCTTCACAATGAATTAAAAGATGCAATAGGATTCAGTGGTAGCCGTGAGACTTTACGAAAAATTATGCTTAAGAATGGATTTTCTTTTAAAAGCAATGAAAATGAACGTTCTATGCTTATAGAAAAATACCAGATTTCTGCATGGAGGCACAAGTATTTGAGAGAAATAAATATAAAACGAAACGAAGGAAAGCAAATTGTGTACCTTGATGAAACTTATGTACATCAGAATTATAAAGTTAAAAAGTCTTGGCAAGGACCTTCAACAACTGGTGTCACTACAAAGATATCCTCTGGAAAACGGCATATTGTTGTGCATGCTGGATCTGAGGAAGGTTTTGTGCCTGGTGCATTATTAGTGTTCAGTAGTAAATCCAAATCTGCTGATTATCATGATGATATGAACTCATCGAACTTTATGAAATGGGTCAGAGAAAAATTAATACCAAATTTAAGTAAGCCCAGTGTAATTGTTATGGATAATGCCAGCTACCATATAAAACAAATCAATAAACCGCCTATAATGTCTAATACCAAAGCAGATATCCGTAAATGGCTTGTAAATAATGGAATACATTTTGAGGAATATCAGACAAAGGCAGAGTTAATGTGTTTGGTTAATGATAAGAAAACATTGCCTGTATATGAAGCTGAAGAGATTTTAAAAGAACATAATCATGAACTTTTATTGCTGCCACCGTATCATTGTGACTTAAACCCAAGGAACCCTTAGGAGACATGTATGTGTTATGAACACATTATAAATATAAGGGCCAGAAATCAAAATTGGCTAACATCACATTTATTAAAAAAATGTGGCCAGAGTCGCCCATATTCATTACAAAAAAACAAAGAAGTCGTTGTAAAAAACACCCTTTTAATTAATGACAAATATGAATTTTTAATATTATAAGTGCTGTTAGCCAATAGGTATAACGAATGGGTTAAAAAAAAGATTCGATTTAGTCCGTCAGTCAGATAATAGAAAAATATTGGATACGTATTTTTTTTCGCTTTAATTTAACAACAAATGGCTTAAGAGGTACTATGCGACGACTTCAAATATGCTTTGCAACAATGTTACTTTAATACAGTTTATCGATACGAAATCAAGTGTCAAAATGGAGTCCAGTGGAGAATGCCGATATTGACATTTCGAAATTGCTCATTATTGATAGAGAATACGAAATAGTGATTTTGACACAATCAAAGTGTCTATTTTTTACGGTGATGACAATTCTTGGTTGTCAGTTGAGTTAGTGAATAGGCCTACTGATATGCTGTTAACTGTACAATTAAGAACAGTCACGCTTTAGTCAAATGTTCCAAAACAAATAATTTTAATTGATATCTAAATGTTAAGATTAAATATAATTAATAAAAGTATCAAAATTATTTTGCAGTACTACATTCAGTGTTTACTGCTTAAGAATTTTTGAAATTGCCGCCCTTTTCTTGTGACACGTTTCGCTTGCCAGACTCTAGGTAACCTACCTAACAAAAAATCGTTATTTTATTATTTAATTAAACAATGAAATTTCAATGAAACTTATTATACTATTTTTTTTTTACTGACGAAATTGATAAATAGGCTGTTTACTTATTATTACAATTTTATTTACGCTTTTCACGGTTACAAAAGAAAAGAAAGGCCATAATATTAAAAGTGGTTACTTAATTTAAGACCAAGTCATTAACAAAATTATAAGGCATAAAAATTATTGATTAAATTAGAAAAGAAAAGAAATATTATTTATTATTAGACCTTTCCATTACAACTAACCTTTATTTAATTATCATTTAAACTAAGAATAAGCGAGATATTTAGATTATTAATATCATTGTATAAGTCCGTATTTTATTGTTTCGTGAAAATAACACTGCTTTATGAAAAAAATAACAAAACTTCAAAGCAATCTACAGAACCTTACTGACACATCAGAAACCCGAGTTTCTCAATACACATCGTCGTCGATTTTATGTCTCTGTCGCTCCTTCTTGCATAGAATAATGTGAGCAATAATGCAGATATCTAACTTCAATCAAAGTATTTGCGATTTGTTGTGCAATTTATTTTGACTGTATTATTAGAGAAGTTTTCTTTATAATAGTTTTTGAAACACCGGTAATCACAAGATTGGTGTACTTTTATGGTTAAAAGTAATTTACTACTAACTTTTTCCTTGTTTTGAAATAATAAATTACTCTCGGATGCATATTTATTCTAGGCATTTATCTTTAGATTTATTTAACTTCTGTTATTTTTTAAACTAGTTCGGCACATGGAGTCGATGACCAAATACAACACAACAGCTGTTTTTAGGGTCGTCAGCGTACAGTTTTACTTCGAAGACAAAAAGCTAAATATCTAGGTCATGTGCTGGGTTTCAGACTTAGTGATCATTTTTCTGGGTTCTATTCATCATACCGTATGTGCCATATTCGGGATTATACAGGTATTACCAAACACGCTGTATATTATGGCTACGTGTGTAACGGGCTTTATACATGAAAGAAACCTGGAAAGGTTGTTATGGAGAAATCAAGAACGTACTGTAGTGACATCTAGTTGAATTTCGGAAACTAATATATTTTTTTTACATACACCCTCATTGCCTAATGCTTATTTATTTCTAAAACAAATGTGTCACCACTTTCCTGTGACTATCTTTCTGCACTGCTACTCAAACCCTGAAGTGGCACAGATAAAATAGGGTGAAATTATAGTAAGTTATTCTAAAGTAACAACACAACTAGAAAAGTTTTATTAGCAACAAAATATCTTTTAGTATCACTAATATTTTCTAACATGGGAATTAGGGAAATTACTTCTTTGAATCACTGCAGTGACTATTATTTATCATCTATTTTTGTTGGTGTAGTATGAATACGGATTCCATGCATTTCAGCAATTTCACTTTTTAAACTTTCAGTGACTAGGCGATGCTGTTTTACAGTTGAAAGACCCCTAAATTCTTTAGCTTCAATGTTGATCTGAAACAAAATATAAGATATATTTATTCAGATTATATTCATTTAGGTACAGAGTCAATGTTTAACTTCCATTAATTGCTAATGCACATAGCCTGCATTTTGATAACGTAATTGCATATAAAAATCAGTACCGTTAACAAATAAATGCTGGTGGACAAGTACACTTATTGTGTTGTGTTGAGATCACACATAATTTTTGTTGTTTTTGAAAGTTTCAATTGCTATTGTTAAGGTTTGTTTTAACTTGTTATGGTTAATAAAAAAAAACAAATGCAACTATGATTTTCACAATAAGTAAACATAATTTCAATGATTATAAATATATCTAATTATTATGTCCATTAAAACACGAAATTAAGTAATTCCATTTATTAAGCTATGTAGCCTGCACAATGACAAGACAGAAAAAAGTGCCAAGTGAACTAACTACCCACATATATTAATCTTATTCTTTAACAAGATAACCTGTTGGTATTTCAATTAAAATATATTCATACATAACACTAATGTCTCTCATTTCATTATTACTTTGGTTATGTTTAAAATAATGTCCTTTCCTTTAGTTATTGCATTATTGCAAAGTAACTAAATATTATTTTATTCATATTTTGTTTTCTATAAACCTCAATATTTACATATAAATTGATTCTTATCCAAAAATATGTACAATAAATTAACAAACTAAAAGTAATTAAATGATTTTAAAAATATTTTGGAGGTTATTTGTAAATATTTCAATTATTCATTTCTAGCCTTTTGTGCTTTACTTTCTATTTTCATATGACTTCATGCTGGTGTTATTAGACAAAGTTCCAGTGCATTAGCAATTTACAGGGCTGACTATAATGTATCAATCTGAAAATTTAAGATATGAAGTAGCATAATTATTATTATTATTACATCAATAAACCCATGGGAAACAATGTGGGTTTCACAGTGATTAAATCTAATCTCTTAATCTTAGCAATAAATACAAATTGTGTTAATTGTTTACTAATCTAAATAAAAAAAATAAAAATAATAATTAAAAATTGTTATCTCTAAAACCTAATGATGTGGGAACAAAAAGGAATAAATTCTATCTTTTTTCTCAGAAGAAAAAAAAATTACTTTGCACTAGATTAAGGATTATATATGATTTAGTTTAATTAATTTATTGCGTTGAATATATGCTAATTATAGAAGAAAATGGCCAAAAAAATCACCTCATACATGGCACCGCATCCTCCTGATATATCTTCTATACTGATGTATGTGATCCCTGGTAGGGAATTCTTTAATGTGCTTGATAGTTTTTGTTCCTTCGTCTGGCTGTTACGTGCAAAGTTGTTACTATCGCTTTTTGCTGCTCCATTGCTCGAACCAGCAACGGCTCGTGTCTGCGTGAACATCGTACAATATCAGTCAATTCATCATAAAGGCATTATGGCAAAGAAGGGTTTAATAATATATAACTTTAGTCTAACTTACCAGTCTGTTCTTGACCGGTTCTAAAGCTCGTATAAACTGTCTAAACATTCTAAATGGTAACACGTATATTCCTATTCCAAGAAAATTATATAGTCCATTGCACGTTATAAGGAAAACATTTTATTTTTCTAAACAGTATTTTCTTTCTTTTTCCTAAAATAACCTCATTACGCTCATCATAATGTAATGCTTTTTCTCAAAGATGCTCAAAGAGCTAGGAATGAGCAATAAATATCGATTTATCAAAATATCGATATTTTTCTAAAAAAAACGATATAAATAAGCAATATTTTTCCCGCGATATATCGGCTTTCGAAATTTATTTTCAGATATCAAATTCGTATCAAAATCGATGTTTTTTTTTTATTTCTGCTGATTGCTCATGCGTCGCATCATGTATTTCTTTAATTTATACAAAGTGTAGGTAGGTTGAATGGGTATAGTTTTTTGCTTCAAACAGTAAAAAAAAATACAGCCCATGACTATTTGTCTTTGACACTGCTAGTTGATTTGGTTGGTATCACTGAGAGTGCTCCTGATGTCAATATCAGACAAATACTAGTTTGAATTATGTCATAGTTGTTGTGTTAATGATGTTGTTTTCTTGGCACCTATTTTGAATAATAAAACTGATGTCGAATCAGCCAGGTGTGTATTTGCTTTAAAATTTCGAATATTTTGATATTTTTAATAGATACTCGCTTATTGCGCAGAAAATATCGATATTTTGATATATCTGCTTAGTTATATCAAATTAGTCGATATTGATCGATACATTTGGAAAATATCAATACGATATATATCGATATTTTTTTCCATTTGCCCATCCCTACAAAGAGCAAAGCAAAGTATGAATTAATAGCTGATATATATCGTTGAAAAAAATATATATTGATATCAAAAAACCAACATATCGAACGAAATCCTAAGAGTAAATGTGTATTAGTTGTCCAAATTTTAACATCTAATGGCATCTTCACATGTGATATTGCATTCGTAACACGTGTGACGTTATAACCCTGATTTGTAACACTGCTTTTTTGCTTTGAAATTTGTAGCAATTTTTTAACCGACTGCAAAAGAAGGGTTAAGTTTTTCGGGCGTACCATGTATGTATGTTATATTCTTTATTACCCTGAACGGATTTAGATAATTAAGATATCGTTAGATTTGTCTAAGTAGCCAAAGTGTTCTTAGATAGTTAAGGTTAAAAAAAACAAATATGGCGGCTATGTGTAAATAAATAAAGATAATAAAGATTAAAAACATGGACTTCATTTTAGGGGTGAAGGACGGCTAGTATATGCTTAAGTGTGCGGTGTTGAGCAGGATATATCTACCGGTAAGTGACAGGTGTACGTCCACGTCGTTCACCTCGGTAATACTTGGAATCATTAACAGGCACCGCACAACACTATCCAATCCTGGGATCCAAGTAGCGAAATCATCTGTCGCTACCTTTCCAGTGCACTCTAACACGGAAAGGGAATCCTCATACCTGTGTATCCCATGATCCTTTCCTGATAAACATTTCCTACCTTGATCCTCCCCTCCTTACAAAACTCCCTAGGCTGACCGACAAAAGCCTCGCTTCTATCGGTGGGTGGGGGGCCAGCGGATAGACTAACTAGCCACTCCTACGCTAAGGCCTGCGTAGTTGATCACCTTAAGGGGGCATGAAGGAGTACTGGGGGGTTGAGCGAAGCGGGGTCGGCATTAGTACCTTCGCAACGCAGCACGCCCTCTTTGGTCCGGATTTCAACGGAAACGGTCAAGCGTCCCGTCAGAGGGCCGCTGCAAGATGTGAGGGGGTCTGGTGCAGTTTATTGTGCTGGATAGTCATGGGTAATAATGTGGTGGTCTGATATTCGGAGCGATGGTTATTTAAATAAAATACGTTCGATCACGATAAGCGACGTTTATTAACTAAGAATACACCACATCATACCCCTTACAATAAATAACTTTATATAAAAAAAAATGATAAACCTTAAACATTTCATTCGTTAGTAACATTTCATCTTTTAAAATTTTATACTTTCACCCTAACATTGGTACAATATAACTTAATATCTTCGATTGACAGAAGCTTAATACATTGGAATGTCTAGTCAAAACAATCTGGGGTTATGGTAAAAAACATTGTGTCAGTATTCTAAGTTACAGAATGAATGATCTTAACAAATAATATAGAGTTATTACGTCTAAGTATTTAATCATAATCAATCTTAACTTTTAATATATTTGCTTGTATAATATATTATTTTATATAAATATTTAATAATATATGTAGTTATATTTTTATGATATATATTTAATTTTATATTTTATGTGAATGTTGCTCGAGCAATTATATAGTTATGAAACTAGAAATTAAGATAGAACGCTCTATTTTATCTTATTCTAAGTAAAAAGGTTCTTTTAGTAAACATTAATTGCTCAAATCATGATATCATTATAAAAATTTGTTTACATGTTTAAAACAAATGTTATTTTTCCTTATATAACTTTGTTCGATTTTTATGTATAATATCATGTATGTTACCTTTTTTGTATTCTGATATTTGTACCTAGGTCCTCTGATTCATTATATGGTCCTAAATAAATTGGCTGACTTTTATCATTTGTTTCATTTTTTATCAATAACAAAATCATCCTTTTTTGTAACTCTGTGGTCTTATTGATTTGTCATATTTTTGTTTACGTGATTCCTTTTGTTTTGTTTTATTAAGTTTTGTCTTGCGTGATTATGAGCTTTTAGGAACCGTAAGGTTGTATGTGTGGTCCCTACTGTGATGATGGAGACAACTGGCCAGGGAGACTAAAGGATAATTGTCTCCCTCCGAGCTAGGTGTTGTTAGCCCGGGGACCGCGGTCCAACCGATATAGGTTGGACGTTCTATTTATGTTAATTGGTAATGAAACTTATTCTGTGCGACGTAGGTTTCTTTGTTCTAAATTTCTTCTAGTTATTAATTTATGCTGTTTGTATCGGTACAGCGCCATCTCGTTACTGGCTGTTGAAACTTATTGCAGTTCGTCTTGCTATCGATGGCTGTGACGATGCTAGCCTTCTCGCTATCGATTGTTGTGGTGATGTTAGTGCGATGAGTTAGATGTCGCTAAGTATCAGTCGCCACAAGCTATTTTTATCATCTATTGGATGATGAGTTATTGATGATGGTAGATTACATAATTTACCGAAAACAAGTTCGTAAGGTGTGTATTCTGTTTCAGTATGTACTGTAGTGTTAAATGCAAAGGACCATACGGCAGCCATTTTGCCCAGTCGTATCTCGACTTTTCTGTTTGTATTCTAAGAAATGATCTTACATTTTTATGTGTTTTTTAATGAACCGATTGTTTCGTGGTGATATGCTGTCGAATGTAGTTTTTCTATGTTTAATAATTTACAAATTTCTTTCATTGTTGAACTTAAAAATTCTGTACCTCGATCTGAAACAATACAATTCGGGATCCGTATATTAATATACAATTGTTAACAAATGATTCTGCTACAGGTATTGTATCTTTTGTTTTAAACGGAAAAGCAAGTACATATTTAGACATTTCACACTGCATCGTTAGTACATATACATTATCATTTTCATCTTTTGGTAGAGGACCTAGTAAATCTAAATAAATCTTTTCTAATTAATTTCTTAATATCAATATAATTAATAGAATCTTCTCTGCTTTATAAAATCATCTTCCCGGCTCGTCGCATCTAAAACTTATATTTCACTAAGTACATACTGTTATTAATTCACTTCGTCACTTTTAAATAAACTTTATATCTCGCTTTATCTCGAACATATCTCGATCCTAGACTCGAAAAATTCCCGGCAGCTCTACAGGTTAGGAACAGCTCCCAGCAGCTCTACTGGACACGAACTTCTCCCGGCTGCTCTCCAATATTTTTTTTTTTTATATTATCATCGCTTTATATCATCACTTTATAGTCCGCTATTCTCTTGAGTCAGTTTTTCTACCTGATTTCTCAATGTTCTTATCTGTACAATTCTTTCGACATGTCTTCTATATAAAATATAAAATACCAAGAATCACTAGAATTGTTATCAGTAAATATTCATTAGTTATGATAATGTTTAAACTGTTATTTGAATTATTTTGCACTTCTTGATTTGCGTAATGCGGGGGTTATCTCGAACACACCCATTTTTATAGTTCGTTATTATTTATATAACGTTATATATCACTAACATATTTTATAGTTTATTCATTTAATAATAATGTTGGGGACGAATGTATGTGTTCAAATTAATTATAATATATATTTTATTTTATAGTACATTGTTCACATAATTATGTTTCACTGTATAGTTCATATCTATATAACACTTTTATAGAATATTTATTTATAAATTAGTTTTTATGGACACTCGGCCCGGCATTGCGTCCCGTATATTATTCACATTCCTATGGCCCCCTTGCAGGGTCGCCATCTGATATTCGGAGCGATGGTTATTTAAAAAAAAAAAATACATTCGCTCACTATAAGCGACATTTATTAACTAACAATACACCACAGTGGGATATGGTCATGCTGACGAGGTGAGGATGAGTGGAACAATTGGGGGACTCTGAACCGGTAACACAGCCACTCATTTCGAGCTTCCGATGTCGCACCTGAATACTAACTCTCTACATCTATATCCAGTCCGTAGTCCTAGTGTACCTTTTTAATAGGATACTCCCAAATGTACGGGCTCCGTGAAGGGTGGGAGGCAGACTGGACGAATAACACACCTGCATACACAACATGGACACTAACAGCTTCACAACTTCGTCACAAACAGACACCGATATACCCTCTCGTGAGTTGGTCTTAATGGCGGCGTGGCGAAACCGGAAGGCTCACAAACTACACATACACCCCAAGAGGGGACAAGCACACTCCTGGAGCCAAGTTGGACGCAAGGCAGAGAAAACTCTGTCCACCACTGCTCAGGCTGCTCTACAAATGTCCATACTCAAGGAGAAGCAGTAGGCCAGGATGCAAAGAAAGAAGCAGAGCACGAGGGAATCCCGAATGTCTGCCTCTTCTAGCAACCAAATTGCCCCGAACACCGGCATGGTAGAGGGAATGCAAGGGAGAGCGAAAGGTGGGAAACAGGGTAACCTGCCACTGCCCAAGCAAGCCCAAGCGATGCCCACTACCAGTTGGGACAAGGCACCGAGAACGTATGGGGGAGCGAAAGGCAACTTGTTACCTAAGCAAACCCAAGCGGGACCGGAGCCAAGTCACGGGAGGGACCACCCACTGCCAAAGGAGAAAGGGAAGGGGAAGGGAAAGGCAAAGTCCAGTGCCAAGAGGGCCCAACTCGACTGGCTCTAATCCCGTCTCCAAGCGTACTTACGCTTCCGCAACATAGGCAACTGTGACCGCTACCACGTCGGAAACTCGATTCGTTGTGACGTCAAGATGGGGGATACATCTCTTGTGAGTCGGCGGAGGGTCTCTTGAGAGGAGGGGATCATGCAGATTGCCAATAAAACTGCGTTCCGCGAGTGTTCCAAAGTTGCCCTGGTGTTTAATGGGAAACCGTTTTATGCTGACGGGTGTCTAAGGTACACATGTGGTAACGCACAAACAATGGAGTGGGTACAACAGCAGGTACGGAGCGTACAGGGCCTGAATGGAGGAAATCTTGTTGTCCTTAGGGCGGAAGAGATCCCCAAACGGGTTGGGTGCGGCTTCATTGTTCCCACACTCTGGAAGAAAGATCTTATTATGTTAGGCAGATGCCTGGCGATCGGAAATCCAGACCTGAATATCGAAAGATGGTTGCTTAACGGTGTTTACCTGCAGCCAAAATTCGAAGCAACCTTCGTCCTCCTATCGATACCTGAGGAAGACGTTTCCGCCATCCTGGCGCAGACTCTCTTTTATGACGGGGTCCGAGTACCTGAAGTTCAGGTACGCGAGAGGGAAGTACGTCGACACTCCGCCGACGGACAACTCCAACGCGACTTCCTCGGTATCGGTACCGGAACCAACACAGGCCGCCACATCTGCGCTGGCACCCACACGTCCTCGTCGATTCCAAATGACGCCATCCCCGGCCCCTCGCATGAGGCCTCATCGCCACTGGGTGAAGGATGTCTCCTGGGGCTGAGCGAGCTGAAGATTGAGGACGTCAGTTGCGAGGACGATGGCGTCCCATTGCAGTAATGCGAAAATACTGCAAGCAAACCTCCAACACAGCATCACCGCAACGGCTTAGCTTCGGAGATGGTTGGAGGTAAATACAACAGCGGTAACACTGATCCAGGAGCCGTGGATCAGGGGTTGCGAGATAAGAGGACTTTCCAGTCTGGGAGGTAAGCTCATTCAAGCCACCGCTAATGACGTAACAACCTGTTAATACACTAGCACAGCCTTCAACGAATTTCTGTTCCAGAGATCTCTGCGCCACAAGGCTGACAATGAAACATGATAATCATAACAGCGATATGATCCTATCATCTCCGTACATGCACGAAAAGGAGCGAGTCTCACCAGAGGAGGTCACCTCACTGGTCCGCTTCTGCGCGCAGGAAAATTTGGAACTGATCATCGCAACGGATTCAAACGTTCATCACCGCCTGTGGGAAACAGAGAAAAGCAACGTCAGAGGTAACCAACTTGTTGAATTTCTTCAGACCACTTACTTATTGATAATAAACAAAGGAAACGAATCCACCTTAGTGAGCAAGATCGATAGCTCCATAATTGATCTCACTCTCGCGATCCCGGAAACGGTGCCAGCGATATCGGATTGGCACGTATTCAAAAGGTGTCATGCTCTGATCATCGGTGAATTCGGTTCGACTTACAGGTATTGATCACTAACCCCGTCCCTAAAAGATACCAATAAATAAAACTAACAAAAACCATGACAATCGTTTGGTGTCAAAGAAACTGTGTATGAACTACGAAAACGGTAGAATTGATACCACGGTATAAACAGAACAACAGGTAAATATGGTTTCCGATTGCATCCTTGAATGTTATAAGGAAGCCTGCCCTCTCAAACTTCCGAAATCCAACGGTTCGGGTAAACCTTTGGTGGGGTCCCGAGCTACAGAAAATAAGAAGTGTAAGAAATTTAGCTGAGCCATGAACACCCAGAATAAATTAGACTGGGACAACTACAAAGCCATTAAAGCTAAGTATAAAAAACGTATTATGAACTAAAAAACAGCCTCTTGACGTAGCTTTACCGAAGAGATAAATTCCACAATACAGGCAAATAAGGTAAGGAAAATTTTGGTGAAGCAAGGTCCCAGTACGTTGGGAACTCTTCGAAGACCTGATGGCACGATGTCCCAAAGCCAGGATGAAACAAATCATATCCTACTACAGACCCTTTTCCCAAACTGTCAATCAATCGAACAGGTAGTATGGCATGACGTCACGCCGACACCGACGGAAAGATGCAAGCACCTTGCAACAGAAATTGTAACGTCTTTAAAGGTGAGATGGGCCATTAACAGCTTTTCTCCCTTCAAAGCGGAAGCGACGGCATCTTCCCAGCACTACTACAATGGGGAGGCGAGATCATTGTCACAGCACTCACCTGTATACCGCAAGCGTGTCTTGCTCACCGATACACGCCATACAGATGGAGAGAAGTAAAGGAAGTATTTATACCCAAACCGAGAAAAACCGAATATACTAACCCAAATTTTTCCGGCTCAGTCTAACATCTTTCCCACTCAAAACTCTAGAAAGACTATGTGACAGATATGTACGAAATGGTGCACTGAGCATTTCTCTGATACATAAACATCAACATGCCTACTTAGCAGGTCTACAGAACCGGATCTACAGAATCGGCCCTTCATCAACAAGTCTGTAAGATAGAAATGGCCTATCACAACAAACTCATCTGTCATGGCACTTTGATCGATGCCTTTGATAGAACCAAGGGGGAGTACTCTCGCCGCTACTGTGGAACCTGGTGGTCAACGACCTAATCGCAATCCTGAATGCAAACCACTTCTACACCATAGGGTATGCTGATGATATTACAATATTAACTCTAGGCACCCACGCTGGTATAACCTGCAACACCATGCAAGCAGCCCTGAAGACAGTCGAACGCTGGTGTGAAAAATACGACCTGACCGTGAACCCTTCAAAAACGGAACTGGTAATGTTTACAATCAAACCCAATGTAGGCACGTTTCATCTACCGAACTTTTTGGTACAACACTACAACTGTAATCCTAGACAGTAAGTTAAACTGGAACAATCACATAGAATACAAAATTAAATCAGCAAGCGTCTCTTTGACAAGAAATATAAGTTTTTTATGGACAGTGACGATCCAAAGGTAACACACAAGGCCCTCACAGTCTTCGTGGACGGCTCCAAAACCTCATCAGGTACAGCGGCTGGTGTATTCTCTGAGGACCTCAACATACACCTGTTCTTGCCCCTTAGCCCATACAATACAATCTTCCAGGCTGAATGTATGGCGATCACCCTGGCGGCGAGAGCGATAACTACAAGGAGGGTAACAGAAATGCGGATCCTCTCGGACAGTATATCAGTCCTACAGGCTCTCAAAGGAAGTTCTGTCCGATCAAGTCTTCTACATGAGTGTTACCAGGTTCTAAACATGGTAGGGGCACACAATATAATTACTATGGATAAAAGAATACAGTGGATCACGTGGAAATGATGCAGCTGATGAACTGGCACGCAGTGGATCAGATGCAACACCAATCATTCCTATTCCGGTAAGGTAGGATAAGTGAACACTCGAGTAAACTACTCAATATACTCAATACTCAAATGTTTATTGCAAAAACATTGTGTTACATTGATGTTATAAAATAATAATATCAGTATCAAACTATGGACCCTGTCGGGCACAGCAACACTTTAGAAAGAGGAGGACTTCATATCAAAAATAAAATAAGTGGTCTGGCAATTTATAATAATCATAATTCTACAACATCATAGACAAAAAAACTATATCATAAAATGATAAGTTAATTAATTATTATTAACGGTCATATAATTTTTTTAATAATATAATATACATATAAATAAAATAAGACAAATTTATAAATTTCATATTATTATGTAATATTATCATTTGTATGAAATTGATTTGTATTTAATTTAATATTGTTGATAAAATATAATGTAATTTAATAATCATATTACTACTACATCGTCAAAAAATAAAATAAAATGGTAAGTTTAATAATTATAATTAATAGTCAAATAATAATAAATATAATAAAAATATAAATCAAAACAAGCTAATTTTATATTATTTGTATAAAATTGATTGATTGATTTGTAATTAATTTAATATTGTTGTTATAATATAAAATATAATTTGCTTCTTAAAAATTTGCTAATTTATGTCATTTGGCATTATTATTACTTTTTTATCTAAAATTGATTTTAGATAAAAAAAAAATTAATTAAACATTTTATTTATAGTACATATTTTATTTTCCCATAATTGCTTTATTACTTCCATTATTTAAATTATTAATTTAAAACTATTTTATTTATTGCTCTTAAAATTTTAACTCCATTAAAGTTTTTTTCAATGCCGTTGCTCATAAACACCTTTTAAATAAAAATGTACTGAAATCCTTTACTGCACACGTGCTTTAAAGTATTTCTTTTTAAATTTTTTTTTTTGACCGAGCATCAATAAATTTAAAAAAAATTGATGAAAATATAATACTTTAGAGGCAAAAGTATTTCAAGGAGCCTAGAACGAATATTTTCAAATAAAAATGTATGACACGAAAACATGTTCAAATATCACGTTTAATTTTAACAAATAATTTTTACCTTTAATACATACTTAGTTTTCTGAACCTATATATTTGTTTTATTTCCTCGCAAAAAGCATTGAAAAATGTTGTAAGAAACTTGAGCGTAAAAGGTTTTTCAAATTCGTGCCAATGAAAATCTACGCTACGCTCGTGTTTTCAATTTGGCCCTTATTCGTAAAACCTTTCTTTTCGCACTCGTATCTTAAATAACTATTATTGAATTGTCTGATTATTTTTATTCTATTAATTTGCAAACGTAATATGTACTCAATTTTTTTAATATTGTCGTCTAGATATTCATTTTGTAATAGCTTTTGCAAATTAGAAATCGTTTTAATTTATTAATAAAAGAGTTATGGGACAGTTCATTCTTTATTGAATCTGGTAGTTTGTTATATATTTTAATGGATATGACCAATGGACCAGACGAGTGCATTTTTAGGCGGGAACATGATAAGTTTAATCTGTTTTTGTGTCTAAGATCATAATTCGAATATATTCTACGTGTAGTATAAAATTCAGGATATTTGCGAACAAATTTGCAGAGAGAGATAACTATATCAACAGTACTGGCACACTTTGGAAACCTGTAGGCAGGCCAAACTTGCACTACCCCGAGTGAACGCTCGCTTCTACAAAGCCCTTCTACAGCTAATTAAATCATAATTGCGCCTGGTAACGGGTGCTATTACTGGTCATGGCAACTTTAACAGGCACCTTTTCAATCTAGGTATCACTGACAGCCCCTTGTGTAGAGGTTGCATGGAGGGGAAAGAAACAGCCACTAAAGTCGTGCTGGAATGCAACGGAATGGCCAACTACCGGGCAAAGCATGTCGGCTTACCAGGCTACCTCCAGGAGGACATCGCAGATGTGAAGGCGTTTTGGAGCTTTTCTGGCAGAGCTGGACTAATTGGAGTAGTATCCGGCCTCACACCCTCCACACGCAAAATAGGCCATTTGGTCGTCAAGTTTTGGAGACGCCCTTTGAAAGAAGAATCGCCTTTTTAACCAACCAAGTAATATGTCTAACTAAAAAGACATAAATAAAATTATAATTGAAAAAAGGCCCACCTGCGTGAGAAACAACTTACTGAAAAGGCTGGTACAAGTTAAAAAAAAATATATGCAACATTCTACTTATCATGCAGTCCGAGGCATGCACAAAGAGAGAATGATAAGATTTATTATTCAATTTTATGCTTTCGACTGCATGTTATTTATGATGTTGAATAAATTGTTTAGCTTGTTCTAGCCTTTTTAGTAAGTGGTTTTTCACGCAGGTTGGTTTTTGCTTTTTATTATTTGTATTAAATTTCAAAATAAAATATGCGGTGTACCGCCGTGGTGTTTGTAATTAGGTACCTTATTGTAATTGTTAAACTTACTTTAATTTTAAAATAATTATGTATAGAAACTAGCTACCTATAATGACGATGTGCAGCAGAGGTACTGGTTTTGATGGACCCCCTGCTGCTACATTTTTACCATATTCCCAAAATTCTTCCAAACTGTGAAGATCTAACGATGGAAATTGTTGCTATTTCACGAAAACGTAGACCCCCGTTGAATACCTCGTGGACTCCTGGGGGTCCACTTTGGGAATCACTGATGTACAGTAAAACTGATTGGAGTTTATGCGATATCGCTTAAAAGATTTTTAATATTTAAAAGAAGAAGACATATTTTTTTGGTGACACTAACTTGCAGTTACAATATCATACATCGAAATACCTAGGAGTTTGGCATAATGTGGTAAAATGAGTAAATGTTAAATAAATAAATATTGAACAACATCACATACATTGCTCAGATTCCAAGAACAGTAGCTAAAGCCCCCGTATTATGGAGAATCTGAGACAACGAAGGGGGTACCTTCGTCCTTTGTTCGTCCTTCGTCGTTGTCTCGGATCTAAGGGGGGACACTTAGACCCGAGACAATATAGAAAAGTTCATTTTCTACATTGACGCGACGAGGAATCGAATCCGGGACCTTAGAGATGGCGACACCTTGAAACTTGCGTACAAGCCACTAGGCTAAGAAGATCGTCATGATACTGTAGCATTCTGCTCTCTGTGTAATATGCGATCATTTCATTTTCATTTCATTTCATTTTCATTTCATTTTCATTTCATTTCATGTCGAGATTATTATATCATTATGGTATTACGCTGTAGCTACAATCATAGTTGTATAGGCTAAATCCGGCTAAACTGTAATTTTATGTAAGATATCAGGTTGAATTACTAAATAGTGTTATCTTTTAAATTTACTACTAATGGTTCAAATTAGTATTCCATTTGATCTGTAAGTAGAGAATGTACACTGAATGGGGAAGTATTTAAAAAAAATAAAGAAACTACAGATAATTGTGTCACTAGATGGCAGCACAAATTGTTGGATCTAAACGTCAATTCATGACGTTAAACCAAAGAGAATAGATTTGTTAGTGTTGTATGGATCTGATAACTCGGATTAATATCGAGTTGAAATTTAACTAGTTCGAGTTATGCAAACGCAACTCGATTAATAGAAAGTAATCTTTGAATAAATTTATTTTTTTTTTGTATAGAGGAAAATGGAAACTAACATAATGGAAGTGAGCACAGTGGTTTTTTAAATTTATGGAAATCAATTGAATGCTGTGATATAATTAAAAGTGGCATCTTACTACGGTATACAATTATATTACCGCCAAATAGTTTTATAAATAAAATATGTACTTATGTCATTGTAGGTCTAGGAATTTTTTATTTTAATATTTAACAAAAGTTCTGAAAAAATATCAACTAGGTAAGTTAGTTTTATTGCTATTAGTTGTTTGTTGAACTTACAACAACAAAACTACATCAAGTTTCAATAATATTTTTATATTATGTATGGTGAATGTATGAATAGGGTTTATTAATCAAAAACAAAAGTCATAAAAACGATAATTATTATAAAAAAATTCGTTTATTATCTATAAACTTACCCGATATGTATCAAATATACTATGCATTCGTACAAAATAACATAACTGCTGGCTAAAATGACGTTTGTGCAAAGTGTAACGTGCAAATAACTTGTGCTTTCGAAATTAGGACATTATAAAACTATTATCAGTTATTAAATCTTATATTCATAATTAAATCATCTTAATAAACATTCAGCAATAGACAAGAAAAGTCTGCTCTAAACGAACAGCAAGGTTATAACTTTAAATTTCAAATCACAAAGTTATTATACTATTGCTACTGATCTTTCATGTCGACGGCGGACGTCGAGCTGTGTGTTAAGTTAATTCGTACGGCTAGAAATCCGTTTTATTGAAATATATTATTTACTAAGTACCTAGAGTAGTTATGGATCTTAAAATCTCTGCGGTGGTATCGTGTACGTTGGTGGTTGCGTTCCCTCAAATATAGTAAGTTGAGTTGTTTAGTTGAAATAAAAAAAGCAGCCCTTGCTGAGTTTCTTGCCGTTTTTTGTCAGTACGAGATCTCTCGCCTTAGTTTTGCGAACCATTGGTAAAGTTTTCGACTTTTACAAGTACTATGTAACAGCCTAGACTGAATTGATTTTGATATTTATGTAAATATCATTCGTTTTGTGGATGCATAATGACACTTCATCTTCATCATCATTTTTGTTCTCCATTCCAAACCTGAATTCAACGAAAGTTACGAGCAACCAATAAGTTGGCTCATCACTAATGTTGACGTTACAACCAAACATCGTTCCTTTACACGTAACATAATAAACAACTTAAACTTACAATTAAAATAAATTCAAATTAGTTTGAAAGTGAGATATTATAAGAAACACAAAACGATGTCATATTTATTAATCAAAAATACTCAATTTACATTTATTACGTCAGAAATAAAATTTGAATGAATATCATAAACAAAATCCAAAAATCGCGAGTGACATCTAGTATGATTTCAAGAACTAATTTTTATTTTTTAAATACTTCCTCATTGACTTAAGATCCAAAAAATATATCGGCTTTTTGGAGCGATATATCGATATCGATAGTAACGTTATCTATCAGATACGATTATCGACTTTTTATGAACCTTGCATCTATAGTATATACGCGCATTCCTATGATGTTTTATTTTTTGCAATTTGCTTATTTAACAATGGGATATTACATAACTCATAATACAGCCTACTCTGTGATAAAGTGATAATTTATATTAATTATCATATAATCGACACTCGATGTTTCAATACGGCTTTTTAAAACTATTTTAATTATATTGCTTCTTTTGAGTTAAGAAGCAACATAAAATTTAGGATTATGATAATACTTACTATATAATTTTCATTTTAATTTTAAATCTTATAAAGCTAATTTTATCGAGATACATCAACCCACGTCAATAACGTTTTATAAATCGTTTTTCGATTAATCAGTTCCGGTTCGCATCCCTAATGTCATGTGTCAAGACCAGCCGTCCGCTAATGACAGTTTAACGTGTTTTTCTTTGCACACGTGAGAGTTTAAATAGTGTGTTTTTCATTTCGTATAATTTGATTGAATGTGAATTTATCGTCTAAAAACACCACGTGCAATTTAGTTATTTGTATTATTATTATGATAATATAAGTCGAAATGCCACCATTCCGGATAGGGCTCTTGAAAAGAAAAATAGAGTCCGGAGATGAAAAGTTTTCAACCAACGAAGGCTCTACAAAAGAAGTATAAAACTAATATTAATTACATTCTTTCAAATTTATTGTACTATCAAAAGTGTCAAATGTTAAGCTGCTATATCTGATTTCAGGAAAGTCATGCCTTAGAAGATAGTGATAATTTATTTCGGGGAGACTTGGATGATGCCAATGACGCTACAGACTCTGAGCCTGAGATAAACGATGACAACGACTCTGACTCCAATAATAGCGTAGATGTTCGTATATACTACTCAAATTTATGAGTTATTATTCACTACTATTAATTGCTTGGCTTGCTTATATTGTTCATAGTAAGCTCGTGTATTGACGCATCGGTTTTTCGCCGGGTCTAAAGCTGAAATAGAGCTTATTTTCAGTCATATTATAGACCAGGTATTAGCAACCTTAGACATGTTGTGGGGCAAACTTTAGTGTGCAAATATGTTCATGGGCTGCATTTAAAATTAGTACATTTTAAAGTTGTGTTGTAGTGCTCATAATTTTTTGCGATAGATATCAGACATGAAATAATACGACAATGTTATTATAAATTAGGTTTTTCAAAATCTTTTTTATTTGTTTATTTTCTTAATTTTTTTAAACAAAATTTCGCCATGGTTCATTATTATCTCTTTGTAGTTCTATTTTGTAGTATTTCTTTCTCATATTACAAGCAATAATAATTCTTCTATTTTGCATTCAGCATAATTTTATTTGTATATGTATATGTATCTTTAAAACATGTACACTTTAGCAGGCTGGCCATTATTTACAACCTCTTCTCTAATGACGCTTATAACAATAACAAAAATATGTGTTGAGCTCAGTTTATTTTTCTTTATTTACACCTTGATAATTTATTATTCTTCAGTTATTTTTACATATTATAAATCTTCACAGAAAGTTATCTTTGGTGATGATGCAGATTCTACCTTAGGTGAAGATGAAGATGGCGAAGATTCAGATCAGTCATCTGTAAGTACATTTTGATTTTTTAATTCAAACTGATTTATTGATCATTTTAAACCTTAATAAATAGTTCAGAATTTTAATATTTTATGTTCAAGGTAAATTAAGAAATTTTAGTTTATGTTTGTATTTATTTAAACTAATATTATAAAGCGGAAAGATTTGATTGTTTGTTTGCAATGATTAGGCTCTGATACTACTTGATCGATTTTATAAACTCTCACCTGTGCTCAGCTACAATATATGCAGTGATTGATTGATGAAACATAGACAATATTTTATCCCAAAAAACAGCAAATAAATGGATGAAATTAGGAATGGAATTTTGTATAGGGAATTAAAATGATACCATAGTAACCATTGTTTACTTTTCAATTTGTCATTGTAATTATATCCATGTCATGATACAAATCAATATCCAAATAAACAGTTCCTTCTTCTCTTAAATCAAATGGCGATTTCTTTAAGGAATTAACTGATTCTGAAGCTGATGATGAAGATGACAGTGAAGATAATGAGAACGAAAGTGAATCAGAAAAGAGTGTTGATAGTGGAGCTGAGTCTGGGCCCAGCCAGGCACAGTCAAGTGATGAAGTAGACAAACAATTACCTAAACTAAGGAAAAAAACAACTAATGCATCTAAGAAGCAATCAAAAGTAAAAAAGCAAAATTTCAAGAACAGTGTTGATATACTTGCTGAAAAAATTAAAGATTCAAGTGTAAGTTCCACTACTGCCTGTCTGCCAGTGGAACAAAGAGGTAAGCAAATGTTTCTGCAACTTCTTTATTGTGCATATGTGAAAATAAAGTGCATCTTTCAAAAGAATTTGAATGACTTCCTTTACGATATATATTTTTTATTTTGGAGAAACATTGCTCAATATATTCTATTTACTATTCTCTGAATGAATAAATATATAATTGGGCAATGAATGTAGTAGTAATAAATGAGCTCTAGGCAGTGCTCTAGTATAATAATGAATTTTGAATATATTATTATTATGACTCAGTTTGAAAAATCTGATATATTCCTGTATCAAATATTAACGGTTCTGTTTCCATAATTTATGAAAAAAATCCTTTTATTTTTCTCTATTTCAAGTACAGGTCTGTTTTTAAATTGGTTGACATTATATGTAGTAATTTCCTTATATTTAATAAATATGGTGTATAAGTAATGAGGTAGAAGCACATTCACGTGCACATTGTTTTAACAAAAATTTACAAATTTGCTTCTCACCATAAACTAAATGTATGAAACCATATTGTTTTCTTTCATGACACTAAACAGTGTTTCCACTCTTATGTACAATTGACTGCATGTATGACTATACAAAACTTTCAGATTTCTTTATTTGATTTGAAACCTTAATATGTTCAAGATAGATGTCAAAATCCACGGTAGAAATTTGCCATATTGTGGCAATCTGATAAGCAGCCTTGTGTAAATAAGTTCACTATTCTAAGTTATTTTATTTTTGATGATTTAAATATCTAAAAGTTGTGATATATTTCTATATCAGATGAGTATGAGTCGGGCGACACATCTGACGAGGAGGACCGTCGAAACACAACCGGTGAGGTGCCCCGCTGGTGGTACGATGAGTATCCACACGTTGGTTACGATCTCGACGGACGCCGCATCATGAAGCCACCACAACGAGATCAGATAGATGAATTCCTCAAGTATGTGTGCAACTTGCATGATGGTTGATGTAGATAATATTGATGGTGTATAGGGTTCAATGAAAAACGATTTTTTTTTATACCTGTAGATGATTTAGCCTGGCGGCCGTCTTATACTCCTGCTTTTTAAATTACTTTAGTTTTAATTGCAACTTGGTTAAAGAATAGTAAAAAGTAAATCGTGGGTAAACACACCATCCATAAGGAATGCAGATGGCTGAGCCCCTGCTCAGAACAACACAAACTTCCATAGTTTGTTCAGTTTTGAAAATAATACAATCAAATAAATACATATGTATATGCATAATCATCTGTCTCTGAAACAGAAACAATTAAACAATACCAAATAAAGATAAGGAAATGTAGAAGCTTATAAAAATAAATAATACATAAATATTTTTATAAGCTTTTACATCTCAAGTAAAAAATGCTTTGCGTGTCAGTGATGTCACACTGATTAATTCGCGATGTTAAAGAATAAGACGAAAGATACCACTGAAGTGAAGTATCGAAACTTTTCGGTTTCGTCGATAAAGTATAGCTAATTTCTCATATCAAACATAAAACTGGTGCCTCAAAGGATGACTCCATTTTCTGTCAGTCCATCTGTCATCATCAAATTTCTTTGTTAATATGGTACTGATTTATTTGCACATTTATAGAAATCACCTCCTTTTATAATTCCATTACGAGTATGTGTCGCCTGTACAACGATCTTACTTCTTCACTCAACATTTTTAACAATAATTTTTTTATATTTAAAAGACAAGTTCAAAATACAATAAAATATTCAATTAAAAAAAAAACAATTTAATACGATATATTACTTTATTATACACGATGATTGCTTATCTCGACATTGACAGGTCAGAATTGAACATTCTTCTTTGAATCAACATTTTAGATGGCTAAAAATTTAAATGTTATGTCAGATTGCAATAAATAATCTCAGAAGGTAGTAAATTAATATTATTTTAATATATATATATATATTTTATTCCAGCAAAAAATGTGCCATGAATTTTACTTTAAATGCCAATACAGAGGTGAGACCTGTCACAGGTGGTGGTATGGATGTACTTAAATAATTATGTACTGAATAAGACGAGGTGATTGCAGAGGTGGTTTGATACACCACGACAATCGCGATTGCGCAAAATATAAAGCAAATATTCGTTTGTGTATGTAGGGTTAAACATACTGGGGCCGTATAACAACGGCAAATCCGCTCAGTCCGGGCGGGCGGACGTTCAAAGCTGACGTTCAGCCCGATAGTCACAATTTATTACTAAAATCGGTCATTCGAGATTTTATACAATCGTCAGGGACGAATCGAACTCTACATGTCGAACTTTACAGGAGATGCGAGGACCCAGATTTTTGGAGGACCGTCAAGGATCCCAGCACGGGACAGGACGTGAAGCTCAGCAAAGATGACCTGGAGCTCATACGCCGCCTGCGCGAGGGGCACGTGCCCGATCCCGCTCACGACGAATACCAGGTGACTTATTTCACGACGAGGTCGAGGACGACTTCGAAAGCGCTTACAAAAATGCTAGTTTATAAGTTTCGGATGGCGCGTTGCGGAAGTAGTTTATATTTGTGTGCGGGCAGCCGTGGGTGGAGTGGTTCAGCCGCGAGGTGTTGGCGACGCCGCTGCGCGCGTTCCCCGACCACAAGCGCTCCTTCCTGCCCTCGCGCAGCGACGCGCGCCGCGTGGCCGCGCTAGTGCACGCGCTGCGCATGGGCTGGGCCAAGACCAGGAAGCAGCTCGCCGACGAGAGGAGGCAGAAGAGGGTACGTTTCATTCTTGAGCGAAATCTTAAAAATAACCACTCAGTATTCTAAAATCCGTCCCGACCTCTTTGCGGATGGAGCGATTTTTTTCTAAATTCAGACCGTTTTCAACGAAACGATCTGTTCCCCAGGAGAAGGAGTTCTACAACCTGTGGGGCTCGGAGAGCGAGCCGCCGCGCGGCATCCACCGGCACATCCCCGCCCCCCGCCGCCCGCTCCCCTCGCACGCGGAGAGCTACAACCCCCCGCCCGAGTACCTGCTCGACAAGCGAGAGGTAGAGTGTCCCTAGTACATTGTTGTGTACGTAGCGATGTATGCGGCGACTCAGTGGCAATGTGCGTGTACAGATGAAGGAGTGGGAGAAGCTGTCGGCGACGCCGTGGCTGCGCAAGTACAGCTTCCTGCCGACGCGGCACGACAGCCTGCGCGCGGTGGCGGCCCACGCGCGGTACACGCGCGAGCGGTTCCTGCGCTGCCTCGACCTGTACCTGGCGCCGCGCGCCATCGCCATGCGGGTACGGTACTGTGCGCGCTGTGCACTTTTACCGGGAAAATAAAACGACATTTCGAGACTGACGGGGAGTCGACTTTTTTAAACGTGTCCCGGTCTGTACGTCCGAAAATCTCTGAAGTAAAATTTAGCATGTATCTAGATCTATTTTGAAAATTTAATATTGCAATTTTACCTTAAAATTTGATGCTAAAACGCTCCGGACCTCAGTTTGTATGTACGTGTATCTCGAGCGTTCGATAAATGATGTCAGATGCCAGTTAGTATTGATAAGATAATGCCAAAAAAGAAAACAAAAAAGATGCAATAGAAATGTTATTTGCGACCGATAGTACGGAGTTACTTTATTGTACTAAAAATCAAAATAATTTTTGAAATTCTGAAAAATTTGAAGCTCTGCTGAGTGGAGGTTGCTCAATCAGATCGTCAAAATTTACATAATTTTTTTATTTTATAAGAAACCTAGAATATAGGCAGAGTTAATTGTGAATATTAATAATATAGGTGGGTCTACGAATTTTAATAATAGGGATGACGACTGGGTAAAAAAATGCAATTCTATGTTGTCCGTCAGTCAGATAATAGAAAAATATTAGATACGTATTTTTTTTACTTCAATTTAACAAGAAATAGCTCAGATAACGGGCATTAAAGTTGCGGAATGGGGGTTCGCTACGTCATAGTTGAGTAGAAAACGTACCATAACGTGACGTCATGCGAAATTTCAAATCCATGTAACGCCGTAATTTTATGATTAAGAAAAAAATAAAAAAGTTCGTGTTTAATATTTTTTAACACTATCTGATGGACAAACAAATAAAAATTAGTTATTATCCCTATTCTAATTGCATTACTGAGAACACCTCTGTACCCGAGCTGAGTGTCATCCTTTTGTTTACGAATATACGTAGACCTATGTCCGGACAATATCATGAAATATAAAAAAAAAATGTGTTCAAACGACATTTTTGATGTCAGCTATTTAGTCGGGTGAGGTCGCCGGTGTTAAAATGGGGCCCCGAGTCAGTCAAATATTTCGATTGAAATATTATAATAATTAGCAACGCGCTGTTTAGTTCGGGATGTCGTCTTTGGGAGTCTGTGTACTTATTATTTTAATGATCCGTTTACAAAAAGAGAAAGAATTAAAATATTCGGTCCGAGGCACGGGCCGAGCTGAGACTTCACAAGCTAAGGGTGATCGATAAAATTTCTATCAAATATTCCTGAGGAATCAATAAATTTTGTTCACCTCGAAGTCGAACTCGAAATTCACATCTTCGATAAAACTTCGCAGCTGACGATCCGGCCCGAGGAGCTCGTGCCGAAGCTGCCGTCTCCGCGCGACCTGCAGCCGTTCCCCACGCGCGAGGCGCTGCAGTTCCGCGGCCACGCCGCCGCCGTGCGCTGCCTGCACGTGCACCCCTCCGGCCAGTACCTGGCCACCGGCTCCGACGACCGCACCGTCAAAGGTCGGGAGCGCCGCCGCCCCGCGCGAGAGCCGCAGTTCTCCCCCGACCGACCGACTGATGTGTGTCTCGTTTGCGCAGTGTGGGAGGTGTCGACGGGCCGCTGCCTGCACACGGTGGAGGCGGGTGAGGCGGTGGCGCGCGTGTGCTGGAGCCCGGCGGCGGGGCTGGCGCTGCTGGCGGCGGCGGCGGGCGCGCGGCTGCTGCTGCTGGCGCCCGGCGACCGCGTGGGCAGCCGCCGCGCCGCCGAGACCACCGACCGCCTGCTCGACGAGCCGCCGCCGCCGCACGACGTCGCCAGTCAGTAGTCGGCCCCTCTCTGTGGCGACGGAATCTTAATTCGATCGCAGTTCAGTTTCAAAACGTCCGCTCTTTTTCCCTCGCAGTGGACGAGCGCACGCGGTCGTGCGTGCAGTGGGAGCGCGTGGGGGCGGAGCGACGCGCGCGCGGCCTGCGTCTCGCCCTCGCGCACTTCAAGGATATCGTGCACGTGAGTACCGGCGACCGTATAACTGAGACCGGATAACTCGTCGTGTCGATAAGTTATCAGATCTCGGGTTCGTTCGATATCGTTATAATCGTGCGGTGCGCCGGCAGGTGGCGTGGCACTCGCGCGGCGACTACGTGTGCGTGACGCTGCGCGACGCCGCCTCCCGCAGCGTGGTGGTGCACCAGCTGTCGCGCCGCCGCAGCCAGCTGCCCTTCCGCCGCAGCAAGGGCCTGGTGCAGTGCGCGCTCTTCCACCCCACCAAGCCCTGGCTCTTCGTCGCGGTACACGACATGATATTTGTTACACTTCATACTCGAATCGGACCTCGCTAAACGACGCACACTCATCGCCCGATGTGTACATACGCAGACGCAGCGCGCGGTGCGCATCTACGACCTGGCGCGGCAGGAGCTGGTGCGCAAGCTGCAGCCGGGCGCGCAGTGGAACAGCGCGCTGGCCGCCCATCCCGGCGGCGACCATCTGCTGGTCGCCTCGTACGACTCCAAGTGCATGTGGTGAGCGTTGCCCCGTCGCTCGTCGTCCTCGTACTCTCGACCGCGATGCTAATATACAGTGCCATGCGCGTGCGCAGGTTCGACCTGGAGCTGTCGGCGCGGCCGTACCAGACGCTGCGCGTGCACGGGCGGGCGGTGCGCGCGGCCGCCTTCCACCCGCGGTACCCGCTCTTCGCCACCGGCGGCGACGACAGGTACATCGTCGTCTCCCACGGCATGGTCTACAAGTGAGTATCACCACCCCCCCCACCGTCCGTCCCGCTCGATCCTGTGCGACGCCGGTAGTGACGCGCCGTTCGTTCCCCGGCAGTGACCTCCTGCAGAACCCGCTGCTGGTGCCCCTGAAGCAGCTGCCGGGCGGGGAGCCGCGCGACTCGCTGGTGACCCTGGACCTGCAGTTCCACCCGACGCAGCCCTGGCTGTTCGCCGCCTGCGCCGACTCGACGATAAGATTGTACTCCTGAACGCAGTAAAATATTAAACCGATCGCTCCGTTGTTGTTCTTTCCGAACGATCTCCCCCGAACCTTGTATAAAGGATGTTAATAAAAAGAAGAACCGAATATAAAGGATGTCTATAATATAAGTTTAATATCAAATGAAATATGAGTTACATGGCTTTAATTTAATAATCTAATTTTTAAATAAAATTGTGTCTCCAGAATTCCCAATGACTCAGTGTACTTCGTATCACTTCTCACCGCTTAAACCGTCCCTAGTCTACGATAAACGTTCCAAAACTATAATGAGCTAAATTGGACCAGCAGTTTTCGAGTACTAACGAGACCAATGAAGAGCGATTAATTTTTATATTGTTACGACTTAAGGTTCGGGATAAAAATTTACGTCAATTGCAGTTCACGATCCGACTTTATTAAACACGATAAAATCACAAAAAAAAAATCCAACTACAAAATTTACACTTCAACTTCACTATTTCACCTCACTAATAACACTTCCTCCGAGTTTTGTTTCCGATCGCTTGTTCACTGAAGAATGCCGAGACGAGTATTCCAGCGCGAATTAATAGGGACCGATTCCAAATCTAGAATGTTCTAGGTTAAGACTTAAAATAGTCTTGGTGTATTTGAGGCATTATCCAGAAGTCTTAAATTAGCTATCGTCCTTTTCTTCCCGAGTGACTGTATCTTTCCCGCCGACCTGATGTTTACCTATATGACACAGGTAGTTTCAACAGCGTTAGCGCGATTCGCTGCTGCGCTCTGTAACAATATTAAAATTTAAGTGTCAAATCTGCTACAAGGGGCTACACTAACGCCGAATCTGCTTTGGCCGTTTGTTCATTCGTCTGGCTGGCTGGACCTTAAGTTGGTAATATACGTACGACCCTTATGTACGCGATTTTTTAGATCGCCAACTTACTCGACTCAACTCGGTGCGATGACACGAGAAGATGGCTCACACTGTTTTGTATGTAATTTCGTCGATGAAAGAAGCTTTGTATTATTCAGGAATTATATCTTACTACATGTTAAAAAACTAGTTAAAAAAAGACGAAATCTATGTTTGAGGTAATATTTGACGAAGTAAGCCGAAGTATTTCTCTACACTATAGAATTCATTTAACATCGGTCAATATCGCGAGTAGTGTAGATAAGGCATAACATTTCAAACTGTTTCGAACTTGCGCGGCTATTTTAACACACACCAAGCGAAAAAAGGACCTCTAGTCACAACTTCATGTACTTACTCGCACAGCTATCACAGTATAATATTGTAATCTTTGGCTATCACCCACTTAAGGATTGGACGGGCTGGGCTAACCATGAAGCCCGTACCAGACATGTGCACAAATGTGCAAATATACACCATCAAAGACGCCAAGTGGGGCAGTTGCGTGTTTTGTATTTTTAGTGGTATTACTGGTTTGCTTCTTCAAACAGAACTGTCAATATGGTAATCGAATAATCCTAATAATCGTTTATGAGGATTATTTGATAAAAAGAACTCATGGCTTCGAATAAAAAAATATCAACCTTTTTTATCGTCCGTTTTGTGTTATTTTTATTTAAACAAGTCTGGCAAACTAATATTTTGTGTGTTCGCTTAAACTTGTCGATATGTCTGGCGAGCGCCTTAGAATCATGATTATTCAAAAAGTTTAAGTTTTGTTCTGTGCCTATGTCAACAACAACCACGCAACAATCATATGTTCATAGTTTGTAGTCTGTGAAACCAAACAAAAAGTGATGGCTTCATGGGGGGCGCGCGCGCGTTTCTTGATTTGCTCGTAGTGTTCGTTACCTGACTAACTTGGCGATCTTATTAATATTTGAGGCTTTTCACTTGCTGATCCAAAGTTTTACACACCTATATTGTAGGCGAAGTTGAAGAAATTCGTGAAGGTTTCGTTTGTGACTTATTAACTGTAAGCTATTTTTGAAAGTTCGATGTTGATTAGTTTACTCGAGTGCAGTGTAGTGTTGTTAGGCGGGCGGTGAGCGGCGGCGATATGTCTGGGGCAACGACGCCAGCGACGGAGGCGCCGGCGCTGCAAGACCGCGATGTGGAGCCACGCACACCCATGAAACGTCTTGGCTCCACAAGAAAATTAGCCGCCTTCAGCAGTTAGTATCTGGAAACCTATTTTTTTTCCAATTGCTGTAAAGCTTCATTCTATAATAATTACACATACATTGTGTATATAGAGCATTTGAATAGCCTTTAGTACCTAGTTAATCGAAACATAAGTACTGAGAACTGATAAAAATAAGAAATCAGCTTATAAACATTAACCATGCTTCTATAATGCTGTTTGGAAATGGATGGTAGTTTCATCAAATACAAATGTGGTGAATTAATTTACCTTTAGTTTTTGATATTGAAACTCATGGTGCTGTGAAAAATTCAAAGTGTTTAGTTATTTGGAATAAGTTTGAAGGTAGTTAAAGGTTTATAGATAAAAGCAAAAGATAGGATTACACAGGTTGTATGGACTCTTTGGCTTAAAATGGAAAGTCATTTTAACAAATAACTCCATAAAAATTTATAAATTCACCTTTATATTAAACTATAGATGATTTTATCAAAGGGGATCTTCTTTCAATAAAACTATATCATATTCAAAATGATCTTTGTTCTAAGTCATCATAAGTTAATAAAATGTTGTTCAGTAACTGGGCATTTGGAGACAAATTCTCTTGTCAACTTGCCCAGCCTGACAACCAAATATTGATAGTTACAGCAAGTAGCAGCTTATTTTTATCTTGGTTGAATGATATTTGTTTCTAGGCTACTGTAATATAATAAATTTCTCTATGATAACTTTTACTATGTCCTGCACAATTTAGACATTAAGTTGTAGAGATGCCCTACATCTTAATGTCTAAATTGTGCCTGTCTTGCATTGATCTGTGGACTGTGTGTGGTGGGAAGTTATTACAACCAACCTAGGTCCACCAAAAACTCTCCCAGTCCCTTGTTCACATCCTCGATAGCCTTCTGGAAGTTATCCAGTGAGCTGAAGTATCTAACCCAGTAGGTGGCTACTCAGTTGCATTCCAGCAAGATTTGAGCAGCTGTTTCTGAACAAAAAATATGCACACATGTATTGTTCATAGTCAAAGTCAAAATAATCTTTATTCAAATAGACTTCTTAAAAATGCTTTTGAATTGTCCAATATTTTTTTTCCATAAAGCCAAATTAATATATTAGAACTTGAAGTGTTTACTAATTTATATTTATGACATAAACAAATGAAACCTTTTATTTTTTAAATGAGTTTAAATATGCCATTGTTATTGTTTCGAGTTGCGGATTATCTTGGGTTTATGCAGCCCAGTATCACTGCGACCATTGCTGATCTATTGTGATCTCCACATACTACAGTTCACGGTCAAGATTACATTCTACAAGGAACTGTAGTATTTTCTTGGCCGTAAGTTCTTTAATATCGTCTGGGTGCATCACGTGCTTTCCCAGATAGATACATCGTTTTCGCATTAGTGACGGGCAATCGGTCAATAAGTGCAAAGGTGTTTCCTCCTCCTCCTTGCATCCTCTGCGCATTCTACTGCCGCTGATCCCCATATTGTACATGTGTCTGTTCAGTCCACAATGTCCCGTGAGTGCTCGTACTAGTGTGCGAATGTGATTTTTGGTTAAGTTTAAGGCCTCTGATGCCGCCTTTTTGTTGAAGGTTTTAATCAGGGTCTTAGAGTGTTTCATACCGGGAGTGTTTCTCCATAGTTGAATAGCAGGGTAATGGCAGTATGTTTTCAAGGTGAGCTGGGTTAGGCTTTGAGGGATGCCACAGAAAGGTTCTGGTCCGATAAGGGCGTCTTTAGCACCCTTCTTCGCCAGTTTGTCCGCCTGTTCATTGCCCTCATGTCCAGCGTGACCTGGAACCCATCGTAGAACTACTTTGTTTTTGTTGCCCAAAGAGTTCAATGTTTGTTTGCAGTTCTCGACCAGCTTCGATCTAGTTACGTCGGAGGCTAGTGATAAGAGTGCAGCTTGACTATCAGAGTGGATGTAGATAGTATGATTGAGGTAGTTGTTTTGCAGATTGGCTGCCGCACATTCCAAAATGGCGTACACCTCCGCCTGGAATATTGAGGAGTACTTTCCCATGTTCAGACTTATAGCCTTCCTTGGGGATTCTCCATAAATTCCACATCCTACCTCAGGACCGGATTTGGAGCCGTCAGTGTACCACTTTAGGCTTCCATTTTTCCATACTATACGATTGTTTGACCAGTCGTCCCTGGTGGGTATCTCCACAAGATATGACTTGTGTGAATCGACTCTCGGGGGCATGGTGTCAGTAGGCATCCCCAGAATTGGTATGTTGCATATTGAGTCCTTCAGGTACCTCAAATTACCTGACAGCCATGTCTTCGCCTCCATGCTGGTAATCCTGTACATACTAGCCCTCGCCACCATTTCAATATGTAGATGTAGGGGCGGTAGGTTTAGCAGAGCCTCAAGGGCAGCAGTCGGGGTGGAAGACATAGCTCCTGTTACTATAAGATTAAATATGCCATACTCACGTCGTTAACTTTTTATGCAGTTTAGTCTTTATAACATAATAATAATATTTTATTTGCCAGAATATGGTACAAATGATATTAATTAGGTACATTAGTTTTACATATTCTACTGATTACAGCGTTTACACTATGAAACAAGAGAATTCATTTATTATTTATTTACCTAATAATATTTATCATACCTATAATTTATTAATTATTTTATAAATTATCTTTATATTTTTGAAATAAATTATATCTTAATGTCAAAACATAATACCAGCCAATTTAATTTTTCATATCAATAATTTATTAATCTTATACAAATTTTCATTACAATGTCAAGATAAGTATAATTATTTCATATGTCAAACTGTAATTTATGAGAATCAGTCAGATATTTGTTAAATATTTTACTACTAATCTCATACAAATGTCAAAATAAATGTCACTCAAAGTTATCAATTTTATCATTCAAGAAGTCCTTAACATTATTTGATTAAATATTGAATGAATGTATTTAAATCATGTAATGGTCTCCTATGTGAAGTTGGCAGTATTGTGGTGACACAATTTGCCATTAAAGTTAAGGAGAAGAAGAAGAATTTTATGCAGGTGTTTTTGGAATTTCGTCAAAGTTTTGTCAGTGAGGAGTGTTGGTAGCTTATTATAAATACATACAGCCATAAAAAATGCATTTTTGGAATAAAGTGCTAATCTTTCAAGTTTTAGCATTATGTCCTTATGTCCTTTTCAGTTACACTGATTGTCAATTGTAATACCTAAATTTTTTTCAGCTCTGTTTCATTGATTTTTGTAGAATTATAATTAATGTCTATATTATAAATAATATTACGGGTTTTAAATAATATATATTTAGTCTTATCTAAATTAACTTTTAAATTATTAATATTTAACCATTCCATTATTTGAGAGGACATTATTTGTATTTTCGTGACTTCGCGTATTACATTAATATCACGACATTTTACAATAATTGTTTGTGTCATCAGCAAATAGTATACTTTTCTGTTCCGTTATATCTGGGAGGTCATTTATGATAACAAGGAAGAGTAAAGGTCTCAGGACACTTCCCTGTGGCACTCCTGATTTAATTACGCCGTAATGGGAACTATATACATTTATTCTATTGTTTTCATTTTTTTAATCTGAACACATGTATTATCCTATTATTATTTGTAGGTCAAACTTCCACAAAGGCCAGTCACTGAATGGCTGATCTCACAATTATCTCTAGAACCTGTGGGCTTCCAAAGGCATGTGCAGTCATCTATTCCGCCCACCTCTATCTGCAGTTGTTAATATTCAATAACATGCAATGTGCCTGTGTGGTCAGTTATGCACATTATCGTTATCTTTTTCTATTCAATCTGAATGGGATGAGTCCCAGGGTCTCTTAATACTTACTCTCGAATATATCTTTTGTCTCTCCTTACTGGACACTTAACAATTTCGCTGCAACCATTATATCATTAAAATCAAATAAGAAAATAGGGCAGGCACATAGGTATATCGGCAGTAATGCTGGATGGTTCAACGAGTCTGGTCATTGACCACTTCCTCTTGATTGCGGTGATTCGCCCACGCGCTCCACTCCTCGACAATGCCCACTCGTTTAAAAGACCCTCGTAGAGATTACATGTTAGTACTAAAGTTTTTCATAAATTAACGAAAGGGTAAAGTTGTAATTTATAGAAGTGATATCATGCGTGTTGCTTGGTAAAATTCCTGGAGTCTATTGCGATGGTTCTTTCAACGGTTCTATTAAGACGTATAAATAGCGAACAGAATTGTTAATGTTGGGTGGGATTTCGGTGCGCGAAGTAATACAGGCCGCGGCCGCACACGTGGGGAACAAATGGTGTTCGTTATTCGAGAATCGAATTCCACTTCCGGCCTTAATAATACTGAGACTAGACTTGTTTTATATCTTCTCGGTAATTCGGCAAAATCCTTAGCACATATTATAATAATAAATCTTGATTTGTTTTGTCAATTGGTAAGCGTGTAAATCAATGTATTTATGTAGGTTTAATTTAAGTTACTGCTTCTTCACAGTTTATGGTGAATAAAATGTAATTCTATAAAAAATATATAAATTAATAAAACACCACATAAATTATTGTTAGTAATGCAGTCGCTAGCAATAAATTGTAATCACTTTATTGCGGGTGATTTAATAATTTTACTATTTTAACAATCTAACATGTTATTTATTAATTGTAGCCATCGTGAGAAAGCAAAACTTGTACTAGGATTCCCTGTCTGACAGATCCCCGCCAAAGAATTACCTATTTACTTAAGTTATTTGTTGGCCCGTTGGCACACCCATATTACGAGTAATATAGTATGTGAAAATATAAAATTAACTATTAGGGTTCTATGTTTCACGTCTCTGGAAGAACTAAATCGAAAAGAAAATTTTAATCACACCGACAGAAACCACTCAACTCAAGTCCTCATACTAATCCGGCAAGGGTTGTCTCAGCGTATTATCCGAGCCAATCTTGTCTGTCGGCAGTTGGAGAATTCAGTCTCTCTTTGTTCTCTAAAGAAACTTTCCCCGGAAACACGCCCACGTCTATTATTTCATTAAAATGCTTCCGTTTGGTTGACATCGGGTACAATCAAAATGCACTTGTTAGAAAGTGAGTCTTGTACGTCAAATACATCGGGTTAAATCTGGACCCGGTCGGCTCCTTGCCGAAACTCGGATCCTTCCCTCTTATTGAGACCACTCCAGGTTTTATAAGGTAGGCCGGGCATATAATTCGGGGTTATAAGGTGCATTTCGGCAACAGTCGACAGAGAGCCGATGAAATTTTATAAAGAATTACTAAAGAATAGTCTTCAGCAAGCCGCGATGAAGTGATATCAGCGAGCGGCGAGTGTAGGTTTATGCGTTTTTAATATGTTATACTCGTATTATAGACTTTAAATTTGTGAGCAAATTTTTGTAAACAATACCTACTTTCATCATCTACGTAACAAATGAAGTACAAATGAGTGTAGTGTGAAACCGAAAAACTACGCATTTCCATAACAATCGGCTTAATGCAAAACGAAATAATAAAAATCTTTGAAGTAAATTGTAGCCGTATCCTTGAGCCGTTGATTAATTGTAAATGATAAGTTACGAGTGCGAGACCGTTCACAGCCGGACAATTTTAAAATGATCCTTTGTGAAGGAATAGAGCAGTGTGGATAGATGGATAACTGCGATTAACATCACATTAGTTTTGCTAATTAGGTCTGTTCATTTACCACATGGTAATAACAATGCTATGATTGCTGTGACTAATTAAATCACTAGGTAATCTATGACGTGAGGATTATATTATTTGAAATGTGACACGAGCAATAACGGATATTTAAATTAATGAAACATATTGAAAATTTTATGGGGTTGGAAAATTTGAAACATACTTAGTTTGTAATATATGTACAATATGTATAAGTGTTAATGTAGTGGTGTCGCGTAGACCGTGCAGTGTGAATCAGTGGCAGGCGGCGTGCGGGCGTGCGGGCGGGCGGGCGGTGCGGTGCGGTGGCGGGCGCCGCGCGGGCGCGCTATATTTAGAGCCGCACGCCGACTCCGAGGAATTGTTGCGTTTGCCCCCAAGCGCTACTCCCGACTTAACATTTCACCATAAAATTATATTCCCATAAATACGATTTATCTTAATCCATGTTAAAATATGTATCGTTCAAGCGAATAGTTTCGCAAAATTTACATTAGTCAGTCCAAAGTAATGGTAAATAGATAAATTGTTGTACATATAAACAAAAATACCTAACTTCTATTAGTAGAGAGAGTAATACATAAACAGAGAAATTGACTGACTCGGTGCACAGCTCTACTGTTACCTATTAAGAATGTGATTTTTTTATTTAGGTTACTACTCCCATAGCACTCCAAATTTTTTGTTTCTGTGATATCGCGCAGGCGTTAGCTTTAGTTTCTGGGTAACGCATTGTTCCTGGGTTCGCTCTAAAATTTTAATCGTGCTGACTGGAAGTCGGTCGATGCATTTTTATCCAGAAACATATACTTAGGTACCTACTAGTAAAATTCTTCCGAGGATATCGATATAATATTGGGTGTATAAGCTCAGCTGCCTGGTTAAAAGTCTGAAGTACACATGATTATATTTGAAAGGTTTGGTTGTTGATGATCTTAGAGTAGCTAAACCGTTTGATTGGCATTAGGGCATTAGCGACCAGCGGCGGGCGCGCCCTCGCCCCACACCTAATTAACTAACGACGGCGGTCGCCGGGCCCTACGATGTATTTATTACACGCAACTAAGTATACAGAAATTGATCGATGAATACTTTAAAACAATTAATATAATGATATTTTTTAAACATAATCATATTAGAGACTGTCATGTCATGTAATTTCATGATTGAAAGACGAAAAGTATTACGAGGGTCAAACTGAAAGTTCTTAGAACTGGCCACTTATAAACAATATAATAAAAAAATAATTCTAAAATTTGAAAATATAACTCTTTGCCAATATTACTGAGTATATATTTCATTCATTTGTCATTTGTTTTACGATTTGGCGGCAAATTGAAAATTGTCTGTCACGTCATCATGAATTTAACACGAGAAAATTTCGTGCAATGATTTTTTATGACTTTCGATGTCATTTAAGTCAACAAGAAAGTTATGATAGACTACGATTGGCCTTTCACGATGAAGCCCCATCTCGTGCGACTGTTTACAACTGGTTTAATGAGTTTAAACGTGGTCGCACTAATCTCACTGATGATTTACGTGAGGGACGGCCTTCTACGGCGACGACTGAAGATAACATCTGTGTTGTGCGGCGTATGATAGAGACTGACAAAAGAGTGACCTATCAACAGATTCGGACAAGCTTAGGCATCGGTATGAGTCAAGTGCACAAAATCCTCCACGAACATTTAGCGGTCAGGAAGCTTTGCGCCCGGTGGATACCTTATAATTTGACTGAGGCTCAAAAACTCCATCGTGTGGATTGGTGTCGTAAAATGATTGAAAGATTTAACGGAGGTGACTCAAATGCTGTGTTCGACATACTAACAGGTGACGAAAGCTGGATTTACTGTTATGATCCTAAAACCAAAAGACAATCTGCTCAGTGGGTGTTTCCTTTCGAGGAGTTGCCAACTAAAGTGAAGAGAGATCGAAGTGCGGGAAAAAAAATGGTGGCCTCGTTCTTTGGAAGGATAGGTCATTTTGCAACAATTGTGTTAGAGGATCAAAAAACAGTTTCTGCAGAATGGTACACTACCAATTGTTTGCCACTTGTCTTGGAAAAAGTTCGAGAGAAACGACCTCGCAGTAGGATCCTCCTTCACCACGACAACGCCTCGTCGCACACCGCCAAGCGAACGATCGACTATTTGGCGACATCAAACGTTGAATTACTGGGTCACCCGCCGTATAGCCCCGACCTCGCGCCTTGTGATTTTTATTTATTTCCAAAAATTAAAGAAAAACTTAAAGGAAAGCGGTTTATGAATGCTGAAGAAGCGGTGGCTGCGTATCGCGATGCCATTGAAGAGACCCCTAAGGACGAGTGGGCAAAGTGCTTTTCCCAGTGGTTCCATCGCATGCAGCGGTGTATTGACGTGAATGGACAATATTTTGAAAAGATATAATAAAACTAATAACTGGCTAATGTAATCAGTTTTTGATTTTCTAAGAACTTTCAGTTTGACCCTCGTATTATGGATGGATTGAGCATTGAGTGAGCAAATCTATGTCTATGATATATAAAGCTTAATACTAATAATAAAGCTGAAGAATTTGTTTGATTGAATTCTAAAATCTCAGGAACGAATTGAATTATTGTTTTTGTGTTGAATCGTCCACTGGTCGAGGAAGGCTATGAGGCTATATAACATCACGCTGTGACTTATAGGAGAAGATCAGCAATGAACAATTTTGTAAAAACGGGAGAATATTTTACTGTTTTAACACTTTGACTGAGTGTCAGTAACTGGTGACTGACTGGAGCAACCCATTGGAGTATTCTAGTGTCAATCACGTATGACTGACAAGGCAGTCAATGTGTTAAAACTTTGCGTGCGCTGCGTAAACGGTTAAAGTGGTGTATGTATTACGAAATTGATCCTCTTTAAAAGTTCTAAAAAAATGTCCGCAGCAGCATGTCTATCTTATATCTTGTACCGAAAAAAGCACATAAAGACATGAAACTGGGAGTGGAAGTTCGTATAGGGCATTATATCGTTACCACAGTAACCATTATTCACAATTCAATTTGTCATTTTAATTATATTCCATGTGATCCTTTTACAAATCCATTATTAAATAATTTAAGCTGTTTACGATGGATTAAATAATGTTTTGAATAATTTTAATGGGTACAATCATTGTCGCTAATATTAAATGCTTAAATTATATTGGTTAATTACACGAAAATGTTTCATTTACATTTAGCTGCCTCCACTGAGCACCAGATGACGCTATTGTACATTTAAAAAGAGATTTAGATTTTTGTTATGTTTGAAGTCTTTATTTTTTTACAATTTTCATCAAATTAGCTTTAGTTTTTTATTTAACGGTATTTCCAATAGGATAATTTTATGGTGAATTGTTAATCTGGCGAAATAATAAAGCTTATAAAGCTAATAAAGCTTTTTACGCTAAATGGTGGTGCTACTTTGTTTTTACATCAGCACGTGCAGCATGACGAACTCGACAACGTTTTGTCTACACTCAAATGTCACTTCTCGGGTGCGCGCATACGATATCTTACTCTCGATCCGAGAAAGTGACATTTGGGTGTAGACAAAGCGTTTATCAAGTTTGTCATGCTACACGTGCTGGTGTGTTTGTAATAATATATAATATTTATTAATAATATATCTGATGAACTAAAATTGTTGCAACAATAATTGACAGACAGCGAAGTCTCAGTAATAGGTCTGTCGTTTTACCCTTACGTACGGAACCCTAAAAATTAAAGATGCGCTCGAAAGTCACTATTCCACGCGGACTCAGTCGCGGGCACAGCCCGTAGTCATATAAACACGCATTTGTATCAAATATACAGAAAGAGGGTCATATACAAATTATAAATGTATTATTTGTGTGTTTTACATTATTATAGAGTATTTCTTGAATTCGTAGTTCTCAGATATGGTGGTATTAGTTCTCAGATAACAGAAAAAACTGAAACTGGAACTTTGATCCCTCATCTCCTTAATCTGAGAAGTGGAAGTTTTGTATCAGATTGTCGCAAATTATGATGCTAGAAGTCTCCAAATTCGCCTTCATGACGATTGATTCCTCCCTCAAAATAGATGGACATATTGTCGGTATAGCTCTTACTAGTCCACGATCTTCCGAAATTACTCTTGTCATCACACATCTTTATGTATCTTTCAATGCATTTCCTCTATACACAATTATGCAATACATTTTATAATACACGTGCGACTCACCCAGTCAGCAGATTTTGTTCTCAGGCCTGAGGGTTTCTTTACTTCAACATTCACATGCCACCTTATCATTGTAACACAGCTACTCCAACTCGTATCTTTCACCATTATAACACTGACTTTATTGTGCATTGTCAAAATAATTATCATCTTTTTTACCCGCCATAATTTATGTCAAAGTTATGATGATTTTACACAGTGTAACCAACATAAAATAATTAATATTAGTTCAGAAATCGCATGTTTCGCGACACCTATTCAATGCAAACAAACAAATAATAAATCTAATCTTTTTTCTCTAAATATTAGTATGGATTAAGATTAGAATATAAAACTACATAGATAAATAAATACAATGATGTTGAACAATAACAAATAAGTAAACTGTACTGACATGACTCCATGACGATATTATAAGTTTTAATTTGTAACCAGAGATGTCGCTGTTCAATTTTTGAAGCTCTGTTTCATTTATATTAACAAAACATATTCACTTTTGTGATAAATAGCATGGAGATTGTCTTATTTTTTGTTGAAAAAAGCTGGTTGTACTTACGTCGCCGAACTTCCTAACATTTAATGAAATTCGCTCGGACTAGAACATGGATCCCTTCGTCATCGTGTGATGAAAAAAAAAACATACATCGTCGTCGAACATATAGGCCTCGAGATGGTGTTGCCTCTTTCTTTCTCTAACATATGTGATGTATGAAAAAATAAACTTTGAGGTGGCGTCTCAATTCAGGGCTCTTTACAAGCCACATATTTTGACTAAGGTGTAAAGTTAGGGTTTGTAAACTTTGGCGTGAAGCAGGGTTTCTAATTATCATGATAATTATCGATAGTTCTTTGCAACCATTTTTTAAATACCGGAAGACATCCATAATAGATTAAAATTTTAGTTTTGTTCCTTTAAATTATAAAAATATACAAACAAAATGAAAAAAAAAAAATAACAGAAGTCATATTGGACAAAAAGTGAAATGAAAATATAACTTAATATATCTAGTCTAGTAGTCGAATTTGTTAGTCTTGATAAGCTACACGATGCCGGTGTTCTTAGAAGTGTGAATACAAAATGATGTGAATATGACGCGTCATCCAGCGGGCGCGGATAAGGCAGCGGTGGTTGGTTGGTCGTGTTGTGTGTTGTGCGATCGCGATTAGTTAGTAGTCAGGTGAATCGTGCTTCCGTCGCACGCCCGAGCCCCGCTCCGCAAACTAATGAGCTATTGGTACCGATTCTGTAGCACAAACTAGGATATGTACCATAACTTGAATATAATGCAGAAATTAACTATGCACTACAGATCACCCTAGCTTTGCAGATTAATATTTTTATTTGGTTGCCTGGTAGAGATCGCTGACAAGCGATGAAGCCGCTTTTTGTAACTGTTTTTTTATATGTTTTATGTCTTGTGTTACTGTAAGCGTGCAATAAAGTTTATTCTATTCTATAATACACGAATATGGAATATCGTTTGTATCGTTAATTTCTGAAATGGACGAAAATACTTCTATAGATGAAATTTTGCGTAGAGGACCTTCAATGTGACGTCCAGGTTCTCGTGGGGCCCCATGTTGGGCGCCAGATGTAAAAGATTTGTCCGCGTCGATGGGGATAATTGAAGAAAACTGCGAGATATTGTGAAAACTGGCTTTTATTTCCGATAACCAATATATACCTATAGGAGTGGAGTACAGGGTTGAATCCAGGAACCATCTTATACGCAATAATCTAACAGTAACATTTAATAGCGATCAATTATCGACATGCCTTTAACAAATTATGATATGGGTTCCCATCACTACGAAAACGTACTATCCAATAGCGTCGCCGCATTTTCCTCGCCCGCTACCCTACCGCATCGCTAAGATTGGCATCTTTATTTTTTTTTAAATAGTCATCATGCTGTATCGATGTGGAGCCACAGATAAGCTCCAGTTACCGATCTGAAACGGTTGGATCCGAATCCCGAATTACAATCAAATGAATCCCAATATAAAGTTATACCGCGATACATAAGATGTACAGCACCTTGTAGTTTGCAGACTTAGAACTAGCCGGGCACTTATGAAGATTATGGGTGTGTTGCAGTTACAGTATGTGTAGTATTAAGTTATTTACGTATATTATGAAAGTTTATTGGCTGGGTGGAATAGTTAAAATTGCTAAGAAAGCGTCGGAGATGTTTTGAAGGATTTGTGTAGACATTACGAACTTATCATATTTGACTAATCTAAAGTCGTCGCGGAACACCATCGAAAGACCTGTATTCCTAATCGTTTTCTAAAAAAGTTTAAGGTAATTGTTGTCTAAAATAGAAATCGATCTTTCTCGTTAAGGAAAATATAGTAAAAATGTGATCAGAATGCACCACAGACAAAATGCCCGGCCGGCGCGGCGGCGGTGTATGCATTACGTTTGTTTACTTTTACTTCGCATTACTTTAAACAGGTTCTGCAATTCTACTTATTTCACACTCACCATGTTAAAGTAAACATTGTAAAACGTAACGAATGATTCAGTATTGAGAAAGTTGTATTGTCCAATTCTAAGATTTGAGTGCTTTCAGGTATTGTTCCGATACCAACAAATGCATAAAATAAAACAAAGAAAATTTAAATTGATTTATAGTGACAATGTGATGACGAGATTCGTGGTTTATTCTGCGCTGCCTCCCAATGTATGCAATGAACGTCTCTTACAGCATTATTTATTTACAAACAAACTTAGAATTTTTAAGCTGCTGGTACAGCTGTTTGCACTCGCGATGATTGCTTATTGCTACATCTCTGAAATAACTTAAACTGTGAATTGCATAAAAGGAAGGATGGCCCTCTACTAGATTCACTTCCCCGAGATGCATTAAATTAATTAATGATTGATTCAGTCTAACGTCGTTGTTTCGGGACAGTGCTAGACAAGATTCTATACCTTTTACTATGTAACCGGTTACTTGACCTATGAAATAGCTCAACGTACAGATTTTAGCAAATAATATCGAGTGCATGAGACCGGTTCAGACTCAGTCCTCCTCTCTCTACATGCGCCCCCTTCACCCGCCTCCTACTGATGCAGATACACTAGACTAGCCCCGTCGTCCTTATATACGCACTCATTACAAATATAATTTTTCTGCTGCTGCTACAAAATATGCTTATTGGATTTGAAAATTAATGCTCTTGAAATGTTGGAGCTTGTTCAGTATATCAAACGTTTCCCATATTTTGTGGAGAATATGGTGTGTATGATGTGGTGGTTATAATGTTAGACGGATGACAGTAGTGAGGTCGGTGTGGTGAGGGTGCGAGGCAGGGCAGGACGAGTGAGAGGGGCGCGGGGCGCAGGGCGCGAGGTAGGGACGGGGGTGCGGTGTGGCGTGTGTGCCGGAGGCTGCGCGGCGGCGGCGGCGGCGGGTGGCAGGCGGGCGCCAGTCGCGCTACCGAGAGCAACGCAGCCGCGCGATGTTCCACTGCATTGTGCAGCCGCGCCACGACTGGGGCCCGCCGGACCTCAACAATGCGCACCCCGGTACGACATCGCCGACGTACACACAATCGTTTTATATACATAACACGCTTTGTCTCACGATCTAACGGGAACACCGTTATGATCTATTAATGGCTGTCTAAAAAATGCTCGCTCGGTGTGAAATGCCAATAACTAATTATAACTGCGTCTATGCGAAGTAGGCACACAAAAGTTTTTTCGTGAAAGTAACCGCGTATTCGCCGGCGGCGGCGGCGGCGCTCGTGTACGGTACCTAGACGGTGAACATGTGCTCATTGTTGTTATTGTTGTATTGTGTGTGAGCGTGCGATGTGAGCGAGCGGGCGGTCGGTCGGCCGGTCGAGCGCACGCAGGTGCCAGCCAGGTGTGCGCACCACGCAGGTAGCGGCCGCCTGCGCCCGGGCCGAACGCCGTCTGGCTCATTTTTATTTAACGAGGAAATTGCGCTCCAATATTGCATACTAAGTATAAGGTTATTGGCCTACATTAAATCAGAATGCATATTACAATGAAGTGATGTAAGTAGGTAACTTACAGTATTGTGCGTCATTGAACATGTGACTGTTTTTTATTAAAATCAAACGTATGATTCTGGTGATGTAGAAAGTGTATAGGTACCGGTGCGTTGTTTACGCTCGACTCGATGTAGAGAGAGAGGCATCGACGCGCACGTCAGCGAGTGCGCTTGGCCCCGGTCGCGGTCGCGGTCGCTCCCCTCGTCCGTCGTCGGGAGCGGGAGTCGGGACCCTTCCATTCGGATGCTACGATCTTTATAACGGATAATGTCATCGGTCAATTTTGTTTATTTTTCGACTTCCTTCGAATGAATCTCGCTTCATTTTTATTAAATAACGGCCCAACCGTCTCATTGGCCGGCCACGATTGCGGACGTGCAGCCTATTCTCCCACGAAATCGTGAATCATGACCACCAGCGTCCAATAATCTGGTATTGCTCATGTTAGTACCCGAAAACCGTTAATTTTTTTATTCGTCTAAACATCTTTGTATTTAAGTAGTTGTACAAAAGATTATTTTTTCATCTATGGTAGAAATTCTTATTATTCAAACTAATTTTAATAATAAAATAAACTTAGAATGGATTATGTAGGTATGTGTTTGTAACATTTCACTTTCATTATCGCCTAATGTTTGTTTGTTATTGTGTGGTCGTTGCTTTGAATATGGCCGATTGCAAATAATGCCGGTGCCGGTGCCGGTGTCGGTGTCCGTCGACAATATTCGTAGAGTTTTCCTCGTATGTTTTGTATGCGACGTGCAGACAATGTTACCATCGTCGGTCAGCATAATACCTATACCTAAATAAGCCATATATTATTTAAATGCGGACTGTGCAGCGCCGTAATCAATAAATATGTAATATCATCTTTTGGTCACACAAAATTAACGTAAATAGGTAGCGGGATAAATTTTGTGCATTAATTAAATCTATTAAAACAAATGTTGAAGCACTACAATGAGTCGATGTGTATGACGAATATGCGATTGATTGTGCATTGGAAATTTTGCGAAACACCTACTACCTATATAAATAATATATATACCTACCGAACTAGGATAACATCACATACATTGCTCAGATCCCAAACCCCAAATTACCTAGTAGCTAAAGAACTTGTATTACCTATATGTAAAATCTGGAACGATGAAGGTAACACAATAGACCCGAGACATTTAAAAAAATTAATTTTCTACATTGATCCGACCGGGAATAGATTTCGGGACCTCATAGATGGCGACATTTTGAAACCGGCCTGAGAAAAATCTACAATCGTTTTTAGAATTTCGTATCTCAAAACAAAGATACTTAAGAGTATAAAATACCCAAATAAATTAATTTTGAACATGAGGAATAAATAAGAAAATAAAAATCTATGTCGTGTGATATTGGTGGGCTACTCCTTGGATGTGGTTGTCAAATGACTATATTATCTTTTTGAAATGAAAACGCTTGACTTGTGTAATAAAATAGGCGCAAATTAGTCATTTCCCATCCAACATTTTGGAAAAAAAAATCTTTTTCTTAAAATGTTTTGTTCTTAAAATTAAATATTTGTAGAGCCCTCGTTCGGTACACGGATACCATTCCACCACTTGGTATATCACTTGGTCGGATTTTTCATTAATGAAATTAAAGTTGTTTAGAAAATACACGATAGAGGAAACCAGAGAAACTATAATATTAATGACCGTGAACACTAGAATATCATATCACTTTCGGACGTTCGTGGAAGTGTTTGAGTATAGAGGTACCCTCACTATCTACATTTCATATCAAGGACCTACCGAAGGTTAACCTCCTATAATCGATTTCCTGATGCCCTTTGAAGGGTAAGGTCACGTCTACAGTTAAACGATTTTAGTTTTAAATCATTTATCTTTTTATGTTCTTTGCGTTGCTGCATTCCACGAGAAAAATAACAAAATAATCAATTTAGACACTTCTGCATCAGGTCGCACGGTAGCAATGATCGCAATAAATATGTACCCTAATTACCATTCTGTTGCTTGTATGGGAAAATAACTCTAAGCGAGTCTAAGTTTGTATTAATTTTTTTTAATTAAAATGTACTCAATGTGAGAACCACAAAGAATGTCTATTTCATGTCTGGATCACTAAACAATAATAAAAAAAATTATATTACTAGCTGTAATCCGCGAAGCTAGCTGTGGTCCGAAGGTACTGTGTGCACACTAGCCGACTATCCTGGAGTCTTAAGCTGATCTTAATAAAAAATCTGCCCGTAAGCATCCACCTTTATGTCATCATCATTAGCTTATCAACGTCCCCACTGCTGGGGCATAGGCCTGCCCAATTGATGGAACCAATTATGGAAAATCTACCGGTGTTTCTTTGTATAACGTGCATGTCCTCATAGAATAGTCCAGTTGCTCTTCTTTCTATTTAAGTGCGCAGTAGAATCGACCCGCACTGCAAAAAGTATAAACAAATGTTTTCTTTGAAATATTCCTTTTATTGAAGTCTTATTCTACGCCTGGTCCACATAGCAACTTGATGATGAGTTCGTTCTTGCTTTCTCAATTCAACATTTTTAGAAATCTTAGTGCGTGACGTGCGTGAAATTTTGCCAACGGATATTCTGCCATCGCTTCAATTTATCGCAGTATCCAACGTATATACTTTCGTCTACTCAGTATTCTTTTTACCAAATTTATTATTTAATACTTTGAATTTGAATTGTTATTTTAGATAAAACTGTTTCCTACCATTAGTAGCTTATTTCTTAGTATTTAAGAAATAAGCTTAGTATTTAATTATTTATATTTATCGATAAACTGAAGCCGATCTTAGTCCGGTATTCTATCATTTCTACCTTTTTCTAATTTTTTACTAAATGTAAATTGATAAAATACAGGTAAATGAAAAAACGTTTAAACAGTTTCATCGAGTTTGTATTTAGTTTTATTGACGCTTAGGAACACGGAAAAGGGTAAAGATAGTGCGCGTGCAATAGCGTGCAATAGTGCGCGTGCAAATATATGTAATCAAATCAATATAGAATATAATTACTCATACTACTCATTAGTATAACCATGTTTTCCCAATGAACACCGACTACGTATATCAACGGTTTCAAAATAATTATCGTAATTAGATGAAAATCGTAATAAAAAAAAGTAATGAACATTAAAAAAAAACTCTATTATATTTGACCAATTTTGAATTCACAATGCTATACTGAAAAATATTCTTAAAGAAAAGGCACTCATTAAGAATACCCTATCCTATAATGCCAGAAGCTGCTTCACAAGCGGGTGAATAGGCTATAATTTACGCGGACTAAGTCGAGGGAAAACTACTAGCCATATAAAATAAAAAGGACACAAAGTAAAAAGTAATGTTGCGTTTGTAGGAGCGTTTGCATTAGTCTTACGATATTTTATGTCGCGTGCAAACAGTACCGGAACACGTGGGTACTCGTGGGGGTTAACTATATGATCGACAACTTCCTTGATAATGTACAACTATTATTTGATCTTCAATTTTGTCAACGGTAACACAAATGTTGTGTTGATGTTATACTGTGAACATAATTTGATATAAAAACTTTTTTCATAATATATAACCGACTTGAAACTTTAAATTATATCTACTTATTTCAAAAGCGACTTATTTAAGAATATGCTGTTAGTGTTGGGCGAAGGTTGTTCTGTAGTTCATTAACTAAATAAAAGGCGCCCCGACTTCAATAGCATTTTCTTGAATAAGTAGTTTTGAGATAAGTATTATAAGTATATCACTTTATTAAAGTTTGGAGTCGATTCTGTTTTACATAAAAAGTTTTTATTTCATGGTTTTTAGTGAAACTGATATTTTATATATAAACGGTTAAACTTGAAATATCAAATATCTATATAATTAAAAATATTCAACACTGTGAAAGTCTTAGAAAAGGAGATTTTGTTTATTTGCTCGACAATTTTTATTCCAATAATCTATTCTCATATTATAAAAAGGAAAGATTTGATTCCTTGTTTGTTCGCATTGGATAGGCTCCTAAATTATTTGATTGATTTATTAAAGTTTTTCATAGTCGGATTTTAATGAGGAAGTATTTAAAAAAACGAAAGCACCTCCACTAGATGGCAACTCTAGCAAAAGTTGATTATTGCAGGTAACGAATGGACCAAGGACAGTCATTTCCGTTCCTTTTAACTAACGTATTAAAAAACTGAAATTTGCAAAGTTCGAAACTTAGATATCAATACAAATACGAAAAAGTACAAATAGAATATGAGTTGTTTATTGAGTTTTGAATACTAATTTACTTTTAAACATGAAAGAAAACCGGAAGGGTTGTCATGGAGAAATCAAGAACATACTGTAGCGACATTTAGTTAGATTTCGGGAACTAATTTCTAATGAAATATACATAATCCATTGTTTTTTACCGTAAATAGTATATATGTTTTCTTTTATAAAAACTACTGATTCGATTTCGAAAAAAACCTCGGCCTTGCATTAAGCTGTTAAATAAAAAAGAATTTTGAAAAACGATTCATAATTTGCGGAGTATTCTCGTAACAAACACATAACAAGACATACAGTCGAATTGAGAACTATTTGTTTTTAGTTGTTTAACGTTTCCTGTTATGTTTCTTTACATAATAGAGGTATAAATGGAAAGGCTTTCATAAAACTTACATATTAATTACGTATATAGCAGACAGAGCATGAACTAGTTGTTGCATCAGAACCAACATTACTAGAGATTGTTGTCGGTTGTGAGCAAATAGGTAACAAATATTGAAATGTCTTCAATATTTGTTTATGAACGATATGGTTCACACTTAGATTACACTTGTTATGTCGGTTCACATATAAGATTCAAGAAACTTAAAGAGTATGCCGAATTGAAAAATTCCCCCAAAAATTATGAAGTCACACTAAAAATATGTATTTTTGGCTCATTTTCTTTATACCCGACTGCGCAACGCAAAGGAGGGTAATGTGTTAACGAGTCTATGTATGTGTTTGTTCGTATATGGCATTGTAGAGACTGTTTTTTTTTGTAAACTCACTCAGAGCACAATCAAATATGTCAGTTTCATTAGCTATCATATGATAGCTATATCTGTCATTAATATTAATGACAGATATAGCGCGCGTGAACGGTGCCTCCCTCTACAAGTTTGTGCGTGCGCGTGGAACCATCGGAAGCGGCACCTGCCTCCTGCGCCTTATATACCGGTCTGGTACCCTGAGACATACCCCACAAAGAATAGCCGCGTTATGTATCTTCCCTCTGAGTATTTTTAATATTTATGATACTAATGTATCATTCCTCCTAACAGTGAGTTCGTTATATCCTGTTATTCCTAACACAAACAAAGTAGGGTAGTTTAAAGGATAAAACGGATATATACCATATAGCTTCACGTATAAGTAACTCGCAAATTTATTTTGAACTCGTTCTAACATGAAAGTATATTTCTTTTCATAAGGCGCCTAACCAAGGCGTTATATAACGAAATGATTGCTTTCATGTTTGTAAAACCTCGTGCGAAACGTAAGACCAAACCCAAGTTACGATAAGCTTTCCTACATATGCTATTGATATGATCTTTAAAGTGGAGTCCCCATTTAAAATGGACTCCTAAATCTGTAACCGCGGTCACTCTTGTCATATCTTCCCCATTGACCTTATAAGTATGCAGCATGGGATTATGAGCTCTCGAAAAAGCCATCGTGACGCATTTCGAGGTATTGAATTGCAATTTTATTTTCAAGCTCCAAGCTACTATACTGTCTATATCTGTTTGCAGCTTCTTACAGTCCCTAGATCTTTAATAGGAAGATATAACTTTAGGTCGTCTGCAAACAATAAGCACTTCGCATATTTAACAACAGTCTGAAACTCATTTATCATCAACTAGCTTTTGCCCGCGACTTTGTCTGCGTGGTATAGTTACTTTGGGCGGCATACATTTTCCAAAACGCTGTTGTTTTTCTAGCTGATGATGAAATTACCTTGATGTTTAAGTTGAAAATACTACAACAAAAAAAAAAAAACAACAAATATCCAATATGTTTCAGCACTTTTTCTTTGAAAACTTTAGAGATATTCATCCAATCCAATCCAATTTGAAATAGAGGTAGAAAAAATGGTTCTAAAGTTTACACAAAACTTAATTGAAAACGTAATCTACGCAAAATTCTTTGAAAGAAACGTTAGCGCAGATTACTTTAGAATAAACCTCATGTAGTATAGCAAAGCTTAAATTTCTTTCAATATTTTATTTTAAAACTCGATCTTGAGCAAATCAGTGCGGTGTAGAATACTTAACGCCATCTAGTATGGTTAAAAATATATAAAGATTAATTTATATAAAGATGAATATATAATACATTTTCAAGAAAAACGAATTGAAAGTGTGTTGTTTTGTTATAAATTTACATTAAAACCAATTTTTATCGCTATGTTAATTAATATTTGTAAATAATATATTATCAGATACATTTATTACAATGTATACAATATATACAAATCAAATAAATAAATAATGTTTGCTATGGTATAATTTCAATTCTCCTTAAAAACTTCCAATCCCGTTTTCATCTCTATAAGTGGTGGTTTTCGGTATAAAATACAACATTATGTTTTCAGGGCCTTAAACTACTCAAATACTCATTTTCATCAATCCAAAAACAAGTCTCATAGTAGCGTTTTACCCCTTTTAACTCGCTTCAAGGTATAATTTCCAAGAATTCGCTCTAAGTACCTATGCAATCAGACGAATGTATCCTCCAAATTCCAAATCTCTATGACCGACGTTTTAGGCTGTGTGTTGTCTATCAGTAAATTAGGATATCTCTTCTTTTATTTTAGATTTATGATGGTGATATGAACATTAACGGATGGTATCCCGAAGAGCTGACTAGAGATCACGCCGCGAAAATTCTAGAAATCTAATTATTTGCTGAAAGAGTTTGTTAATTCGTTAGTTATAATTTTGTGGTCTAAAAAAACAACCTCGAAATTTAATATGATCGCTACGCTACGTGATTGTCCTCAATTTCTAACTTATCACGTGACCTAAAGTAATGAATCATATAGGAACTTATGTTTAGTTCATATCTCAAAAACTTTTATCTGCAGCTAGATCACAACCCTGTCTTTATCATAACCTACGACATATTGATAAAACTATACAAATAGCCTTTGCTGCAGCACCTTCGCACTGCACACCTACATTTATCTCACTAAACTTACTTATCAAGTAATTGTTTTTTGTTGCTTAGTCTTCCTACTTTCTTTATTTTGTTGTATAACCTAAAAATTAAAATAAATAATGTATCACAAAAACAATGCAACATTAGCGCCTCATACTGAGACTTGCGTAACTATTTTTCGATATGATCACTTACTTTTGGCCACATCATGGAGAAGTCATACTATCAGCCGTCGTTAAACGAAAATTATTCATTGCTCTGGCTAGGCCACATCATGATGTGGGCAGCAAGATTTTTCCAAATGGCTGGTCGCATCATGAATTAGTCAATTCTAAGGTGTAATAAAATAGGATTTGTAAATAATTATCAATTTAAAAATCTTAGCTTAAGACATAGCAATACTTATCCTCAATAAATTAATTACTGATGAAACGAAAAAGACAAATAATTGCAAATTCTTTAATCTAAAATTGGAGCAACATTTAAATGTTTTTGATTTAAAGCCTACGCAAAGTTCTTTGATCAAAATAATAAGGCGATTTAGAATATAGTCGCCATCAACTGGCTGAAAAGTTAGTCTAGGTACATTTTCTAGGCAAAAAAGAATTTACGATTTATACATTTAAATTTAAAAAATGTAATATTTACTCAAATACAAATTTTCATTGCTGTACAATAAAATATTTTGAAAATAATATTAGGTAAATTTATTACAACGACAAATCAGATTGTAAACAATGGTTGCTATGGTATTTTTTTTATTTACTTTAAGAGGTAAACAAACAGTCATACAATTTACATTGAATTAACACAATTAAACAGATGAGATCGCTCACTGAATAGTACAGTGGCACAACTCAAAAATCATAATTTCTTCATGCTAAGACATCTATTGGAGGTTATCTGTGGTCTTCCTCTTCTAGTATTCCCTTTCACACTGGCCATAAATATCTGTATTGTTTTAGTTGTCTTTTCAATTTTCATTACGATTAATTAGGATTTTTCCTATTGAAATGGTATCTTTACAGTTTTTTACAGTACAACTTTAATGAATTTCATAATCAGACAGTTTGTCTTTCCATAAAATAGTTATTTAAGATATAAGTGCGGACAGTAAGGTTTTACGAATAAGGGTCAAATTGGTTCATTGGCACGAATTCGAAAAACCTTTTATGCTCAAATTTCTTACAACATTTTTCAATGCTTTTTGCGAGGAAATAAAACAAATATATAGGTTAATAAGTAAGTATGTAATAAAAGTAAAAATTATTTGTTAAAATTAAACGTGATATTTGGACATGTTTTCGTGTCATACTCGAAAAACCTTTTACGCTGAAGTTTCTTACAACATTTTTCATTGCTTTTTGCAAGGAAATAAAACAAATACGTAGGTTAATAATGTATAATTCAATAGAAATTTATTTTTTTATTTTTTATTTATTTTTATTCAACAAAACGAATACAAATAATTTAATATATCAGAACGGTACAACATAAACTTACAAAAGTTTTTCCATGTACCGCCGATTCGCACTCAAACACATGAAGCATATATAGGATGTTTAATTGTCACAATATCATAATATTTGTAGAAAATCAGACAAATATATATCCCAGACCAATAGGAGCATATTAGTGACAACGACATAGCTGCAAACAACGTGGTTATTATTATCATCATATAAGATGTAAATATAAATACATGAAAGTACGTGCTATATTTGTTATAAATAAATAAGTTAAGGTAACCGAAACATTACTTTCCCTACACAATTACGCATGCATTAGTAGTTATTAATTTATATTTGAAAAGTTATATAGTCGTTATCAGTTTTTCAATGAAATATTGTTTAATTTTAGTTTTAATGTTTTTTGAGTTTAATGTCATTTTTATATTATTTGGGATGTGATTCAAAAGGGCGGGTACTTGATACTTTAGCATAAATTTTCCATACATATTTCTGTAATTTGGTACTATACACTTTGGCCTTAACGCTTGACGAGTGGCCTTTGTGTATGTGCGAGCAACTATGAGTTCGTCTTTATTATAATTTTCCACTATTATCAAATATTTTACTTTATCATGTATAGGCAATAGATTGCAATAGTGAAAGAGACCCAGGGGGTCATTTGAGAATTTTTCTTTGATTTTATAAGGAACGATGCTTTTCAATATACGCAACTGAAGTTCGTATATTTTATCGAGGTGTGTCCTATAAGTACGGCCGTAGCTACTTAGGCCATAAGATACGATCGATTCTCCGAGTGCGATATAAAGTGTCAACAACATTTTATAAGGCACTTTACTCCTAATGAGACAAAGCTTTGCCAGGATAGCTCTTAGTTTATCGCAAACAGTTTCGATATGGTTCGTCCATTTCATACGATCATCAATTACTAGTCCTAGGTATCTGAAATGTTCTACTATTTGGATATGAGGACAATTACAGTTAGAGTACCTCATATTATGAAGGCAGTCATGAGTATGGGCCGACAGAGATATTATGTTCGTTAATCTATTCTGACTCGAGCTTACATACATCGCTTTAGTTTTGTTTATATTCAGCACCAGACCTGAGTCATGCGACCACTGCAAAATCCTTGTGAAATCGTCTTGTAAATATTTTTGAGCGATATTTATATTATGGTGTGCTACTAGCAGACATGTATCATCAGCAAATTGAAACATTTTGCAGTGTTTGATAACATTGTTCATATTATTTACGTACGTGATGTAGTGCAGTGGTCCCAAGACAGAGCCCTGGGCTGTTCCTTCGCTCACCATTACTTTGTAGCTTAGCGCATTGCCAACCTTCACATGATACGAACGTTTTTCAAGATAATCTCGACACCATTCTAGCAATTTCCCTCTAATACCACATTCATCAAGCCGCTCCAATAATATATCATGACGCAAAGTATCGAACGCCTTGCTGTAATCGATAAATATCAATAATATGTGTTTTTTATCATCAAGATTTTCGTAAATGAAATCGGTAAATGAAGAGAGTAATTGTGTTGTGCTTTTGTTTTGCTGAAAGCCAAATTGTTCTGCATTCAACGTATTGTTATGATTATAAAATCTATATATTTGCTTGGCTAAAGTCTTCTCTATTATTTTATCTATTGTAGACAATATGGTAATAGGACGATAGTTATCATAATCTTTGTGACTACCTTTCTTATATATGGGTCTCACTATTCCAGTCTTTAGTTCATCAGGATACCTATTAGTATATATACAAACGTTTACCAATTTTGCAATAACAGGGGAAATTTCTTCGCTTATGTATTTTATATCTAACGCCCGAATCCTGTCAAGTCCAGGTGCCTTATTAATATTCATTGTATTTATAGTTTTAAGAATATCTTTTGGCATCACTTTTTGAAAATTCATAGTTACACACATAGGATATGTATATTCCGTTTTATCTAGAATGAGATTTCTACATCGGGGAATTACATGTTTAACACTACTCTGAAATGAATCAGCAAAGTTATTAGCGATAGTATATTTATTTTTATTTGTATCTCCAAACGCATCAAGCAAAACAGTATCTACCGCTTTACGTACCCTACCTGTTATTTTATTAAGAATAAACCAGAGTTGTTTCAAATTATTTTTATATTTGTTAATTAGATTATAAGTATATTTATTTTTCGATGATCTTATTAGCTTATTTGAATAATTACGTGCTTCTGTATATTTCTGCTTTAATATTAAATTACCAGTATCTCTTATCCATTGGTAAAAAAGCTTATCCCTATACTCGCATGCTTTAATAATGCCTAAATTAATCCATTTGTTTGAGGTTCGTTTGTTATTTTTATTTTTTATTTTTTCTGTAATTTCTGAGTCGTTGTAGCAATTGTTAAATACTATAATAATATAATAAAACTAAGTATATATTAAAGGTAAAAAAAAATTAATGTGATATTTGAACATGTTTTCGTGTCATACATTTTTATTTGAAAATATTCGTTCTAGGCTCCTTGAAATACTTTTGCCTCTAAAGTTTGACATTTTTTCATCATTTTTTTTTAATTTCTTTGGTGCTCGGCCAAGAAAAATTAAAAAAATACTTTTAAGCACGTGTGCAGTAAAGGATTTCAGTACATTTTTATTTAACACGTGCTTAAAGACTCACTTTCGGTGTTTACAATGGATTAAAAAAATAGCGCTTTATGAGCAACTGCATTGAAAACAAATATACTAACTCTTTCTTTAAAAAATCTGCCTCCAGAGAAATATAGCATTGTGAATTCAAAAATGTCAAATAAATAAACCTACAAATTATAACAACGGTCGCAGGTCATATAATGCCGAGAAATATTTAAAACTCCTATCTTTTTCAACAAGGCGCACTTTTTTGCCATGTCATGTTCCGCTGTAGTATTGCACTGGAACACTTGTAATTGTGTATACCTACAATTGCAGATATCCGTATCCAGTTGTCAGAGCAGACGCGCGTGTTGGAGGCGCGCGCGGAGGCGGCGGCCGGTGTGGCCGGGGAGCTGCACGAGTACTGTCGCCGGCGCGCCGACCTCGAGCACGAGTACTCGCGGGCGCTGGACAAGCTGGCGCGCACCGCACACCAACGGCACAAGGACCAGAAACACAAGTCAGTATCCATCGCGTCATTAACCCAGTCAGCGATTATTATTTTTGATCAATTTTGCATTCACAATGTTATACTGGAAAATATTGTTAATGAAAAAATGTATAAAAAAAAAACCATTTTGTCCCTGGTACTCCGAAGAATTCGTCTATCCTGTCCTTTTCTCAAGAATGCCAGGGTGAAAGTGGATTTTATAAACATTTTTCGTTAGGGCTAGTCAGCAATGTAACAGATTACCATCGAACACTTTAGCTACTAAATTTGGCGTCGGATTCTGAGCGAGGTTTGTGATATTTAGTATTCGTATTACTCGTCGTAGACGTGAGCAATGGCCGCTGACCGGGGCGTTCGCGTGCTGGCAGGCGGCGCTGGAGAATACGCGCGCGTTGTCGCGCGATCACGCGGCGTTGGGTGAACTGTACGGTGGACCGCTCGCCGCCCGCCTGCAGCGCGCCGCCGATGACGCGCTGCGGTTGCACAGGAAGTGCAGGGATATAGGTGAGCCGGTATTCGTTCACATCGGTATCGTACGATAGTTAGGACACGTTACAAATAGCTTTTCGGGCGTCCGTTCGGACTCCATATCGTGCACTATAGAAATTCACTTCGCTCAAAATGAAGATCTATCTGTCCGTCGTGCGTGAAGTATGTGTGTCGTTGGGCGGTTTGGTGTCCAGTGGCGGAGCGGCACGAGGAGGTGGGCGGGGCGCTGGCGGAGGCGGGGTGCGCGGGGAAGGCGCACGCGGCGGCGGCGGCGGAGTGGCGCGCGGCCGCCGTCAAGCTGCGCCGCGCGCACGACCAGCGGCTGCGGCTCGCCGCGCAGGACCCGCCCCGGCACAAGAAGCTGAAGGCGCTCGACAAGGAACTGGAGAAGGTAACGCTCCACACCACATCCCATCACACCCCATCGCACGTGTTGATGTTACAATAAAAAACAAAATATCTCGCAATGAACTATCGACTCCGACTCGAGACTCCCGAAAGCCATCGCTTTTGAAGATTCGTTTAGAACGCCAGGGTCCCGAAACGGGGCTCGATCGATACGATCATATCACGTCGATCAATTATATTCCCCCCGCCGGCGGGACAGGTCTTTCCTATCGTGAAGTTTCCTAGAGATAATAGGCCACAGTCCATCCTGTGAATTAGGGGTCGATAACGTTCTCCGAATGCGGCGGGGACCGACGAGGATGTGGAGCTTTCGGTCACCCGTCTGATGACCGGCATTAGCGAAAATCGCTAAACGATGCGCCACCGAGCGCTCAAAACGTTTCATCGCAACCGACAATGCGATTCAAGATCCTTTCGTTTACAGAGGACCGCAGGACGTGCTGCGACGCGTAATTAATATTTATAGTTGTTAAATGTCGCAAACGGACCGACATCGTTTTTATAATATATCCTCCTTAATTTCTTGACGAATAATTTAATATGTAATTCAGAATCTTTTCCTTAATCTGTCGATGGTCTCCCGGGAACGTTACCGGGAAAGGTACGACGGCTCCGATGTGTATGTGGTGTTGTTTGGTCGCAGCGGCGCGCGCGCCACAGCGAGGCGCGGGCCCGGGCGTTGCGCGCCCGGGCCGACTACGCGCTCAGCCTCGAGGCCGCCAACGCCACGCTGCAGCGGTACTACCTCGACGACATCGCCGACATCATGCTGGTGAGACGGACTACTGATAAATATTTTTATAAAAATGTTCAAAAAATAGCTCCGCGTACCGGGGTACCTGGATCTGACGGGTTACATCTCGGGGTACCTAGGTCTGATGGGTTTTTTAAGAATTTTTCATTAAAGATATTTACGAATTCCATGCCACGACTGTTTGTATGCGGTATCGTTAATCGGAATCGTTCAGGGCGAGCATCCGGCGCGTCGCGTTCGCGCGAATTAACAAATTTTTAAATCCACCAAAGATATCTGATAGGGCAGGAGCAGCAGTGAATATTCAAGGCGTAGACGATTTAGGGGACGAACGCGAATTCTCGGCCGATCAACGAGGAGAATTTATTTAGTTTCCGGCGCAACGTTTCGCATCACGATACATTTTCCTCTTCCACAGATCTCTTTGTTCTTTCGGAATGATTCTATTAACATCGATCAATAAATAGTGTAATGTGGAAACGAACAGTGCGCGGAGGTGGGGTTCGAGGCGGTGGTGGCGCGCTGCGTGCGCTGCGCGGGCGCGGCGGAGGGCGCGCGGGGGGCGGCGGCGGCGGCGGCGGCGCGGGCCCTGGCGGCCGCCGCGCCCGCGCTGGACGCGCTGCTGGACCGCCAGCGGCTGCTGGACCACCACGCGGCCGCCTTCGCGCTGCCCTGCCCGCTGCCCTACCACGGCGACAAGCCCGACAAGCAGGACGCGGACATGCGCGCGCTGGTGGAGGGCGCGGGGGCGGACGCGGACGCGGCGGCGGACGCGGCGCTGGCGGAGCTGCGCGCGCGCCTGCAGCAGCTGGACGCGGCCGCGCGGCTGCTGCACGCCGAGTGCCAAGAGAGCGCCAAGACGCTGGACGCCGCCGAGGCCGAGCTCGTGCGGCAGGTAACGAACGCTGCGAACGTGCGGCGTGCGAGGGACGCCTCCGGTCGACTGGAGCTGTGATCGTGATTCGTTTCGGACAGATGGAGGGCGGCGAGGAGCGCTGGGACGTGAGCGGCCTGTTCGGCCCCGGCGCCGTCCCCGGCAGCGGCGCGCTCGCCGCGCACGACGACGACACCGACGCGCGCCGGGACCAGGAGGACTACTATCTGGCGGTCACTCTCCTATCATTATACCTATCTATTATTATTCTATCTATATTGATTATGAGAACGAGGGATCTTCGAGCGAGACTAATTCTCGAGCCCGTCCCCGCTTATCTATATACATATGTAATTATTCGTTTGTGGATCTTCGGACTACAAATTTAGAAGTAACAAAGATTTTTGCAAACAATAATTGTTGCAAATTTAAAAAATAAAAGTAAACCGTTACGCTCGAAACGAAGTTGACCAGCCGTCAACTCGTTACGTGGACCGGCAACAGCAACGGATGTGTGTTGTGGCGCTCCAGAAGTTCCGCGCGTACGTGTCGTGCGCGGGGCGGCTGGCGCGCGTGGAGGCGCGGGCGGGGGCGGCGCGCGCGCGGCTGGGGGGCGCTGGTGGGGGCGGGGGCGGGGGCGCGGAGTGGCTGCCCCCGTCGCCCCCGCGGCGGGCGTGGGCGCGCGCGCGGCGGGGGCGGTTCGCGCCGCCGCTGGAGGAGCGGCTGCCGACGGTGCTGACGTCATGCGTGCGCGTCATCGCCACGTACGGCCTCAAGCACCAGGGCGTGTTCCGCGTCTCCGGCTCGCAGGCGAGTACAGTTATCCGTTTTGTAGTCTTCGATTTTATTTCTCATATGCGCGTCGGCTTTCCCGAGGCGATATCGCAAATAAAAGCGAACGCTTCATCGAGCTTCAATGAAATTCGGAAAATTGTATAATATATGTCACGGCATGTATTATCTGATCTTTGGAACATATTTTTTTATTATGGTTGGACAAAGTGATAAAAATGAAAAAATACCTAGAAAGTTCTCGATAGGAAGTCATATTATAGTCTAATAGTAGTCGGAGTTGTCAGAAGTCGAATCTACCCCCGGCAGCCCCGACTATCGTGCCGGCCTGCCAGACTTAACACCTGCTTAATACCTCTTTTGAAGGACCTAAGATTGTATGTAGTTGGAAACATGGGGGATGGGAGATTCCACGTTTTAATAGGACGGCAAATTATTCGATATATATAGACAGATATTTAATTCATCTATTCGATCTCAACACGCAACATCGAAATACAGCCATATTCGATGAACAACAAATGTAAACAAAGTAAATAAGTGATGAGTTCCTCACTCGTGAGGTACCTCGTTTGTGTGACTCGTCGCGATAAAATGAGGGCGGTACTCGTTTTTCAAATTTGAACCGTCTCATTTTGCTCTTCATTTTCTGAGGCCTCGAACACGAGGTATAAACACAGTTATCACACCTCATTCGGCAGAGTAGTGAGTTGCTTCGAATGAAAGATTGAGTCGGTACATAATTATCGTTTGATCGAGGGAGTGGGTCGGTTTTATGAGTTTGATAGAATGATTCAGTTTAGTTATCATTTCCTCGCAACTAGTGCCTTTTAACGTTATCTTATATAAATAATATTAATCAGTCGAAGTAAAGTGAAGCGAAGTGAGTATAATTAAAAAATGATTGTAATGTAATTAAAATTACGTACGGAAATACTTTTACAACAATAAGTACGAGTAATTATTATAGTTTTCAATATTCGATTAATCACAAGTGTTTCACTCGGTTCGGTCGGCGAGTTGTGGTGCGTTCAAAGTAGTTCATTTGTTTGCCTTACGCCTCGGTACATACTCATTCTATTTACCTTACTTCAGATGAGGGGTACTTGGCGGGTATTTCATGAGATAAAACGAGGTCCTCACTCTTCCTCAATAAAACGAGTGAGTTACACAATTCTAAAGTGAATTAGGATCATCACAACAGAGAAGACAAAAAATATATAAAACTTGTATTTTTAACCAGGATACAACATTACTTCGTAATTTTATGAGTAATATTTTTTACTGTCATAAAGTACCAGAAACACTTATGAAACTTCAATGTTTTGATAAAAAAATAATAGAAAATAGTAATAAAATCGAAAGTATTTTACCTCATACTTAAAGAATTTAGACAATTATTATAAAACATTCAAAGTTGGTGTTTTTTTTTATTGTTTAAAAAGACGAAAACTTTTTTATTTGTTATAATCATGCTTCTCTAGTATATATAGCGTCGTGAATTGATTGTATTTTTTATATAGAGTAAATAGGTATTTCGCTCTTCGTGCCAGGTGGAGATGCAGGCGCTGCGCGCGGCTTTCGAGCGCGGCGAGGACCCGCTGTGTGGCGGCGGCAAGTGCCGGGGCGCGGCGGACGTGAACACGGTGTGCGGGCTGCTGAAGCTGTTCCTGCGCTCGGTGCGGCCGCCGCTGCTGCCGGCGCGCGCGCTGGCGGCGCTGCTGGCGCTGGCGCAGACGCCGGCGCCGGACGACGCGGCGTGCGTGCGCCGCCTGCGCCAGGCGCTGGCGCCGCTGCCCGCGCCCAACCTGCTCGTGCTGCGCTACCTGTTCGCCTTCCTCGCGCAGTCAGTCTCTCCTTCGCTCCGACACCGATCAGTTCGATCGTATCGCATCTAGTCCTTAGTCCTGATATGAAATTATTACATTCAATTTTCATCCCCTAATTTACTTTGTTAAAAACTTTGTTAATTTAATTTTCCTCATATCTAGTTACATAAGTTTTCTTATATTTATCTTATATTATACATTTTAAGCTTACGTCTCCTTCTTTATTTCTTCTAGTTATTATCCGTTATTTAAGAACATCTTTTATTATGATTTCTACGTTTACATGTTTACGTTTAATATACGTTTATACATATTTACTATTTACAGATTTTGTTTTTTACATTTATCATTATTTCTGTCTTATTCTAATTTACATATTTTGATCTTGTACGTATTGTATGCTCACATTTAATAACTATATCTATTACATTATTTATTTTATAATCTAATCCACTGCTTGACTCTGATTTGGTTTCTTTAGTCCCAGAAATTATGTTTTCTGTTTCATACTGTTTATAGCTTTTGTAATACGTCCTGTTTCCTAATCTTCGTTTTCTCTTTAATCTCTATTTTCTCCTTTACTTCAGGAACGTTAAGATTTAAGATCGAGCGGCGAAAATTAACAATATAACCTTACGTGCCGCTGAGGATACGTTAAAAAACCCTCCCCTCCCTTCCCAACAAAATATAAAAAATAAGAAACGAACTAAAAGATCTCGTTCTGCTGACGTCCTGTGAAGGTGTAACGTGTATATGTTTGCGTGTGCAGCCTGACCGAGTACAGCGAGTACAACATGATGGACGCGTGGAACCTCGCCATCTGCCTGGGGCCCACGCTCCTGGCCGCGGGGGGCGAGGGGGGCCAGCAGGTGGCCACGCAGAACCAGCTCAACGAGCTCGTCAAGCGCATGATCCTCCACCACCGGGACGTGTTCCCGCAGGACATCGCGCCCCACGCGCTCTACACCAGGCACGGCACGCACTACCCTCCCCCTGCCCCCTGCCCCTCCCCCCATGTGATCACATTATATCCATCGATAATAGTGTGTGTTTAAGACGTATTATTATTTTATGTGGACAGGTTCCCGACTGCGGAAGAAACTGATGAATTAGATTCGAGAGACGATCAATCCCTCTGCGATGACGATGACGGTACTCACATGATACTTATAATATTTGTGTATTGTAAATGGCGCGTCATTTTTTTTAGGGTTCCGTACCCAAACCCTATTTCTAAAAACTCCGCTGTCCGTCCGTCTGTCGATAGGCTCTCTCAAATGATGTGTTCGGATTAGAACTAAAATTATAAAACTGATATATATTTGCTATAAGAAACTTGGAGAGATTATAATTAATGAGATTTAAAATTTAAGAGCGTGCGCATGACTTGATACGCTGATATACGCGAACTGAGTTATATAAAGGTAATTTATTAATTATGAGTAAACTAGACTATTATAAAAATGATGTGTCGACAATTCACGGCTTGCTCGCACATGACGTATTTCTGTTCACAAAATAATAAATATTTTACGTTTCAAATACTAGAAACATGATATTTTCGAGTTTTTCTCTGGCCTATATTTATCTTATTAGTAGATATACGGCATTAAAGTTAATAATACATATTACTGTGTTGGGCGATTTATTCAATCCGAATCTACTCATAATTTCTAGATGAGGAGATCAGCGAAGACGGAGAGAGCGGTGAATGGCAGGATTCCAATTCTGCTGAAAACGGGTCAGTCTACAAACACACACATAACAAAAAATACATATATTATGAATATTTTTTAATAAAAAATCGTTTTTTTATATAATCTCGTGATTGTTTTGATGATTCTGTTGTCTAATAAATCAATTGTTACAAAACAATAGTTACTATAATATCGTATGTGGTCATCAGATGCGGCAGCGCGGAGCGGCGGCCGTCCACCACACAGGTAGCGCTCCTAGAGACCTCCGTCTAACGATACTACCGACACACGCACACTACACTACACTACACTACACTACACTACACTACACTACACTACACTACACTACACTAAACTACACTGCACCACAATACCGTGCACGCAGAAACAGGTTAAGAACCTCATATACTCGGAGCCACTGCGCTCTGTGTAATCAAATCAATCCTGTAAAGTGCCAGCGCTTGCACTCTTAAATCGGTATTAGATAATTTAAATAACGTATTCTTAATGGAGTAAAGTGGGACAAACCACGACAAAGTTCGCGATGCATAGAAAATTACTTTACGGAGTAATTAGTAATATGGACAGTTCTAGTACAAATGATAGTGCCACTACCGTTCCAGCCGGTTTCTGCGTTTGACACTTTCGATATTCCAGTGCTGATACTGTTGCATGTCCATGTATAGTTAAGTACCAGTTTTATTTTGTGAAATATTGTATTATTTATTACCAGTGATCGGATTAAGTAGACTGTATTTACGTGAACGTTTTAACTTGACGTCTCGTTGCCTATTTAGTGTACTTACTATTGGCACTTTCGATGCCTTGGAAATTTCCACTTCCACTCTACTCGTTAGTATTACAACTCTGATTTCAGTGCTGTAAGGTCTTATGTATTCACGTATAGGATCTCAACTACTTGCGGTTGGCCTTTGTATTATCTACCCGAAGTCTAATATTATTATATAACTGTCACCATTGATATGTGCGGAAGATATAGCACTAATAATATTGAACTTTAGTTAGATAGTTCAATGGCAAAATGCAAGTAGTTGAGATTATATCGAGATGCGATTGTTAGAATTGGCTTACTGGATATATTATCTAGTACGTGCTTTCTATATTAACGCGATGTCAAGTCATGGCCGATGCAACATAAACGACTACGGCGACTCCGCATACGTAAATTACAGCCCATATCACTCGCGCCTGATGCAGCTGCCTGTAGGTGATAGAACATTTAACATCGGTCCAGTTATTTTAGAGCCTATTCAATTCAATGCCAGCAAACAGTCAGAATCTTCAAATCAAATCAAAATCTCTTATACGCCATGGAAACTCTATGCCCTCGATTCGTAAATGTACGGCGGGAGACCTCGTGCCGAGAACGACCGGCGAGAGATTTCTCTTTATAATATTAGTAGAAAAGTATTCACCGTGATGGTCTGTCGCGTCGATCTAACGCTCCATATAATGTCTCATCGAACAATAATTAAATACAGTCTAGCTATTCCGACAACTGTTCGTTATTCATTTCTACCGTAGAAGTTTTTTTAATGCGTAATTTATTTTATACATTTGTATATGCTTAGTTCGTTTTCATTAACCACAGAAAGCAAAGAGTTTTTTAAGGAACGAATACTAAATGAAATGATTAGTGGAAACGCTCGGAGCGTACGTGAGTGATGCGACCGCTCACCGCAGGTGGCGCGCTTGTAGTGTACGCGAACGTGCACGTGCACATGTGCGTGCACGTGCACGTAGATAGAGAGCAGCGGCTTGTGGCGTCAATATCTGTTTGCGCGCTCACGTGTCCTATTACCCGTTAGGATCGGATCTCTATTGTTTTGTTGTTAAAGTGTTTATTCGTTTTATATTGCATTATATCCGTATTTGTCTTATTTACAGTATTTCTAAATACGCTAGAGGTTGTGAACTGTGAAACAAAATATGAGATACGACTCTAACGTGACGTTCCTCGGCCATTATTCGCACGGTGAAGGTGTTTTCATGCATTCGTTGTCATTATATTGATGCTTGACGCCGCTTTGTTGATAATTATAATATTTTTATTTTATTAATAAGTTAAGATAGCCGTGTTATGAAGAGATCGAACACTTTTTAAATATAATGTTGAGTGAAATCTTTTGTAAATAATAACCATCGAATCACTATTTACCTGCGCTTTGAACTGATATTTAACGTATTTATATGTTTGTAAGTATATAGTGCGTCGACCGAGGGGTGGACGCTTAGCTTTCGTGACCACACTGCCTTATAAAAGACTGAGATACACTAACGCCTTGTCGATGTGATAATGAACAATAAACTTGTTTCATAAGTATGCATGTATTGTTTAATTTACGCTTCTCATTGTCTGTACGTGTGCGTATGTGCGTGTGTGTGTGTTTGTGTGTATGATAGCCACCAATATTATAAAGCAGGTGTTGGGTGCATGCATGGCAATAAAATCAATATTGGATATCAATCATATACGGAGACGTTGACTGCCATCAAATAAACAAATAGTGATGTGGTCATATTGTGACAGCAACACAAGAAGCACAATACTTTTTAATATCAACATTAAATAATAATAATATTAATAAATGAGTCCGAGTCCCACCTCAGAGTGCTAGGGACATAGTGGACTTTTAAAGCATTTTTCATTACCAAATAAATAATCATCAAAACGTATGTAAATGTATGTGGCAACGATTATCACCGGACATGTTTATATCATGATATAAATAAATATTAGTCTGATATAGAAATGCATTTCCACAAATAAATCACTAGCTTCACACTATCGCTTCCAGTGGTTTGCAAACATTATGGACAGTTACAGTATTTTCTTTTTGTTTTATTACTTACACATAATTTTATGTTTATATTTATGTTTCAAACAACAGATATATTTTTATTTAAAAATGGGGATGACGACTAATTTTTGTTTATTAGTCCGTCTGGTAGATAGATTATTGAAGAATATTAAATACATTTTTTTTTTTATTTTTGCATAATCAATATGCATAATCGGCGATGCATTGAGTTGAAATGTCGCATGACGTCACGCAATTGTACATTTTCTACAAAACTGTGACAAAAAATTTGTATCCAATATTTTTCTATTATCTAACTGACAGACTAAATGGAATTTCTTTTTTTTTACCCCGTGGTCATCCCTATAGATAATAACAATATTAGGACTACATTGAATCTCATACACTGTTTAATACATTTCAAAATAACGCGAAAAATGTCAACATCTCTATTTGTGTTGAGATTGCTATAAAACATGTTTTCGCAATTGAAATTGAGCTTTACCAGTAACATACTACAACTTAAGATGAATTGAAGAAAAAAATTAGTGGAGCTGTGCTTTAAATTTATTGAGAATTGTGTAGACAAGGGTTACATAGTTTTTTGTAATCAGTTTCATTCCCCGATCTTTCCTATAAAAAGTAAATACATTATTTTTACGAGTGAAGTCTGCAAGTTTAATTGAAATACAAATTTAATAAATTTGAATTTGGAGATGTACCTTTTCTAATTATTTTATACATCTCCTGAAACTGAATCATAACTACAGTAAAGTCTTCACATGATAAAGAGTACACAAGGGTATAATCAATCATCATATAACATAGATACATTACGAATACGATAGATTCGTTTGATCGATGGGACCGGAGCTTATCTCTTACAAAAGTAATAACCATAAAACTCACAAAAATTTAATAAGTAATAATAATGTATATTTTTTCGTTTTCAGTCTTAATTCGATATACTTTTAACGGACTCCAAAAAGGGTGGGAGTTTATCGATTCATTGAAATCTTGTTTATTGCTATTTTTTTGTTTCCCGATCACTCGAAGACGCCGGGGCTAATTAGTCAAATAGGATCTGAATCTGAATCTGATCCTGGGATTTTGGAAAAATCGAGGAAACGTACCAAACATAGGCTCATTTGAAGATATTTAAAGGGAAGTCATTGTATATACTCTCATTATTACTTTTTCAAAACCTGAAAAATGACACTAAAGCATCGAACACAAAACTGTATTATAATAATGAAGTGATTAGAAGACGAAACGCTAATTCCGCCAATGTTAGTTACTTACAATCGTGGAGAGTCATTGGCGCTTCAGTAATTATTGTATTCACTCGGTTTTTGCAATTACATCATACAACTGCAAACATCTCACCATTAATTAAAAATCACATTGCACTAATAATGTTGGGCCTCAAATAGATAGTACAATGGCAAACATAGGCAAAATGTGTTGGGGCCTTTATTTTTTTTTAAGATTATTTAATATTTAATGGAGTATAGTAAATTACAACTGATGTCCTCGATGTATCCGAGCAGAAAGGCTAACTTTGGAAGCGCCTTAAATCCTGACCAATCAGTAGAACGCCAAGACGGAAAATTATGCGTTTAGTTTTACATTATATTATTATCTCATTATATAATCATGGATTTGGTCAACGTCAGAACGGTAGGTCTGCTCTGCGCTACGAGGATTCATGCGCCATATTAGGGACAATTGACTGTAACAGTTTTATGGCGGTGCGAGTCCGCGAGAGTGACGTGCGAGTGTGTAGTAAGCGCTGTGTCTCCGCAGGAGCCGCCCGCGGGGGAGCCCTGCGCGTCCGGAGCGCCCTGCAGGTGAATATTGGATATTTCATTATAAAAGTAACAGTTAACACCCTACCGACCTTAATACTGCTGGAGCTCTGCTCCTCCATATAGATAGGATCACACTATATCGTGACTTTCAGAGCATTCTTCTGAAGTATCGGTTTGACTTTGTAAAATTTTGGTAATCCATCAATCCATTGACCTTTGTGTAAGTCGCTTGACCTTTCCGATCGCAGCCAAAAAAATTTAATCAATAAAAAAGAATTACAAGTGTATTTAGATGCGAAATGTCGAAAAGGATATTATAATAAAAATATCGTGTAGATACGTACTACAATATCACTATCGATATATAGGTACGTCTTAAACCGCATGCTGCTGTTGAATCACAATAATTTAGACCGTAATCGTGTTCGTTAAGCCTCATTGCCTCCAGCAGACGCTTGGCGGAGAGCACGCCGGACCTGGTGCTGGACCTCCCGGCCCGGGCCGCCCCCGCCCCCGTCGTCGCCCCCTCCCCCTCCCCCGACCCCGCCGCCGCTCCCTTGCCCTCCACCGAGGCCGAGCCTGCAACCCCCGCCGACCCCCCCTCCTCCCCCGCGCCCGAGCCCGCTGTCGCCGACTCCACCTCGGATTCCGCCGACACCTTTCTGCACAACCGCGATACGCTCAAGAAACGACCCGCCAGGTCAGTGCACATTTTTGTACGATCCACTATCCTAAATATTTTTTTTTTAAATAAACCTCCGCTTTAAAGTCTTCGGAATCTCCATCGACCCTTTCCTCGGTCGAGGTCGTTTCGTGCCCTCAGTCGAACGTCCGAACTGTTGCAGGAGGACCCCCGGGCCGGAGGACAGCGGCGCGGAGTCGGACGGCGGGTCGGCGGCGAGTGGGGGCGGGGGCGGGGGCGGGGGCGGGGGCGGGTCGGACGGCGAGGCGGCGGCCGCGGGCGGCAGCCCCGTGCCCGCGCGGAACACGGCGCGGGTGGCCGCCAAGTTCGCGGACCTGACGCTCACCGGCGGGTCGCTGAAGCCCGCGCTGGCCGCCAAGCCCGCGCTGCTGCGCCGGCCCACGCCGCACCCGCGCGCCGCCCCGCCCCCGCCCGCCCTGCCGCACCCCGACCCCTCCGCGCCCTGCTAGCCCCCTAGACTCGTCGCAGACCGACGCCGATGTTCCGCGTTGGGCGGTGTAGACGCGCGGTCGGATCGGTCCCGGACGACGTTCCGCCCCTCGACTCTTATCCGTCCGGGCGGAGAGACCGGTCGATGGTCGCGTGCTCGTTTCGGTGATCGATGAGTTTCGGTGTTCCGAAACGTGAGACTCCAGCCCGAATCTCGTCGTCCGAGGAGGTAGCCCGTAAGAATGTATCGTTTCGTATCCGACTATATACGTATATGATAATTATTTTTGTATGCGCGGTGCGGCGACGCAGATGTGAATATTTTTGTAGACCTTTTGCGAGGCGAGGCGGCGCCCTCGCTTCTGTGATATTACCGTCCCCCGGTCCGGGGGGACCGTATCGAATAACTCGGAATATCTATAGACGCATACTCAATAAAGCAGTATTACTGACGAGCGAAGTGTTTCATTCGATCCCCCGGTGAAAAAAAAACGACGATAACCATTTTTAACCGACTTCAGAATCGAAAGAGAGGTGGTTCTACGTTCGACCGGAATGTTTATAATGTGATTCTGAAAGAAGAAGATGGCGTCCTTTCTCTACACCCCCCTATACCCCATGTGGTCGGATTTTATATTATTAGATTTTTGCATGTGAAGATCTATGAAGCTCGTTATTTCTACCCGACTGCGCAACGCAAAGGAGGGTTATGAGTTAATGAGTCTATGTAGGTATGTATGTTTCTTCCTTTATGGTATTGTAGAGGCCAAACGGTTTAGCCAATGTTGTGTGACGGCCAAGTCACACAATATTAACTATAATAATAAAGAAATCGCAGTTTGTCTAGATTTTATTACTTTTTAGAGATAAACAAGCAGCTCCATCGAGACTTGGCTAGTCTTTTATAGAATGTTTTTTGTAGGATTTCACTTCCTTTTCTAGAAACCTACTCAATATATACAAACTATAAACGAAACATTAACTCTTAATTATTAGACAAGTGTCAATATAATTACGAGTAATTATAAAAGAACTTTCTACCAAAGGTATAACCTACCTAGTACAGAAAAATAGTAGAAAGTACAGAAGCAAAGTAATATCTTACTAAATAAACTAAACCTAGAATACTAGAAAAGTAATTATAAACACGAACGCGATTCGAAGTACTGCCCAACTGTAAATTAAATCAAGAAAACTAAGAGTACTAAATAACTAACAATTAAATAAAGTATTCAATTAAAACTTCTCCTAAATCTAATAATTAAGTAATAATCAGTTATCCGTCACTAATCATAAAATTGCGAACCTATTCAAATCTTCGTATTGTTATAATAAAAATTTTTTAGGGTACCTCCCCTACATGTAAAGTGGGGATTTTTAATTTTTTTTCGATTTCCCTGTAGTGTGGGATATTGTTAGATAGGTCTAATAAAATATTAGAAGTGTGCGAAGACTGTTTTTAGATATAGTGAGCCGTTCGCAAATGATTAAGCTTTAAAGTGACCGAGCTGTGGTTGACTTAAGTTCATCAATTTTTGCCAAGAGTCAAGCATATGTAGCTTTGAGCCGATTGAAGTCTCAAGAGGGGCTAATAAACAGTATTTTAGACCACCGCAATTTGCTTAATAATCAACACGATATAAACTCCCTCAATGAAATGACAAGATGTGAAATACACGACTTATAGTTCTTATAACGAAGTCAATGAGAAGTAACTAAAAAGTGTAAAAATAAAAAATTTATTATAAAAAAAAAACAAAAATCCCGATTGCGTTAAAACAAAAGAAAGAAGTGAAATAAAATATATATAATTACTTTCACTAAAAACGGGATCCATTCAAAATATACGGGCTCCGTTGATTGGTCAAAAAGGTATGGGTCCCGACTGTTGATCCTTATATTCTGCTTTTGAATATATGATATGTTTTATTTGCGTTTAGATTTTGAAACTATTTCAATGGTGCAGTTATTCAGTAGTTTAATGACATTCCAAACTGCCGGGCTTGTTTTTTTCTTTAGTTTTTAGTGAAAAAATAAAAAAAAACACTTCTTTCTTTTGTTTTCACGCAGTCGGGTTTTGTATGTAGGTATTACAATATTTTATTTAGATTTATGTTAATAAAAAGTACTTTATTTTAAACAGTGTCATTATCAGAGGTCGGAATTAGGTAATTTATGTACTTGCATCGAAATGTTGATATTAATGTGGACCTTCCCGGGATTTCTTTATTTCTTTCTTTCATTGATGTAAGTTTGGCAACGTCGTGCGTGCAGTAGTTTAAATTGTGTAAAAGTAAATAACTTTTTATTTAAAAAATCACGGTATTTTTTCTGCTTTTTAAAATTAATCTCGGGATGAAATCAGTGTAAGTACATGAATAACTCTACCTAATACCGACCACTGGTTATTATTAATAATGACACTGGCGCACGGGGGCAATTGCCTCCTCTTGCCCCAAGATGTTTATGTTCACCGATTTTTCCGTTAATTCTTGACCGCGATGGTTGGTCCTTTACAAGTTTCGGCGAAATCGGTTTAGTAGGTTTGTTTTTACAACAACCTAATTAGAAGCATTTCGCCAAATACTAAAAACTATTTAGATGACCTATTTATAACATCGACAAAATAAAACATATTTTGTATAGATGTTTAATGTTTTGGTAATATTTATACATATACAGGTCAAATCTGCTATATGCTACGGCACCTTAAAAAATCTTTACAAAATACGTTCTTTGCTAAAAAAAGACATAAGATTACTACTTTGCAATAGCCTGGTATTATCTCATTTGTCTTACTGTGATATAGTTTTTGGCCCATGTTTATTTATAAAATCTGAAAAATCCATGCAAAGGGTGCAGAGTGCATGTGTGCGATATTGTTTTGATACTCATAAAAGAGATCATATCTCCCCGTATCTGGTCCGTGAGGGTTTACTCAATGTTCCTAACACAATAAAATTAAAATACTCTTGTTTTCTGCACTCACTGCATCATACGAAGCTGCCTTCATATCTAATAAATAAGCTTACTGTTAGGTATACTAACCCCTTATTAAGAGACAGGGGGCATCTATACCTGTTGCCACCAATTAGGCTTTCCTGCGCCAGGGGATGTTTTAAGTATGCCTCTGCTAAAATTTGGAATAATATACCTCCACCAATTAGAGCGGATTTGAACTCGACTTTACCAACTTTTCGTAAAAAATATCGTAGATGGCTTATGCAGGAGCAGTCTCTGGCGCTGGCATCAGGTCTCCCTAGTCATATTTTATAGATATCATGTTATTTTGTAACGTTTGTGGGGCGGACGTCCCGGTTGTGGCTATTTTTGGATTGTTGTGTGGCTCTGTACTTGATTTATTACAGTAAAATGTAAAAAAAAAATCGTTTATTATAAAGTAAATCATTATACTTCAAGATGTTCCAACCAACGCATTACCTATGCGTTGGTTGGAACATCTTGAAGTGGGTCTTCTGCCCTATTAATGTTTATTATTTTTAAGTAAATAATATATTGATTCAGTCCGATTTGTGTACTTGCCTTGAATATGGCTCAGTTGTCTTTGTGTGTGTTGCGAATCATGTCATCTTATTTTATAGCTTTGTTTTTTTTTTTGGAAAAGGCTATGACAGAATAACAGGAGCAGTGGACTAGCATGTCTGCGGCTACTGAGTCATAGACCGTTTTGTCTTTGATATATGTTTTGAATCTTATTTAAATTCACATTATTGCAGGATCTTAATTATCTATGTAATAAACAGTATATATTGAAATGTTTGAAGGTACCTCTAAGATAACATTTAAAGTAATATGGTTTGCTGTTTTTATGTTTTTAAAAAAAGACAAATAAACAATTTTATTATTATTATTATTATTATATAATATAAGCTTCAAAAATAGAACCGACATTACGCTTAATAAAAGTGAAAAAAATGTTATTATAAAAGTGAAAAAAATATAAATAATATTTGTCACTTTATTAAATTCTATGACAATTCTATATTATGAAAAGAAACAATAATATATCTGTAAATGAAACGACAATTTCATCATAGTAATATATTTCTTTTCACGACGTATAACAATTTGTACAGAAGTTGTCGAACAACTCACTCTCGCCGCGGTGATTCGATCGAAACGAAGGTTTTCCTTTTATCGATCGCGCCACCGCGGCTCCCTTCTCGAGCGATTCCCCGAAACGATATCGGAAGGTGGTCGGAATCGACTACCGAACGATAATTTATTAACACAGAAACGAGTAGAAGATAAAGTGACGAAGCTTCGTCTCCGAGAACAATCAAAACGGAGGTCCGGCGGACTCGATCGTTTCTCGAGATTCGATTTCGCCCCGATCGATCCTTTCGCTCCCCGGAGCGGCCGTCGTCTAGTACCGCAGGCAGTGCTCGTGGTGCACGGCGTGATGCATCGGGGCGGCGTTCTCCTTGTCGCGGTAGTGCTGCGGGGCGGGGCCCGCGGCCGCCTGCGGAGCGAACTCGCCCCCCAGCGCGCCCTCGTACTCGTCCCCGGAGCCGTCCGACGCCTCCAGGTACCCGAACAGCCGCGCCGCCCCCGCCGCGCGCCCCTCGCGCCTCCGCCCCGCGCCCGCCCCCGCGCTCTGCTCGGCCCCCGCGCCCGCGCCCGCCCCCGCCGCGCCCGCCGCCCCCGCTCCGCCGGCGCCCCCGTCGCTGCTCGCGCCGGCCGCGAAGGAGCCGCCGGAGATGCGCGTCACCCCAGTGGGCACCTTCAGGTTGCGACTCTCGATGTGACTGCCGATCGAACAATAGAAGAAGCTCAACCGGGGCCGTCCGGGACGGAGGAAGAGGTTAAACTGTATAGCGATATATATATACGGGGTGGTACTGACTGTGCGTCGCGCAGATGGTGAGCCAGCTGCGCCTGGTCGTCGGCCAGGAAGGGGCACTTGGCGCAGGCCTTCTTGTTGTGGACCTTGTGCACGTGCGTGGCGAGCCGCTCCGCGCGCGCCGCCTTGTACTCGCAGAGCGCGCACGCGAACGGCTTCAGGTGCGTGTTCAGGTGCCGCTTGAGGCACCAGTTGTCCACGCCCGACCACGTGCAGTAGCAGCACGCGTAGCGCCGCTCGCCCTGCACGACAAGCGTTCCGAGCTTTATCACCGGGACCCTCTATCTCTGGCCTCCGACTTTATTCGGCACCGATGAGATTCACACGGGAGGGGATCGGACAACATATATTTTTTGTGCGTACGATCGTGATGTAAATACGAGGAAAGACGGTCGATTCCGGAGATACCCTACGCGCGTTGAGTTCTTCACGAAAATAGGCAGATATCGCGCGATCGCACCTACGCTTTCGGGAACCGAATATTGTGGTTTTTATTCACTCCGCTCGATTCGAGTTTCGTTTTATTCATAAGGTGTATTGAAAATAAACCTTTCGTCGAACCGGCGCTTGGGCGGGGGTCTGGTGCGGCGTCGTCGGCTTGTGGGGGGGCTGCGGCGGCGGCGCCGTCTCCGCCTTGGTGAGCGGCGGCCGCTCCAGCTTGACGCCGCCGGGCGCCAGCGCGGGGGCGGGCGCGGGCGCGGGGGCGGGGGCGAGCGTGGGGGGCGCGCGGTACTCCAGCGTGGGGGGCGGGGGCTCCGCCGGCGGCTTGCTGTAGTAGTGCAGGGCGGGCGCCGGCGCCGGCGGGGGGGGCTTCGCGGGCGACCTCCTGATGCGGTTCAGATCGTAGGGCTGGTCGCGGTGCATGCGGAGGAAGTGCTTCTTGACGTGGTCGGCGCGGTTGAACTGCTTCTGGCAGAGGTAGCAGTGGAAGGGCTTCTCGTCGCGGTGGATGTTCTCGTGGCGCGTGAAGAGGTCGCGGCGGTCGGTCGCGTACGGGCAGGAGGCGCACGCGTACCGCTTGCCCGCCTCGCTGGTCTCCGCCGGAACCGCCGCCGCCGCCGCCGCCCCCGCCGCCTCCGCCCCGCCCCCGCCGTTCCGTCTCTCGTTGCGAGCCTCCACCTGCCCATGTTTAAAACGATTTCGTCACGTCGTCATACGATATTTAATATAATGCACCCCGATATCGACGGACCGGACGTCTATACTAGGTATCGATCGGCCTGTGGACCGAGAGATACATGTGTTTCGTAATAAGGATGATTTAGTTTTCAAGAATTTGTTATAAGAATAAAGAATAATCATAACGAGGATCAACCCGACGCCTCGGCGGAGGGTAGAACGAATTATCGGTGCGTCGACGCCGATGTAGAGTGAAAAATGAGTGAAAGGTGACCTTGTTCTTGAGCCGCTGCAGATATCTGGTGAGGTCGTCGAGCGCGGGGTTGTCCCGCAGCAGGTGGTCGGCGGCGGCGGGGTCGGAGTGGTGGTCGCGCGCGAGATGGCCCCGCACCCCGCGCGCCCACCCCGACGCGAACCCGCAGCCCGCCACCGGGCACTGGAATGCGCGAGCCTGCCCGCACACGGAAGCATCCATATAATCTCGATCTATAGTTGCACTGTGTTCCAACATATAACGAGCACAAACCTGCGAATGCGTCCCGAGCCAGTGCTCGGCGATGCGCGCCAGGAAGCCGACGCACTCGCAGTCGGCGCACTTGAAGAGGCGCTGCGCGGGGTTGTAGGCGGCCACGCGCGAGTGCGCCCACGCCAGCGGCTCCTCCGCCGCCGACCAGCGGTCCTCCGCGCTCGTGTCTATGCGCGGCGTGAAGTTCGCCTGCACGTTACATCACCTACTATTGTCACGCCGTCCGAATTGCCCCCCGTTTTTGAAAACTTGAACGGTGCGCAGTCTGAACGTTTCGCGAGTATACGTCTTTCAAACTTTCAAAAACTGTGGACAGGCGTCGTTTTGCTTAATCGTCCACTATGAAGCGATCATTTTTTGTGACAACCCTATTACTACATTGTGGAATGCAATGAAATTAAATAAATAAATAAATATCGATGATTGCTGTAAATTTATTAAGTAGATATGGGAGACCGGTGATTCTCATCGGATTAAACTATGGTTTCGTCTTCCTTGGGTCGTACTCATCACTGTTGAGGGATCTCACCGCTTCTATCGTTTTTGTAGTGTGTAGTATTGTAGTGCTTAGAGTATTTTTGTAGCTTTTTCTTTCAAGTTAATAATTTGTAATGGTCCTTCGAACAGAATAAATTTCATCGTATGTAAAAACGCCTTAAAAGTTTATCTGGAGGCTTTACCGAAAGAAAAGTAAAGGGGCAGATTAAATGTGATGTGAAACGATGTGTCAGTAGTAGTAGTATTGACCTGCAATATTCCCGGGGGCGGGAAGCCATTCTGCATGAGGGCGGCGAGTCCCCAGGCGGTGATGTGCTCCTCGGGTCGCAGGTCGTCGTCGAGGTCGCGCTCCGCCGCCGGGAACTCGACGCCGACCACTCCGCCCACGCCCACGCCCACTCCCACTCCCACGCCCACGCCCACGCCCACCGCCTCCTCGCCGTACAGCTTCTTGGTGATCTCCTTGAACATGTCCTCGCAGTCCATCGTGAGCGACGCCACGCTACCCACACCGCCGCCGCCCTCCATTGCTGGTTACACCTACGCAATTCGCTTATTGACGTGTCTTCTATACTGTACTTAATCTTTATATATAGTATAGTTTCAGATAGGGTAGGTGTATATTAGCATTTCGTTTATTGCTGAGTTTTCATTAATATAAAACTACCTTGCAGTAGCCCTGACCGCTGTAAAACTAGGATATTAAAAACATCCACACCCAGCACCTGCAAGGCGTCCGTGCATTTACTGGGACCTATTAACGCGGAGTGTGTTTTCGGAACCCCACACAAAGTCAAATTTGGTGTCAAATCTGTAGCGGATTTTATGGTAGATATGCAATGAACAGCAATAATTATAATCCTGCACGCGAGTAGCACTTATACCTAATTTTAAGCTGTTAATTCAGTACGAAAAACGCTACTGTTTACACTTGTACTGCTCATTAATCATCATAAATAATATATTTGACCAATTTTTATTTTATAAATATTTAGCATTGTAAACTAAACTCAACATCTTCGTTGCGAGTGCAACCAGTACTCATGTTTATTGAAATGTGACGTCATGGATCGAATTGCACGCGAGTGTAATTAATGAATAAAATTCTTATGAACACCCATGGTAAGAAATATGGTTACATCAAGTCTATAATACAGAATATTTTTATCCAAAAAAATTAAATGTTTTTCTGCTCTAAAGAACGACTTTGGTATTGCGGGTTACTACGTGTTTGCTTTCCAGCGTCGATATGATAACATTTTTTTTTTGAGAAAACTAATCTGATAGTGGTTTAATATTATCATTATATGAAAGTAATAAAATACTTTCACCGAAACATTTGAGTATCCTATTATCATAGTTACCGCCACATAATTAATAGACGATTTTATATACTAACATTGCGATTTCTTATTCATATCTAATAAGTATACAAAAGGGCCACTAAAAATATTCAGTATGAATTGAACTCAATATTGCAGTTATACAGTTATTGCCATAGAGTACTTATATATCAAACAGTATTTATAGATATTAATTTGCTTTAAAAAAAAAACAGAAAAAAGCTACAGAGATTGAAATTATAAATGACATATTCAACGACGTCAAGGTCAGTATAAAAGCAATAATATTGTGGAAACATGACTATTGAGGACCGAATTAATAATAATAATCATAATTAAATTTATTACACAACAAAAGAGAACATACAAGATACACAAAGATAGATAGAATTGAAACACAGTTTCCGAGTATTCGTGTATTCTAAGACGAACTGAGAGACTGATAATAATCTAAAAGAATAACCAAAACTTAAAAAATATTTTAAATAAGGTTGGTCGCCAACAATCATAAACAATGCCGACACGAGGACAAAGAAATTGGACAAAAAATGTTTTTCTTAAATTATCGGAAGTAGCGCTTAGGATTTCGAAGTTTTTGGAGGCCCTTGGTTTGCTGGAGATTAGGTGTATAATTGAACTAAAACAATATTCTTACAAACACACTTCTTGATTTGTTACATTTCATTGTAAAAGCAACCGCCAATACAACTATTCAGACTTAATTTGACTTACAATATGAGTATCATCAACACGTCTATTCTTGTTTTTGAGGTTTAACGACAAAATAATATTTTATAGCTTTTAAAAAAATTGTGGGCATTCTTGCAATCACGTTATATATCTTTCATGATAACGATGACTAATAATCGGAACCAGTAACTTTGCAAACGAAACAGATAATTCGTCCTTCGTTTTAACACAACACAACTAATCTGTGATTGCATCAGTTTGTGTTTATGCTTAAAAATGTTAGTTTATGCCAAGCATGGCTTATTTTTTTTCTTACATTTTTAAACATTGACAGAAAAAATATTTTATTGGTCATAGTAAGGTTCCCAATTGCGCGGGGCCCGAAAAGGCGCGGAGCCCGTAGCATTTGCTACTTTTGTTACGAGGCGTACGAGACATTGGATTATACATTGATTATTCGGAGGTATTAAAGGAATCATCAATCATAAGTTTGAAAAATATATACATATATAATTAGGTACCTGCGTGTGGCTTTTATTAATTATCTACCAATACTTAATGAATACTTACTTAGATCTAATTGTAAAACTAATTTAATTTCGGTTACATCTTAAGAAAATTAATAATTAATTATTATGAGTATATGCCTTATATGTTGGTACTTATACAGACAAAGAAAATTACCTAGATCCAGTAAAAGTACTAAGATATTTTTACGAGTGTATGCGGCCGTTTTTATGAATAAGATCCCAAACAATAGGTAAGTAAGGTAGCATTGTATAAGTGTGATAGAGTCATTTAAATGTACCTAAAGGTTCTCCTTACAATTTATTGAAGTCAAGGGTTAATTTTGATACTTGACTGATGAGCCTTTGAAATTTGAGTTAGTCGGGCGGGGGTTGGTTGGGTCGTGGGTGGGGCCCTTCCGGGTGCATCCGCGCCGCCGCCGCCCTGCAACGGGCCCACCGCGGGCCCGCACACCCGGCCACCTCGCGTCCCATCCACCCACCACAGGCCCACACGGGTATACCTATTGCCTCGTTGCGATCTCCCTTTTTGAAAACACGAGCATATCTAGCGCAACTAAACTGCCAGTAATAAAAATCTGGAAACAAGTTTCTGTGTCGTTTTTTTTTACGTTTCTTACACTTCCTAGCCTTCTATTTTCTGACTTTTCAATGATAAACTCTTGGTTCTGATGAAATAAAATGCAACAAATATTTTCATTCGTCAGTGTTTGATATAGTTCGTTAAGTTAAAAATTGTATGTAACTAATGACTCAGGTAATCGGTCAATTATTGATCCCTAACAACGAGTAGTGTGCTTCTTTGTTCGAGCCATCATTAAATTAGAAAAGGTGATCGAATCCGAAATGGCTGTTAAATCGAACAGCCTATTTATTAAGGGGCGCATGTGATTATGGATGGATAGGAGGCGGGGAGGCTCCGCCGTCAATGAGCGGAGCGGTCGGCGGCACGCGCTCGGCCGCCGGCGCCGGTCGCATACGTACCTCCTCGCGAGCGATCGATGCGGGCCGCAGTCGCGGGTGCCGGGCGGTGCGGTCGATAGATATGCACGCGGTATAGTACAGCTGCTCCGGTCCACGCTCGATCGTCCCGCGCGGCGCGCCGGCCGCGACTGCCGCCACCCGCCGGCGCCGCCCATCGATCGCCCGCACGACCCCTCCACACCCCCCCGCCGCCCACCGCACCCATTCACTACCGCTCGTATTGACCGAGTACGCGGTTACCTCGCTAGGTACGTACTTAGCCTTCTCTGGCCTGTACATCGTTCAATGAAATCTTTTCAGACTGTAATAATGTCGATAAATTCCTAAGATTTATTTTCCCGTCCGTCCTTCTTATAGAGCCCCTCGAATACGGGGGGATTTCCTTTGTAACTTTCTGTGTAGGCATGTTATTAGTGCGAGGTGATGGTAAAAGGAATGACGCAATAGCGCCGAGCGGTTCGTATCGAACGATGCAAATGATGTACGAAATTAAATATCCCTTCATCTCATCCCTTTTAAAAAGTTATTTGATATCATTTAAAATATATATAGTTGTTAGATATTACAATACAAAGCTGGGGCAAACAATAAACAGACTGTCGCACTGTGACGAAGTTACTTATTGATTTGTTGCCGGCAGACGGAAGCCGCGCCGCGCCACTACGGCTCGATGTAAAACCTCATCTTTCAGAATATTTCTTAAAGTATGTATCAACGGGTGCTCAAACAATTCATACTGTATAAAGTCCACATTGCTGGGGCACATACCTGCCCTATGTATGGATGGAACTGAAGAGGAAGAACGCGCCATAACACTTTTACGAGCCCTCTGCGGATTGATGTTAACGACTGCAGATGTAGTTGGGACAGCTTAAAATGCTTTCAGAAGGACTGAGGAGTTCGATGAAATAAATGTTCGGTCACCCGTCCTATAACCGGCCATTACGAAAGTCGCTTAATCTCAATGCTGGAGATCAAACGCGGTAAGATGTTTTTTGCTACCGTGACTGCTCGAGAGCTTTTTTGGAAATAGTGGGCATTGACTGTAGTAGCTGCTTACAATAACTTTTGTATATTAAAAAAACTAAAACCGACTTCTACAAATCGATAACTAAATCTGCCTTTGTTAAGTTATGGACAATTTGAGGCAATTCATTAATTCAAGAAACTTCTTTGGATTCGAGCGAGGTATTCCCGAACCTGCTTTCGAACGCCCGACTTCAAATAAAGTTTTTGAATTTCCTAACTTTCTTAAAATTTTTTATAGTAATGCAATTTTAATGATAAATAATGAGGTGTTCATTTTATGGGACCTCTTTGGAACTGGGGGCACAAATATCCTTCGCATAAAAATCAGACCACTATTAAATAAGATATTAGTTAGGTACCTATGATAAGTATCTACATATATATAAGAATATGTCGCGCGTTCCTTGGACGGCACATGCATCGACGCATCTATACTTTGGGAACTGAACGTCGAGACGAGACTTGCCAACGCGTGCCTTCACAAAATATTTGAGTTCTTTGAGCGCGTTGCAAGAAAAAGCGGTGAGCGGTGTGGAAAAAAAACCCCGGGGGCGAAGATTCCTCTATCGGCGTCGCCATCTACTCCACAGAAGACAGATCCAGGTGGCGGAATGTAATCTGAAAAGAAGTGCTACATGGAGATCACGAACCTCAGCATTGAGAATATCGCAGGGGGGAGTAAAAGAACACTCACAAATATATTCACTGTATTTAAAAATCTATACCTAGGCTCAATTTAGATTTGTTAAGTTTTCAATTAAATCGGTATTACATAATAATGTTAAGTGTTATCTACCCCTACAAACTTTTAATTTTAACGTTTTATTATATAGGTAGCGCTGAACTTACAAAAATTATGAGGTAGCGCGTGTCGGCCCGGTTTGTTTACTGTATTCGCCAATTTTCCTGTTTTGTCATTTAAATAATAACATTATATGTATATATACATACTTCCATGAAACATAATAACCAACTTTAAAATGTTTTTTCAGAGAAATCAAAACGAACTTTCTCGGCATTTTTTGTAGTCGTTACGAGAGCTACGATCGTAGCATCTCGTAGCGCCTCGTCGCTACACACTACCACCTATACCGGCCGGTTTCCGAATCGAGAAAACTAAAAAATCTCAACTGATTATTCTCAATGGCAAAAAGTTCTAGTTTTATAAAGCAAGCACTGCTATCCAATGATCATTAAAAAATGGGCTTGGTGAATCTGGAACTGAGCAGAAACCGGGTGATAATATTAGAATAATTTATATGTTTTGTTAAGTGTTTCTAATAAATAACAAAACAAGAGGATATGGTCCCTGCACATAATGAAAATAAATATACATATATTTTTAACAGACTTCAAAAAGGAGGAGATTACCGATGTGGCGGCATGTATGTTTTGTATGTAACACACGTATGTCTTATATTCCACGACGTTTTTGTCAATCGGTAGTACAGATTACGATTAATATTTTTTATTTGTAAGTGTAACCGCTAGAACGTCTACCATCAATAAATAAATAAATAATGATGAGCAAATTTAAGAAACTTGTAAGAATGTGGGCGAGTGTTCGTTGGACACGATATAGCGTACACCGTCGGACTTCAAATTGTTTTCGAGTTTATATCTATTATTTTTTTAAAGGATTTAGAATTTTGTTTATCAACTTAAAAAAATGGCACCCCGATAGGTCTGCAGCGCCGAATTGAGCCAGAGCGAGGCGAGTAGCAAATCTGATCTCAAAAACGGAAAAGTCATTTTTTGCTCTCCGAATAACACAACACAACTTGTTTGTGACTTGAGTTTTATTTGTCAGTCATTCATACTTAAAAATAAGACTAGTCAGAAGAGTTGCTTATTTTATTTCTTGCATAATTTAACAGTGACTTGAAAAACTAATGAATTGGCTCTGAACCATAGCGAGGCTCCCAATTGCGCGAGGCCCCCAAACACGTGGGGCCCGTAGAATTTGCTACTTTGTTAAACGGCTCACCAGTTGTTTCTCTGGCTCATGTTGAGGTGTATTGCAATATAATTTGACATTTGTTTCGTATCCATGGTTGATTGTTCTTAAAATTTGGTATACATGTGTAAACTTGAAGATAAACATTAATATGGAAATTCTAACCTGATGCTGCAGCCTACATCAGCAAAAGTACAAACCTTGAAAATATTACTGCACTTATTTTCGGTATATTTACCGAGGAATCTATTTGAAAGAAAACAGTATAGTTAAATATTGCATTCTTAGGTTATTATAAAGAAAAATACTTTCAAGAATCTATAATAAGTTAGGTACTACCTATTTCATTCAACAGTCTCTAGTTCTATTACAACTGCTTGCCGATTCATTTATGCATAAAACTATAAAAAGCTTGAAATAAAAGTTAAATTTAAAAATCCTCGACAAAAATATTAAAACAAAAATAAATTAAAAAAATAAATAAAATGGAAACAAAACCATAAGAAAGACGAAACATCAAAAAGTGAAAAATAAATACTTATAGTGTACTACCTTTTCCCAGCGGCTTCGCCCATGTGGTTCCTAGGGAAATGTTGAGTAGGATAAAAACGATCCTGTTATCTCTTATCCTGGGGGGCCTCCAAATGGCTGAAAGTTCCCTTGATCAAATCATAAATTGGGGTGTACTGCCTTATCTTTCTTAGTTTCGTAGTTTTAGCAGGCGTCTTAGTAGGGGAGGCGGTGTAAACACAAAATCAAGTTTCTGCACCATTTCTAAAAAGTACGGACCTAATGCCGCCCCGGGCCCCCTACAAGGTTTATCCGCCACTGCTCCTTACTGAATAATCTTCAATTCTTTTCGTACACATAAGGTTTTATTTTCAGAGGTATCGCACATATTTAATGAGGAAGTATTTAAAAAAAAAAGAAAGCACTAAAAAGGCACCTCCACTAGATGGCGACTCTAGCAAAAGTTTTTTGCAGGAAACGAATGGACCAAAGACAGTCATATGTGTTCCTTTTAACTAAGATATTCAAAAAAATTTGGAAAGTCTGAAACTTAAATATCAATACAAATACGAAAAAGTACAAATAGAGTATGAGTTGTTTATTGAGTTTTGAAAACTTATTTACTGTTAATCATAAAAGAAAACCGGAAGGGTTTTCATGGAGTAATCAAGAACGTACCGTAGCGACATTTAGTTTGATTACGGGAACTTAGGTTTTTTTTTTAAATACTCATTATATTTGTACCAAATTATATCTGCATATAAAGTCGTCTGGGGACCGCCAATTTGATATGGTTTCAAAATCTAAAACAAAATAAATGTCTTCTGTGGATGCCATATCTAGCGGTACATGCAGAAATAATTTGGAAAACTGAAAACACCATTTTTTTCGTCAGTTATCCTAATTTCACTACATTATTATACGAATAATGTTAATGTACGCATTTTATTAAATATTTAAATGTGATCCTACAATTTAAAAAAGAAAACTTCAATATAAAGGAATGAAAAATCACAATGGAGTGTGCCCGTTTATAGTAAGATAAAAACAGGCCAAGTCGGACTCGCGGATGAAGGATTCCATAGCATATTATATTAGCCGCCATTAATATTTATTTTATGCTGTTTCTAGTATTTGTTGTTAAAGAGGTAACAAAAATATCTACATCTGTGAACATTTCGACTGTCCAATTTTTACGGTTCCTGAGATGCAGTCTGGTGACAGACGGATGTACAGCAGAGTCTTTGTAATAGGGTCCCGTTTTTACATTTTGAGTACGGAACCCTATAAATAGGCTATAAAAGCACCGCTAATGTACTCTTGCCGATAGAACAGACCTCAACAAGAAACATTGTAATAAGCAACTTACAAAAAGAAGTAAAATCTTATCATAAACATTTCATGTAAAATGTTGCCAATGCGACCGTCTGGCTCGCACCGTCAAAAAGCTTTTAGATCTCACAGCAAAGCCAAGTTTCTCATAGTTCATGCACTAACTTAACTTTTCGAATTTTACACCAGTTAACAAAGTTATATTGATATCAATCCGACTTGCGATCATAATAGGTATATCATAGAAAAAAAACCTTGTTTTTTTTCGAGATTTTAGATCGCACACAAAGACTTTAGGGAGTTTGAAATGCGCCTGCTTTATTTATATGTTAAATAATAAACGTACTGAATAATTGAATGTTTTTATTTTTTTTTATTTGAACCTGGACGACCTACACATTCTTAATCTTTGTTAATTTTAGGCCCTCTGTTAATTTTAGTTTTCACCCCTGCTCTGCACCTTAATCATAACATATGTCTTCATAGTTAGTGGTGTTTTTTTATATAAAATCCAGAACGTATATAACATTTTTGTTTAACATATAGCTTCAAAAGACCAATTAAATCAAATATATGTCTCGCTAGCCCAATCAATTTTAATATATTGCATTATACTATGGGGTGGTGCAACCGAAACAAAATTCTTGGAGGTCGAACGTGCTCAAAGGGCACTGATTAAGGTCATCCATCTATTTCAAAAAAACGTGATTTTCCAACTCAACTACTGTACTCGCTGACAGATCTACTTTCCGTTAAAAAGTTGTATATACCCCATGTCATACTTAAAAAACGCACTCTCCTCGAATACGTCTTCAATATAATAAAGAAGAGAAGAATATATGTTCGCATATATATAATAATATATAAAATATATTATGCGCATATATATATATAACACACACACCGACACACAAATACATAGGCGCGTGCCCGCGCATTTTACACGTTCCGTCTGTTTGCATATTTTGAATTGTTTATAACTTTACCATTGGTCTTACCTTTAGCTATGGAAGAGCGGCTCTTTCTGGTACAGGTGTTATGCACTTAAATTTATTATCATTATATGAAAACGTTTGTGGAAAAGTAAAGACAAAGAAAAAGTTATTGCTCTTTTGGTAGGTACTTTTACGTTCCCGATAATATCTTACGATACAATAAAAATAGCCTATCGGTACAGAAGTCGATAGACTTTTTTAAGCGATTTGCTATAATGTAGACAGAATCGATTCGCAGTTTCAAAATTAGTATTAGATACGTACAATTAACACTTATTCGTTTGCATGTTACACAATTTATATTACATATTCAATTAATTCATACTCTACGAGTGTTATATCTATTCAGTAGAAGTAAAGACTCGTGAGCGTATGTATACTACAGTGTTTGTAAGTCTAAGTTATTAATTTAACGAGGCCATTGCTTTGCATATCTTTAATGGAAGTCTTCCTATATATTTAATAAAGAGTCCTTAAAAACCCGGATCTGGGGAAATTTATTTTTTAATTTTCTATAATATATTTATTAATACTATTTCGTGAATGCAAAATTGATGAAATATAGTCAATAGTAAGAAACGCGGCTTCAGGAGCAGTTTCTTTCTCTTCGTTACTTCATTTCAGAGTCGCTAGAGTACTTATTTCAAAGATTTCTGTGTAACTAAATAAGATAGAGACAGCCTTTTGAGTTTCTGCAAGTATACTGCACACGCCCTGTGCCGATATGTAAACGTCAATAGAATACTTTTTACGAGGCAACAGCTCCGTGTGTGTTGTTTTATGACAAAGGAACATGGATTCATAAATTGGGTTAGTGGTGCAGATGACGTGTTAGTTCCGCGCATGCGCACCACCCGCCCGCCATCACCTCCAACATCGACTAGTCCCAGGGCATGCGGTCACTTGATCATCCTCCTCCGGAGAAGGGCATCATTATCCGATCGTTGCGACCTATGCTTCATACAGTTCCGTGACACGTCCGATCTCTGCGAGCTTCGCTCGATGTAATCCAATGCTGTAATGATACGGGGTTGCCACCTCTTGTACCTTACAAATACCCGTAATTCATATCACTTATTTCAGATTTAATTAAAACATTGACGCGATGACAAAGACAAAGAAGATGATGACAAAGAAATAAACGAATTATGTTACTTTTTAATAAAAAGTCAAAAAAAGTCAAAATAATCTTTATTCAAATAGACTTCTTAAAAGTACTTTTGAATCGTCCAACATTTTTTTCCCTACCACTCGTTCAGGACGTCTTTTGGCCTTATTGTAGAAGCGCACACAAAGACCCTTGAATGAGTTATTAACTTTTTGCAGTCTAGTGACAGGCACCGTTAATTTATTTTTATTTCTTGTATTAAAATTGTGTACATCACTTATTATAGAAAACAAACTAATATTTTTACGAACGTACATTAAGTTCTCGTATATGTATTGAGAAGCAACAGTCATAATATCTATTTCCTTAAATTTCTCCCTTAAAGAGTCCCTAATCCTAAGATTATAAATTGATCTAATTGCTCTTTTCTGAAGCACAAAAATTGTTTGTATGTCGGCAGCATTTCCCCACAATAGGATACCGTACGACATTACACTATGAAAGTAACTGAAGTATACTAATCTGGCAGTATCTATGTCAGTTAACCTACGTATTTTCATAACGACATATGCTGCAGAGCTCAGTCTACTCGACAATCTATCAATATGTGGGCCCCACTGTAGTTTAGAATCTAATGTTATTCCTAAAAATACTGTGGTATCCACAAGGCCCATGTTCTTATCTTTTATATTAACATTTATATCTACTTTTTTAACATTAGGTAGTACAAATTTTAAGCATTTTGTTTTTCCTTCATTAAGGAGATGATTATTTACATTAAACCAATGTACTACTTTAGCGATAGAATTGTTCACATTGTCATTTAGAGGTAACCCTCTTTTAATTTTAAACAAAAGTGAAGTGTCATCCGCAAACAAAACTATTTCGTGATCATCCCTTACGAAATAAGGCAAGTCATTTATGTAAATCAAAAACAAGAAAGGACCAAGTATTGAACCCTGCGGAACACCCATCTTAATTTTCGATCCAGGGGATCTTTTGCCATTGATATCAACCCTCTGTACTCTGTCAGTCAAGTATGAGACAATAAAATCCAATGAGTTATCTCTAAATCCATAAAAATGCAGTTTCCTAATCAACGTTTCATGAAAAACACAATATTCGTAAGCAATGGTAATATTACTACTTGTAGTACCTACTGTTTTTATCTGAATAAATATATAACTAGATTCGTTGTTCCCTTTTTCATATTCACTAACACGATAACACATATCCTTTAGTAGCAACAGTGCTTTAGCAGAAGACTTCAGCTTTGGTATATATTCTTTAACGATACTGCGTCGAACGCAGCATTGTACCAACATTAGACGTCCAATCGAAAAAATCTTTCGTCACCTTTCGAAGTAGGTTTTATTTGATAAAACCAAAAATAACACTGCAGATTATTACATCCCCTAAACTAAGAGCGTATAGCTCTATACTTGCATTCTATTACTGAAAGTTGACATTATAGGAAAGATAATTCAACATACACAACACAGACATCTGCGTGAGTATGACGCACTATATACAAATAAGGTAAAATCGGGATACTCGTAGACACCCCACTTTTTGATATAGTCGCCTAATTTCACGGTAATAGTTATTTACCACGAAAAATTAAAAATATCTTTGTATTGTTAATGATCTAACATGTCTCAATATATTTTTATAGAGTAAAATATCTTCACGCAAGATTACCTCATCGTAGGGGTATTTTAGCGAGCTAGCAATATTGAGACGATAGACGCGGATGCGTAATGGTGACCGCATTCGCGGAACCGACGAGGCGCGTAGGACGGCGGGCGGCGCGCGCATGCGGCGGCGGGACGGCGGCGGGTGCAGGCGCGGGGGCGGGCGCGGCGCGGTCGATGCTCAGTCGCGCCCCGACCGCGGCCTGTCCCCGTGCAGCCCTCGCCGCCGCCGCCGCCGCCCGACGCAGCCGCCGGCCGCGCGCTCGCCGCATGCCGCGCCCGCGCCGCCGCTAGCGCCGGCGTGGCCGGCGAGCCGCCCGCTGCCGTCCGCCCGTCGGCAGGTGAGCCGCCGCGCATGCCTCCACACGTGTATCGAGCGAGGAACCCGCGCGCCCAGTGCCCGCGATCGATCGCCAGCCCGCAATACGACGACGACGGTCGCGAGCTCTAGAGTTCGAGACGACTCCGGGATCTGGTGCCTCTGCATGAACACGGTGACGGTTCCTCCTCCCGAATCGATCGCTAGGCGGTGTGGCGGTGTGGCCGCGCGGACCGTGCGCGTGCGACGTTATGTTTACAAGCGCGCGGTGCGCGCACACAGTAAACATGCCGCTGCCGCCTCAATGAGAGCGCGCGCCTATAAATACGCACATTGGCCCGTTTCAGCGCACGCCGCAGCCCCGCGCCCCGCCCCGCACCCGATGACCCTCACCTACTACCCTCCGAATGCAGAAATAAATACAATATTATCGTGTCACAAAATATTCCTGAATTCTTTACATTCTTTTGGGTTCATAGTGAAGTACGGCTGCGAGGTCGTTTCCGTTTCATGAATCTGAAATCGGGTGTAAATGACGTTGACCTTAATTAGTCGGTGTACAGTGCGTGTATGATGATTACCTACGTTAGTGTTCGATGACGCAGTGCTCTATCCACATTTTATTACATCTGTTATACATAGATACATACTCTTTACATTTTCATCAGATGGTGCCCAGTCCTAATCTGTGAGAACCGTCTCATGTTAGCAAAGTATTAGCTGCCCATGACACACGTTTACTGGAGACCCTTCCCCTTATACAGTTTAGAAACGATTCTTGACGTTCCCCTTTGTTTTATACCGCACAGTCCAAACTATTTCTTTCTCTGTAGGTATAGACGTAGAAATATTTTTTGGTATTCATAGTAGAACTTTACATTTTTTAAAGAGTCATATAAATACTAAATTAAGGAAGACACAATCATTACTGGAGATGGAATGGTGAGTTGACACCGCATCATTGTTTTTTTTTTATCAACATGAGTATCTAGAATAGCTTGTTAGTTATAGTAGTGTTAGTGTGGTATGAACCGCAATATTACGAGATATCTTTTTAATCGTAATTTCTCAGATTTATTTGAATCACGTGATGTGATGGCTATAAATTCGAGTGCGTTAGTGGGTACAGCGCGGGGAAGGCAACGAATTGCTACTAACAGATTATCTGTTTGTGATATGAATTTCTTCGAATCAGTGTAACTCGTGTATAATATTTTTAGAGAATGAGTAGAATCAAGCAGGAGCCCTCAATAAATCTACAATAATTTATAATAATTAATTCAAAGAGAAATATTAATATCCATTTCGTTTCAACCGTGATTGATGATGTACTTATATAGATCTCTATTCATATAGATACTCATTAGAAAGGAGCCTACATTAGTTCTTTCAACTTTAATATAGAGATATTGTGAAAACCTTAATCAGTTCCTGACGAAAATTGACAAAAAAAAATGGAAATATCAACTAGAATATGGAAATGGTAAATATGTTTATCTGATTGATTAAATTTCTCTCGATTGATCTTAAGGACAATAGCTAATGTATAACGTAACTTTATTTTATTAAAAATAATAATAATAATAGATGTAAGTATAATGTATTTTACGATTTGGATACAGTATATAATAATACACCTGTGGAAACAACGAATGTACAAAATAATAACCACTTCATTGAACGACTTCAATTTATTAGTAGGTTGTATGGGCTAGTGGGTTAGATCACATTGTTGTAAGCTTCAAATATCGATTAAGTATTTAAAGTTAAAATTTGAAAACCTTTCATAGTCCATATTTACTTCAGAAAAAAGTATTTAGATTTACGGAATTATACAGTTATATATACTTATGTTAATATTCAAAAGTTATGATGGATCGTGAAGGTACAGTTCAAAACTGTTGCATTTGCTTTACCGTTTTCCAACCTCAAGAGATTGAGATCTAATCCAGAAGCTCGTAATAATCCCCGCGCGTATTATTACGAGCTTCTGGTATAGACGCCGCAAAGGGGACACTCGGTATGTTCGATGATATAGGTAGCTATATATTTAACTTTTCGACTTATATTTTTTGATTTTTTTTTTCTCCTTTTTGTATTTTGATACTTTAATCCTTCGGCCTCTTCCGCCTACCCCGTAAGGGAATCGGCAAGAAGATAATAGGTGGGTATACCATAAGTTTGATTAGCAAGGTAAACATTATCCACGAGAATTTGTCATCAACACAGTTACATTACAAATATGTCATTATAACATTGATTTTTCATTGCATTATCTCTCTTTAGATGTAATTTTTCGTTGAGATTGCAATTTGAATGTAGAGTCCGGAGGCCTACTCGTTGAAATTCTTATGGTTAGTACACACAGAGACGTCGGCCTGTGTGGACATTCATGCTGTCCTTCGGCCGGCACACAGCGGCTCGCCCGGCAGGCCTGCTCTATGTGTAGTATCCATTACATTACACCCGCTTCTCCGTAATGGAGTATGGTATCCAGCTAGGATTATTTTCAGAGAGGTTTATCGATATTATAATAGAGAAGATATCGGTGAGGTTTTGTGTGCGTGTTGCAGATGTGCAGCCTGACGGCGCTGGCGCGAGGCTGCCGGCCCGCGCCCGCGCCCGCTGCCAAGCCCTGCTGCCTCTGCTGGTGCTGCTGCTGCTCATGTTCTTGGTGAGTCATCTTGTTATAAGCTGCTGTAGGGTTCTGCGGCTAGCATTCAGGATATTTTTATTCTACAAAAGAGAGCTGTCCGTGCTATATATAATTTACGGTCTAGGGAATCTCTTAGAGAAATATTTAAAGAAATAAATATTCTGACTGTTGCCTCTCAATACATCTATGAGAATATTATGTACACAAGAAAACATTACGATTCCTTCACAAAAAAAAGTAGTGTTCATAATCTTAACACAAGAAATAAAAATAAACTTGCCGTTCCAAGCTTCAGACTTCAAAAAACCAGAGGATCATTTCTGGGTAAATGTATTGCTATGTTCAATAAAGTTCCACAAAATGTAATTGACCTACCCATAAATAAATTTCAAATTCATGTAAAGAATATACTTATGAGTAAAGGCTATTATAAAGTTGATGATTATTTTAAGGATCGTAATGCATGGAATTCTGCTTTGTTTTATAAAGACTAATTATTGGTCAACTTTGAAAGTTGTATTTATTATTGTGATATTACATATTATTTTGGTAATGACATGATTTATGTAAATGTCATTACTTATGATAAAAAGCTGGTAAGTTTCGTTCGCTTGTTCTTCTTGTCAGCTAAAAGACGTCCTGAACAAGTGGTAGGGGTAAAATTTTTTTTACTACATGTTTTGTTGAGTAACTTTTGAAAACGTATATTTTACATATTGTTTCAGGGCTAAGTGGTGAGTGCTAGCGAATCATTTGAAAAGAACTTCTCTTCAGGGAACACAGTGGGTTTTGGTTTCGACTTATTTCTTTATTCCATAAGAAGTAACAACTAATTATTCTAGTATAAATTTGGTTTAATTGATAATATCGAGAACTTCGGGGCCGCTACAAACTCTACTACTCGTACTATATAAGACATAACATTCTATTTATATTATTTCATTTGTTTAGGCCAGGAGTTATAAAAAACAAAGAAAATAGTTGGTTTTGTTTAATGTTACGGCTCATATTAAGCGACATGTGACTCGTTGAATTTTTCTAATAACTTCAACATCAAATAGCAAAAAAAAGTAAAGATTTTTCCGAATAAAATTAAATTGCCTCCTTTAATAAGCTTTATTAGATCTTAAAAAGAGCTAAAATTATAGTTGCAAACATAAAAATTGACGGATTTATAATAAAAATAACCTGAGTCGTTGGAAAGTTAATTAACTTCATTTATATGCCAGCTCAAACAACTCAATCTTCAATGGTTTGGATGTCTTACATTTTGAAAAAAACTGTTTTAAAGAAATTTCCTTTTAAAGGTTTTAAAAACAAGCTGTTTGTATAAAAAATGTTCTTTATTTTTTTAATTTATATAGCTTTAAAATTGAATGATATATGTTCATATATACATATATTTTATTTGCATGCAAGGAGTGCCCTTTTTAGCCCTTCAACCCTTAAACTCTTTGAACGTTAGAGTCTAAACACTTTATGTTTCACATGACATTATAGCTTATTAAATTACCTACAAAACTATATTTGAATGAATGAAATAACTTGAAAAGGAACCGAGTTATCGTTAAAATTCCAAATAATTGTTTGGAGTTAATAACGTTGCAAAATTATGGAGCGCCCAAATGTTGGATACATTTATTCATTCGTATATACTCTATGTTTCTCGTCACAATCAATGAACTCGTACGTATATACATATCTACATACACAACTAAATATAATATAGATAGATATATAGAAATTTATTTTCCGAAGAAAAAAAGAACTTCCGTTGATAAATACCTGCTAACAGTATCTCCATAATATAAAACTTCAAATGAATATTGACAGTTCCATAATTACGAGTATTAAAAAAAATGTATGTTTTTTTTTATTTTTAAACTTTTAAATTGGTCAATAAAAAACTATTTATCAGATTGTATGTACTTTGAAAATATATATTTTTTCTATTTAAGACAAGAAATCAAAGATTTCATTTTTTTTTAATAATAGGGGGTATAATTCAATGCGTCTTATGTAGGGTAGTTTCTAAGGGAAATGAATATAGTGGAATATCAAAATACTAGATCCATCATATGAATAATACATATTTAACATTATTTGAACATGATTAAAGCCTTTTCACGTTTAATATATTAATTTTGACGACCTCCATAGCTGAGTGGTTCGCACGTCGGTTTCAAGGTATCGCCATCTTTGAGGACCGGGGCTCGATTCCCGATTGGGTCAATTTAGAAAATAAACTTTCTTATATTGTCTCGGGTCTGGGTGTTGTGATACCTTCGTTATTTCAGATACTCCACAATACGGGAACTTTAGCGTTGTGATATTGTTTAATGTTTGGGATAGTTTTCACCTTTAAGAAATCAAAAGCGCAACTTGCGACTAAGTATTGTTTGAAGTGGAGGGTAAGACGAGCTTAATTCCAAATTTTCAGACAACTCCATGCAGTTTTACAGAAATCGGAGGTAAGGTACTATTTTTACCTTCAGTGTACTTGACTATGAGTCAAAATTAGTAATATAATATATTTTTAATTCTGAGATCAAGAACGCCAAAAGTGACCAGTTGAGAAAAAAATACACTCAAATATAATAAGGCCCTAAAAAGTTCATCATAATATCATAGTATGTAAGTGGTTATGTTGCGTTGTGTTCCAGCCTGGTGGCGCGCGGCTCGGAGGGCGGACTGGGCAAGAAACCGCGCGAGCCCGGCCCCCAGGACCCCCTGCTCGCCGACGGAGACGCGCCGTTAGTACATACATTACACTACATCCAGGGGTGCACTCGAGCAAGCGGAACACCCACTAATTGCCTCGTTATTATTTGGAACCCCACGTCAAATGTTTACTAATCAAACAAATAATATAATAACAAAACCTTATATAAAAAGAAATTCAAATTGAAATGCCTTAAATTTAAGTTTAAAATAAAGAATGAAATTGTTTCACTGTTTTATCAAAAATTTCGTTCCTAATTCGACTTTCCAGAACATCTCAGGACATTATAAAAACCTGGGAGAACAGGACGGTTGGCAACTATATTTTAGATTTAAAAAAAATATTGGCATTCATAATTATCATCGTTCTATTAATGTCTTTAATGGGGGGCGTTTGTAGGTACAATCGGAGTCAACTTCCGAAGCATGAAGATTAAAACTTCGGTCACCTATCCATCTGGCTGGCCCTTGCCAAAGTCGCTTAACCTCTACGGTCACAGGCCGAACGAGCTCTGCGACATTCCGATTCCTATTATATACAAAACATATGTAAATCGGTGTGACCAATAAACATTTCGAAATTGTCAATATACATACCATACAATAAAATGATGTTTTTCCCTGCTGTCTGTACGCTGAAATCTTTTTTAATTACACAACTGATTTCAATGCGGTTTTCATTTCATATTTTCATCAATATACAGTGTGATTCATGAGAAATTTTATATGTATAATACAGCACGCGGGCGGAGCCGCTCGCGGAAAGTTTGTTATAATAATTAAAGAGCGGAATATAATTTTTGTATGTGATTAATGTCACAGGCCCACCTTGGAGGAGATCCAGAGCTGGGGACAGTCCTTCGATCGACTTATGCGTAGCGCAGGTACTTGCCAGTCTCATCATAGCCTAATTGTTGTTCATATTTGTATAGAGTACAATCATTGACAAATATGTTTTGCTGGTTCTAATGCAGGATTAGCCAAACTCGTTACAAATACTCCAATGTCACAAGTTTTGAGGCATAGACTACTTTTTTTTATTATTTTTGTTTTTTAGACATACATCTGAAAAAAATATTTTTAAAAAGTATCATTCATATTATAAGTTGAAGTCTAAAAAAAGCCTCTTTAGCTTATAGTTAACTTAAAGTTAGTGCGCAAATCTTGGAATTCAAATAAGACTCGCTTCGGACACACCCAATGTCCGATAGAATTGAAATTTTGCATATATGTACTGTAAGTCAGATGACAATGCAATATTGGGGTGTCAGTGAGCTCATATGGTGACGAAGTTGGACGGTGGTCATAGGAATTTAGTGATGATATGACGCAACTGCATTGTGTTTGGACTTTGGGACTGGGTGCTCTCCAGACCAAGGTCATCCATAGATTCCATAAGTACTAAAACTATAAAGTTGGCATCACAAACAGGACCATAATCACCGTCATCATCATCTATCACATTCTTTCAAATAATTTTAAATGCACGAATGACTTCATGTGATCTGTTGCATACTAGCGGGACGCAAGGTGTTCCGCGACTTCTTGCGGGGCGAGTACTCCGAGGAAAACATCATGTTCTGGCTGGCGTGTGAGGAGCTGAAGCGAGAGACCGACCCTGACGCTGTCGAGGAGAAGGCGCGGTTCATCTACGAGGACTACATCTCAATACTCTCACCTAAAGAAGTAAGCTTTACCTCGCGATATATTTCCGCGGCACAGAAACTATACTCCGTTATAGCATATGCAATTAGGTAGCTGGGCGTTTTTAGAGATGGGTAAGATATTAAGGGTATATCGTGTTTTATGTATGTATTCTTAATTTATTTTTTCTAAATAATCACATTTCAATAGAATCTCAACTAGTTGCTTTTTAGAATTTGCTAATGTTTTAGAATAACATTAGCAGAATTGGCATTCAGTTATCAAATTGCATTTTGCGTCACACAAAACGAAGTGTTTTAGTACACAAAGATAACTGCAATAGTTTACTAATAGTAACTGAATTAAAAATAATTATATCACTATTTTTCTTTTGATATCAACATATATATTTATAGAAAAAGCAACACTGAGTGCAATAAATAGCGTTTATTGGTAGACTGGATGGTAATTTTTCATTTTTATAATTTATATGGTGTTTTATGTACTCAGGTGTCGTTAGATTCGCGCGTGCGCGAGATCGTAAACCGCAACATGGTCGAGCCTACGCCGCACACGTTCGACGAAGCGCAGCTGCAGATCTACACGCTGATGCATCGCGATTCGTACCCGCGGTTCGTCAACTCGCCTCTCTACAAGACACTCGCTCGCATATCCAGCGACGCGAGCTCGCCGCCCGCAGTGGCGCCCGCATCCGAGTCCGCGCCCGCGCCCGTTCCCGCGTCCTCGCCCGCCCCCGCGCCCGCGCCCGCCCCCACAGGCCAGTGACCCCGGACGCGCTGACGACCCGCGGGCCGTCGCGCCGCCTCGTTCCGCGACTGACGACAGGGACGTTCTTTCGATGCCGTTCGATTCGCGACCGCGGGCCCTCCCGCGCCTAATTTCTATTTGTATATAGTCTCGATGATATACGTTGGTTAAACGGGTACTAATTTTGTACATAGTTAGCGTAAGTGTAAGTAGGTGCGCGCGCGGTATGCCGCCGCGGCAACTTGGCTGGTCCACCGGCCCGCGGTGGCCGTCCGGCCGCCGTCCGGTAACCACTAGGTCACCGGCCGGTCCCCGTACGACCGCCGCAAGCCCGGGGGGGCGCCGCGCCCCGCCCGCCCCCTCACGACGCACTGTGCAAAAGCACGTTTCTAGTTAGAAGCAATAAATAGGTGGACCAATTAAGTTTGCCGTTCGAGTCAACGAATAAAATTTGTTTTCATGTAAAATACTGTTTTCCTTATTTTCCACAAATAATTAATACCAACCAACCACCCAACCAACTTCAAATTGAAAAAGTGAAAAATAATACTATCTTCAAAGCGATTAAATTTTGTAAGAAATATTGAAGTCGGGCAGAGATTTTCTATACTTAATCAAATATTAACCGCCCGACTCGAATGTTTCTTATAAAAATAACCACTTTTAACCGCTGAGCACAGGCCTCCTGGTGGGGGGCCTACTCACTGAACGTTTCACACCTTAAAGTACACAAAAGATTTTCTAGAAACAATATTGAAGTAATCAAAGACCGACCGACGCGTTGATAATTTGGTGGACTTACATAGGATATATCTTCGATAGCCATTTCTTATGTTGTTTTTATTTGAACTTTTAATATATTTTAGAACGCCTTTATTTTATTTTAAGTTAAATTTTAGCGTAGATTTTTTATTGGACGGATAGACTTGCATGAGAAAATTTATCATCTACGGCTCGAGTTGTTTGTATAGTTTTTATTGTAATAAATAAAACTAACCTTTTTGTGGAACATTGTAATCTAATGGACCCTCTGTTCATGAATGGAGAACTCTGTTAAGCCAAGCTATAATACAACTTGTTTCTTTTAATTTATTTCGACTTTGTCAGTCGTGTTTTTTTACCATTATATATTGTTACTATGGAATCATAACACGAACTAATCAATGAGTTCATCGTCATCTGCTGAGGCACGTCTCTTCTGTATAGATGGAATGAAATCGAATTGAGTGAGTGAAAAAATCCATCACGCGGGCCGGTGTTAGTTAACGACCACAGGCGGGGCCGGGACATTCGGCTTAACGTGTCTCCCTTTATGTAGGTGTGTCCTGCACTCGCGAAAGCCACATAACAGTCTCATCGCAGACTGAACTAATACGTCGTCGACCTCTTCTTTGTTACATACGTGATAATATAATTTAAAATTATACAATCAAGAAGAAACCGTAAATCTTATTTTAAAGCATTGACAAAAATACATTTCATAGAACTCACTACAGGTTCTCTAAGAGATTGTGACTAAAATGTGCAAGAGTTTTCCAAAGCTTCATATTTCAGTATGTTGAAGTACTAAGGGAATATCTGACATCCACACTGGGAACATCACTCAGCGCCCAGTGTGAATGTCAGGCGCTGGAACACCTCGGCTGCTACTAACTTTCGCAACAACTGTGCTGAGTCATCGCGTTCCACGACCGTGTGTTTTGAGTATTTTTTTAAGTTACTTATAATAATTTAGTTATTAATTATTACTGATAGCTTTCGGCACAACTATGATGTCTCTCCTAACCACAAGTGTGAATTGATACAAAATATTGTCTATTTGTTCAAAGTGATCAGAAAGTAGTAGTAAGGAAGAAGGGGATTTGAAATTTTGCTAATATCGGTATCGGTAGCTAATGAGCATTGCCTCTAATACCACAAATACTAGCTCGTATAAAAGTTTAGAGTGGCTTGCGAAATCAAACGTCTCATTATCCAAGTACAATGACATAACATGAGGTTTTTATTCTTTCATTTATGTGGCTTATAAACTAAAAGCATGCTAGTGAAGTCGAGCAACCCTTAAAAAATCTCTTACGATAACCTTACGGAAGATTTTGGAAAAACTTGGCACCGAGGTTAGATCCATAGAGGTTAGATGCTCGGCGTTTCTCTGCGGGATCGAATCAAAAATGAGGTGATCCGGCAGAGAACCAAGGTTATCGACATAGCCCACCGGATTAGCAAGCTGAAGTGGCAGTGGGCTGGCCATATTAGCCGCAGAACCGATAACCGTTGGGGTAAACGAGTTCTTGAGTGGAGACCGCGTCTCGGCAAACGTAGTGTAGGACGTCCTCAGGCGCGGTGGAGCGATGATTTGCGCAAGATGGCTGGCAGGAGCTGGATGCGAACAGCCGAAAATCGAAGTAGATGGCGTGCAATTGGGGAGGCCTATGTCCAGCAGTGGACGAATATGGGCTGATGATGATGATGATGATGAGGTTAGATCCATAGTTATTTGGATCGATTTTGTTGTCATAATAAATATTTTTAGCTGCTCGGAAAACTTCACATCAGCCAAGATTTTGTTTTATTCATTTTCGAAACTTATAACTATTATTACAGGTGCGATAGTGAAAACAAAATTATTCAATCAAGTAATTAACAACATTACACATAAAACACAAATTAACATTAAAATGTCATCACATCATTATAAAAATAATCAATAATTATTCATACATCATAAACAAAATATAAATAATTGTCTTATATATAATAATCAAGTCACTAAGAAATTACATGAAATCTATATAAATTAAATTAAATTCGCTGACGTATTTAACAAGTAATTTATAAACCAGTCTTTGTGAACTCGTTCAGTGAACAAATGAATATATGTATAAGATCAGCAACAAGGTTAAGAGTGCGCTATGCCCGCGTCAAAGGCGCCTGCAGCATCGCGTTGGTGCGCGCGCGCTGCACAAACAACAACTGTGCTTTGTGGCGACGCCTCACGTATCTGTCCGGTAACATAACTGTATAAGTAAGAGGGTTATGAATATTTCCTATAACAATTTTGAAGATATCGAAAACCAGTGCATGCTTCCTCATGACGCTAAGTTCGTTGTACCCAATTATTCCCAATATAAACAAGGTTGAATACATAAGTGGATAGAATGGACACACTCCGTATCGTCTCGTATACAAAAATCTAATAAATTTATTATGGATCTTTTCGAGCATAGACCATAGACTGAATTACATATATTCTATCTTACTCTTAACTAACGTATTGTTAAGAGCAACAATAGGTTTAATACTTATTAGTAAAATTACGAAACGTACGTAAGGTGAATCCTAGAACTTGAAAGGCTTTTTTTACAAATAGTTGTGATGGGATCACGAAATGATAGATCTGTCGTGATTGTCCCTGACCTCTGTAACTCTAACCATCGGTGTTTTCCACACAGTACCTATACTGGATAGAACAGTTTGAACGACAGAAGATAATGGTGACACATCTCGACGTTTTAAACATTAATGCGTTATCCTTGCTCCACTTAACTACTCTGTCTATGTACTTTTGTGGTCTTTTAGAATCGGTTTCATTCCTAATAGCTAGTGACAACTTCAAATCATCTGCAAACAATAAACACATTGCATCCTCCACTACTTCTTCTTCTTCTTCCTTCAACGGGCGTCTCAGTTTCGGTAGGTGAAACGTGCCTACATTGTGTTTGGTTGTAAACATTACCAGTTCCGTTTTTGCAGGATTCACGGTCAGGTCGTACTTTTCACACCAGCGGTCGACTGTCTTCAGGGCTGCTTGCATGGTGTTGCAGGTTATACCAGCGTGGGTGCCTAGAGTTAATATTGTGATATCATCGGCATACCCTATGGTGTAGAAATGGTTTGCATTCAGGAGTGTGATCAGGTCGTTGTCCACCAGGTTCCACAGTAGCGGCGAGAGTACTCCCCCGGGGGCATCCCCGTGCCACCAGTGCCCCTGTACTGTTCTCACCTGCCACCCGAACTATCCTGTTGCGTAGCATATTCACGATCCAGTCTATAACTTGCGGCTTTACTCCATGTCCTTTGAGAGCCGCCTCAATGCTGGTGAAGTTGGTTCTATAAAACCCAAGTAACATTAGGCGCTAACATAAGAGTTAGAACAGATCTACAAAAGAGCTAAACAGATCCTGTGGTGTTCTAAAGTGTTATCACATGGAGTTATAGGGAGCTATAACTCTACTGTACCCCTGGATTGGGCACAAATTCTTATGGCCTTGGGCTCCACTGTGGCGATATAGTAGAGTTACAGAATGCGTTTAAGAGATATAGTATAGTTATTGTGGAGGTACATAAGCGCTAACTGAGCCTAAAGCGTTATAAAAGAAGTATTTAAGTGTCTAGTGACTCTTCAAGCGGTATAATAGAGCTACAGGCCACCTTTAGACCTTTGAGTTCTACAAAGGAAGCAAATGTATGAATATTAACTCCGTAAGGGTTATAGTAGATCTAAGATGCTAACTCTTTATCTCTTTAAGCAGTTATAGGGTGGCAATAAGGTAAATTGTAGCTCTTGCAGTCGCAGTACAGATCTACAATAAGAAATTATAACGTTTAAAGACATAGTTTTTACTTTTTTTCTTAGCCTGCTTAACATTACGTTTTGACTTAATATGAAATGTTATTACACAGTAATCGTCTTTACGAAAATAAATATGGTGGAGTTAGTGGTGAAATTTTAAGTTATTAGTGGAGAACTGAAGCGGAATTTTCAATACGAAGGTAAGTTTACTGTGAATGTGGCTATATATTATAAGCAAATAATTAAGGGGCCCACTCTTAGTTGCGTATTTATGTAAAAAAAAACGTTTTACTTCAAGTAAAGCAAAACATTATTTTAATAAAAATATTTTAAAACTTTGCCTATTGACTTAAAAATGTCGTGAACCTGTTATCAAAACGCTAGAAAGAGAAATAACTTTATTGTCATAAGTTTTTGTTTCGTACTTTCTACTGTTTTAATTAATAAAAACTTCCAGAAGATGTTTCCAAAGTGTGATTTTTATTTTTCATTTACTACTTCAGCAATCACAATTATATTAGTTTCCAGACAGTGTCAGAATAATAATAAACCAAACAACCAATGTCACAAAAGAAGAAGCAAAGTAATGGCGGGCATAGTGTTGCTCCTCTCGATTTTATTTTTTTTAAACAATAGTAACATAATTAATATTTTTAACAATCGGCCATTCTGATACATGCCAGTCCACTGGCATAAAAAAAAATCTCGGTAATAGTTATTCTCGATATTATAAAATTATCAATTCAAAGTCATCACAAAATCAAAAAAAAAAATGGCCGAATTGGGCTTACAATAATTTTAGCAGCTAATTTAACAAATTATTTATCTATTGACCAAATACTAACAATAAGTATCTATTACTTATACTGAAATTAAGCAAATACAACATTACTATCTATTTATCTACTTTTAATTTACACAAAATTTTTCGGCCATCCTACTCAATTGAATGGCCTCATTCAAGTTCGTATATTTAGCCAGGACTAAGGAAAAAAACCTCTATATATTATATAAGTAATAATCAAAATTTCAAATAATCAATAAAATAAACAAACATTAATTACTTTGTTAAAATTTGCATCGAATTCTAATTTTAATAACAAAATAAACAAACATAATATTCATAATCATCATCACTTTGTAACAACATTATAATTATGACTATCTCTTCCTCAAAGAATTGAGCACATATCAGGGCATATTCTATATGTTTGGTCTTCAAGGATATAATATTTGGATATCGCGTGTAATCAATCACGTCTTCAAAGATCATAGGTTAGGTTGCCGTCTGTATACACATAACGCAGCGATCTTGACACAGGAAAATGTTGATGGATTAACGTGCGCACATACAGAGTACATTAGTCACGTTACAAAATAATCGGTAATACCAGAACATATCAGCCTCATTGTTAGGTCACCACACATCATGATGTTTGGTTACCAAGTGCACACACAGGGCGCATCAGTATCGTCTCACAAATATGATATTGGATTACCGCGTGCACTCACAGGGCGCATCGGTCTCGTCGCACAAATATGATGTTGGACTACCGCGTGCACACACAGGGCGCATCGGACTCATTCCAAAATTTGATGATGGGTTACCGCGTACACTCACAGGGTGCATCGGTCTCATCCCAGAAAAGATATAGGATTGCCGCGTGTACCCACATGGTACATCGGCCTCATCCCAACAGCGTAAAGTTGCCGCATACACTCACAGGATGTATCAGCCTCCGTAGTTCTTGAACAATGCTATTTTCACATGGAAGGGAATATGATAAGGAATTTGGAATAGGATTAAAATCAGATAAACAAATATAATGTAACAAAATAACAAATTTAATGTTTTGTGGTGCAGTGTTGGTGGTTCGGGTGTATGAAATGACAGTCTGACTGCGATTATAATAATATCTTTAATTACGTTAACATTGGCTTATATATAATGAGGAGTGATGAGTGTGTGTGTACACACACTACACCTACCCCCTAAAAAAAAATAAAAAAAATCAAGATTACATTTTTTTTATAAGTACATATACATATTGACGATATTAGCTAAATATTGTTTATAAAACCTTTTATTATTTTTATTATTTTAAATTGTTTTTAAATTTATAAAGTTATATATGAAAAGCAAGTTATATACTTGCATGTAATGCTAAAACTAACATTTTGTTACAGAAATACAGCTTATGCAATTACGTAAAATGAATTTATATTGTACATAACATTATTAATTTGTTTGGAAATTATTAAACTTTATTTTTACATTCATTGTTATAATAAGATACAAATAATAAAACACAACATATAATAATATATCATACAACACAATTGAAATTATACCCTTTAATTAAAAAAAATCGTTATCATTAATTTATTGAAAAAAAAAACCGTTATTAAAAGTTATTTAATAAAATATAGTTTTATGTTATAATAACTTCACAAAGAAAAAATAAACTCTTACAAATTAGATATACAAATTGCATATGAATATTTTCGATATTAGAGAGTTATCGAAAATACAATTATACATGAATTCTTTATATGGATTTTCATGAAAGTGTGGATTAGATTGCACTGCTTATGTTTTAAAATTAAGATTGCCAAAAAATTATCTTATTTCTCGTTCATAAAAAAAAATATCATATATAGTGACTTAATAAATCAACACTACTAATATGTAAAGAAAAGAAGATACTGTTCACTTTGTTTTCATATTTATGTGCTAGTTTAGAATTTTTTTTTGTGTCCATGTCCATATAATATAAATCTATCTTGAAATTATTATTTTTAATGTAAAATAGCACATACTTCAGTACAGTTCTTTTATTTTATTTTTTTTTAAAAACTATCTTTTCTAAGAAACTTTCTTTCAAATCACTTGAGTATTCGTTAATCATTTCATATCTATCCTCTTTTTTTTTTACAAATACATATCAATATTCTACCTATTTCTTCCTATCATTTTCTAGCACTTTGTATATTATATATTTTCATCCGTTTAACTAAGCTTTCATCGTCATTATTTCACCATTTTTTTTTATGATTCTAATTCTTTAATACCACACAATACCAACAATACCTATATACTTATTTCATCATCTATCATCTTTATTTCACATTTATTAAATCATACTTTATTCCATACTCTTGCTCATATTCTTAATTTCATATAATTTGGGTACACTTATTTCATAACACATTACACACGTAGGTACTTTGCCTATACGCATTATTTCACTCACCTGTTTCGCTCGGCGCCGGCGTTCTTTCACTTTCATTTTATTTATTCATATTGGTACATATATTATTTATAGTCGACTTTACATATTCTATAATATTAAATGGACAATATCATGCCATTTGGGTTGTGGCCACAACCTAATTATTTTGGGGGTCATGGTTTAAGCCTCTTTTGGACTCCAACTTATCTCACGGAGAAATCTCGTTTGCACCATGATCGAATGGAAGGATCCGACCCTCCATGTACCATTTTCATACACATTTCTTTTCATAGGGTCATGAATTAAGACATTCTTTGGTCTCCAACAGTATTCAAATGAGAATCTCGTTCGTCAATTGATAAGACTGAAGGACCCGATCCCTATAGTACCCATTTCTTATTGTGTACCGTATAATCGAGCATTTTAATTCATTAACTTTCATTCCTAATTCATTTTAATTCACAATCCATAATAATGAATATTTTGATTAATAAGAATTTCATAGCTCCTGGGTGATCAGTCCGTTTGCATGGAAAATTTTATAAACCAAATTATTCCCAAACATCCTTAAATAAACTTGTACATTCATTCCAATACCTTCATAATAAAATCACTTCATCATTTTCTTTCCTTATCCATACTGTACCTAGTTGCCAACAAAAGTAACAAAAAGATTTTTCATACAGTTTACATAACTTATGCTTTCCATAAAATTCTTTCATCATCATCCGTGCTGTACCTTATTGCAATCTAATAATACTATAAGAGTAGTCACAAAAAGATTTTTAATACAGCTAACATAACTTACACTTCCCAAGTACACTTTTAATTTTTTTTTCTTGTAAATCTTTTCTTTACTTATTTATTACTTTGAAAACTACCTGTCATTATTATCATTCCTTTGTTACGATATTGTTTTCCTGTGAATAATCTTACTTACTACAAAAAAAAATCTAAGAACTTCGATTCGAATACTAATTGTTATTGTAAAATGAATATAATGTTTCAGTCCAGATAGGCATAATCGGATATCTCAAGTGGTATTGTTTATAATTACAATCATGTTACTGCTTCGCTTAAATGAAAGCTTGCAAAACTGTAAATGGATCGTGCTTCGTGTTCATCGAAGTAATAGAAATATTATACCTTTGCTTTGTATTCCTTCTAACTAATTTAGAATTGTCTTCTGACATACATAAACATAAACGATCTATATTATTTGTATATAGTTAAGTCCTGGGTAGTTTAGTGGTTATAGCAGCCGCCCGGATTTCAGCAATTGGGGAGGCCTATGTCCAGCAGTGGACGAGCATGGGCTGATGATGATGATGATAGCGACAAGTTGAAAATTCTAATTTGCTTTAATATTTCTTTTTTTTTTGTAAAAATAAATATTTACCACAGTTATCTTAAAAAAGACCAAATTATTTTATATATAATTATTGTAGTTTTTCCATTGATAATTCTCAGTAGTTTTGTATCTCTATTGATTTGAATAAATCTATGATTGGTTAACTTAGTACTATTAAAAATTACTTTTCAAATAAGAATTTGAATTTTTGACAAATGACACAAAGAAAATATATGTCATAGGTGGACATTTATTAAAAAAAAATCAAATTAATTCAATTATATGTAACGGCATTTATAAATATTTGCAAATAACACTTTTTTTTTTGACGTTCAAACTTTATTTCTTATTAATAATTATCTATTTAATTACATTGTAACTTGGATAATTTAAATAATCATTCAGAATTAAACGTAACCAGCAATAAGTACAATGCATGCATGTGACATGCGCACGTTTTGCTATATCAGTGTTTACAATGTCGTTCACTTTTGAACACAATTATGAATTTGCAGTAAGATTTTACTTATGCTTCGATGAATTCTAAAATTATTGAATTTAATAAAATATTATTATAAATAATTGTCAAAAAAAAACCATTACTATCCAATCTAAATCAAAATATCTTAATTTTACTACTTTTAAATTTCGTTAATGAGATATAGAAAAGAAAATTAATATTTTAACCGTCGTGAATATAAAAGTTACTAAGAGTTACCTTTTGCAATAATCTCGACTTTCTGGAATACTTAAAACTGTGAAACATAAAAGTTATTCATTAATACCTAATAAAAAAAAATAAGCAGTAACACAATGAAAACAAAGAGAATCGTAGTTCTTTATATACTTCAAAATCAAACTATGATTTTTTTTTTTTTTCAGTGCAATCTAATATATTATTAAATATACTTTTGGATGTATTAAAAGAATCACTAAATAATTAATTGTGCAACATTCACAGAGAAATTAAATATTACAAATAACTTTCAAGTTTTGCAAAAAAAAAAACAAGGACTTTTTAAATTCAAAATACCTTCATGTGACTGTTGATTAATTCTAAAAGATTAAAAAGCTTATCGTTAACAACAGTTTTAATTCACTGAATATATTAAATTGAAAGAATTAATTACTTATTCTATTCTACTAAATCAAAAATAAATTCTTCTAAATAATAATAATAATATCAACTTTATGTAATTTTTTGTTAAATTACATTAAAAATGTTACACTGAAGGTGTCAACTATTTTAATTACGAGTATTTAGTTCAAATATTTAATTTTCGTTATACTTATATAAAGTTTTCTACTTTTTAATTTATGTGTTCTTACATAATTTTAGGGTGTAAATAAAAATTAAAATATGTTAAACCGTGAGTTAGTCTGAAGTGATAGCAACATCGTTCTTCGTGATCTTGTCCATACGTTGTCATCGTTATATCAACATAGGTAATCGAACAGCTCCCGGCTGCATCCACTTCCGACACCTACGACTCCCGGCACCCTGCTTGTCCATCAACTCATTACCAGAGCCATCTCGAACGTCAGCAACAAACTCTTACTTTCACATTTCAGTTATTTTTTCACTTCCTTTTGTTCTTTTTTTTTTGAAGAATTTATTTCACTTTTAGTTCTAAGTCTATATATGTATATTTCACTTGCAATGTAATTATATGATATTTATATCTTCTTTATTTATTATATTTTATATATAGATTATAGTAACAAAAAAGTTTTTATTTTTGACTGTCCATTATATTAATAAATTTAAAAAAACCATCTGCTCAGCGCTGCCGACAGGCAGCACTGGCAGGGTCGCCTTGCAGTGTTGGTGGTTCGGGTGTATGAAATGACAGTCTGACTGCGATTATAATAATATCTTTAATTACGTTAACATTGGCTTATATATAATGAGGAGTGATGAGTGTGTGTGTACACACACTACAGTGGTCAGTAAGTTCAGTTTAGTCATTATCAGAACCCTCGCTATCATTTGCTGATCCTGTCTGACAATTGTATTTTGTCCCAATATCTATCCAGCGCTTCATTTTGTCAGCAGAATACACATTTTTATATTTCTTAGATGAAAATCCATCTATACTACATACTTCATATCGGTCGTTGCCTAAAACAGCAGAAATTTTGTAAGGTCCGCTATATGGAGGTAATAATTTGTTACTATCTCCAATATTACGGCTGTGTTTTAATATCATTACTAACTCCCCTAACTTGTATATATTAGCAGCGCATCTTTTTTTGTCGAACCTAGTTTTCATTGCATGTTGTTGCTTTTCTATACTAGCTGATGCCTCTTCGCGTACCTTATCTAAATTTTCTGTTGTCGTGAGATTACCGGAAATTTCATGCAAATGACTCTCAGACAGATTAACAGTTTCTTTACCGAAAACCACCTGTACTGGCGTCTTACCTATAGCTTTATTTAATGTATTGTTTAAACTCCACTAAACTTTATTCAAATCAATATCCCAATTTCGGTCATCTTTATCAATACTTAATGCCATAAGCGAACCAAGTACTGATCGATTGTATCGCTCTATTTGTCCATTTGCGCGTGGTGTTGCTACCGCATTCTTTACGTGTTTTATTTGATTCGATGCAATGAACTTAGCAAATTCACCAGACGTGAAACTCGTTCCGCGATCGGAAACTATAACTTTAGGCGATCCAAATAAAGCTATAAAATCTCGTAACACTTGTATTGTCGTCCTACTTTTAGTATTTCGTACTGCACGTAAAACTATGAATTTCGTGAATGCATCAATAATACCTAAAATATATGTATTACCAGTTTTGCTCCTCACGAAAGGGCCCAAATGATCAACATGAATGCATTCAAAAGGCACTTTTGGTTTAGGAATTGGGTAAAGACAACCTTGTTTCTTTCCTGATGGTTCTTTTGCATAAGCACACGGAATACACGCCCGTACATATTTACGAACAAATCGCGTCATGCCCGGAAACCAATAATCACGGCGCATCTTTTCTATCGTTTTATCGAAGGAAAAATGCCCACTCTCATCGTGACACAACTGACATATCTTCCACCGAGCATTCCGTGGAATGGCAAACTTTAATTCTGTACCTACTCTCCTATAAATTTTCCCATCTTTGAGCATAAAATTGTTATTAACATCTTTAGCTTCACTACAATTTTTATCAAGGACACATTTTATGAGCTTCAATTGTGGATCACTTAATTGAAGTGTTGATAAGGAGTGTCCATCTTGTATATTCATTACCGTTAGTTCAGTAATGTCGTTGCTAGCGACAGGCAATGGATTTCTACTTAAACAATCTGCATGTTGTAATTGGGTGCCCGGACGATATTCTACAGTAAAATTATAATCCTGCACTAACAGCCACCAGCGAGCAATTCGAGGTACCAGATCACGTTTTGTTAGCGTAGTTCGCAGAGCGTTACAATCAGTAATCACTTTGAATGAAACTCCTATTAAATAAACCCGAAATCGAGTTAACGACATTACTACCGCTAGCGTTTCAAGTTCGAATGAGTGTAAGTGTTGTTCTTCCGGAGTTGTTTGGCGGCTAAAATAAGCCACAGCCTGAAGAGGTGCTTTCTCGTGTTCTCGTTGTAATAGTACTCCGCCGATTCCTAATTTGCTTGCATCCGTATGCAATTCGGTTTGATGTTCAGGATTATATATCTTCAAAACTGGTCGAGTGGTAAGGATTTCTTTAATTCTAGAAAATGCACGAATTTGCTCGTTTATTATTCGTTTAACGTTTTCTCTTTCAGATAAAGAGAGACGATACGGACGATATGTAACAGGTGTAGAATCATTTAATTGAATTCTCATTTCGGTGATATCAGTTTTCCCTAACTCACTAGATGTTAATGCAAAACAATCTCTGTAAATATTAAGCAAATCAACTAATTTATCCATATTTTCTTGGTCTAATTCTGAGTCTACTTTTATTTTACTACAATCGATTGGGGTAATGTCAGTAGTCAGATGTCTAATATTCATTACGTAGTTGTGCTTATTGTCATCTGTAGCTAAAGTGGAGTGTGGTATACCTATACCCCTGGCTATTATTTTGGTCTTGGATAACAGGATTTCACTATCGGTTATGGTCATTAAAATTATTCGTCCAATCCCATTATACAAAAAGTAAAGACCCGGTAAAATTACATAAATTGTTCCATTAGCTTGCCTACTATCGGAATTTATGCTAACAAATCCAGTATAATTAAATTCACATGTAACTTCAACTATGGTATCCTTTTGAATATAATAATCCTTCGTAGGTTTCAATGTAATAGAATTTGTCTTATTGGCAGTAATTTGGTATAAGGTAAGTGATTTGTCAGTTTTGTACGCCCTAACAGATGGAATTTCAGTAAGAGTTTGACCTATTAAAATATCGGTCCTTAAAAGATCTGATGTAACAGCATAAGCTAAGAGATCAACGTCTACCAAATCTACTATAACACGGATTTGTGCTTTACCTAAGGGAGTAATGATACTGTTACCAAATCCACGTAAAGATGGCAAATTGGCTGTGTTCAATTGTATACCCAAATTTTTACATTGTTCTTCACTAATAAGGGTACATTCACTTCCGAAGTCTATGTAACCTCTCAATTGCTCTCCATTAACTATAACCTGTTTGAAATACTTATCGTTTTTATCCTTATTTTCATCTATGCTAAGAATTCTCTTTGTGGTCGATTCTGCTCTTTTTGTGTTGTTATTTTCATTGAATTTAGGATTGAAATTAAAATTACAGTTTTCTTCTAAGTGTCCATGACGTTTGCATCGATTGCATTTTATTATCTCCTTCGTACACTTAACTACAGTATGTCCCGGAGTATTACAATTATAACATATAATTTCATTTGGTTTTGTTCTACGAAATTGAGTCTCTGACAATTTTTTGTTTTGTTGTTCTTGTATGTCTAAGAAGTTACGTTTATTGTGCAACACATCATTGCCAGACTTTGTGGGGATATTCCTGAAGTGATTTAATACTAATTCAGGGTCATCATAACGGGCCGATTGTACATTCATCTTTATATTACGAGGGTCAAACTGAAAGTTCTTAGAACTGGCCACTTATAAACAATATAATAAAAAAATAATTCTAAAATTTGAAAATATAACTCTTTGCCAATATTACTGAGTATATATTTCATTCATTTGTCATTTGTTTTACGATTTGGCGGCAAATTGAAAATTGTCTGTGTCACGTCATCATGAATTTAACACGAGAAAATTTTCGTGCAATGATTTTTTATGACTTTCGATGTCATTTAAGTCAACAAGAAAGTTATGATAGACTACGATTGGCCTTTCACGATGAAGCCCCATCTCGTGCGACTGTTTACAACTGGTTTAATGAGTTTAAACGTGGTCGCACTAATCTCACTGATGATTTACGTGAGGGACGGCCTTCTACGGCGACGACTGAAGATAACATCTGTGTTGTGCGGCGTATGATAGAGACTGACAAAAGAGTGACCTATCAACAGATTCGGACAAGCTTAGGCATCGGTATGAGTCAAGTGCACAAAATCCTCCACGAACATTTAGCGGTCAGGAAGCTTTGCGCCCGGTGGATACCTCATAATTTGACTGAGGCTCAAAAACTCCATCGTGTTGATTGGTGTCGTAAAATGATTGAAAGATTTAACGGAGGTGACTCAAATGCTGTGTTCGACATACTAACAGGTGACGAAAGCTGGATTTACTGTTATGATCCTAAAACCAAAAGACAATCTGCTCAGTGGGTGTTTCCTTTCGAGGAGTTGCCAACTAAAGTGAAGAGAGATCGAAGTGCGGGAAAAAAAATGGTGGCCTCGTTCTTTGGAAGGATAGGTCATTTTGCAACAATTGTGTTAGAGGATCAAAAAACAGTTTCTGCAGAATGGTACACTACCAATTGTTTGCCACTTGTCTTGGAAAAAGTTCGAGAGAAACGACCTCGCAGTAGGATCCTCCTTCACCACGACAACGCCTCGTCGCACACCGCCAAGCGAACGATCGACTATTTGGCGACATCAAACGTTGAATTACTGGGTCACCCGCCGTATAGCCCCGACCTCGCGCCTTGTGATTTTTATTTATTTCCAAAAATTAAAGAAAAACTTAAAGGAAAGCGGTTTATGAATGCTGAAGAAGCGGTGGCTGCGTATCGCGATGCCATTGAAGAGACCCCTAAGGACGAGTGGGCAAAGTGCTTTTCCCAGTGGTTCCATCGCATGCAGCGGTGTATTGACGTGAATGGACAATATTTTGAAAAGATATAATAAAACTAATAACTGGCTAATGTAATCAGTTTTTGATTTTCTAAGAACTTTCAGTTTGACCCTCGTATAATCATAAATGCCGTGAGTAATGCAATCGACCGCCTGTCTGCCTTGAATTTTGCACCTATTTATAAGCATGATTTTATCATAGTAATATTCAACTAATGTTTCATTTTTTCTACTTTTACGATTCAACATTTCATATAATAGATCACCGTAATTTTCATCACAAGAGAACACCTTTAGCAATCTTTCTTGCCATTCAGCCCAGGTAAATTTGACGCAAGTCAGTCCGTCATACCATTTCTTTGCGAGTCCTTTTAATTTAGGCAATGCATAATAAACAGTCTGACTCTCTGTCCAGCCATAGACTGCCGCAGACTGATTTATTTTGTTAAGCCAATCTTTCATAGACTGAGATTTACTGCTGGGATCAAAATCAGTTAAAACGTCTTGTGAGCCTTGAACATGTATACCTACTGACGTCGCAGCACTCTCTTTCTTCAAAACCGAAACTAATGTTTTTAATAGAGAATGCTCTGTATTGGAATGACATGCTGTATTATTATCTGCCGCATTTCCGATAAGCTCACGACAATTTTGAGACATATCTACATTGCAGTGGTTAACACAACCTCGCATAGATGAAGATTCATTTGCTATTTTACTATTACGGCTTTTATTACGTCTTATGCGTCGCCGCGAAATCGGACTTCGATTTGAGCTACTACTGTAAGTACTGCTTGAATATGAACGACGGTGATGCCGCCTATGAGATCGAGAAACTCGGCTCCGTGAATGATACCGTTCCCGACTACTGGAAGAGCTATAACTATTGTCACGACCACGGCGATTCCGTTTTCTACTACTAGATTTGTATATGGAACTCTTAGTCAATACTCTCCCTTTATCCTTATTCAGTAAAGGAGGTGTGGTACAATTGTCAGACATTATTACCTTTAAACAAGTAGTGCATTAAACACTTTACAGTAGGTAGTAATTTACAATTAAATCAAATAAAGATTGAAATAGGATATCATAGGGGAACAAAAGGAGAGTGAAAATATCATTAAAACCTTGTGCTTTATTCAGACAAACCTATATGCTTCCTTTATGTGTGGGCATCTAGAACTTGATCCCGCTTCTGATATAATAAAAACTTCCAGAAGATGTTTCCAAAGTGTGATTTTTATTTTTCATTTACTACTTCAGCAATCACAATTATATTAGTTTCCAGACAGTGTCAGAATAATAATAAACCAAACAACCAATGTCACAAAAGAAGAAGCAAAGTAATGGCGGGCATAGTGTTGCTCCTCTCGATTTTATTTTTTTTAAACAATAGTAACATAATTAAATTTTTTTAACATAATTAAGTTCGTAATCGAAAAATGGTGGGCTCGTGAATTTAGGGATCCCTGCCGTTTCCGATTTTTACCCAAAACCATTACTTGAGTTTAGACTTTTGCAAGACTAGTACCTAAACATATCAAAAAAGTTGAGAAAGGGCTACATTGTTTTTATTGTTTACACATTTTTCTTACATATACATTGCTTTTATTGGTTATGTATTTATTTATATTGTTTGACTTGCCAAATTAAAAAGATATGTCGTAATTTGAATACCTTCCCTTCCCTGTCTGACTACATATTTAAATACCGTGACATTCTGAAAGCCTTTGTTGTTTTAATGCAGATTTGGCTTTATTTCCAGTATAAAACTATGTTTATAAACGAAGCGTCCGTTGTATTCACTTTGTATGCGTTACCTACTAAACCTACATGATTCGGCAGATCAACCAATCACGCGCAACGAATACCTACTACGCTGCCAGACCGATGAATGAGCCCGCGCGCAACACAAATCTTCAATTCAGTCTCGACTCTTGGCCTGCCGGCGCCGCTCGTTTGCGTGTCTTGTTTTTGGCGCTGTTATCGGACACCGCGCGAAATCTGTATACCTACTGTACTGCTATAAATTTGTTAACGTAATTAGCTACAATTATGCTGTTTTAAAAATTTTACTAGGTAGATAATGTCTCTCCATATAAACACATTTTTTTACGTTAATAAAAAAAATGTGTTTATAGGGTTGAGAACGCAATACAATGTACGCTTCTTTATTGTATAAAATTCTATATTATAGACATATAAATCTCAATTTCAGGATGTCTTTCAAGACTGTAAAATCTTTAGAAAAAGGAGTATACAGGCATTGGATTGTTCCTTCTTCGTGGGAACATGATAATAATGTAAAATGGCCAAAAAAAAACATTTCGGAACTTGTGAAATGCATAGATTCCGTACCAGAGCTAGATTGGCTACATATTAAATGCCAAGTAAAAAGGTCAAATATCCCAACTTATAAGGAAGCCGAACGGGAACTGAGCAGATTATTAAATGTTACCGATACAGACGAGGACGACTTTATTAGAAAAATAACAACGTCCAACCAAAAAGAAGTGAACATGAATTCAGCTATGGAACAATTGGTATGTATTACTTTACATTTTTAATTCAGGCTTCTTTAATTGATTTTTTAATGAGACTATCTAGATTTTACAAGCGATTTCACTCTATGTATGTGAAATTTGGTTACTTATAATATCGGCACTATACCGTGATAAAAACTATCCTATATTAATTTCCAAGATCAACTCTTATATGTCTTTTATTGTGTGTGATTTTTTTCTCAGGCTGACCAAGACAATCCACCCATGATTTCTGTACCCGAAGAGTCCTACGAGTCTTCGTCTCAAATAATTTTGACTGCAGATAACCAAATACTGGGTATACCTACAAATACCTACTGTGTGCTTGCTGCAGACCAAGAGCACTTTATAGACAAACCAAAAGAAAATTGTGATTTATATAAATCTTTAGAAAATATTAATCTCATACTGGGAAACCACAATAGAAAGATGGATACGATATTGGAAAACAAAAAAAAAATGTATAAGATGGCTTGCCTTTCTATTCAAGTCGATAATGTGCAATTACAACTCGGTAATGTTAAAGAAGACCATATTGTTCCCTTGTCGGCGGTGACTAAAAATAAAGTTGAGAATATTTCAGTAAAATGTATCTGATACTGATTTGCATTTAATTATTGTAATTGTTATTTAAAAGTTTCTGATCTCAAATTTTGTAAAATATTGTTAATTTTGGAGTAAGTTGATGACAAATAAAAAAAAAATTAATTAATTGCGTTTATTTCAAACTCTTACACAGTGTGAAGTAAAGGAAAGAAGTAAAGAGAGACTTCAAGTTCAATACACACAAGTTTAAATTGGACATCGCCTGGTAATATGACAATTTCTTCTCGATTTTCTGCAATATTTGCAACTTTAAACATATCCAAATATGATTTAATAGGACGATGAAATATGTCGAGTTTGTCTCTTAATCTGTAGCCATGAATATGCACTACATTAGATTCATGTAACTGCTCTTTTATTTCCACAATATCTCTGTTCTTCGTCATGAAATATCTGTCTTGAAGTTTAGATGATAATATATAAGTATTAAAATGAAGCGTTGTACGATATTGATTCTCAGATACAAAATACTCAGTATGCTCAGATCTCTCATGTGAATTTGGGGAATCAACCATCTCTTTCTCGGTGATTCTTTTCGCTAGCTGCATCAAAGGTTTATTGCCATGCCTAAGCATATATTTAATTGTGTATAATTTATTTTCGAATGGATAAGCGTTAAAAGTTGGCAGTGGCCCAAATTTTTCCACTTCATCTACTACGTGCAGCAAATTGTGAACATTGCTGGTAGCATAATCTATGCCATAAAAAAATTTAAACTGATCCACAAAGCACTGAAACAGCTCTCTAGCTATTGGTAAATACGTGCTATATTTACTAATTGAACATATAGTATTCTTAATATATTCACTCGTATCATCCTCATCATCAGTACTAAATGAGTAATCATATGGGTCCTCTTCAGAAATATTAATACTTGCAGTTGCGATATCACTTTTATTACATACGGAACCTTCCAGCAAAACTCCCACTTGACCACTCTTGCTTTCATTCCTAATCAAATTATCTTGTGATAGGTTTGCATCTTCAACGTTGTAATTTAAAATATTATGATAATCTTTCAAAATTTTTCGTCTATTTCCACCTGTCCTACGTTAAATTTTCCAACTTTTAAAACACTTTTTAGTCGAGCTAGGTTGCGACGCCATTTTATCGATTTGTGTAAGCGAACACGTGACCCAATAGAGTTATTAAAGTGATAATAAACCCAAAAATGCAACTTAAGGTAATACAAAGACTGTAGTTGACACTATGGGATCTATTTATAGGGGGAAATACCTCTAATATACATCCCTAAGTTATACACAGGAGTTATGTATCGCCTTAGGAGTTTGGTTTTACAAAAGAGTTAAGAAACACACTTGTAGAGCTAATAGTGTTAATTGCTCCCTTTGCACGACTATCAGCGCTACAAATGAGTTTCTAATAGCTGGCCTAGAACTCGAAGAGTTAATAGTAAATGCTAATTTCTTATATAGATTTTATAGTGGTAAGATTCGCTCAAAGCTATAACACAGAAGCTTTGGTCTGTATTGTAGGGATAATAATCACTGCTGTACGCCTTTAGCCTCCATACATTGCACTTATAGACTTGCTGTGTCACTATAAGCGTTACATTTTATTACTAACTCTCTTTTGTCACCACAACCTGTAATTACAGCTACTAATCAACCTTTATAACACTTTAGGTTCTAAAGTAAGCTCTATTTGCAGCTCTAATGTTTATTAGGCACCTTCGATATCGATGAAAGTGCCAAGACAGATGAGCTTGTTGTGAAGAGCCAATTCTATCTTACCGACTAGTTGATGGAGGGCCGAAAATTTCTTACTCACCTTGCTTCTTATTTTCTGTAGCTTGGGACCCGACCAAAGGTGTTTACCCGAACCTTTGGATTTCGGGAGCTTGAGAGGGTAGGCCTCCTTATAACATTCAAGGATGCAATCGGAGACCATATTTACCTGCTGTTCTATTTCTACCGTGGTGTCGATTCTACCGTTTTCACAGCTCGTACACAGTTTCTCTGACACCAAACGATTGTAATGGGTTTCGTTAGTTTTTTTGGGGTACCTTTTAGGGACGAGGTTAGTGATCGGTACCTGTAAATCGAACCGAATCCACCGATGATCAGAGCATGACGCCTCTTTCGATACGTGCCAGTCCGATATCGCTGGCACCGTTTCCGGGGTTGCGAGAGTAAGATCAATTATGGAGCTGCCGATCTTGCTCACAAAGGTGGGTTCGTTTCCTCTGTTCATTATCAATAAGTTACTTGTCAGAAGGAATTCAACAAGTTGGTTACCTCTGATGTTGCTTTTCTCCATTCCCCACAGGGGTGATGAGCGTTTGAATCCGTTGCGATGATCAGTTCCACATTTTCCTCTGCGCATAAGCGGACCAGTGAGGCAACCATCTCTGGTGAGCTCGCTCCTTTTCGTGCATGTAAGCAGACGCTAAGATCATATAGCAGTTATAATTATCATGTTTCATTGTCAGCCTTGTGGCGCAGAGATCTCTGGAACAGAAATTCGTTAAAAGCTGTGTTCTAATGTCTTTGGTAGTGTATATATAGGTTCTTACGTCATTTGCAGTGGCTTGAATGAGCTTTCACTACGGAACATGCCGCTTACCTTAAAATAACCAGGTTCTTTTAACGAGAAATCTATCTACTCAAAAACTGACACTTTACCGAGTTATATTATATTCATTATTATAAATTATATTATATTCATTATTATAAATTGAAACTTAATATTGATAACTTACATACTAACGAAACTATTTTTATGAAAGGAAACTGTTCATTTGGTAAAGGACAAATTTTTACCAATGGACGCTTGAAATAAGACTGCCTCCTCTGCAAAGTCACCACACGAGTAACGCCGTCTGTTCCGGTGTGTAATTTATAAACTCGCGCTAATTACCATAGGAGTGGAGGCAAGTTATCATCACGAATCACAACAATCATACCTTCACTGATTGGAGTACCGCGATCACGGAACCATTTGTTACGTTGTTGAAGTTCATGAAGATATTCTGAACTCCAGCGCTTCCAAAAACTTTGAACACATTGTTGTATCCATCGCCATCTAGTTAAGCGATTCGGATTTGAGTCGATTAATGAAACATCCGGTAGGGTCGTTAGTGGCCCGCCTATTAAGAAATGCGCCAGTGTAAGCGGCAACGGATCGGCCGAATCCGAACTGAGAACACAAAGCGGACGTGAGTTAAGCACGGCCTCGATCTGACACAAAAGAGTTTGAATTTCATGATATGTTTGAGTTTGTGTACCCACTATGTTGTTTAAAGCTTTTAACACCAGCTTCGAAAAGACCACCGAAATGAGATGCATACGGAGGTTGAAAATGCCATGTAATCCCTTGTTCCAGTACACTAGAGTTTAAATTTGCTTGCACTTTATCATTATGTAAAAAATTATATAAATCTTTTAAAGAATTATTGCAACCTACAAAGTTTTTACCTCAGTCCGAATATACTATATCCGTACACAAACCCCTACGCGAAACAAAACGTCGTAATGTTGCCAAAAATGCATCCGTGGACAACTCCGAAACTATTTCTAAGTGCATTGCTTTAGTGCTCACACATACGAAAATTGCAACATAACACTTTATTACTTTAGCGTTCCGTACTTTATTAGCACGAATATAGAAAGGTCCGGCATAGTCTACTGTGGTCTTAACAAAGGGCCGCTGCGGTGCGAGTCTAAACGCGGGTAACGGCGCCATAGAAGGTTGTGGCGTAGAAGGACGAGCGCGAAAGCAACTGATGCATCGATAGATGCGATGCCGAATTATATCACGACCCGATAATATCCAATACTTTTGTAAGAGAAAATTTTGTGTCGTTTGTGGACCACTGTGTAAATTAATTAAATGTGCATTGTCTATGAGTAAATTAACGAAACTATGTTTTTTAGGTGAAATTAATTGATGTTTAGACTCATACGGTAACAATGATTTATGAAGACGTCCTCCGACTCGTAACAACTTATTATTATCTAAGAACGTATTTAACCTGCGTAACTGATTTGAAGGTGGTTTACCGTTTGAAATATTTTTTATGTCACCGCGAAAAACAAAATTTTGTATTATCGAAATAAGACGATTTAGACAGAAATTATATTCTAAACATGTTATAAACTTTAAATTCACTGTATTTATCTTTTTTAATTTATTATATTTAAAGAAAAATGTAAGCCGTGACTCGCACAAGTTTACCTAAAGAAGAAAACTTGTCGAACATATCAAATTCTGCGTTTTGGGACGGAATAGGAACAGCCATAACGGATTTTAATAAATTACGTTTTTCTAGATTTGTTTTAGTTATTTCCTTTTGCAAAGGCCATCGATCGGTACTTTGAGAAAGCCATTCGGGCCCATGAAGCCTCAAACGCTGTTTAAGAAAGGCAGACGGTAATAGCCCACGCGAAGGCGCATCTGCTGGGTTATCCATGGAAATAACGTGATTCCAACAACTAGCTGGAACACGATACAAAATCTCACTAGTCCGATTTGAAACGAACGTCTTCCACTCATACGGTGGAGAGCGTAACCATGACAACATAATAGTGGAGTCAGTCCAAGCGTAAATATTTTCATTATTAATGAATTTTTTATATACTTTTAACACATGTTCAATAAGCTTCGACAAAAGCACGCCTCCCATCAACTCTAGGCGAGGAATAGATAAACTCGGTGAAATAGGTGCGACACGTGTTTTAGCTAACAATAAAAAGGTTTGAATATTGTCTTCATGTGCAACACGAACATAAACACAAGCAGCATATGCCTTTTCAGACGCATCAGAAAAACCTTGAATTTGAAGAGAACCTTCCATGGGAACTATGAACCGCAGAATCGAAAATTGTGATAACAAAGGAAGCTTTTTAATGAAACAAGACCACGCGTCAAAAATATGTATCGGTACGGGTTCGGCCCACGACACGCCTGAAATCCATAATAACTGAATTAAATGTTTTGCATATAACGTAATTGGAGATAACCACCCCATGGGATCATATATTTTCGCAATTTCAGATAATATCGTTCGTTTAGTGATTTTATCAGATGAAACACAGATACTGAAATTGAAAGTGTCTAAATTAGGGTTCCACTGAAGCCCCAAGACTTTAGTTCCTTTATCATCCTCCATAACAGAAAAAGACACATTTTCCAACCGCTCACCATGAGACACTGAGGGAACCTCACCAGATTGAAATGAAGTTTGAACGGCTGCTAATAATTCAGGTGAGTTACTGTGTCACTTTCGTAACTCGAAACCGGCGGAATGACAAATACCTATCTATTCCTTTTGTAGGGCTAATGCCGAATTTACATCCTGCTCACACGAAACTATGTCATCGATGAAAACTTAATTGTAATAGCGCTGTCGTAGCAGAAGGAAAATTAACAGCCTCGTCATGGGCGAGCTGCTTCATAGTCCTCAGTGCTAAATATGGAGAAGAACTAACACCGAAAGTAACCGTACGCAGACGGTAATCACGAACCGGTTCATTGAGAGAGTACCGCCACAGAATGCGTTGAAAATCGCGATCGGATTCTCGCACCAATATATTTCTATACATTTGTTTTATATCAGCCTTAAATGCAACGGCGTGAAGACTAAATCTTAGTAAAATATCAATGATACCTTGATGTAACTTAGGCCCTATTAAAAGTAAGTCATTTAATAACATCCCGTTAGATGATCTACAACCCGCATCAAAAACTACCCTAGTTTTAGTGGTTACACTTGCATGTTTTACCACACAGTGGTGAGGAATATAATACACTTTATTTGAGCCAGAAAAATCTTCAACCGGTTCCATGTGGTTAAGCTCAATATATTCTTGGGGACAAGCATGGTAGTCAGCCTTTAGCTGATGATCACGGTCCAAGCGGCGCTCGACTTTGAGAAGCCGCGCGAGAGCAGTATCACGTGACTCACCGAGTTGAGAAGCATCTAGTTTAAACGGAAGAGCAACAACGTATCGACTATTTTCGTCACGTGAAACTGTTGATTTGAATATAGATTCGCAATATTTTTCATCTAAAAAAAAAAGTAAAAAATGTATTTATTGGCATAATTTCAAATAATACAAAACTTAATGAATCCAAGGGCTCCCGAGCTAGCTAAAAACTGTGTTTCAGGAGCCTTTGTCTTCTCCAACCTATATTAACAAATCTTATGCCCGAAGAAAAGAAAAAAAAAGAGTACAATAAAAATAATAATAACAAATATATGAGTACTACTACAAATATTAAAACTGCAAATGTATAGATATAAAACTATTTTAAGTTATGCTTAGTAATTTCACAAACGAAACCAAATCCATGAAAACAAAAATTATAAGAAATACATTGTAGGAAATAGAAATACACAGTAAAGCTAACGAACCATTAACAAATTCATATTATAGTTAATTTGAGCCGCAAACTCATAATTTCAACATGTATCCAACATCGTCTCCAAATCATCGTAATTAAATTCCTTTAACCATTCTATTAGTATACTTATAATTTCTCTGTTGCTTTTGTCTTTACATTTATAGATGTGATTTATTTTATTGTAGAGATGGGGAGCAAGAACGTTGAAGTGTTTTTGCGCAAATTTACTTCTTACTTGAGGAATGGGGCAACGATCTATTCTCTTATTCGAAACAGGCAGGAGGGGAACAACCTTTCTATGGTAGCGTCGGACTGATTCGAAAATAAATAGTTTTCTGATACTAAGTACACCAGACAACTCATACACCTGCATTGTGGGATGCCTAAACGGAACGAAGAGCATTACTTTAACGATTGCACGCTGTGCATGTTCAGCAATAATTAGATGTGTCTTTGCTGCTCTTCCCCACGCACATATGCAGTACCTAATTAGACACTCACACAAGGCTTTATAAGTTTGTATGACCAGTGTGTAGTCAGCAACATGGCGAAGATTCCTAAACACATATATGAGCTTTCTGATTCTCAATGCAAGTGATGATATATGGTGCTCCCAGGTCAAATGGTCATCTATTGTAACACCTAGGTACTTAAAGACTCTTACACGTGACAGAGCAGAGCAGCTGCATACACTTGATCTGTTCCAGTTGTAGGGGTAGGTATGTATAAAAACATTAATTTCGTGGCCCGGATCACCAGCAGCTGTTTTACTATAGCACATATATTTTGTTTTATTTGTGTTGTTTTATTTGTTTTATTTGAGGAGACTCCGGTCTAACCATTTTGTTACGTCTGCTAAACTATCCTCTGCTTGTATCGCAACTTTAGGCCAGGTTTTGTCATGTAGAATTAACACAGTGTCATCAGCGAACATCAACAAATCAAGACCACGCCGAGAAGTACCACACAGGTCATTAATGTATACGAGGAAAAGTGTAGGACCAAGAGTACTTCCCTGCGGTACTCCATAGGTACATACTGCGCAATCACTCTGACAGTCTGATACCTTAATTTTCTGCGATCTTTCAGTTAGGTAGTTTGAGAACCAATCCAACGCTATTCCTCTTACTCCAACATTCTCTAGACGTGTGAGTAGGATAGGTATAGACACAGTGTCAAATGCTTTCTGCAAATCTAAAAAGACTGCAATACATTTATCTCCCTTATCTATATACGAAGTGACTAGAAATGTTAAAGCAAGGACTGCGTCTTCCGTTGATCTTTTTTCTCTAAAGCCGTACTACTTAAAAGGTTATTTGTTTCCAAGTATTTTACAAGACGCTTTTTAACTAGTTTTTCAAGGACCTTTGAAAGAGTTGATAACAAAGAAATTGGTCGGTAGTGAGACGGACTCTTTTTGTCTCCTGATTTATAAATAGGGCACACAACAGCCTTTTTATAAATTTCAGGGAAAATGCCTGTTTCCAAACTTATATTACAGATAAAGGCAATAGGTTCAGCCAGCACTGCTTTACACTTTTTTAACAAACTACCCGATATGTTATCCCATCCTGGCGCACTTTTTGACATAGCAAGAATGATAGCTTGTATTTCTTGAGGATCAGTTGGATAAAGTGACATAGAATTTACCGGTGAATTATTTGTTTTAGCCAGCTCTGCTAATTCGTTTTCTGTCAATCCTATTCTTTGTATAGTCTCATTGGCAAGTTGTTACGGGTTCGGTGCTTGGGTCAATTAATAAGGCTGCTTAGCTTGAGTATATATTTATTAGTTAAATAAGGGTAATAAGAAAAACTGTAACAAACAAAAATAAATTTATAAAAACAGTTCGTAAGTTACTTAATACATACTTATCAAATAAACGAATACATACCCCTTGTCGGGCTTCTAGTTAACTTTTGGATCGTCCAAAATACAGATTACAATTTAGTAGTTACATATGTTATATAATTTGTATCA